>JAJHZJ010000177.1:8822849-9422849 GCA_023548195.1 Bettongia penicillata ogilbyi
GAACCCAGGACCTCTGGTTGTAACTATGGCACTCCACTGAACTACACTGTTTCATAATGCTATAAACCAGCTTCTTTCCTGATCCTGTCCTTGGCAGAAGTAATCGTGAATTCATCAAAAATTTGTCTTCATACAGAGCCACCCCCTCCTCAACCTCCAATTCCCCTATACCTTATCTCCCTACCCTCACCCCTGCACCCCAATCTTATCAGTAGTAAAGAAGTAAGAAGAGAGATATTTAAAATAAGCTCCTTCAAATCTACATTTACTAATTGCTTTCTGTGTGCAAAACCCTATACTAGACATTTGAGTGGCAAAGACAAAAATTAAGCCTCCCCTTTCCTGTCCTCAGGGAGCTGACTTTCTACCAAGAAGAAACACCTGTACACAGATAAGTGAAGACAAAGTATATATGGGTGAATGATGAAGTGATTACAGCAGAAAAAGCATCTGGGAAAACATGCCTCCAAGTTGGAGGAGAAGCCTCATGGAGGAGAGAGCTTGGGCTCTGTGGTTTGAAAGGAGTTAGAAATGGGGTGAGGAAGGAGTGAGGGACAGCCTGGGCAAAGGTGGGAAGATGGAAAATGGAATGTTGTGTAGCAGAAACAGCTGGCAAGTCAGTGTGAATGGATCACATAAATAATCGCTATCTTAATGCTTGCCTTCTCAATGGGTGGGAGAAGCGCTTGAAGGAGGGAGAGAATTTGGAACTCAAAAACTTTTTAAATGAACTTTAAAAATAAAATTTAAAAATAAATTAATGGAATGCTACTGTGAAATAAGAAATGATGAGCTGGTTGATTTTAGAAAAACTGCATTGAAAGTCAGAACATCTGGGTTCTAGCCATCTGACATTCCCTACTCTAGACCCCATTTTACCCATTTTTCAAAAAAGGGATTTAGACCAGCTGGTCTCTTAGTTTACTTGCAGTGGTAGGTAGCCTTCTATGTTCTACAATCCCTGAGAACTCTGTCATTCCATGATCCTAGAAACAGAGCATGTCTTCCAGCTGAGTGTTATAACAAAGCTGCCCCATAGAACTAGAAAGGTCTGAAAAAGAGGCAAGGGAAGCCACATAATCAGTCAGCCCCCCATTATCTATTCTAGTACATTGGACATTTCTAAACTCTAGGTAATCTTGAGAGCCAGGGTGTGCAGTGAGCACTTAATAAATGCTTGTTGATTGATGGATCATAGATAACAAGCCTTGGAGTTAGAAAGAATCTGGGGTCAAATCCTGTCTGGGACATATACTTACTAAGGGACCCTGGGAGTATCACTTCACCTTATTAGTGCCCACGGCAATTCCCCAAAACTAAAAATTGCATAAGGATTTTAATATGCAGCCCTGGTAGACCTGGGAATTAGCCCAGCCACTCTGGAAAACAACATGGAACCAAGTCCCTCAAAATTCATAAATTTTTACATACCCTTTGATCAAACTATGCCACTGCTAGGTTTATGCCCCCAAAGAGATCAAAGAGGAAAGAGACCCATATTATAAAACAATTACAGCAGCTCTTTCTGTGGTAGCAAAGAATGGAAAACCAACATGGCGCCCACTAATGGCTGAACAAAGTAGATTATATGAATGTAATGGAAAACCATTGTGTTGTAAGAAATGATGAAAGGAAGGTTTTAGAGAAGTCAAGGAAGCAAGGAAGTCTTGAATGAACTGATGCAGAGAAGTGAGCCGAACTAAGCAAATAGTATATACAATAACAATAGCATTGTAAATACAACTTTGAAAGACTTAAGAACTGTGTTCCATGCAATGCCCCAGGACAATTCCGGAGGACTCATGATGAAACATGCTACCTACAGAGAGATGATGGACTCGACATAGATTGAGACATGGTTTTGTTTGCTTGCTTTGGACAAGGCCAATGTAGGAATTTGTTTTTCTTAGCTGTGTGTATTTGTTACAAGAATTTTATTTTTCTTTTGAAGTGGGTGGGGAGGGAGGTGAGATAACAGAAAATTTTTGTTAAGTGAAAAAAAATTAAAATCCTTTTCCTCAAGGGAAAAAAAATAAGTTGCAGAGTACAGGATAATCTATACTCCAATATGGAGATTCTTAGAGTCTCCATACTGGAGAATCATTACAACAGGGAAATCACAGGTCCCCGAAAGAAAGAATATACAGATAACTATAAAAATCATTAGAATGCTTCTGAAGGAAGGATCATGGAAGACTTCATAGAGGATCTGGACTTGGAGGATAGGCAGGAGTGGGAAGGAGGTGGGGAAGGAATTTCAGGCTTAGGAAACAGCATAAACAAAGACACAAAAAGAACGGGTCTATGAGGAGACATCCAGTTTGGCTAGAAAATAGATTTTAGAGGGCCTTGAATGGCTAACTAAAGAGTCTGTGCCCTGGGCCCGTGGCATCAAACGCAACTACAAAAGATGAGAGAGAGAGGGATAACCATCCACACATTAAGATCCCTATGGCTGCAGAGTAATTTAGTATTAAAATTCAATATTATCTATGTTTTATTGTTATTTTAATTTATTTTGTTCACTGTTTTCCAATTCCATTTTAAATTCTGTCTAGGCTGCGCTCTGCAGTATTGTGAGCTGCACACGGTCAAAGGCTCTCATGTTTGACACCTCTACTAACGGCATTTGGTCGCCATTGAAGGCTTCTGAGCAGCTCAACGATAGACTCAGAGATGTGTACCAGGAACAGTACTCCAGGAGTTCTGTGAAGGATGCACTGGGGGAAGGAGAAGCCCTATAACTCTTTTGCCATGGTTGGGTGATAGGAGTGGGAAGAGAGATGAGGGGGAAATGAGTTATTGCTTAAATATAATCTCTTTCAGGGCAGGGACTGTTTGGGGCTTTTTTGCGGGGAGTGGATGTCTTTGTATACTATCATATATAGCAGATACTGAATAAATGTATATTGGTGATTGCTTGACTGGTCGATTAGGTGCAATTGACAGGACTTAGTAACTGGTTGGATGTCAGGAGTGAGACAGATGGGAGAGTCAGAGATTACTTGGAGGTGTAGAATGACCGTGTGGACAGTGGTTCCTATGAATGACACAGGGAAGTTAGGGGAAAGATGGGAATGTTTAGACTGAGAATAATCTCAGTCTTGGACATCTTGAACTTAAGGTCTGGGGCATCCAAAAGCAATCTAATTCAGAGAACTTTAATTTGATCCCAGCTGTAAACCCTTGCTAGCTGTGTGACCTGGGATATGTCCTTTCCCATCCCTCAGGCCCAGTCTGCCACTCATTTTACTAATGAGGAGTGTGAATTATGTAATCTTTTAGGTCCCTTCTGGCCCTAAAGCCTGATTCAGGCTACAATCAAGAAAGAGACGTCCTGTGGACAGCTGAGGATGCCGCCATTAAGGTTCATCAATGAGCAAGGCAAGAAAGAAGAGTTGAGAAGTAGGGGAATTCCTGAAACTGACTTGATCCAGATCGAGGGTTCTTCACCTAGAATCTCTGAACCTGGGGTTTTACTTTGATTTTCCTTTCCCATTTTATTGATACATGTTTTGTTTTTATGTTACAAACATTTACAAATTGTCCTCAATTTGCAAGGTATATGCTTGTAATAAATTAAAACAGCTAAGTAAAATGAATAATACAACAACCCCAGATCAAAGGGCAGGCAATATTTTACATCTGTAGCAAAACCCCGTCCCTCCCCCCGTTTTAAAAAATTAACAGAAATCTATTTTCTTTTTCTCCCACTCCTTCCACTGAAAAGAAAAGAAAAGAAAAACAAATTTCTTCTTACAAATATACATGATTAAGCAAAACAAATTCCCTCAATGGATGTATCCAAAAATAAACATATAGAACTCCACACCCTCAATTCATCACCTCTCTGGAATGAAGAGCATGCTGCCTCATTGGCACTCTATAGTATAATCATGAATGCTCGTTGTATTGATCGGAAGTCTTACGGCTTTCAAAGTAGCTTGTCTTCACAGTGTTGTTGTCACTGTATAAATTGTCCTCATTCTCTTCATTTCCTTCTTCATCAATTTATAAAAGTCCTCAAAATGGTTGGGTTTTTATGATATTGTCAGTAAAATTCTCCTCCTTTTAATGTTGTCTTTCCACGTCTTTTTGCAAGTATCTATTTCCTTTTTTATAGCACATTAATATGTGAATAATTAATATGGAATTAATATTCCACCACATTCATATACCATAACTTACTCAGTCATTCCTTGATTGATGGGTGTCCTGTTAGTTGCAGGGTTTTGCCCTCCCCCAAAAAAGAACTATTATAAATAGTTTTGTACATAAAATATCTTTTCTTCTTCCTTTAATCTCTTTGGGGAGTAGGCCTAGCAATCATATAACTTGATCAAAGAGTGCACACTGATCAGTATAAATCTGTATAGATCTGTATACCATGTATACAGATCTGCCATGTATAAATCCAAATTGCTTTCCAGAATGGTTGTCCCCATTTGAGGGTCTACTAACAGTACATCTCAATGCCTATTTTCCTACAGTCCCTCAAACACTGATCATTTTCCCTTTTTGTCATCTTCAACACTTTGATGAGTATAAAGTAGAATCTCAGAATTGTTTTAATTTCCATTTTTCTAATTAGTAATGATTTGGAGCATTTTTGAATATGGCTACAGATAGTCAGGTTTCTTCCTCTGAGAATTGTCTGTTCAAAGCCTTAGGTCATTTATCAACCAGGAAATGACGTTTTCTCTTATAAATATCAACCAGTTTCTTATACTTATATCTTGGATATAAGACTTTTATTGGAGAAATGTGCTGCAAAGAGTTTTCCCCACTTAATTGTTTCCTTCTTAATATTATGAAATGAGATGATATTTGTAAAGCACTTAGCCCAGTGCCTGAGACAAACAAGATTATTAATAAATATTTGTCTCCTTCTACCCCATTTAAAAATGTTAGCTTTATTAGATTTGTTTGTGCAAAAAAAAGTTTTAATCAAAATTATTCATTTTCTCTTCCACTATCTCCGGTATTCCTTGTTTGGTCATGAACTTTTCTACTATCTATAGATGTGATGGGTAATTTTTTCCACGCTTCTCTAATTTGTTTATGATGCAATCTTTATAACCAAATCAAGTACTATTTTGGAGTTTATCTCTAAAAAAATGTTTCATAATGATTCATCCTTTGTAATTTTACACATTTTACTTTACGCATTTAAAAACATAATCCTGAGAAGGGGTCCATAGGTTTCCCCAGACTGCCAGAGGGGTCCATGACATTACAGCTGAGAACCCCTGATGTAGATGAAGAGGGACATCCAGATATCATGGAAACGGGCTAAGAGCCCAAAGGGGACTTAGAGATTGCCTAATCCACCCAACCTCTCCTTATTCTACAGATGATGAAACTGATGCTCAGGGGTGGGGAATCAATTTGCCCCAAATCACAGAGGCATTTAAATGGAGGTGCTCCATGTTTAGGCCTCTGGCGAGGGGAGACAGGAGAGAGGAGAGGAGAGGGAAGTTGGGTTCAGGGCAGCACCGCAAGCCAAAGCAGAGTCTAATGCTGGGGCTAGGGCTGGGGCAGGGATCCTGGTGTACTTGCTGAGTCTAGTTGCTATCAATCTAACGCTTAACCTCCCTTCCCTGGGGCAAACATGGGAGAAGAAATTCATATTTGGAAAGCTGTTTGGGGCCCCTTCACCCCTTGGGTACTGCAGTGGCTTACAAAATGTGTGTCACCCGTTAATCCCCAAACATCCATAGGCACCATCTATCCACTGCATTCATTCTGCCACAGTCAGACGGGCACACTTCCAGGGCTGGCAAGGGGAAGTGCCCGCCCCCACACCTGTGTGACCTTGGAAGGGCATTCCAAGCATTGCCCAAACCTTCCTTGTTCCCCTTCAGCTTGAAAGGCTTCCTGAAAAGCACCCCCATTTTTCTGCAGACAGGCTTTCTGTCCTAAGGATCAGCAACACAACCTTCGTCCCTCTGGACTCCCTGAGAGCTTTGATTGTACCTCTCTGGTGTGCTTTGAATCCACCAGCCTGTGGCATAGTCATCTGTATTTGTATTTTCATCATTCCCTGCTAGAATGTACACCTCTCTATAGCAAGGGCCATTTATGTTCACAGAATCATAGGGTTAGGGCTGGAAGGTACCTCAGATCATCAAATTCAGGGATGATTAACCTGGAGGCCCCTGAACTAGATAAATGGATAGATAGATGGAGAGAGAGAGAGAGAGAGAGAGAGAGAGAGAGAGAGAGAGAGAGAGAGAGGAGAGAGAGAGGAGAGGAGAGAGAGAGAAAGAGAAAGGAAAGAAGGAAGGAAGAAAGGAAAGAAGGAAGGAAGGAAGGAAGGAAGGAAGGAAGGAAGGAAGGAAGGAAGGAAGGAAGGAAGGAAGGAAGGAAGGAAGGAAGGAAGGAAGGAAATTTTTTGTTTTTCTATTTCTATAAAACACTGACATCTTTGTCATGAAAACCGCAAAAGGGGTCACGAAGTGTTGGACCCAAGTGAGCAAGGCCACATAGGGATGACTGCATTTCAATATAATTGGTTTCCTATATCTGGTCTACTTTAACACCACACAGGAGTAAGTGAAAGGACCAGGGATTCAGCCGAAATCCTCTGGTTGCCCTGCTGGGCTTTTGTCGCCACACTCAGCTCCCTGTCTGAGAAGTCATTTCTTATCACCAAAAAAAGAAAATGACAAATGTTGGGGGGACTTTGGGAAAACAGGCACTTTCATGGATTGTTGATGGAGCTGACACAGAGAGAAGCAAGAAGTGGGAGGGCGATTTATCCAATAACAACCACATTGTAAACAAAACAAATAAGCTTTGAAAGATAAAAGACCTCTGGTCAGTGCAGTGATCAGCCACAATTCCAGAGGACACACAGTGCACCATGCTACCCACCTGCTGAGAGAGAAGTGATAGACTCAGGGTGCAGAATGAGACACAATATTTTTGGACATGGCCAACGTGAAAATTTGTCTTCCTTGACCATCCATATTTATTACAAGAATTCTCTTTCCTTCCCCCCTCCCTCTTTATTTTTAAAGTTGGGGACAAGGAGAGAAGGGGGAAAATACTTGTTCATTGGGGAAAAATTAAAATTTAAAGACTCTATCTTATAATCAGTCACTAATAATTTGTTTGACACCTACTGTATGCCAGGCATTATTCTAGGTTCTGGGGGAAGAAAAAAATCCATGACTCTGTCACTTACTCTGTGACTTTGGGCAATTCACTTTACCTCTTTGAGTCCCAGCTTCCTCATCCGTAAAATGAAAGATTTGAACTAGAGTATCTTATCTATGATCCTATAATCCATATTTTCGATTTCCCCCAGGGCTAAACACAGTGGCATATTTCCCTAAGGTGAAGGCTAAATTTAGCTGAAAAAGCACTAGAATAAAACCTGTATTCTTTATACAGTAGGAGCCAAATCAGTGTTTGGTGAAATAGATTGCTGAGCTGCCACAGGACCCTTAGAAGAATCATTTAGGGCCCCAACTTCACAAAGAGCAGATTCAGTTCAACTAACTTTGATTTTTTTTTTTTGTTTAGTTGATTTTTAGTAGTGCTTCACTTTTCATGACCCCATTTGGGGTTTTCTTGGCAGGGATACTGGAGTGGTTTGCCATTTCCTTCTCTAACTCCTTTTAAGATGAGAAAACTGAGGCAGACAAACTAAGTGACTTGCCCAGAGTCACACAGCTAGGATGTGTCTGAGGCTAGATTTGAACTCATGAAGTTGAATCTTCCTGACTTCAGACCCAGTGCTCTATGCACTGCACCACCTAGCTGCCCCAATAACATTGATTAGGTACCTACTAAGTGCGACACACATCACAGGTGCTGGGGAAGATGTCAAAATCAAGTCATGGTTTCTCACAGCACCTCTGCATGGGCAGGGACCTCAGAAGTCATTTAGTTCACCCAGTATCTGAAGCCTTTTTCAATGGGTTGAACTTCACAACCACTAGAGAGCAAAGGGTTATCCCAAGACTATAGGATGGATAAGGACATGATCTTTGATATGGTAATGATCAACTCTTTCCTCCTTTTCTCCAGTGTTGGGCAAGTATGGAGCAAGAATACTTAGAAGGTTGGGTTAGACACTCCCAGGTGATTGAGTAACCCAGTCTGTGCTCTGGGTTCTCCTGACCTCACAGGTAGACCAAGGAGATGACCAACTGGGGTCCTGAGTTTGTATATGAACCCTGTCAAGTGTCAGAGTGCCATCCATCTGTTCCCCAAGCAGAGTTTCTGAATTGTGAGTCTTAGGAATGGAAGACGTTTCTATCCTAATTCTTAGCTTGCATTGGTCCTTGCCTGGCCCATGTGACATCTTCCTGGGCAGAATTCTTCAGTACCTTTGATGGCTCCTAGACATTCGTAATGGTCACCTCCTTTTCTGGGTCTCTGAACTCCTTCAATCACTCCTGGAAGATGAGAATCAGAGTCTCCTGAATGAACATGATTTGTCCACCAGATAATCCCATGTTCTTTCTCTCTTAAGGAAAGAAAATACCCTGTCCCATAGGTCATAAGCTCCTTGAAGGTAAGGACTACCTTTTCGTATGCTCAGCACTTAGAAAAGTATCTGACACATACAAGGTGCTTAATAATATTTATTGGCTGAGTGCCCCCTGAAAACAGAATGGGAGAAACTGGCATTGTGACTGCTTGGACTTTATTCTATTATCTCAAGACTGTGTATCCCAGCCCCTAGGACAGCACTTTGCACATTGTAGAATGTTGTTTGCCCTTCATTGTCAAAGAGAACCAGTGACATCCCAGGTGATGTCTTGACTCCTGCTTGAATTGGATTTAAGTGAGGCAGAGATGCATAAAGTCGTCAGCCTTACTCTGTTTTCCAGACTCATCAAAGTCCAGTGGCAGGTCAAAAGTCAGGATGACCAGTGATGACCGGGTTGCAGTAGATGACCTTGGCATCTTCAATGTCTAACCAAGCTCTAAGCACTCCGCAGTGCCTTCTGCAGCCATTTTCACAGCCATTGGAACACACTGTTCTCACCAGGGAAAGTATTCACATGCTTGGGTAGACATTCCCCTAACTCATCAAAGGATTTGAGGTCTGTCAGTTACCCTTAGCGTGGGTTTAGCCTGTCTGCTGAGATAGTTTACTGGGGGATGGCCACTGCAATATGTTACAGCTTCTTGGAGCCATAGGAGAGAGCTAAGTGAACTAAAGGTGGATAAGCAGCCCTGAAAAGGGTTCTGCAAGCCCTCGTACCAGAAGTGCTAGTTCTCCTGAACACCCCATATGCCCCTACATAATGGGTAGGAGGTTTTCATAGAGCAGATAGAGCACCCGACTTGAAGTAAGAAAGTCTTGAATTCAAATGCTGACTCAAACATTTACTAGCTATGTGACCATATCAGCCTCATTGGTAAAATGGGGATAATATTAATCCCTACCTCACAGCGCCACTGTGAGAATCAAGAGACAACAAAGGTAAAGTGCTTTGAGAGCCTTGAGGTGTCATATTAATTAGGATTAGCTATTGTTATTAACTGTTAGAAAGTGCTCCACAGTCCTGACTCTTACCCTGTAGGAATTTCTTATCTGATGGTGGCCACCTTCACAAATTCATCCCCATCGCGAGCTACAGAAGGAAGAAACAGAATGTCAGAGCCAGCAGGGACCCCAGAAACCCCAGAGCCCAGCCCCTGCTTATCCTAGTCAAATTTGTATCCCCCAGATTGGAGGCTGGTTTTAGATAGAAGAACACCCAACCCAAAATCAAGAGACCGAGGTTTGAGTCTCAACCCTGATACCAATATGCTGTGCAATTTGGGACAAATCCCTTCCTCTCACTGAGCCTCTGTTTCCCCTTCTGTAAAATGTGTGGCCTAGACTAGCTCAAGGGCTCTTTTCTCAGGATCCATGGTCTTTTTTATTTTTTTAATAATATTTTGACCATAGTATTGTTATCCTGTGTATCATTCCGGGAATAATGGGCTTCACCACACTGCCAAAAAAGTTTGTGGCACAAAAAAGGTTAAAGAACCCCCTGACGAGATGATCACCCAAGGGGCCCCCAGATTCTCCAGATTCATAATTTAATAAAGGGCAATCATGGATTTCAAGCAGGAAGGGATCTTCAAGGCCATCTGGTTCCAACTCCCTCGGAGTAGTTAAATACTTTCCTCAAATTTTCACAGGTAGTGAGAGGCCCAGCCGAGATTTGAACGCAGATCTTCCTATTCCAAACTCAGCACTCTTGATAGTCTGGGACACAGTGAGTGAGCCTGGGCTATGGCCGAAGGAAGAACTCAGCCAGGAAAATAACCGCGAGCCTTTGAAGAACCCTGCAGGCTATGCCGGAGTTGGGGATGATAGCCCAAGGCCTTCTGTTTTAGGCCCAAGAAAACTAGGGAAAGTTTTTAATATGGCTAATTCCTAAGACACCTCATTGAATGGTGTTAATAATTACGTCTGCCCCTGGGGAGCTCTCCATGCCTGGGGAGGGGAGAATAAACCCCTTGGAGGGGGCGGGCTGGGCCCTAAAGAAGGCCTAATTTGTATTTTGTCAACAAAGAAAGCCTAATCCTGCTTCTGAAGGACAACCTTAAGAGAGGCCTGCCTTTGTCCAAAGGGAGAGGGGGAGAAAAGAAGGGGGGAGGAGGGTGGAAGAGGAGGAAAGGATGTAGCAGAGGGTTGAAGGCCCAAGACTAAAGGGGGAGGGAGGAAGGCTGCCAGGCTCAAGGGATTTATGGCCACAAAGGTCCCACCCCTTTTCTGTGCTGAGCCTGAGACCCTGGTAGCTTCCCCCACATCTGTCTGTTGTGAATGTAGAGATGGAAATCACACTGAGGGAGGATGATCTCCACATAAAATCACAGAATGGCGGGGCTGCCAAGGACCCTCGGGACACAGAGTGTAGAATGGTCGAGATGTTCCCATCATGGCACTGGGATACAGAATGTAACATCTTAGAACATGGAAATTGAGAGTCACAAGGAAGGATTTATTAAATCCCTACTCTGTTCCAGGCACTGTGCTAAGCACTTTGGGGTGTTCAGGGAGGACTAGCTCCTTTCGCACCCAACTCTTATCTGTGACTCCAAGAAACTGTGGCATACCCAGTAGCCACATCCCAGTAAACCAACTCAACAGATAGGCTGAACTAGGTTGAGTAGAACTGACAGGCCTCAAACCTGTAGGTGAGGTTATCTACCCTAAGCACTTGAAGGCTTACCCTGGGGAAATGCGCAGATGAGAACAGCTTGTTCCAAAGGCTATGAAGGCACCTGAAGCAGGCACGGTGGTGTGCTTAGAGCTCAGTAGGACATCAAAGACACCAAGGTCATCCATTCACTTTATCCTGAACCATTGCAAGTCATCCTGACTTTTGTTCTGCCGCAGGACTTTTGGAGGAGAGAGCAAAGCTGACAATTGTGCATGAATCTGCCTCACTTAGATCAAATTCATGCAGAAGTCAAGACATCACTCCAGGACGACGTCCTTAAGTCCTCTTTGAAAACTAAAGACAAAGATGGAATGTCAGCGATAGAAAAAAACCCCAGAGTGATATACGCAATACCTAATTAGGGGTTTTTATCTTGGGGTCTCTGGATAGATGTCATGAACTTATCTTTTTAATATTTTAATGACTATATTTGGATATAATTGCTTTCCCTTATAATCCTATATATTTTATTTTATATGTTTAAAAACATTATCCTGAGGGTTCCCTTACACTGCCAAAGGGCTCCATGACACAAGAAAGGTTAAAGAAGCCCCAATTTAATAATTCTTATTATGCAGAAGGGGATACTGAGTCACAGAGAAGAACTGAGGGTCCACAATGTGGATACTAGATACTAGGGATGCAAAGGAGTGTAAGAAAGGGTCACACTCTCAAGCAGCTTATAAAAGCTATATAATCAATTCCATGGATTTACTGGACGACCTTTCTGTCATCCTTTTCTTTTTTTCTCTCCTCCGCCTACTTGTTCATCAGTGGCAGTTTCAATTTGCACTTCCCTGAACCACTCTGATCCTGGCTTATCAATCACCTAGACCAGGGGTGGAGAATCTACAGTCTCAAGGATGGCCTCCACCCTTGACCTAGGCCAACCTGAATTTGACCAAAAGTTCCCTCTACAACATCCCCAAGAAGGCATCCAAACTTTACTTGAATTCCTCCAAGGACTAGGAACTCACTACACAAGACACCCCATTCTCTTTTGGGATAACTCTTAATTCTTAAATACCCTTTTATCTAACATCAAACCTAAATCTGTACCTCTGCAACATCCACCACTGCTTCTACTTCCTAAGCTAAACCGAGCAAGGGTAATCTTTTTCCAAAGACTCAAAGGCAGTAATTCTGCTCTTCTCCAAGGTGAAATATGACACATTTCTTCAAATGATCATCATATGATAGGAGAAGTCTGGCTTACCCAAGGTTATGTGTGCTCATGGGGAGTTTAAGACTCTTCAACTCCTGGGGGGTGGAGCCAAGATGGCAAAGTAGAAAGACTCACGTATGCTAGCTCCGAACACACAGCCCATATATTTCCTGCAAGAAGAACTCCCAACAAATTCTGAAGCACTGCAAGGTGCGCAGAAACACAGTGGAAAAGATTTACATTCCAGACAGCCCTGGAGAGCTGTCCTCAGGGGTCGGTCATGCCCCGGAAAGCGGAGCCCACCCCTGAGCTGCCCTGACCACACGGCCTCAGAGGAGCAGATACCAGCAGGCTTCAGGGATGGAATCTCCCGCGGCCGGTGAGGGTCCCTCCGCCCACAGACGCTACAGGTCAGCGAGGCACGCCTGGGCTGGCCGAGAGGGGAGCGGGGTGTCTCCGTGACTCGGGCCGCCTCGGGAGAAAGCGGCAGAGGGAGTGGCAGAGGCAGCGGCAGAGGCAGTGGCAGAGGCGGCAGCGGCTGCCTGGGACTCCCCAAGCAGCAGGCAGAAGTTCAGGGCCATTACCAAAGGTCTCTGCATAAACCCCCTGAGGGAACTGAGCCTGGGAGATGGCCCTGCCCCCACCCACCCCATTACTGAAAGTCTCTGCATAAACCCCATGAGGGAACTGAGCCTGGGAGATGGCCCTGCCCCCACCCAAGTACCAGAACTTAAGCTCACATTGAATAGCAGCCATGCCTGCCCTAGAAAGCCCATTTGAATCTCAGACCCCAAGCACTAGCTGGGCAGATCTAGGCGGGGGTGCAGAGGAATCTCAGAAGTCAAGTAACTGGCTGAGAAAATGCCCAGAAAAAGGAAGCAAAATAAGACCATAGAGAGCTACCTTCTTGGGGAAGAGATGTTCCCGCCTTTCAATTCTGATGACGAGGAACTATTCTTACCATCACGGAAAGACATGGAGGTCGGGGGCCTCTATATCCCAGACATCCAAGGTGGTTGTCCAGTGGGCTCAGGCCATGGAAGAGCTCAAAAAGGATTTTGAAAATCAAGTTAGACAGGTGGAGGAAAAACTGGGAAGAGAAATGAGAGAGATGCAAGAAAAGCATGAAAAAAGGGTCAATACCTTGCTAAAGGAGACCCAAAAAAATGCTGAAGAAAATAACACCTTGAAAAATAGGCTCACTCAATTGGCAAAAGAGGTTCAAAAAGCCAATGAGGAGAAGAATGCTTTCAAAAGCAGAATTAGCCAAATGGAAAAAGAGGTTCAAAAGCTCACTGAAGAGAATAGTTCTCTCAAAATTAGAATGGAACAGATGGAGGCTAATGACTCTCTGAGAAACCAAGAAATCATAAAAAAAAAACCAAAAGAATGAAAAAATGGAAGAGAATGTGAAATATCTCATGGGAAAAACAACTGACCTGGAAAATAGATCCAGGAGAGACAATTTAAAAATCATGGGACTACCTGAAAGCCATGATCAAAAAAAGAGCCTAGACATCATCTTCCATGAAATTACCAAGGAAAACTGCCCTGATATTCTACAACCAGAGGCCAAAATAAGTATGGAAGGAATCCATCGATCACCACCTGAAAGAGATCCAAAAAGAGAAACTCCTAGGAACATTGTGGACAAATTCCAGAATTCCCAGGTCAAGGAGAAAATCTTGCAAGCAGCTAGAAAGAAACAATTCCAGTATTGTGGAAATACAATCAGGATAACACAAGATCTAGCAGCTTCTACATTAAGGGATCGAAGGGCATGGAATAGGATATTCCAGAAGTCAAAGGAACTAGGACTCAAACCAAGAATCACCTACCCAGCAAAACTGAGTATAATACTTCAGGGGAAAATATGGTCTTTCAATGAAACAGAGGACTTTCAAGCATTCTTGATGAAAAGACCAGAGCTGAAAAGAAAATTTGACTTTCAAACACAAGAGTGAGAAGAAGCATGAAAAAGTAAACAGCAAAGAGAAGTCATAAGGGACTTAGCAAAAGTGAACTGTTTACATTCCTACATGGAAAGACAATATTTGTAACTCTTAAAACTTTTCAGTATCTGGGTAGTTGGTGGGATCACACACACACACACACATGCACACATACACACACATGTACATGTGTGCACGCACACACACATGTACACATGCATACACACAGAGAGACAGAGAGCACAGAGTGAATTGAATAGGATGGGACCATATCTTAAAAGAAATTAACGTAGATAGTGAGAGAGAAATGTAGTGGGAGGAGAGAGGGTGAAATGGAATGGGGTAAATTATCTCTCATTCAAGAGGCAAGCAGGAGACTTTTTAGTGGAGGTAAAAAGAGGAGAGCGGAGAAAAAAACATGAAGTTTACCCTCATCACATTTGACTAAAGGAAGGAATAAAATGCACACTCATTTTGGTATGAAAACCTATCTTACAATACAGGAAAGTGGGGGAGAAGGAGATAAGCAGGGTGGGGGGATGATGGAAGGGAGGGCAATGGGAGGAGGGAGCAATTTGAAGTCAACACTCTTGGGGAGGGACAGGATCAAAAGACAGAATAGAAACAATGGGGGGCAGGATAGGATGGAGGGAAATACAATTAGTCTTACACAACATGACTATTTTTGAAGTCATTTGCAAAACTACACAGATATGGCCTATATTGAATTGCCTGCCTTCCCAAAGGGAATGGGTGGGGAGGGAGGGATGGGGAGAATTTGGAACTCAAAGTTTTAGGAACAACTGTTGAGTATTGTTGTTGCTACTAGGAAATAAGAAATACAGTTAATGGGGAATAGAAAGTCATCTGGCCCTACAGGACAAAAGAGAAGATGGGGACAAGAGAAGGGAGGGATGATAGCAGAGAGGGCAGATGGGTGATAGGGAAAATTAGAATGCTCGGTGTATTGGGATGGGGGAGGGGACAAATGGGGAGAAAATTTGGAACCCCAAATTTTGTGAAACTGAATGTAAAATGTTAAATAAATAAATTTAAAATAAAATAAAATAAAAAAATAAATCTTGTTCCCCCTGTTTATGTCCATATATGTGAGCAGCTGAAGAAGGCAGAGGGGAAGATTCATGCTCATCAGCTGCAAAATGAAATTACTGCACTCTGGAATAGGGGAAAGGAGAAAGAAGATCCACCTTAGAATCCATCTATAGCTGGTTCTCTTCTCAACTGCCAGATTTCACTAGCTTGCTTTTTTGCTACTGGCCCAAGAGACATGGCTGCTCCTCTTGGCCAAGCACCAGAAGTTCCATATGTGGTATCAGCTGCCTTTATCCAATAGTTCCTCCATCCTATCATGCTGTTTGAAGAATGCCTCACATTTTTTTGGGTTGTAGAAAATTCCTTCACCACGTCCTGCATTCCTCCTTTTCACAAATCACATTATTGTTTGTTGTGGTTTGGCCTTTGTTCTCAAAAAGGACCAGTAAAATCAGGGACATTATGTTGGTTACATCAAATCCTGAAACATGATAGGTCATCCTGGAAGAGATCTTGACCACTCCAAAGAATTTGATCTATTCCTTCGTATAAGAAAAAAGAAAAAACCAGTGAGTGAAAAATGTCTTCCTTAGTTCAGGATGCACCCTAAGACGGAGGGCAGCTAGGTGATTCAGTGGAGAGAGCACCAGTGCAGGAGTCAGGAGGACCTGAGTTCAAATCTCACCTCAGACACTTGACGCTCACTAGCTCTGTGATGTTGGGCAAGTCACATAACTCCAATTGCTTCATCCTGCATCATCTGCAGCCATCCTGATGAATATCTGGTCACTGGATTCAGATGGCTCTGGAGGAAAAGTGAGGCTGGTGACTTGCACAGCCCTCCCTCACTCAAAACAAAGTCAAGTGCAAGTCATGTCATCATTTCTCTGACAGCATGGTTTTCTTCAGCAAGGAAGGATGAACATATACATACCCTAAGATGGATATCCTATGGCACTAGAGATAAATAGACAGACAGACCTGGGACAAATAATATAAATGGACACTCACTTGAGCCCAGAATTAAACATAAGAAAAACAGATTAAATTGTCTTTAGAAAAGTGCAAAATTGGGGGGGAAGAGCCAAGATGGCAGAGTAGAAAGACTCATGTATGCTAGCTCCGAATCCACAGCCCATAAATTTCCTGTAAAAAGAACTCCCCACAAATTCTGGAGCACTGCAAGCCGTGCAGAAACACAGTGGAAGAGATTTCCGTTCCAGAGAGCCCTGGAAAGCCGTCCCCAGGGGTCCATCATGCTCCGGACAGCAGAGCCTACCCCTGTGCTGACCTGGCCTCGAGGCCCCAGAGGAGCAGATCCGAGCAGGCTTCAGGGACGGAACCTCCGGTGGTCGAGAAGGTCCCTCCACCCACAGGTGCTCCAAGTCAGTGAGAGAGACTTCTGGGCTGGCCGAGAGGGGAGCGGGGTGTCTCCGTGGCTTGGGCCCCCTCAGGAGGCAGCGGCAGAGGCAGCGGCAGAGGCGGCCCGGGACTCCCTGAGCAGACAGGAGCTCCATTGCCAAAGGTCTCTGCGTAAACCCCCTGAGGAAACTGGGCCTGGGAGACGGCCCTGCCCCCACCCAAGCACCAGAACTTAAGCTCACATTGAATAGCAGCTGCACCTGCTGCTGAAAGCCCTGAGGCTGGGAAGCAGCATTTGAATCTCAGACCCCAAGCACTAGCTGGGCAGATCTAGGCGGGGGTGCAGAGGAATCTCAGAAGTCAAGTAACTGGCTGGGAAAATGCCCAGAAAAAGGAAGCAAAATAAGACCATAGAGAGCTACCTTCTTGGGGAAGAGATGTTCCTTCCTCCTTTCATTTCTGATGAGGAAGTACAATGCTTGCCATCAGAGAAAGACATAGAAGTCAAGGCCTCTGTATCCCAAACATCCAAAATACATATCCAATGGGCTCAGGCCATGGAAGAGCTCAAAAAGGATTTTGAAAATCAAATTAGACAGGTGGAGGAAAAACTGGGAAGAGAAATGAGAGATGCAAGAAAAGCATGAAAAATGCATCAATACTTTGCTAAAGGAGACCCAAAAAAATGCTGAAGAAAATAACACCTTGAAAAATAGGCTCACTCAATTGGCAAAAGAGGTTCAAAAAGCCAATGAGGAGAAGAATGCTTTCAAAAGCAGAATTAGCCAAATGGAAAAAGAGGTTCAAAAGCTCACTGAAGAGAATAGTTCTCTCAAAATTAGAATAGAACAGATGGAGGCTAATGACTTTCTGAGATACCAAGAAATCACCAAACAAAACCAAAAGAATGAAAAAATGGAAGAGAATGTGAAATATCTCATTGGAAAAGCAACTGACCTGGAAAATAGATCCAGGAGAGATAATTTAAAAATTATGGGACTACCTGAAAGTCATGATCAAAAAAAGAGCCTAGACATCATCTTCCATGAAATTATCAAGGAAAACTGCCCTGATATTCTACAACCAGAGGCCAAAATAAGTTTTGAAGGAATCCATCAATCGCCACCTGAAAGAGATCCAAAAAGAGAAACTCCTAGGAACATTGTGGACAAGTTCCAGAATTCCCAGGTCAAGAAGAAAATATTGCAAGCAGCTAGAAAGAAACAATTCCAGTATTGTGGAAATACAATCAGGATAACACAAGATCTAGCAGTTTCTACATTAAAGGATCAAAGGGCATGGAATAGGGTATTCCAGAAGTCAAAGGAACTAGGACTCAAACCAAGAATCACCTACCCAGCAAAACTGAGTATAATACTTCAGGGGAAAATATGGTCTTTCAATGAAACAGAGGATTTTCAAGCATTCTTGATGAAAAGACCAGAGCTGAAAAGAAAATTTGACTTTCAAACACAAGAGTGAGAAGAAGCATGAAAAAGTAAACAGCAAAGAGAAGTCATAAGGGACTTAGCAAAAGTGAACTGTTTACATTCCTACATGGAAAGACAATATTTGTAACTCTTAAAACTTTTCAGTATCTAGGTAGTTGGTGGGACCACACACACACACACACACATGCACACATGCACACACACATGTACACACGTGCACACACATACAGAGACAGAGAGCACAGAGTGAATTGAATAGGATGGGACCATATCTTAAAAGAAATTAAGGTAAATGGTGAGAGAGAAATGCAGTGGGAGGAGAGAGGGTGAAATGGAATGGGGTAAATTATCTCTCATTCAAGAGGCAAGCAGGAGACTTTTTAGTGGAGGGAAAAAGAGGAGAGATGAGAAAAAAACATGAAGTTTACCCTCATCACATTTGACTAAAGGAAGGAATAAAATGCACACTCATTTTGGCATGAAAACCTATCTTACAATACAGGAAAGTGGGGGAGAAGGAGCTAAGCAGGGTGGGGGGGATGATGGAAGGGAGGGCAATGGGAGGAGGGAGCAATTTGAAGTCAACACTCTTGGGGAGGGACAGGATCAAAAGAGAGAATAGAAACAATGGGGGGCAGAATAGAATGGAGGGATATACAGTTAGTCTTACACAACATGACTGTTATCGAAGTCATTTGCAAAACTACACAGATATGGCCTATATTGAATTGCCTGCCTTCCCAAAGGGAATGGGTGGGGAGGGATGGGGAGAATTTGGAACTCAAAGTTTTAGGAACAACTGTTGAGTATTGTTGTTGCTACTAGGAAATAAGAAATACAGTTAATGGGGAATAGAAAGTCATCTGGCCCTACAGGACAAAAGAGAAGATGGGGACAAGAGAAGGGAGAGATGATAGAAGAGAAGGCAGACTGGTGATAGGGAAAATTAGAATGCTTGATTGGGGTGGGGGGAGGGGATAAATGGGGAGAAAATTTGGAATCCAAAATTTTGTGAAACTGAATGTAAAAAGTCAAATAAATAAATTTATATTAAAAAGAAAAGTGCAAAATTTTAATGACCCCAAATTTGCCCCAGAAATAATTTTCATCTTTTTTGTATATAAACATTCTAGTGATATATATGATGATGAGTTATGAAACACTATAGTCTCCAAAGAACTAATAGTAAGTATCCCATAAAGATCATTGGAAAGACACACTGTGGGTTCATGAACAGGAGGTATTAGGGAGTGTGTTAGATGCTTCCAAAAATCTGAGAAGTGAATGAGTGAAAAAGGGAGGCGGACTGTACAGTGATAATCTTGAGTGATAACAAGGGGCCAGTGTTCCACTGTCCTTTCTACATCAGGAGAAAGTGAGGGAGCCCCTTCCCCACCACGGGCCAAATGAAGAGATAAGAGGAGATTACACCTCCGAGGACCAGACAAACTGATGACATGAGAGATCCATTTCAAGAGTTGAGTAGATGCTGGGGATTCAAAGACAAAACCAAGAAAGTCCCTGACTTCAAGGATGTAACACTGAAACAAGGTTTAAATATAACATAATAAGTATAACTTATAAAGTATAACTATATATGACAGATATATGCTTGTGATAATATTATAATGCTGCTAAGGTATTATACCTAAGTGTAAATATAAGGATTTGACAAGAAAGAGAACACTATCAGGGGAATTAGGAATAGATTCTCCAAAGAGGTGAAAGTCAGATCTTGAAGGAAGCTTGGGTACTTGGTCCAATAGGGGAGTATCACATATACACCAAAAGCTATAATACACAGTGTTATAGGATGAGTACCTTAGAAAGTGCTCTATGAGACCAAGGAAGGAAGTCAACATGGCAGGGTGAGGGTTTGGGATAGAGGAGGCAAAGATCCGAGAAAGCTTCTCAGGGGGAGATGGCATTTGAGTCCATCTTTAAAGGATAAGTAGGAATTCAGACACGAAAGGCATGCTAGGCTTAGGGAATGGTACTTGGGCCAAGCTAGGGTCAGGAGAAAAAAAAAAAGGGACCAAGGCTTGCCTCCTCAATCCCTGTCATCCCCAACCCCCATCCTCCTCTACAGTTTCCAAACCTTCCCAAGAGACCCAACTCCAGAGAAAACAGAAGGGAGAGGGGGACAGAAAAGAGAAAAAGTGTCCCATTGGATTTGTCATGGCTGAGCGAGCTAGGAGAGAGGAGACACCCGGCGCCTGAAATCTCCTCTTCAAGGGCCTGCGGCTGGAATTGAAGCTAATTAGGGACTCCAGTCCAATCGGATTTGGTCCCTGGGCAGGGGCAGGAAGTTTCTGAAGGGCCCTCATGTGGAAGAGGGATTAGATTTGTTCTATGTGGCTCCAGAGGGGAGGACCAGAAGCAACGAGAGGCAGTCCCAGGGAGACAGAATTCACTGCATATTAGGAAGAATTTCCCAATAAGCAGAGTTGTCCAACAATGGAAAGAGCTAACTCAGGAGATAGTCATCTCCCCCTATCCCACTCCCCTTACCCTACCCTCCCAGCCCCCACCCCAATTGGAAACATGCAAGCAAAGGCAGAAGGAGACCCCCTATCAGGGAGATTCTTACCCAGAGGGAAAGGCTGGACAATTTTCTCTGAGGGTCCTTTCACCTCCAAGATTCCAGAATTTAGTGGCCAAGATCCTAAGGCAGGAAACTCTTTTAAGCCTCCATTCTCTTTCACTTCCCCCCACCAATCCCTGAGGCCCAGTACCAGACAAGTGATTGAGGAGGTCAAAGAGAGGGGGCTTTGATGGAAATCAGGGGTCCTTGTAACCTACTAGAAGGAGTTTCGGCTCCTCTAGGACAATGCCTGGTCTGCCCACTGATATCACATCCATTATCTGGGATTTGCCCCTTAGTAAGACAGAAATGAAATGGAAAGATGTAGCTCCCTGGACTGGTTGATTTTAACCAAACCAATTTGTGTGATGGTTCAGATCATGCCTCTGACACTTTCTACTTTTCTGTCCTTGAAATCTCTTTATCTCTTCTTTAGGCCACAGTTTTTTCATTGGCGATTTAGAGCCTTATGATTTATAAGATCCCTCTGACTTTAAAATTCTATGATACTCTAAGAGACTTGCGACTATCAATTCATCTGCCAGGGGAGGGGAAAGGTTCTTTCTGATAAAAGCCAAACAGCTAAGAAATTCATGACTTTCCTTAAATGAGAAGCAGATTCCAGTTTGATGTCTGAAAAACTTCCTAACAGTTCAAAAGTGAATTGGGAGATAATGAGCTCCCCATCACTGGAGATCTTCAGATGGAGACCAAGAGATCACTTGCCAAAGATACTGTAGAGAAGATCATTGGTCAGGTATCAGAGGTACCCTCTGACATACCTTCCAGCTCTTAGACTGGGAAACAACAACACTGAACACCCAGAACCCCAACTGGCAGGGCTAATCCCAGATGGGCGAGGTGTTCAGGAGAAGAGCCAACATTCTCCAGACTGGACTGATGGGAACAGTAAGTTCTCAGACTCAGAGGGTAATGGGGATAGGGAATGAACCAGGGAGTGTTTGTAGGATAGCATAAGTCATAGGATTCAATTTAGCTCAAAGCAGCAAACATTTATTAAGTACACATGCGACCAGTACTATACTAAGGGTGCAAAGACAAAACAAAATGTTCTTGACCTCAGCAAGCTTATATTCTAATGGGGAGGGGATGGGGGGACGGAAAGAATAGAATATGTATGTAAATAAATACAGAGTAATTTCAGGAGGACTTGGTCACTGTCTACCAGAAGGATCATGGAAGAACTATCCCAAGGAAGTATTGCCTTATCTGTGCTTAGAAGCAATCTAAAGATTCAAAATGGTGAAATTCAGGAGTAACCATAGTATTCCAGGCATGGAGGTGGAGAGAGAAGTGAGAGAAATCTTTATGTGGGGACATAGATGTGTGATGCAGGGAGTGGCGCTACCTCTCAGGTATGTTGGAGTCAACCACTCAAACCACTCCCAACACCTCCCATACTTACTGGCTCATCTTATTATTATCTCTCAACCCAGTTTCAAAGACAGTATAGTGAAAATATTTTGTAATATTCTCAGAAATTATTAAAATTACAGAAACTCTCTAATTGATTCAACCTCCCAATCTTGAACCATGAACTTGTGGGCTCAGATAAAATCATAATGCATGATCCTATCATTATGCAACATTAAAAATTCAGATGAATACTCAAACAAGGTATTTGTTACTATGGTTGAGTCATTTCAGTCATGTCTAACTCTCTGTGACCCCATTTGGGGTTTTCTTGGCAGAGATACTAGAGTGGTTTGCCATTTCCTTCTCCAGCTCATTTTAGAGTTGAGGAAATTAAGGCAAACAAGGTTGAGTGATTTGTCCAGGGTGACACAGCTAGTAAATGTCTGAGGCCAGATTTGAACTCCAGATGACTTCTTCCTGATTTCTAGCCCAGAGCTCTATCTGCTGTACCACCTAGTTGCCCCCAAACAAGATATAGAGGGCTTCAGTGGACTTGACAGCTGGGGGGACCTCTTTCTTCCAGCCAGTTTGAGGGGGATATTGCTGAAGAAAAGGATTGAGATTTAAACCCTGGAAAGAAATTTCTCCAGCAGTGTACTGGGGAAAAATAGAAACTAGAAGACTCTTACCACTTGTCACAGACTGCGTCTTCATCCTGGTCTCAGTGCCAGTTATTCCTGCCCCACACAGGCCTTGTCACCTGTTAGTCTCTGGCCCACAAACTCATCCACTCCTGTCTCATGCTCACTGCCCCCTGAACATAGTGTCCCAAAATTTGAGTAAAAGACTCTCCCTCAAGGTCACTGGAACACCGAAACAAACAGGCCTGATAAATATCTATGAACTCTCTAGACCAGGGTTTCTTCCTATCTGCCTAAAAAGGTTCTCCAGAATTCGTGATCCCAAGGAGGTCCTCTTGAACTTGCCTGGGTTTCAACAATCCAGGACTGTTTGTACAGAGACATGGAATTAGGAAGTGGCATGACAAATTTAAGGACCAATTAGCTAGTTTAGCTAGAGGGTATAACATACAGACTCGAGTCATATTAAAATAAGTCTGGGAAGGCAGAAGGGAGACAGACTGAAGCTCTGTCAGGCTAAGAGGCAATAGGGAGTTACTAAAAATCTTTGAGCAAAAGAGTGGCAGAGTATGCTTGGTATTTTAAGAATATTCATTTGGCAGCGACAGGAAGGATGGGAAGGGGAAGAAAGAAACTTGAATCCGTGAGACCAGATGGAAGATTATATAGTAGAATTATCAGATGTTGGTGGAAAGGGTTCTAGAGATTATCTGTTCCAACACTCTGAGATTTCTTTTGACTCACTTGAGGTCTAGCAAGGCTATTTCTAATCTGGCAAGTGACTGTCCTATGCAAAGAAAACTCCCTGGTTCTGAATCTTCAGTGGGTGGTAGATGTTGGGAGAGAGAAAGGGAGAAAAGGAATGAAGCTGCGATCAGGGTCTCACCTCCAGGGCCTCACTGTGGAATGTGAGAATTGAAGATCTATCTATGTTTTTATCTATCTACTATTATGGCCGATCATTCTTTAGTACTTTGAGGTTCACAAAAGTACTTTTGAATACAACAGCCCTATGAAGTGAAGAGAAAAAGTACTGATGTCCTCATTTTACAGATATAGAAACTTAAGTCTCAGAAGGAGGAGGTGATTTGTCCAGAGTAAGATGGCATAGCTTAAACACAAGTCTACAATCTGTACTTTCTCTTACACTTTCTATTATGGCAGAATGTTCAGCTGTTGTTAGTGAGTTTTCATGGGGTCAAAGACATTTATTTCCATGTAGAACATAATGAACAGCAATCTCTGGGCTAGAGTCAAAGGTTCCCCTATGGTTTTTCAGTTGAGAGCATTCAACTCAACTCCATATATGTAGGATTTAAAGTTGGAAGGTACCATTGAGATTGAAAAAGGACCATCAGAGTTAGTAATTAAGAAATCATTGATAACTTTCAAAGAGCAGTTTCAATAGGAGGTCAGAAGCCAGACTTGCGGAGGATTTAGAAGAGAGTGAAAGAGAAAATGTCAGGGTACCAAATTTATATAATTGTAAATAATATATAATCTTTACATAATGATTATGTCACCTTAAGTAGTTTATCCGAGAAAGGAAGAAGACGTGATAGCTATCCAGAATAATAGGATCAGGTGAGGGCTTTTATAAGGATGGGAGAGACATGGGCAACCATAGAGAAGGAGTCAGTAGATAGGGAAAGGAAGAAGATGAGAGTGGGATGATATGGAGGCCAATCTGCTGGAAAATACAGGAGGGAATAGGATCAAGGTGGCAGGCAGAAGGGTTTCCCAAGCAAGGAGAAGGGTCACCTCTTCATCTGAGTCCTAAATGAAGAAGGAAAGAAGGGGAGAAAATGTCTGAGTGATTTAACATCAGAAAGAGAAAAGAAAATGAAACTCTAAGCAAATGGCCTCATTTTGGAGGGTCCTCAACAAAAAATGGGGAAAAGAAAATCTGAGGAGAGGCAAGGTTGGAATATTCACTATGGAACTGGAAATAGTGACTCAGTTACGGAGGACTAGAATGATTGCCTTGCTTCTGTGAGGGCCCAAGTGAGAGTAGATAACAAAGAGTTGTAATAGACTCAACAAGCAAGGTTTGACGGTCTCCAATTTTGTTCACAGAACCAGAATGGGAACTAAGGAGATAGAAGGTAGGAATCATCCAGAGCTGGGATTTGGCCATGAGTGACCAGAGATAGGACAAGGGGGTAAGGAAATTGAGATTAAAAGATAATACAGAGTTAATTGATTTACCAAGGGATTGAGATAGGGAAGGGAGGAGAGTATGACCAATACAGGGAAAGAAATGAGACAGATGAAATGGAAGGGGCCATGGAGTCAAGAAAAGGGTTAAGGATTGCAAAGCAGAAAAAAAGATGCAATGATAAAAGATTATGATCACCAAAAAAACATTTCAGAGTTCATAAACATGGAAGTGGAACACTTTGTGCTCGTTGAATTGTTGACTTGCAGGTTAAGGTAAGTTCAAGGGTATGACCATCTGTGTGTAGCTGAGGTGGAGGGGAGGAGTAGGACATGTGAACTGAAGACACTGGGGAACTGAGAACTTGGAATATTTGAGGGGACATCAGAAGGGAATGTTGAAGTTTCCTAACACGAGGACAGGAGGAAGAGTGATAAAAAGACTATGCCAGGAACTGAATTCACTGAAGGAAGAAAATGGCATGGGGATGGATACGTAACCATAACTAAGACCTAGATCAGGTGATAAATTTGTGTAACATGAACCTCCAAAAAGGAGATATGGCTGATTTATGGTAGTAGAGAGAGAGAGAGACAGGAAATGGCAATGAGGGGCAGAGCATTCCCCTCACACAAAACCAAAACTCTGGATTCATACAGCCCAGATTCAACCTTGGGAGCTGCTCTCACCAATCACTTTCTTTGGCTTGTGACAATCAAATGAGAAAATAATTGTAAAGTGTTTATACAGTGGTGGGCAGATAGTAGGTGCTTAATAAATACTTGTTCCCTCCACCATTGCCTTTGGCTCATGCCCTGTCCTCTCTAACGCCCCTCCCCCAGAGTTTCAAATTTTGGCTCATGTATGGGTATCCACAACAAAAGGGAAGGGGGCCTCAGCTACCATGAAAGCATTCAAGCTAACAAAATATTGAATAGAGAACAAGTTCTATATAACCCAATAGCAGCAACAGGGGAAAAAAACATAAAAGATTCAAGGCCATATATTACCATATAATTTATAATACTTTATACATATAATTACATGTATATAATTTATATAAATATATATTTATATATAAATATTATATATATAATTTATAATAAATTATCAAATTACCAAACTCTTTTCTGCATCCTATACAGTCCTCCAAGCTTATAGTATATTCTACTTGGGTTTACTCCTCTACATTGTGGCTCTGTCTCTTACTTCTTTGGGGGCAGCTAGGTCTCAAAGCGGGTAGAGTGCCAGGCCTGGAGACAGGACAGCTCATCTTCCTGAGTTCAAATCTAGCCTTACATACCGAGTAGCTGTGTGACCCTGGGCAAGTCACTTAACCCTATTTGCCTCAGTTTCCTCCTTTGTAAAATGATCTGGGGAGGGAAATGGCAAAGCACTTCAATATCTTGTCAAAAAAACCCACAACTGAACAAAAACTCACTTCTCAGGGAATTCCTGTTTGATCCAGAAATTTCTCCCTTTATCCAGGCTCATATGGTGTGGTACAGAAACCTCTTTTTGATGTCTTTCCCCTTTGTCTGGTTCTCATCCTTCCCTGGAGGGGCCATATGGATCTACAGGCAGTCCCCCTCTCCTCAGTGTTTCCCAACCCAACTCTTTTCAGTCTCTAGCCTCCAGTTCCCTTTTAGAGGTCATGCCCCTGGGGTACATGAAGTACTAAGTCATCAGTCTTCGACTATCAATTATCCGTGGGATATAAATGGGCAACAAATACTCAGGGCAAGGTGAAATTAGCATTAATGTTGTGTCAAAGGGATAACCAATATCTTTTCAAAGAGTTAACTCAGTCCAAGGAATTTCACACCTAGTTAAGGAAACATCAGGAATGCCAGGACAAACTCCTCTTTGGTGGGTTAAAGATCTATATATATATATGTATACACCCACCCTATCAAACTCACCAGCTTACTGCTTACCCTTTGGGAAACCTTCACTCCTACAGAAAGTGAACTATTACTGACAGTAAGCCAAGCGTCCTGAGTGGCACAGCCCTGTTTCCCTCTCCCCTGAGCCTTGATGGGGTGGGTGCAGCCAAATTCCCACATTTCTCAATAAATAAATCAGGCTGAATGTCTCTCCAGATTCTGTTGGGCAGAGCTTGTAAGATTTATAGGTAAGCAGCCAGACCTCAAGGGCTTGACACAAAACATAGGATCATAGGAATTAGAGTTGACCTCTCAAGACCTTAGGGATCATCTAATTCAACAGGTTCATTCTATGTTGAATATACTGCAGCCCAGAAAGGGGGAGTGAAGAACCCAAGGTCAGCAAGTATAGTTGCCATTAGAAAACTGATTTTGGGATTCCCAATCCAGTGTTCTTTCCACTCACTACACTAAACTGTCTGTCCTCTTCAATTCAATTTAATAAAGCAGTTATTAAGCAACTACTGTGTTCAAAATTCTGCCTATCAGCCAGAATTCACAAAAATTAGAACTGCTACTAACCAGCAATATGGTGCAGGGGAGAGAGTGCCTCACTTGGAGGCTGGAAGACCTGAGTTCATATCCAGCCTCAGATAGTAACTAAGTGTGACCCTGGACAAGTCACTTAACCTCTGTTTGCCTCAGTTTCCTCATCTGTAAAAGAAGATGGTAAACTATTCCAGTATCTTTGCCAAGGAAATGCCCAAAGGGGTCATGAAGAGTCAGGCATGACTGAAAACCACTGAACAACAACTATCCATGAGACCCTAGATAAATCACTTGACCTCCTAGTTCTGACCACCTGTGATTCTTTGGGTTTGAGTTTACAATCTCCTCATTCCTAGACATCCAGACAGCAGTCCTCCCAAAGTATCCAGGCTCTCCAAAGGATGCCCCTGAGCCCTTCTGGTCTAGGGTCCTGGAGGAGCAAAACTTTTCTTCTTTGTTTCTTTTTCTTTCTTTTAAGGTAACGGTCCAAAGGACCTAGGGCTAGAAACAGCTATGTGAACTTTTCTAAGTGATCTGAACCTGTTAGGAAAGACTGAGGAGAGATATTCTGTTGGCTTTACCAGGGGGGAAGGGTGGGGAAAAGTCTAAGCCTTTTCTTGTTTTCTCTGGAGACCAAGCCCCACTTCCTAATCTCAAACGGGGCCCCACCCTGATTAGGTTATATTGTTCCTCTTTCAGGAAACCCCAGCCCCAAAGCTCCCTCCTGGAAACAGTGAGCTCACAGGGGCCTGGAGGGTTCCCACAGGCTGGGGCTAGCAGACCCCTTCAGAGGCTCCTGCCTTGCTGCAGAGTCCCCAAGCTCCAGGCCTGGTGACAGAAGACCTGGCCCTGAGCCCCAGTCTATAGGATCTACCAGCTGTGTGACCATGGGCAAATCACTTTCTGTCTCTGAGCCTCAGATCTTTTGTACTTGTTCAGGACGCTTGTACACCACCCTGTACTCCATCTCCTTCTTTCCAGGGCTGTTGGGAGGGAAAGTTTGGTGACCCACTGTACAAAAATGAGCTATTTACCGGTAACATGTGTTAGATTCTAGGGCTGGAAAGGACCACATAACCATAGGATCCATCTCAGAGGCCTTCACTCCACCCCCCTCATTTTACAGACAAGGAAACTGAGGCCAAAGAGGTAAAGGGGTTTTCCCAAGATGATCCCAGATAGTAAGGGACATGACTGGGCTTCAACCAAAAGTTCTTTTCATTGCCCCATGATGGCCTTGGATTCTCACCTGCCTGGAATGCCCTCTCTCTTCCTCTTCCTTTCTCTAAATTCTCCCAATTTTTCTCCATCCTCCCAGGTTTTCCTTTCTGGATCGGCCCAGATTGCCCCAACCTCTCCTTCCTCTGAGCTCCTCCAGGCTTTTGGTCTGAGAACCATGGGCACACACATGGCCTTGTAATGCCCCTTCTACTCTTGTCTCAAAGTGTTATTTAGTCAACAATCATTTGTCAATTTTGACTTTATACCGGGCACTTGCTAAGTCCCGGAAATGCAAAGGAAGACAAGGAACAGTCCCTCCCTTCAAAGGGTTTGTATTCAATGGGGGAAACAACATGAAAAAACAGCGAAGCACATACACAAAGAACTGGTAGCTGGAGAGGTCAGAAAAAGTAACACCAGATCTTTCCCAGGTAGGAGTCTGGTCTCCCCAGTGAGGCCCCCCAAGGGGCAGAGTCCAGACAGAGACTCATAGAATGTTACAGCTGGAAGAAATCTTTGGGATCATCCATGCATTCTTAACCTGGGGTCCCTGAATAGATTTCAGAGGGTCAGTGAACTTGGATGGACCAAAAAATTTTATCTTGATGTCAATATAACAGGTTTCTTTTGTAATTCTATGAATTTTATTTTATGTACTTGAACACATAATTCTGAGAAGAGTTTCATAGGCTTCAGTAGGGGCCCAGCATGCACACACACACACACACACACACACACACACACAGAGCTAAAGAACCCCTAATCTAGACCATTCCTCTCATTCTCATTTTACAGGGGCAGTTAGGTGGCCCCAGAAGACAGACTCATCCAGTGTTTTTCCAAGAAAACCCCAAATGGGGTCATAAAGAATCAGACACAACTGAAAAACAGAAGCAATGACAATGGAAAGAACTCCTGAAAGACCTTTATAAAATAATGTGAAGAACTAGAGTGTGGGGCAAGGGAAACAGAACTAGAAAAAGTGAGAACACATGAACTCTGACTAACTAAGAAAAGAAGAAACATGTGATCCTAGATCTAAAGCTTGAAGGGATCTTGGAGGTCATGGATCCCAACTCTTTCATTTTACAAATGAGGAAACTGAGGCTCAGAGAAGGAAAGTAGCTTAACTAATGTTACAGAGGCAATGCAGAGGCTACATTCGAACCCAGGTTTTCGGACATTAAGCCCAGTACACTTTAGGACAATGAATAATGGACAAAGTAGTCTGATGAAAATTTAAAGGGAATGATGATAATCATCATGACATTTTATATGTTGAAAGGATTTATTTATTTAAATGTAAATTTATTTATTTAAATGTAAATCATTGCGAAGTGTGCTTAACTAATTGTATAGATGCTCAATATTAAGTTGATTAAAAGTATGTCTATGATCCAATTTCCCCAGTGGAAGGAATTCCCAATGTAAAAACTCCCACTACCCTAGACCATGAAGCTCAACCACTCACCTGTTGAGAGTTGACTATGGCATTGACAAGGGAAGTCATTTGCCCAGTACCCACATTGCCAATATGTTATCAGAAGTAGACCTTGACCCGAGATTTTTCTGAACTAATTAACTAGTTAATTCACTCTGTCAAGTACTTGGATACAGTAAGTTACAATAAGCTGTCCTTATTAAGTTAATAATGAAGATAAGAGCTACATCTGTGATTTCATGGACACATGGAACTCCCAGATGAAGAAACTCCTTCGACCAATGCCGGCTGACACCTGCTCTCCATCTTAGAGAATTTCCAAGAGGTCTATGAGGGGGTCCCACAGATAGCCAGCCTGTCTCAAGAAAAAGCCCAGAAGCCAGGGCTTACTGATTTCAGAGCCAGCTTTCTATCCATTCTTCCTCACTGCCCCTCATGTTTATAATAAAATAATCAAAAACAAGTTTTCATTGTTTTTAAAAGAAGGAGTATGAACAAAGCCACAAAAAGCTCGTTGGTGTCAGAGACAGAACTAAGGCATGGGTCTTCCTAATCCCAAGGTCATTATCACTCAGAAGGGGCAGCTAGATGGTGCAGTGGATAGAGCAGGAGTCAGGAGGACCTGAGTTCAAATGTTACCTCAGACACTTGACACTCCCTAGCTGTGTGACCTTGGGCCTGAGTTCAAATCTCACCTCAGACACTTGACACTCCCTAGCTGTGTGACCTTGGGTTAAGTCACTTAACCCCAACTGCCTCATCCTGGGTCATCTCCTGTCATCCTGATGAATATCTGGTCACTGGATTCAGATGGCTCCGGAGGAGAAGTGAGGCTGGTGACCTGCACAGCCCTCCCTCACTCAAAACAAAGTCAAGTGCCAGTCATATCATTATTTCTCTGACGGCATGATCTTCTTTGGCAACAAAGGATGAACACACATCACTCAGAAGCTGCATTTATCCTTCAGCCAAGGTAAGTGATCACTACTTTCTTCCCACCATACCACCTTTTAGGGGGCTTTTAAGGGAGAAGGACTGTTTCCCCTATTGCCCTTTTGTGGGAATGTCCAAACCCTTATTTACTTGTGATTGTCTCGCTCTGACCTCCCTAGCTTGACTGAACAAAGTATGGGCTGGGCATTCCTAGAGCTAAGATCCAGTCTAGAGAGGAGACAGAGATGGTCCTTTCCTGTAACCCTCTCCAATAACAGTAGAAGCTGGCTAGACTCCCCAAGAATGCCACGACCTGAAGTCTTGATTCTGCTCCAGACAACTTCCCCAAAGACAGAGGGAACTGCTGTTTTGGGATCCCAGGAGATAACCTTTATTCTAGTGGAGAACCAGCCTAGAAAGAAAGCTTGGAAGGCCTTGGTTCTACTTCCAACTTGTCCAGTCACTATTTATACAACCTTAGGCAAATCGTACCTTCTTTTGGTTTTACCATCATAAAATGATAATGCCTCCTTCAGAACATCATTGTAGGGTTAGGGCTATGAGAAACTTTTTTAACTCCTTTATCGCACCATTGACTCGAGCTAACAACCCTTACTAAAAACCACCAGGTGTTTTATGTGTAGGCGCAGCTGCCTGGCCACACCCTCCCCATCTTGTGCATGTGCAATTGATTCTCCAAACCCAAGTGAAGGCTTTCTTTATATCTGACTCTATTCAATTTAACTTGAAAGATTTCCATTTGAAAAAGAAATAATAAGAACTTTGGATATGACCCCTCCATCTTAAAAATTCATGATAGAGAAGAGAGAAGAAAGCCAGGCACAGTTTAACCTTCACCCCAGATTTTCAGAAAGCAAATTTCAAAGAGTTCATCAAAAAGATACAGAGGGGCTCACAAACTAAAATTCTACAAGATAACGCAGCACAGAAGGGATGGGGAACTCAGAAAAGATATTCTAACAACACCAAGACAAATGATTCCAGTGAGGATGAAAAGAGAAAGCTGTCAAAATCAATTGATGAAAGCTGTGCTGAAGAACTCATCATCCAACTTAAATTTTTTAAATATAGAGCTAGAAGATGGATGGAAAGGAAAGGAACACAGGAAGGATAAAAAGAAAAAAGTGGTTCAGGAGCAGTATAGCTCAAGATGAGCAGGAAATAGATAGAAATAACCCCCGAGGGGGGGTCTTCTTGTAGGCAAGAGAAAGAACAAAGAAGAGATAGAAGGATGGCTCACTCAGGTAAACAGGATGATGATAATAAATAAGAGAAAGAAGGCAGAACTACTCAATTTTTTGCTTTGATTCAGTTTTCTCTCCCAAGGAGAGCAATCTTTGGACTAGAAAGGAGAAAAATAAAAATGGTTAAAAGGGAGCTGGAAGCCAAGAAAAGGAAGAAGGTGGTAAGTGAGTACCTATCTGCCCTCAGTTAATTAAAGTCACCTGGACCCAGACAAAGTATATCTAAGGGTTCTGAAAGAATCAGCAAATGTGACTGTCGAGACCCTCTCAGGGATCTTTGAAAGGTCCCAGAGTACAGACAGCAACATATATGGAGGTAGGCAAATAATAATAGCTAACATATCACGATGTGCCAGGCGTTGTGCTAAGTGCTTCACCATTATTATCACACTGGATCCCATTGACACTCCAGCAGGTAGGCGCTATTATTATTCCTGTTTATGAAAATAGTCTACGGTCACACACTAGCAAGTATCTGAGGTCAGTATTTGACCTCAAGTGTTCCTAATTCCAGGCCCAAAGCTAGATGCACTGCACCATGCCCCAGTTTTCAAAAAGAAGAGAAAGTCTGCAAATGATGGGCTAGTAAAAGTAACTTCAGGAGACCAGATAGAGCACAGCCCTGGAGTCAGGAGGACCTGAGTTCAAATCCAACCTCAGATACTTACTAGCTGTATGACCCCAGGCAAGTCACTTAACTCAAATTGCCTAAAAGAAATTAACTTCAATTGCTGACAAATGTCTAGATCATATTTTTAAAGATACAGCTGGTGAGCGTTTAGAAGCGAAATTGGTGATTGTTATGGGCCAGCACGACCAGCAAGAACACGTCTCAACAAACTAAGCTCATTTCCTTTTTGCCAGGCTGATGTCGGAGACATAGAGTTCTGAGATGAAAGCAAAGCGTTCAACAAAGCCTCTCACGCTATCCCCTTGTGAATGGGCTGGAGGAATGTGAGCTAGCTGACCCTAGTTTGCTCCATATTGTTACCAAGGCCATAGAGGAAGTCATAGGTGACATTCTTATCAAACTTGCAGCTGGCATAAAGTTGGGAAAGATGAGATAGTCTATGACAAGGTAAGAATACAAAAAGTTCTCCACAGGCTAGAATATTGGGACAAATAGGATAAAACAAATTTAATAGGTGTATACATAAAGTCTTTCACTCAGGACCAAAGAACCACCTTCATAATTATTAAACATAGGAAGGCATGATTTGACAGCAATTTGTCTAAAAAAGATCCAGGAGTCTGAGATTAACATGGTCAACTATGCAACCGAGCAATTTATATTAGTAGACTCTGTAGTAACCGATCCTTGAGGAAGAGATTGTCTCACTTTCATATTTGCCTGTCCAATACCTAATATGGGGTTGCTGTTGAGTCATTTCAGTCATGTTCCAACTCTCTTTGATCCCATTTGGGATTTTCTTGGCAAAAATACTGGAATGGTTTTCCATTTCCTCCTCCAGCTCATTTTACAGATGAGGAATTGAGGCAATCAAGATGAAGTCACTTGCCCAGGGTTCCACAGCTCGTAAGTGTCTGAGACTGAATTTGAACTCACATCCAGACCCAGTGCTCTATCCACTGTACTATCTCACTGCCCATAGCATAGGGTAACTACTTCATACATGTTTAATGATTGGTAGATGACTGTCAAAAAGGCTAAAGCTACTTTAGGCTTCGTTAAGAGGGATGTCATATACAGAATCGGTAATACTGCAAGGAAATTGATAATTTTGTTATCCTCTGGAAGAATGAGCACTTGGGCAGAGAAGACAGGAGATACTACCCCCAGCAGCCTGAGAGAAGCCCAAGGAAATTACTATCCAGTGGTCAAACTGGCTTAGGAGTGTCACAAAATCGATTTATTCCCCAGCTCCATGAGACATGGAAAAGTCACCTACTCCAGTCCCATATCCAGCACAAAAAGTTGTTACATTTACCATCTAAAGCACTCCCAGTTCAAAGTCTTCATGCCCTCGCTCGGCCACTAATTCTTCGTCCCTTTGATGGTTAAGAAATATTTCCTTATCCCCAATTACAATCTCTCCTGCTTTCATTTCAAGCAACCTCCAGAGACACCAGAACAACAAAAGATAGGCATCCCACTCATGCAAACTCTCCAAATAGCTGAAAAAGAGTCATGGGACCAACCTCGGACCTGATCCAGTCCCAATTTCTTTATGCTTTCTCATCTAACTTATTTAAATTGTAATAGTGGTTTGTTTTGCTGGACATCACATATTTATTAAGAAGGGGTGATATTCAAAATAAGCATCCATGGAACATTCTTTAAATGCCCAGAAAAAAATAAACAAGCAAAAAAAGAGGGAGGGGAACACAAATGCAACATTTTTAAGCTATATATTTGGGGCCGGTAGACTGAAGGAGTAGTTAATTTCTCTCCTTCCAGTCCAGTTGATGTAATCCCAAAAAACAAGGGGTAGATAACAGAGATAAAGAATAATTGATAGATTAAAATGCAGTGTGAGGTTGAACTTGACCTATTCTCGATTGCTTTGTGAAGTATAACAGAGTTGATCCTGATCATACTAGATTGACTTTCCATAAGACTGGTCATAGCCCTTTCAAACAGGAAGAATGATAGCAGAAGAGGTGCCTTCAGGCTGGGGGTGTGGCCCCTGAACCCCTATCAGAGGGCAGCTGTGACAGGGAGGAGATTTTATCTCTTCACTTCTACATCAGACATGGCATCTTGCATCAGAGGTCCCCAACCAGTAAAGAGACTCCACATCGAAGAGAGAGACAGACACGGAGATCGGGAATGGGCTAGGTGAAGGAAACTGCCTCAAGGCTCCGGCCGCAGAAAAGAGAACCAAATATGGATTTAAGAGAAAACCAGCCTGGATAATCAAGAGTCAAACTGGAGAGAAGAGCCGACCCAGTGGATCCAGTGGAGTGTCTCTCTCAGCAGAGATATTGTCTAAGAACACCATAAGAAGAGAAAAGACAGGGCACTGGACCTGCAGTCATGCAGACCCACATTCAAATACGACCTCCGACACTTATTAACTGTGGGACCCTGGACAAGTCATTTAACTTTTATTTGCTTCAGTTTCCTCATCTGTAAAATGGGGATAAAAATAGCCCCTACTTTGCAGGATTGTTGTGAATATTCAATTTGATAATAATTGTAAAGTTCTTAGCAGAGTGCCTGACGCATAGTAGGCTATGTTATTAGTATGCAGTACCAGAACTTAGATATGTGTTCCCTATGTATGTGCCTCACTACCAATGTATAATCTATGCTCTATCTTCCCATGAATTCTATGTGCATTTGAAAGAAAGTGTACCTCAAGTCAATGGGGGGGGGATATTTTGTAACTATTATTCTTTATTATATTATCTTAATCAGTCTTTGCTTTGAGTTAATTGTATCTATTGGCTGACTATTAAAGGTCAGCTCCCCTGTAGGGGCTCATGAGTAGGTTTTAGGTAAACAGTCCCACAGTGTACCTTTGAAGCCAAGATAATAGTTAACCCCCTGGAGACCCAAACAGCAAACCTTTCAATGCTGAGTTGAGGAGGAAGCCAGACAAGGAATTACAAATACTACATCCAATTTAGCATTTACATATATACCTAAAGAAAATTATATTTGATTTTCCTTGTACATAAAAATACATGGGTTAGCTGCAATTCCTAAGTTCTTAATAAAAAATGAAAATTTAATTTAAAAAAAAACAGTAGCACTCCCTTATGTTGATATGAATTTTTATTTTCCATTCAAGAATTTCTCTTCATTCAGTCATCCCCTTATGAGACTTCATCTTGGCCTATAGGACACCAGGGTCTCAAAGATTGCCAGTAGAATGAAAAGATACAGCACCAGAAACTCTCTGAACTGGGAAAGGACTTCAAAAGTGAGTGATCTAACCCAATTTGCTCATTTTACAAAGGAAGAAACTGAGACTTGTCAAAAACATGGAGCTAACCCTTAAACTCAGGTCCTCTGGCTCCCATTCCAGAGTTCTTCCCACTTCAGAGGACTGCCAGGGACAGACCACTGTCTGCCTTAGCTTAGTTTAGTTCAGCTCTAGGTGGAGAGCTAAGGGTGGAGAGCCCTAAGACCAGAACCACTGGCCAAAGTAAGGACTTGTCTCTGGCCTCAGCTGCTCAGCAAATCATGTGCTGAGGCACAGATGGACTTCAGTGGGTTTCAGTCAAGGAAGTACCTGCCCTGGATGAACCTCAGGACTTTGGATATTATGAAGTATTTCATTTACAAAGTACTTTCTTGCCTATTAGAGCTTCATAAAGACCATCATCCTCACTTTCCTAGGAGGAAGGCTCCTATCCTCCTGTCCTCAGCTGGCAGTGGCTCATCTCACCCATATTAATATATATAAGTACATACATATGTATATGTATGCGTATATGTGTGCATAGTACTATATACGTATATACACATATATGTATTTATCAATTTACGGAGTATAGCTGGTGTTAAGTGAATATTTAGGAAGGAAGGAAAGAAGGGAGACTGAGGTCCATAGAGGGGCAGTGACTTGAGTGAGGTCTAGTTGGTGACTCAGCAAGTATTAGAATCAAGATTTTTTTCTTCCGCCCAGTCCTACCCTCTCCCTTCTTCTTCAGCCAGCCATTTCAGAGGAGAGTCCTGTGTGCTTCTAGTGAAGGATGACTTCTCCCTGGGCAGGGCAGGGCCCTCAGTTTTTGCAAATGGGTCACCTGTGCCCCCAGGAGGGGGGTTGGGTGGCAGGAAGCAGCTTGTCAGAGCTTGGTGGAGAGGAAAGTAGGACAGATCTCAATCTCTTCCCCAGAGCTGGGAGAGGCCCCTGGTTAGGCAGGCCCCAGCCTGCAAGACTCCTTCAAGAAGCTGCTGAAGTTTCCTTAAGGGAGGGACTCCAATGGTCTAGCCTCCTTCTCCCATCTTAGAAATAATAACCATAACTCATATTTCTAGAGGACTCAAAGATTTCCTGGGCCCTTTCCTCCAAAAAAAAAAAAGTTTTGGATCGGTAGTGATAATGATTAAATATTGACAATATCTCATTTAACCCTCACACCAACCCTGAGAGTTAAATGTTATTATCCCCATTCTACAGATAAGAAAGCTGAGGCTCTGAAAGATTTGAGTAACTTGTCTATGGTCACACACAGCAAATGAATGTGTGAGACAGAAGCTGAGCCCATATCTCCCTGACTCCTAGACCAACCTAGCCACAACATAGGCATGATTATGCCCTCCCATTTTAGATGTGGCTCAGCCTTACCCAAGGTTGCCAGGGGATAAACAAGTAGCTAGCCCAGCTGGGATTCAAACTCAGGGCATCTGATATGAAATCCATCCCTCTTCTCACCATGACAATGGGCTTCTTCTTCTGGAAGATAAAGATGAGTCAGTCTCTACCATCTCTATAACTTCAAAGTGTCACGGTTGGATCTGAACCCTGATCTCTCACCCTAATTCCATTAGTACCTTCCACCCTCCTATGTTGTCTCCCAAAGCACATTATGTAAGTTGTCATAATTGCTTTACAGACATTATCTCATTTGATAGGCACAAATGAAAATGGGTGGTAGGCAGAGCTAGCCCATTTTGCAGAAGAAAGAAACCATAATTATAGAAGTCATTTGCAAAACTACACAGATATGGCCTATATTGAATTGCCTGCCTTCCCAAAGGGAACGGGTGGAAAGGGAGGGATGGAGAGAATTTGGAACTCAAAGTTTTAGGAACAACTCTCAAGTATTGTTCTTGCTACTAGGAAATAAGAAATACAGGTAATGGGGTATAGAAAGTTATCTGGCCCTACAGGACAAAAGAGAAGATGGGGAGAAGGGAAGGGAGGGACAAGGAACAGAGGGCAGATTGGTGATAGGAGCAATTAGAATGCTCGGTGTTTTGGGGTGGCGGAGGGGATAAATGGGGAGAAAATTTGGAACCCAAAATTTTGTGAAAATGAATGTTAAAAGTTAAATAAATAAATGAATGAAAAGAAAGAAAGAAACCATAGCTCAGGTTAAGGAATTTTCCCAAGATCACAAAGCAAATAAGCACCCCAGACAGGATTGGAACCCAGGATTCTGCTTCCATATGGAATTCTCTCTTCAACCTACCATAGTACCTCTAACAGGTCACTTCTCTCCACCTCAGCCCATCTGCCTGGGACAGAGTGCTTGTCTTGGAATCAGGAAACGCGGAATTCAAATCCTCCCCCATATTTCTGTGTAACCTTAGGGGGTGAATCATTCAACTCTCTGAGCCTCAGTTTCCACAATTGTAAAACAGGAGTGATACTACTGCCAGTGCCTATAGTCTCAGTATAGTGCAGTAAAGTGTTCTCAGTAAAGTGCAGACTTTGAAGGGTGATTATTAACTCGATCACCCTTAAATATGTCCCAGATGTTTCCCCTTTGTGCCTTAACTTACATCGTCACCTCTGCCTGGAATGATTTTTCTATCATCTCCCATCCCTCACAGGCCAGCTCAAAGGCTTCCCCCTTCAGCAGTTCCCTGATTTGCTGCCTAGTGTCTTCTAGACAGAGACAGTCTGCTCAAAACCCTGTGGCCTGATGGGGAAAGGAGGAAGCAGGTTCTGAGAGGACAAGTCTTTCTGTGTATCTTGGATTTATCCCGTCCAGATTTATTTTGAACATATTGAAATACATTTGTGTTCTCTTTCCCCACCCCAATAAAATTAAGAGTATGAATTGTTCCATGCTTTATCTTTTACAGAAAAATAAATTATGAGGGTGGATAGGGAGGGAGGGAGAGAATATGGAACTCGAAGCTTTAAGAATGAATGTTAAAAAATGTTTTAGCATGCAACTGGAAATTGTTACATGGGCAATAGAGTATAGAAATCTATTTTGCCCTACAGAAAATAGAGGTGAAGGGGGATTGAAGAAGGGTGGATAATAGAAGGGAGGACAGACTGGAGGAAAGGGTGGATGAGATGCATGCTGTCCTGAAGTGGGGGATGGGGAGAAATGGGGAGAAAATTTTGAATTCAAATTCTTGTGGAAGTGAATGTTGAGAACTGGAAATAAATTATATATTTTTAAAAACGAATAAATAAATGTATTCCTACACCAAATTGCTGACCAACTCAGGAAGGGAGAAAGAGAATTTGGAACTCAAAAAAACCTTTTTAATGACTGTTTAAAATTATTTTTACACTTAATTGGGGAAAAATCAAATACTATCTTTTTAAAATTTCACATTTAATACTTATTTACATTGAACATTTTAAAAAATAAATTTTGAATTTCAAATTCCTCCTGTCCTTTGAGTCCCTCACCACCCACTGAGAAGGCAAGAGATGTGATGTCACTTACACATGTGAACACACTTCTTTTGATCCTCAGGTGTCTGGCTCTTAGTAAGTGCTTCACAAATGCTGGCCAACTGATTAATGAATTGATTCAAGGCCACTTCCCTGATTGCCTTAGATGCTACTGCTCCCACCTTGTGTTTATATTTTGTAGATATAGCTGTAGAATATAAGCTCCCTGAGGGCAGGAAATGAGGTCTTTTTTGTAATTGACTCCCCAGTGCCTGACCCATAGTAAGTACTTAATAAACACTCATCCATTAACCATCTCAGAGAGATAGAGGAAGAGAGGCCTCATCCTGGGCTACTCATTCACATGGATTAGAAAGAAAATAAGGAAAGAAATCATAGACTCCAGTCCTCATTTTCCATGGTGAGAGTGGGCTGGCATGGCCAGGGGAGGTTCCCTACAGGAGATGGAACTCAAGCAGGCCTTTGGACAATGGAGAAGACTCTGAAGAAGGAGGACTTGGGGCGGAGAGGGGTGAAATAAAGGTGGTTGCGATCAGGAACAAAAGTGATGAGTTCCCAGATCAATGAGGAGACTACACTGCCTCAGTTGGAGCAGATAATATGCATGAGGTAGGGAAAGGAGATAAGGCTTAAGGGGAGGAGGGCAGAAAGAAGGCTTTGGGGGCACAGACCTTGCCTCAGGATCAAGGCTGCCCAATGCCCCAGTCCCCGGGAAACAGGCCGGCTAGAGCCTCTCCAAGGGAGCTGATAACTCTCTTTGATCCCAGGCAGTGAAGTAAGACAGAAGCTAAGATAAGGAGGACACAGAGAGGCCCCAACACTCCCAAAGCAGGCCTGGGAAACACTGACTTTCCAGGGCCTGGAAACCCAGGCCCGGGCTCCTAAAGGTCTCTCTGAGGACTCTATCGCCAACAAACAGGCTGGATTTCAGGTTATTCAGTCTTCTTTCCTGGCAGAAAAGACACAAGAATGGTAGAATCATAAGGTCTGACAAATTCATTTCCCAAACATTTATTAAATGTCTACTGAACTCAATTATGAGTGTTCCCCTCTTTGCCACTCTCCCTTTAAAGCCCAACTCCAAGGCCACCCCCTCCAGGAAGCCTGCCCTGACTCTCACCCACCCAGTCCCCTCCCCAGTGGCTATCAGTGGCTCCCTCATACCCATGCTTTGCACCTCTGTAATATCAACCAGTGGAGAAGAATGTTCACAGGATTTGTGTCCGGTGAGCAAAAGCAGAAAGCCGTTCTCTGCACGCAGTAGCTGCTTGATCTGTGTCTGATGAGCATAAAAATGAATCAATAAACCAGTCTCTATCACTGATATTAGAGGAGGCTTTAAATAAGAGGCAGAAATTTGGCAGATGAGGGAGGAGGAGAGGGAAGGAGAGGAGGGCACAGAGGGCATGGTGGGCTCGGCAGGGAGGCAGAACCTTTTGCTGGATGAGAGCATAGGGAGATGAAGCTGGCAAAAGGGTGGCTTCAGATCATGGCCGGTCTCAAACACTGGCAAAAGGAATATGAACTTGATTCAGTGGGCACTAGCAGGGCAAGACTAGGTCTGGCCATGGGTGAAGAGCAGACTGGAGAAGGTGGAGGAGAGGCAGGGGCCTCCTGGGAGGAGGTAATTGCCTCGTCTAGAGACAGAAGAGTAATGATGAGACTCATTTCCTTACAGCTCTTTTCAGATTACAAAGTACTGTCCTTGCAACTCTGGAGCTTAAGAAGTACAAGTAATTATTCCCATCTTATAAACAGGGAAACTGAGGCCCCAGAGAGATGAAGAGGCTTGTGGGACTTGAGCTGAGATTGTCTGACTCCCTATCCAATGCTTTTTCTTATACAATCCCAGAACTGGGAAGTCAGAAAGGTCTTTAGTAGCCAGCCCATAGGCAAAGGAAATCTATGCTGCAGCTGCCTCCCCTGCCTGGCCCAGCCCTCCTGGGACTGGCCTGGGCCTCTTGGGGCAGAAGCAGCCCCAGCCAAGGGCTTAGAGTCATTAGAGGCTAATTGCCTGGTAGCTTTTACACCACTAATTGGCCTCCCAGCTAAACAGGCCCAGCAGGCTCTATACAAACCCACCCTTATGGGCCTATAAACATCCCTGGCAGGAGGGGAGGAGGGAAAGGGGGAGGGGATAGCAAAGCCAGGCTCTTGGCCCTCCAAGCCCAGGGCCCAGGTGCCAGGGAAGGATCACCAGGATTACAGGCACACTTGACTTTAACCCTGTTTGCAAAGAGGCTGCAAAGTCAACTTGACAGAATGGACGGGTCTTACCTCCCGGTAAACCGATTAGGGTGGCAGCCAGCCAGCCCCACTCTGGGGGCCTCGCCCACTTTCTCCTGGGACTGGCACTTGCCAAGACAGGGAATGCTCCAAGCAAGACACCCTCTTTCTTCTCTCCCTGCCCACCCCTAAACAAGAATATTAACCCATAAAACAATTGTTATCTGCCCCTTTAAGGCTGGAACTCTACCTGCTCTCCACTCCCAGTCTGCAATGCCCTTTATTTTCCTTCATTCAAAACCTTCAAGGTCTCAACTCCTCCAGCAAGCCCTCCAAGTCTACACCAGCTCTCACTTCTCAGAAATCTTGAGGCAATGCAATAGTCAAGTATTAAGCACCAGCTGTATACAAAGCCCTGCGCTTAGGGAGGGATAAAATTTAGATCATAGGATTTTGGAGCTTCGAGGTACGGTGGAAAGAAGGCTCGATCTGGAGTAACAGGACCTTGGTTCGGATCCCTGCTGCTTATTTTGGGTATGACCCTGGATAAATTACAGCCTCTCTTTATCTTAGTTCCTCTTCTATAAAATTAGAGAATTGAACTCGATAACCTCTGTGGTATTTTCCAGCTCTAAATTATGATCTTCTGACTAGCCTAAGTTAGGAAATTGAAACCTGAAAGTTAATGACTTGTCCAAGAGCACGCAAACTAGTGGTTCTGAGTTTGACTCAGCCTGGCTTCAGACCCAGGGCCCTCTCTACAATATCAGGCCACCTCTGAAAAGAGGAGACAGTCCTTGCCCTTCCAGAACCCTGGGTCTAGTTGGAGAGTAAGATAATTCTAATGCACAAGAGTAAACAGTAAATGCATTTAGGAGACAAAAAGGGATAGTGAAGCCTGTGACCAAGGAGAGGAGGCCAGGAAAGCTCAAGAAGCTAGAGGTCTAAGATTGGAGTTCAAGAAACAAGGAAGCCTGGTAGGTCCTGTCTATTCTCTGAGCCTCTGTTTCCTCCTCTGTAAAATGAGGAATGGGGGAGGGGGGCCAATCTGGTGAAACCCATGGACTTCTCAGAATCATAATTTTTAAATACATAAAACAAAATACATAGGATTACAAAGGAAATCAATTATAGGAAAATAATAGTTATTAAAGTATTAAAAAAAAGTTGACAGACCTCAGTTTAAGAACCCCTGGCTCAGGAGATGGTCTCTTAGATCCCTTCAGGGGAGGGAGGGGATAAGCCTTAAATAATAAGTTTTAAATTCTATGATTTTGTAATCCAAACATAAGAAGAGAAAGTTGGAAACCTGTGGTATGTCACCAAAAGTACATTGGACCCCCATCCCATTCTTTGAAAAATGACCCTATCAAAGCAATATAGTACAGTGGGGAAATCCTGGCTCCAGAATCAGAGAAATTGGATTCAAACCCTTCCTCTAATGATCCCTTACTCATGTGACTTTGGGCAAGTCACTTAATGTGTCTGGATTCAAGTTTCCCTCTATGTAAAATGAGGGCATATGACTATATGGCTATTGAGGCAGGAGTGGACTAGAGTCAGCTCAAAGAAGCTGGAAAGCCAATCGTTAAATTTTGAGTGTGAACATTTACATATGGCAAATTGAAAATGTTACAAAACAAGGTTTGATTTACTGGGGGAGGAGGTATTGTCTAGACTTAAGAAAGTGTTAGAGAAAATGTTAATAACACAAATTTAATTTAAAAGGGTGTCATGCATCTGTAATTTTTTTTTCCCAGAGAGCTAGTTGATATACCAGAGTATTCCCTGCTCTGAGTCCCATCTACCTCTATATCTAGGATTTGGAGTCAATCAGTCTGGGTTCAAACCCCAGAACTGTCACTAATATGACCTTGGGCAAGATAAATTTTTCCCTACTCTGTCAGAACTAGAGCAGGCCTAAGGGCTCTGGGGTTTGTCCTACCTCAGAGATGGTAGCATAGGCTTTTTCCCTAGTGTACTACCTCTCCAGGGAGTCAGGTTGAAGATGCAGCTGGTGGGGATGGGGACTTTTGTAGACATGTCCTTCCTCTAGACTATGTGTGCCTTCAGTCAAGGAACAGCCCATCCCTGAATCTCTCTGACTAATTTCTACCTACGAAGGTGCAGCCATTGGGAGGATCTCAGTTCGCTGAGGATTAGTTGTACTTCTCTCATCCTTGTTCGGTCCAGGGAGAGAGAGGGACTGCATGACTGTTGGGAGTTTGCAGACAATGGGCAGGCGGAGAATCTCTGCCCAGAGCATGCCCCACATTGGAAGAGAGGGTACATTGGTTCCTCTGGGGTCACGCTGTCCCAGGTATGTACTGGGGGGTGGAGGAAGTAGCTGGGATATGTTTCCCTGAACCACATTCAGTGCCAAGAGCAGTCATGCAGTTTTTGCACCCCAAGAAGGTGGAGAAGCAGGTGCAGTGAAACCTACCTATTCCTGCTTCTGAATTTGCCCCACATGCCAGAATAACAGGTTACAATTTGACTTTCTGGGTTTAAAAGGAAGGAACTGGGTTTTATGATCTCTCAAGTCCCTTCCTACTCTAGCTAGATTCTGCACATGGAAGGAGCCTGTGCCTTGGATATTGTTCCTGGGGTCACCGAGGCCTAAGGTCCTATGTTAGACCCCAACATAGCCTTAAAATTCACAAGGCCTCATTTGCATTTTGCTGGGAGGAAAAGATTGCCTCCAGTTCTCCTCTCCACCCCACTTCCAGCAGTTCATAGAACAGGAGGAGAAAAGGTCTGTTAGGGGATTTGGGGGAAGATTGAGGGAGAGGGGATGCTGGAACTGTGGAATGTCTGTATGTCTCAGCCTAGTAGCCCCAACTGGGGGCCAAGCAGATCCCTAGGTCATCCACTACCCCATATCCAAGCAGGCCCTTCCAGGAGAATGATAACACCATGCTCCATGGTCAGCCCAGCAGCTGTGACCTTTCCCAGTCACCCGAGAATTGGATTTATGTAAACTCTTCCAGATAACATCTGGACAGGCATCTCTGCAAGCCGGAGCCTGGGATGCCGGGAGGCTGAGTGCCACAGCATTTTCCATTTCTCTGGGTTTACCTCTGTAGAAAGCATTGACCTCACAATTGCTTTGTGGAATATGAGGCACCAGTATTCTTATCCCCAATTTGTGGAAGGGGAAATAGAGGCTCAGAAAGGAACAAAATTCGTTTCTATAGAGCTTTAAGGTTTCCAAAGTACTTTGGTACCCAGCAGCTCTGCAAAGTTAATGTCTCAAATACTATTATCTATGTTTTACAGAGGAAGAAATTGAAAACAAACCAACTTGCCCAAGATCACACAATTATGTGGAGGGGCTAAATTAGGGCTCATAGGACTTGGACCTGTAAGCGATCTTAGAAATCCTTAACCCCTTCATTTGGCAGAAGAAGAAACTAGGGTCCTGACAAGAAGGGATGACTCACCCAGGGTCCTTTGGCTAGCCAGGAGCACAGGCTGGTTTTGAACTCAAGTCCTGTGGCCTCCAAACCAGTATCTGTCTCACTTTGCTATCTTACGTGTATGAATTGTGTTGTGTAAGATGTGAGTGCATTTGTGAAGGTGTTTGAAGGGAAGGAAATGACCTTTGTGTGTATGACTGCATATGAATATGTAAGTTTATATGTGAAGGATGAGTTTTGAATAGTACACTGTATGGTGCAGTGGAAATAACCATTAGAAGATGTTGGTTCATTGGTTCAAATCTGAGCTCTGGTATTTAGCTAGCTGGGTGACCTTGGACAAGTCCTTTCCCTTTTCTGAATCTCAGTTTCCATATCTGTAAAATGAAAGTTGGATTAGAAAGCATCTAAGATTCCTTCCAGGTCTCTGTAACCTTGCAAAGACCATCCCTCATGCCTGGAATAAATGTCTTCACCTTTGCCTCTTAGAATTCTAAACTTCCTTCAAGGCTCAGTTCACTTGAGTTAGGAGCCTCAGTGGATGGAATGCTGGACCTGGAGTGAGGAAGTCCCAAGTTCAAATCTAGCCTCAGATATTTCTAGCTGTGTAACCTTGAGCAAGTCATTTAATCCTTCTCTGCCTCAATTTTCTCATCTATAAAATGGGGATAATAACAGCCCCTCCCTCCCAGGGTTGTTGTGAGAACCAAATGACTGTAATTTGTAAAGTGCTTTGCAAACCTTGAAGTGTTTGCTATGACTACTAAACTCCACCTTCTTCATGAGAATTTCCTGTCTCTCCAGCCCAGTCCTGGTCTTGTAGTTCAGACTCCCTTTGCTTTACTTTGCCCGTATTTCATAGCTACTCATCTCTGAGTTATATACTTCTCTTCCCTGTAAAATATAAGCCCCTTATGGGTAAGGACTGTTTGACTTTTATTTGTGTATCCTAGGCACCAACCCTTAGTCTGGTGCAAAGCAACTTAAATCCTTGCTGAATGAACAAATGAATGTATGAATCTGAGTACGTGTGTCCTACCTTGGGACAGAAAGAGCTGGTTCTTCTGATAATATCAGGTCCCTCAAGCTGCCTTCACTCTCTCCCAAAATGACTGAATAAATCAAAAAGTCCTCCCCAAATAACCTCTGTCTCTGGGAAGATGCAAATTTCTGTAATTTATTCCCCCAGTCTTAACAAGGAAAAAAAAGTTTACCCAGAACAATGAAGATGTCACACTTGGTTAGGGATCTTGGGGCCTGGGTCAAGATTGGGTGGATGGAAAACGCAGAGGAAAAAAATGTCTTTATCCCAGATTGGGAGATCAAAGGATTTGGTGCTAGAAAAGATATTGGAGATCATTCTAACACAACCTTCTCATTCCATCACTAGAAAAACTGAGGCCTAGAAAGGGAAAGGATTGACCAAGGTGACAGCTGATAAGTACAGGGTCAAGTTTCAGACTTCGATTCTCTGACTGCCAATCTCTTTCTGATTTATCATGCTTGGATCATGAGTACCTGGAACTTGGCCAGGTGATGGCCACCATAGGCCCTCCCAATCCTGTTAGAAGGGTCTTACCTAAGGAATTTCCATGTGGGGAGTCAGAAGACTTTGGTTCCAATACTGAGGCTTTCACGTAACTATAAGCTTTCCCTATTTTAAGCCTCAGTTTCCTCCTCTTTCAGATAAGGGGGCTCAAAGATCCTGTCTAGCTTTAAATTCTATGATCCAGAAGGTTTTGAGGTCCTCCGTGTGAGGAAGCCATACGTGTGTGCCACCGGGTAGCTACAGGAAGATGGTGGAAGGTTAGGCTGAGCTGAGGGGCCACGGCAGGCAGCCCCAGTGCCAGACACTCCCAGGATCAGCCTCTGCCTATTGTGTCTAACCTATAAAGCTGTCAGCCACTCCAACAGCTCAATGTCCCTGCCCCAGCAGTATCCTCACCCTCTAAAGGACCAAAAAGGAAGGGAAGAAACCCTTTGTGTCTATGAGAACCGGCTGCTCTCCAGGCCTTCATTTATCATCAAGCCTAAGCCACTGTCATTGTGAAAGATTTCCAGGCTGGAATGCTCACTGCAGGAGAAGCCCCCTCTCACTTCCCATCCCCCCCATTTCAATGCTCCCGTGATATCACAAAACTAACCTCTGGGTTTCCCCCTCCCTCCCAAGTTCGAAGGTTAACAGAGAGGAAAGGAGCAGGAATTCATCCAGCTCAAAGTAGGCGAAACAGCCCTGGCTGGGGGCTAGAGATCTGGGTTCTGGTCCCCATCTCTGTCACAAACTCAGTATTTCATGGGGAATTAGAAAAAGACTAGAATTTGGAATCTACTAGACCTGGGTTCGAATCCTAGTTCTGCTCACTTACTACCTATGTGATGTTAGACAAGTCCTTTCCCCTGTCTGAGCCTCAGTTTCCCCAGCTATAAAATGGTAATAATGAAACATATCACCTACCTTATACTGTTGTATGATAAAGGCATTATGCAAACCTCAAAGCATCGGGGAAGTAGGAATTATTATCATTAATGTTGTTGTTACTCAACTCTACTAGCAATATGTCTACTCCTTGGTCACTAGACAAGGATAATAACTAAATATTTAAATTAAATTATGTAGATGGTCTAAAAATCTTGTGATTTTTGGCCAGAATGCGATGAATCTTCTGCCACAGCAACTCTTGAAAACCACCTTGTAAGTCAGAGTCATAACCAGGGCAGGGCAACCAGTGCCTTGCACCAAGGCCCCTATTTTAGAGGGTGTCAAAAGCACTTAAAGTCGTTCAGTATAAGAAACCACAAATTTAGCCTCTACACTTGATTCTGGAGTCAGAGGACCTAGGGCCAAACCTTGTTTCTGAAAATTACTACCTGTATGACTCTGAGCCAGTTTACTCTCCTTTTACCTTAATTTTCTCATCTTTAAAATTGAGGGAGTTGGACTACATGACCACTGAGGTCTTTATATAGGCTTTATTTGGACTATCTCTTTTTACCCTCACAACAACCCTATAAACTGGGAAGCTACAAACAGGGATATGCTGGTCAGTGTCTAACAACCAGCTCTCTGTGGGGGAAATATCCGCACAGACACTTCTAAGTTTAATCAATATAATTAACATATTCTTCATCGCTCTCTTAAGGCTAGGCAATAAATAGAAGTATCAGTTAGGCCCTGATGTATAGTTTTGATGATTTCCAAGGTGTAAATGTAAACTTACATGAAAAGTTAATGATCAGCTCTTTGACTCAGTTCCAACTAGGTCCAGCACACTCCTGAACAAAGTAGTATTTTTTCCCTTCCTACAGATAAGGAAACTGAGGCTCGGAAAGGTCAAATATGTTTCCCACGACTACCAAATAGTGTAGTGGAAAGAACCCTGGGTTGTAAAGCAGGATCCTTCCGTTTGAATCCTCAGTCTGGGCTGTGAGCAAATCCCCCAAAGTCTAAAGTAGAAGACACCAGAAGCTGCTTCTCTGGGCTAGTAGACGGCATGGTTTTGTCATTTTCTAGTACAAGAAGAGAGGCATCGAGGTGCCTTTGGGACGTTGCATTGGGAGTCAGAAGAGTTGCTTCCTTCAAGAAGCTTGCATCCTGCCTTCTGATGAAAGCCCCACTTGCATCATGCCTCCCCTCTGGGGTACCTTCTATTTAAGCAGTATACATTTTGTATGTATTTGCCTCTTGTCTCCACCATTTTAAAACGAGCTCTTTGAAAACAGGGACCATGCTTTTCCCTTCCATTGTAGACCCAGCTGCACATATCATTTCATAAATGCTTGTAGACTGACTGGCTACCTGTGTGACTTGGGCCAATTGCCTTCCAATCTCTGGTGCCTCAGTTTCCTCCTCTGTAAAATGAGGGGGCTATTAGACTCCATGGCCTCAAAAGCCCCTTCCGCTCTAAACCCTTTGATCCTATAAGCCTTGTTTCCCCACCAGAAAAGGAAAGAAGAATGAAAAAGGCGGGGAAAAGGGTGCTCTGGAGGTGGTTGGACCATGGGGCTGGGCCCTGGAACAAGCTGCTCTTCCAGGGCCCAAAGGGGCTTAATGAAGTCATTGCTTAGACACTTGGCTCCCCAGTATCCATGTTCCCTTTGCCAAACTAAAACAATTGGGTGCCAAAATTGAGACGTCTGCCTTTCATATTTCTGTCCTCTTTCTGATTGGCCCAGCCCCAGAGAGAGTCTGAGCTGCGCTCAGCTCCTGGGAGCCCCCAGCAGCCCACCAAGCTGACAGAGATCCCCAGGAGGCCCTCAGAGAAACGTGATGAAGGCCTCTGAATGGGCTATTGTTAGGGAAATGCAAATGCCCCATCCAGGGAGGGCAGGATTAGCCTGCTCCTAGCCCATGAGTGGCAGGGGCCATCTGTCTGGGCCTGAGAAAGGGCCTGCTCATGGGGAGGGGGAGTGGACAGTGGGGCAGGAGGGGGAGAGTCCAGCTGTCCCCTCCCTCTTCCCCCAGTGAAGGGGAGCCACACCATGACTGGAGAGGCCGGCACCCCCAGAGCCCTATCAGGGCAGAGAGTCCTCCACAAAGTACTCAGGCTGGTCTGAAACTTGAAAATGTTTCACTTCTAATGGCATGAGGAGACTTGGACTGAATGGGCTGTAAAACCTGACCTTACGTGTTCTAAGATCCCTTCTAGGACTGACCTTATATGTTCTAAGACCCCTACCAATACTGACTTTATGTGTTCTAAGATCCCTACAAGTACTGACCTTATGTGTTCTAAAACCCCTTCTAGAATTTACCTTATGTGTTCTAAGAACTGTTCCAGAGCTGACCTTTTGTGTTCTAAGATCCCTGCAAGTGCTAACCTTACGTGTTCTTTATGTGTTCTGTATTATCCAGTCCCTTAAAGTTGTGACTTTCTATGTTCTAAGGTCCTTCTCAACTCTAACTAAAGTTCTGGTGTTCTAAAGTCCTTTCCACCTCTGACATTCTGTGTCCTGTGTTCCCTCCTAGCTCTAACTTTCTATGTTTTATGTTCTAAAGTCTCTTCCAGCTTTGGCATTTTATGCTCTAATGCCCCTCTTACCTCTGACATTCTATGATCTATGTTCCAGATGTCCTCTCAGCTGTGACATACCATCCTCTATGACCCCTTCCAGCTTTGATAGTTTCTATTCTGTGTTCTCTTCCAGCTCTGATATTCAAGGTTATTCAGTGCCTCCCAGCTCTGACAATCTATTTACTATGTTTTAAGCACCTATCCAATTCTGATATCCTATTTCCATATTCTAAAGCTTCTTCAGGCTCCAACATTCTAATCTAAGGTCCATCCCAGCTCTGACATTTTATCTTGCTATTATTATTACTTCAGTTCATCAAAGATCTGTTATTTTACCACCCTTCAAAACATATCACAGCCCCCTACAACATAGCAGATGATTTTTCTTCTTAAAAATATTTATTTAATTTTGTGATTACATTTTTGAGTTCTGAGCCATCTCCCTCTTTCTCTCCCAACCCTGAGTGAACAACATTTGACACACATTTATATGTGAAACTATATAATGCATACTTCTATATATCAGTCCTTTCCATGGAGGTGGATAGCATCTGCCTTCTCAGGTCCTTTTTAGTTGATTTGAATATTCATATTACTCAGAATAGCCTAGTCATTCACATTTATTCTTCAAGCAATATTACTGTTACGATATACAGTGTTCTCTGGCTCTGTTCATTTCAGTCTTCATTATTTCATGTAAATCTTTCCATGTTTTTCTAAAAATCAACCAGCTCATCATTTCTTACAGCACAGTAGTATTTCATCACAATCATATGCCACAACTTATTCATGTGTTCACCTATTAATGGGCATCTCCTCATTTTCCAATTCTTTGTCACCACAAAGAGAATTGCTATAAATACTTTAGAACATATAGGTTCTTTTCCTTTTTCCCTGATCACCTTGGGAAACGAACCTAATAGTGGCATTGCTGTTTCAAAAGGTATATGCAGTTTTATAACCCTTTAGGCATAATTCTAGATTGCTCCCCAAGATGGTTGGCTCAGTTCACAGTTCCACCAACAGTGCATTAGTGTCCCATTTTTTCCACATCCCCTCCAATATTTGTCATTTTCCCCTTCTGTCATTTCAGTCCATCTGACAAGTGTGAGATGATATCTCAAAGTTGTTTTAATTTGCATTTATCTAATCACTAATAATTTAAAGCATTTTATATGATTATGTATAGTTTTGATTTCTTCATCAAAAAAAGTACCTGGTCCTACCCTTTGACCATTTATCAATTGGGAATCACTCGTATTCTTATACATTTGAAAAAGTTCTCTATATATTTGAGACACGAGGCCTATATCCGAAAAGCAGTCCATAAAATGTTTTTCCACACTTTTCTGCTTTTCCTCTAATCTTGGAGTAGATGATTTTTTTCAGGTGCTGTCTTGGAGGGAAAACTCATCAACCTACAGTCAACACGATGATAAAATTTAGCCAGGCTGGCTCTCAGACAGCTGCCATGCTTCATATAGCTGGACTTCAGAGGAGGATGTTAAAAGAGGGTCAGCATGACTAGGGCTAAGGATGCTGAATTGTAAGGTTTGGAATAAGAAGGGATCATGGGGTTTAGAACTGGCAGGAATATGGGCATCACCTTGGAAACCTTTTTTTTTCTAGAACAAAAGACTGACCAATGGAAAGGACCCTGTTTCTGGCAGAGCATGAGGTCCCGGAATGGAAGGAGCTCTCCCCCTCAACTCAGATCATGTAGGAACTCTGTTTTGTAGCTGCTTCCTATATGTTGAAGGTGAAAGGTTTCCAAGGAAAACTTTACTTTCTCATGCCTACAAGATGTAAGGATAACTCTGAGCTCCAAGAGGATCCATTGGGTGGGGAGCAAGAGGTGGCCCGCTGGTGGATGCAAGGCCTCCTGGGCAAGTTGGTGATCTGCAACAGAACATCTTCTATCTGTTTGTGTCTTCTTTCCTTTGGTACAGAGCCTTGGAAGATTTGGAAAGGTCAAAGAAGCCTCCAGAGGTCCAGTAAAAGGAGTCCATAGAAGAAACTACTGTAGCCATCACAACTGAGCTAGGTGAGGCAGGCTGTAGCCAGGGCTATGCTGGTAATCTACCTTATTTAACATTTAAACACCCCAGGGACCAGCTTGAGCAAGGACCTGAGCAACGAAGAGGGTCCTGGAATGTTTGCTATGACTGCAAAGTCTGCTCCGCTCTGATGTTGGCAGCCCCCCACCTGGGCAGGCCAGGGTGGGCAACAGAGAGCAGGGTGTGCCCACCTACCCCCAAAGCTGTGGAGTCTGAGAAGGCTGCCTTCAGCACAGCCCCTTCTCCCTTCTTCCACAGCGGGTAGAAGTCACTTCCTTGAAATTCAAGGACCACTAGAAGCCAGTGCCCCTACCTGCCCAGCCATAGGGCACCCCTCCCCTGTACCTTTAGCTCCAGTCAAACGCGTCTCCTCTCACTTTCTCAACTACTGCTCACTCTGTTTCTAGAATGTGTTCCTTCTGTTTGCCTTATCTATCCTTGAAAACCCAGCTCTGCCTCCTCTTCCAGGAAACCTTCCTAGATCCTCTGTCAATAGGTTTACTCCTTGGACTGAGCCTGGACTGTGCACCTTGCAATCCCTTGGGCCCCGACTCCCCAGATCATAAAGCTAGAGGGCCTGAGCTGAACCTTTCTGCCTTGGAATCCTCAGACTTCGTAGCACATTTCTAGCATAAAGAAGGTGTCTAGGAAATCTCATGAACTGACCTGACAAAGTACTTAGTTCACACCTCTCTAAGGCGCTTATCCTACTTCGGTTGTGTATTGTGGTTATCTGTGTTTAATGTTTATCCTTCCTCTTGCTAGGATTCTTGGTCTGGGGGCCATAGACTCCTAAGCTTTGTGCTGCAGGGGAACCCCCTCATCCAGGATAGGAGATCTGATGGGTAAAAGGCAATAAATCTGGGCTTACCTAATTGTGTTGTTCATTGCCTTGATTTAAGAGAGTGAAGAAAATGTTAATAATGCAAACTGGGCGTACGTTTTTCTTTTCTGGTCAGCTGGTTGTTAAGCATTTAATCAGCATAGATGTGAATAGATTTCAGAGACCATGCCTTTGAACGGTTTTTAAAAACCACATCTTTATTTTCATTAACTTGTAACTGAAATCGAGCACTTTGTTAATTCTTTTAAAGCCTTATTCCGAGACAAAGCCCATAGGCTTCATAAGGCTGGCTTTTTTTTTTTTTTTTTTTTTTGAAGGAGAAGGTGAGGCAACTAGGGTTAAGTGAAATGCCCAAGGTCACACAGCTAGTTAGTGTAAAGTGTCTGAGGTCACATTTGAACTCAGATCTTCCTGACTCCAGGGTTGGTGCTCTATCTGCTGCACCACCTAGCTGCCATTAGGCATGACCTAACAGACACTAAGGACCCCAAAGACAGATGGTGAGCTCTAATTACCTGCCTTTTAAATAAACTTTGTGTTCCCTCAAACCTTAATAGGAGGCTATGCACATAATACATACTTAACACATTTCTATTGGATCTAATTAAATTGGATTAAATGAGTCTGAGCTGAGATGGTCAAGGAGGGCTTCCTGGAGGAGGTGAGGTTTGAACTGGGCCTTTAAGAATTTGAAGTCCCCTATAGCAGCACTCTACGTGGTGGCCAAAAACTGGAAATCAAGGGGATGCCCATCAATTGGGGAATGGCTGAATAAATTATGGTATATGAATGTAATGGAATACTACTGGGCTATAAGAAATGAACAGGAAGACTTCAGAGAGGCCTGGAAAGACTTATATGATCTGATGCTGAATGAAAGGAGCAGAACCAGAACTCTGTGCACAGCAACGACCACAGTGTGCGAGAGTTTTTCTGGTAGACTTGGAACTTGGTAGCAACGCAAGGACTTAAAAAAAATTCCCAGTGGTCTTCTAAGGCAAAATGCCTTCCACACCCAGAGAAAGAACTATGAAATTCAATCGCAGAATGTAGTAGATCATTTGTGTGTGTGTGTGTGTGTGTGTGTGTGTTACATTTCGGTTTGTTATATGATTTCTCCTATTCGATTTAATTCTTCTACACAATGCGACTATAATGAAAATGTATTTAATAAGAATGTTCATGCAGAACCTATATAAAATTGTATGCTGTCTCAGGGAGGAGGGGGAAGGTAAGGGGGAGGGAGGAAAAATAATAATCTAAATTATATGGCAGTGATTGTAGAACACTGAAAATAAATAAAATTAATTAATTTTTTTAAAATAAGAATATAAAGTCCCTTGCAACTCAGAAATTATATAGTGCTAAATTCTGCTCTGTTTATTAGGCACCTGCTTTATGGTCACACCCCAGAGAAGTAATTAGACTGATAATAATAGCTCACATTTATAGAGGGCTCTAAGATTTTATAAAGCACTTTCACGGATTGTCAGAGCTGACGGAACACTCACTCGAAGTGAGGTTCATCCCATCCCAGCCCCAACAAGGGATTTTATAGAGAAGAAAACAAAGGAGGGAGGGTGGAAGAGACTTGTCCAAGTCCATTCAGCAAACCAGAGTCCAGACACCAAATCCAGATCTGTTTTCCCTATGCCCCGACTGGTAGTCCAACAGGTACCTACGCAAATGACCTCTTGGGCCATTCTCTCTACCCCCCCCAAAAAAAAACTTGAGAGTCTCCCCCATTGCCTGGGCTGATTCTGTCTCCATCCCTTTGGGATCCAGGGTGGCCCTGTTGCTGCTACCGGGAGGAAGCTACCACGGATGTCCCAATGGCCACCGCCTCTGAACTGAGGACTCCCCCTCCCAGGCGGGGCCCAATGGCCCTGTCAGGCTGGTAGCGGATGATGAATGAGGTGCCTGCTCTCCCTAATGGAATGCCTTGCGAGGCTGAAAGTGGCCGCATCCCTTCTTCTCCATGATTCATGGGCTCAGGCAGTCTCCACTATCTCTTGTGGTAGGGGGGAGATTAATAGAATCCTCCATTTAAAAATAACAAAATAGAAGAAGAAAAAGAATTAAAGCTATTGATGGGAGAGAGGGAAAATGTTAAGAGGCAGAGAGCCATAGACTCATAAATTTAGAGCTGGCAGGGACCTCAGAGATCCTCAAGTCTGACTCCCCCTACCTCATTTCACAAATAAAGCTCAGATCCAGAGATCCAGACTGAGTGGGTATGTAGCTACCAAATGTCTGGGGCAGGATTTGAATGCAGGGTTTCTTCCAAATTCCATTCTTTATTCACTACACCATGTTCTGTCTCTGCAAATAATAATAACATTTCTGTAGTGGTAGGAAATGAAATATTTGCCTTGTTCAGTTGTATCTAACCCTTCATGACTCCATTTAGGGTTTTCTTGGCAGAGATGCTAGACTGGTTTGCCATTTCCTTCTCCAGCTCATTTTACAGATGAGGAAACTGAGGCAAATAGGGTTATAAGAGATTTACCCAGGAGCACACAAGTCACTTAGTGTCTGAGGCCAGATTTGAACTCAAATAAATGAGAATCTTCCTGACTCCAGGTGCAGCCCTCTATTCACTGCATCATCTAGCTAACTGTACTGCAATAGCAAACAGCCCTAGTCCTCCCCATTCCCTTTCCTTTCCTGCCTTGCCTTTCCATCGGGCTCACCCAAAGACTCTTCTAATAGTAACAAACTCCCCCTGCATCCCTAGACCTCTTCTTTACCATCTTTTCCCCTTGCGGAGCTCACTCAAACCCGACCCACCTCTCCTGGCCCCTTTTACCAGGTTGACTGCTTTTCTCCAGCCAGACACACAGGGCCAGGAGGAGGAGAAGGGGGCATTTGGCAGCCACCTCTCCTCCACCACATTCCTTGTGGCTCTCACCCCTGGACCTTCCGACCACTTTTCTGCTTCTCCACAATTCCTGTGGTCCTGGCCCATAATCTTCTCTATCTCTGTCTTTTCAAACACTCTGGCTTACCAGTTCCTCAGCCTGCCCAACTCACAATTCCTTTATCTACCTCAACAGTGTGGGAAAATGACAGGCCCTCTCCCTAGCTCAGTTAAACCTGCCCCAGGGAACCAGAAATCCTATTTACGGCTCTGGTGGCAAAGACAGGTCCCTTAATTCCAAATCTAATACTCTCTCTACTGTGGGGAAGGAAGGATGGAGGAGCAAATTCAAGGAGGAAACAAGGATTTATTAAGCACCTGTTATGTGCTAACCACTTCCATGCAATCAAAAAAACATTTACTTAGCACCTGCTATGTGCCAGGCTCTGTGGTAAACCTCACAGGACACTGACTCCTCAGCACCTTCTCTTTGAGCTAGGTCAGATAATACACATTTCTTAGATGACACTAGGCTCCTAATACTGATACATACCTGCCAACCGGAAAGACCTCTGGCTTAGGAGCTAAGAGGCTTGGGCTCAAATACTGGTTTTGCCCCTGACTAGCTATGTGACCTAGGGTAAGCCACTGTCCCTCTCTGTGCCTCAGTTTCTTCATTTGTAAAATAGGCATCTAGATAGAGTGCTGGATCTCGAGTCAAGAAGACTTGATTTCAAATCTGGCCTCAGACACATGACCTGGGCAAGTCACTTAACTTCTCTGTGACTGTTTTCCTATCTGTGAAATGGGGATAATAATAGCATCTGCTTCCCAGGTTTGTTCCGAGGACTGAAAGGGATCATTGTAAAGCACTTAGCACAGTGTCAGACACACAAGTACTATATAAATGTTAGCTAATGTTATTATGAAAATATCAATAATCCCAATTCTAATGATCTCTTAGGGTTTCTGTGACAGAAAGTTGAAATGCTAGAGCTATGCGAGGTATTATGACTGTTTTCCTACATAATTATAGAAAAATATTTTTCTATTATTGCTTTTCTATAAGACAAACTATAGACTTGAACTTGGACACGTCATCTGTGAATTTCTCTAAGCCCTTTAGCCTGTAAGCAGGGCTTGTGCCTTTTTCCCTTTCTCCCACAGTGATCCATATGGGATTGGGCACCAGTAAGTACTTGATAATTAGGGGTGAAGGTGACAATGAAAAAAACATTGGATTTGGGGTCCAAGTTACAATCCAAACTCTGCCTATTTACTGCTTATGTGATCCTGGATAAGTCACTTAAATTTTCTCTCTTTGGCTATAAAATAAAGGAGTTTGAGGCAGCTAACTGGGGCAATGATAGAAAACCAGTCCTGGGGCCAGGAGGACCTAAGTTCAAATCCAGCTGTATGACCCTGGGAAAGTCACTTAACCTTGAATATCTCAAAGGGAAAAAAAGTAATTAAAATAAAAGGGTTGGATTAAGTACAGAGCGAGGGCAGTAAACCAGGCAAAATAGTACAAGGAGGACCTGGGTGTTTTATTGACAAAATCAGTATGAGGCAATTTTGCATCATCACAGGGAAAAAATCCCCTCATAAGAGGCAGCAGGTAGGATAGGACACTGGACTTGGAGTCTGGAAGACTTGGGCTCAATTTCCACCACAAAAATTATTACTTGTAAAACCCTGTGCAAGTCACAAAGTCCTCGAGTTTTGGTTTCCTCATCTCCAAAGGAAGGGGGTTGAACTTGAACTTGAAAGTCTTTTCCAGCTCCAAATCTGTGATCCTGTCTTCTTAGGCCTCCTTAGAAGTGTCCTCTGCCACAGCCAATCATACTCCATCTGGAGTGCTAGAGCCTGTACTTTGAACCACATGTTAGAGAAGACATTGATTAGCTAGAACACATACAGAGTTGGGTGATCTAGAGAAAGATCCCATTGAAGGAACTGGGGATGTTTAACCTGAAGGAGAAAAGAGTTAAGAGAGTTTGATCACTGTTATCCAACTCTCTGGAAGTTTCTTAAATGGAAAAGGGATTTGAATGACTTGGCTTTGCATCAAAGGACAGAATAAAGAGCAATGGTGAGAAAACTGGGAGAGATTGATTTCATCATGGTAGAGAGGAGAATTTCCCAACAGTCATAGGTCTCTTAGAGTGGAAGAGGCTGCCTCATAACAGAGAGTTCCCCATCATGGGAGATCTTCACATGGAGGTGGAATGACCGCTTCTTAGGAATGTTCAAGTGAGTATAACCAGATGCCCACTGAGGTCTCAGGTGGTTGAGATTCTATGAACTCTAAGGTTCTTTCCAGCTGCTTGGAATGGCCTCCCTGCTCATCTCTGCTTCCTGCTGTCTTCTCTGGCGTCCTTCAGCTTAAACCTTCTTCCAGAAACCCTTCCCCTAGGATTATCCCCAAATGATTGCATGTATGTATGTATGTATATGTATGTTTGTGTATGTATATATAGCTACATTTATATTTATGTGTATGTGTAGTTTGCATATAATGGTTTGCATATTGCCTCCCCATTTGACTATGAGTATCTTGAGAGCAAGAACTCTTTTTTTTTCTGCTTTTCTCTGTATCCCCAGCACTTAGCACAGTGCCTGGCAAACAGTGGGTGATTAATAAATGCTTGCTCACTGACTGATCGTACAAAGTCTTAGGATGCAGAGATTTAAAAGTTTGCTCTCTTCTCATCCACCCTGGAAGGAATTATATGCTAAGTAAGGTCCAGAAATAGTGAACATGGAGAAGCACATTCCCTTTTTCTCCCCACCCATGTCATTGTCCATCTGAGATGTCAATTAGCAACAGACCAGTCGACAAAGGTTCTAATTGGTTGGATTGGTTGACAACCAGCTGAACAGCCAATGTTCTCTTTGCTCTCCCTGCCCACCATTGAAGCCACACAAAAATTTCTGGGCACCCTTTTGAGGATGCAGAGTATGTGTTACTATGCCAGGAAAGGGGAGAGGGGAACACTCCACCATTCAGACACCACTGAGTATCTCCCCACCTCCTGCTAAGTGATTGAGTGAGCTCTCGACTCAATGAGGATGGGCTAATAAGACATATAACTGCAGACCCAGCCAATGTGTGGGCTTTGTTTTGTTTTTTTAAACTATTCTGAATTTCCAAATAAGATGAGTATTTCCACGTACAAAATATAAAAGAAAAGTTGGTATATGAAGATGTGAGTCTGAACTATTCACAGCTCTCTTTTCTTTTTAAGTACATAATAAATGCAACGTTATTTGCAAATTTGTCCTACTTTGTCTCTTTCCTACTGACCTTCCTTCTATTATTGCCTGTGCACTTTAAAAAATATTTCAATAATCCTCTTTTCTTACTTTTTTTCATCTTGGGAACTCTACCATTAATCCTGAGAGAGAGAGAGAGAGAGAGAGAGAGAGAGAAAGAAAAACAAAACCTTTCTATCAAATACTCATAGTCAAACAAAGCATATACCCACATTGGCCATGTCCAAAACTTATATATTATTCTGAAACTTGAATATATCCTTGAATAAATATATCAAGACATCAGTAGCATGTTTCATCAGTGATCGTCTGGAGTTGCGGTTGATCAATTGTTTTGATTGTTTCTTTTGTTGTTTATCTCAATCAATCAATAAACATTTATTAAATGCCTACTACGTGCCAGGCATTGTTCCAAGTGCTGGGAATCCAAAAACAGAAACAGGAGGCAGTCCCTGCCCTCGGTCTACAATCTACAAAACTGTTGTCATTATCTAAAATATTCTCCTGGTTCTATTCAATTCACTCTGCATCAGTTCATAAAAACCTCAGCTTTCTTTGAAATCATCCCATTTAACATTTCTCATAGTACAATAGAATTAATACATTACATCCATATCCTATAATTATTCAGCCATTACCCAATTAGTAATTACCCTTTGAGTTTCCGGTTCTTTATTGCTACAAAACAAAAAGTTGCTATAAACACTTCACAGTCATCCTTTTTCTCTTTCTTAGGTTTCTTTGGGGCACAGGAATAGTGATGATGTTATTCAGATAGTATACAGAGTTTAAAGATTCATGAGGGAGGGGAGTGTATAGCTCCGAATTACTTTTAGAATGGTTAGGCCAGTTCGCAACTACAGTACATCCACTTTCCTACGGCCACTGTAACAATTATAATTTTCTATTTTTATCTTTTTTGTCAGTCTGAAGTAGAAATTCATATTTGTTTTAATTTTCATTTCTTTAATTATTAGTGATTTGCACTACTGATTAGAGATATGCAAATCAAAACAACTCTGAGGTACCATATCACATCTATCAGATTGGCTAACATGACAATACAGGAAGATGATAAATGTTGGGGAGGATGTGGGAGAGTTGGAACTCTCATTCATTGTTGGTGGAGCTGTGAGCTGCTCCAACCATTCTGGAGAGGAATTTGGAACTATGCCCAAAGGGCTACAAAAATGTGCATGACCTTTGACCCAACAATATCGCTGCTAGGACTGTATTCCAAAACATCATAAAAATGGGAAAAGATCCCACATGTACAAAAGTATTTACAGCAGCTCTCTTTGTGGTGACAAAGAACTGGAAAATGGGATGCTCATCAATTGGGGAATGGCTGAACAAGTTGTGGTATATGAATGTAATGGAATACTAAATGATGAGCAGGAGGACTTCAGAGAGGCCTGGAAGGACTTATATGAACTGATGCTGAGCGAAAGGAGCAGAACCAGGAGAGCATTGTACACATTATCAGCCACAGTGTCCAAGGACTGTTTCTGACAGACTTAGCCCTTCACAGCAATGCAAGGAACTAAAACATTCCCAAAAGACTCTTGAGGCAAAAAGCCATCCACATCCAGAGAAAGAACTGTGGAATCAGAACACAGAATGAAGCAGAATATTTTCTCTTGTGTTACATTTTGTTTTGGTTTGCTTTTTCTTGTGGATTTTCCCATTCGTTTTGATTCTTCTATGCAACATGACAAGTGTGAAAATGTGGCTAATAAGAGTGTATGTGTAGAACCCATATAGCATTGCATGCCATCTCGGGTAGGGAGAGGGAAGGGAGGAGGAGAAAATCTAAGACTTATGCAAGTGATTGTAGAAAACTAAAAACAAAGAATTTTTTTTAATTTAAAAAACATATTTTGAAAAGTAATTATTAGTGATTTTGCAGAATTTTTTCATTTGGCTGTTGTTAACCTTGATTTTTTTTTCCTTTGATAACTTCTTGGTTACTTCATTTTACCATTTGTGAATTGGGAAATCGCTGTTGAGTAGATTTTTTGTGTGTGCAACTACACTTATTCATTATAAAATGGGCTTTAAAAAATTTTTCTTTGGAGGAAGTGATAGAGATACTTAAAAATGGGAAGACAAGAAAAAAGTATCAATAAATTAAAAAAAAAACAGAAGAGCACAGAAAGAAGTTCAGAAGACATCAGAGACGAGCAAGGCAATGTTAAAACTACCATGTTAAATTCGAATTATTAAAGAATAAAACCAAGCTGTACACGATGAAAAAACAAACTATAAGCATAAACTCTTGGAGAAAGATGATGGACTGAAGTAGCAGAATAGGACACATCTTCAGACAGACACAAAAATGTTTGTAGCTTCACATAAAGTTCCCTTTTTTGTTTTTCTTTGTATATTGAAATATTAATTTTGCTGGTGTTTATTAAATTGATAATAGCAAAGAATTTTTAAACCAATAAAAAATAAGTGATGAGGTAGGGGTTGAGAAGTTGAAGATATTCTATCTGGGTCCCCAGCAATATAAATGGGGTAGTGCCTGCAGCAATCTGAATAAAACTAGGGTATTCCATGGGAATTTTATATATATATATATATGTGTGTGTGTGTGTGTGTGTGTGTGCGTGCACGTATGTAGGTATGTATGTATGTATATATGTGTATATGCGTGTGTATATAGGTATATAAATTTGTATATATGTATTGTGTGTGCTGTGTGTATATGTGCGTCCCCAGGTATGAGGGCAGAGTTAAGGGTGAGCCATGGATCAAACTCCTTGAGAAAAATGGGAGAGTGACTGGGATGCTGGTACATCCCAGCAACAAGAATTTAGAAGGGGATGACGTAGGCAGAGGAACCCAAAGAGATGGGGCAAAGGAAAGAAGAAACTCCAAGTCACAATGGGGAGCAAGGAGCAGGCTGACTCCTCTTCCTGGTCCAACACTGGGAGGTGGAAGGATGGTGGGTGGGGACAGAGAGAGGTAAGAAATGAAAGGAGTAAAGCACACTGGAGTTGGTAGTTTGGATGGAACATTGGTAACTATGTTACCAAGTTACCAATTGGTAACTATGTTACCAAGAGAGTAGCTTCAGTAGGGCTGAGAAGTGAATGAGTTTTCTGCAGACCCCCTGCTTTCCCTGAGAAACCAGAAAATGGAAGGAGGGTGCAATGGAGAACTTTCAGAGGAAGGGAAGTGACTAACACCAGAATGGCAACTCTGGCGGGTAGAAGGGATTGAACGAGAAGAGGATTTGGGATATGCAAGGGTAGGGTTGAGGTAGAGCGGAAAGAGAGTAGCTGGGGAGAAGGGATCGCTATTGTGGACTGAAGGGATAAGAACAGGGAGTAAAGCTTTACCAGCTAAAGAATAAGAAAAGAAAATTGATCGGGGCGCCCACCCTCCAGGCTCCTGGGACAACTGAGCACCCTGTGAGTACAGGAGCAGACAACATGTCCCTGAACACTGATGAGCTGGGAGATGGAGTAAATGAGGCATCAGGAGTTCTCGTCGATCATTCAGAGGCTTACCTTCTTCTAAGACATTGAGAGATAGACCCACCAAGATCTACGGCCTTCTGGTAGAGCAAGCACTCAGCTCTATCACTAAATCCTGGTTCCCTCTACCTTGAAGAGCTTGAGAGGAAAGCATATAGGAAACCTGAAAGCTCTCTAGAAATGGGAACAGTTAAGCTCTCTAGAGCACATAGGAAACCTGAAAGCTCTCTAGAAATGGGAACAGTTAAGCTCTCTAGAGCACATAGGAAACCTGAAAGCTCTCTAGAAATGGGAACAGTTAAGCTCTCTAGAGCACATAGGAAACCTGAAAGCTCTCTAGAAATGGGAACAGTTAAGCTCTCTAGAGCACATAGGAAACCTGAAAGCTCTCTAGAAATGGGAACAGTTAATTGTGATGATAGTGGCAAGCTGTTTATCCCGTGGTGGGAGCCAAGGGGCACAGAGCAGCTTGAATTTGGGGGGCTGATCTCGTCACGCGACAGCCTTTGAACCCCCCCCCCTTGGGAACTGTCTAACACAGGGGTCAAACTTGAAAAGAAAAAGTCTGGGAATTATCCTGCGGTGTTTATGTATTTAAGAAAGAGAGAATGTCTGAAGAAACCCGAGTTTCAGGAGATTTGGAAAGGGATTGGGGCTGAGGTATTCCAAGAATGTTTCTCAGTGAACCTGTCACAATAGCTGACCCTGGAAAATATAAACTCCCTGGCCAGCTGACTATAGCACTCTTTATTGCAGCTCCCCCAGTCACTACCGCCATTTCCCTGCCCTGTCCGGGGCCAAGCCAAGGATAAGGAACTCAGAACATCAGGAAGCAGAGACATAGAACCAGAACTAGATGAAATGTTAGAGCTGGGAAGGGCCTTAGGACATAGAATGTGTCAGAGCTGGAAGCTGGGAGCATGGAATGTCAGAACTGGGAGGGGCCTTAGAACATGTAATGGTACAGATGGAAGGATCTTCAAACAAAGAATATCAGAGCTGGGAGGGGCCATAGGATATACAATGCTAGAGTAGGAAGCAATCTTAGGACCTTGAACAAGGAAATACCTATTAGACTTCACTCTATGGGAAAATGGGGGCCTCTCCTTCTTTCCCAACTATGGGCAGGTGGTGGGTGATGATCTTGCTTCTAACCCTTTGGAGGAAGGCCCATCAGCCTGGTGGTGGCTCATCAGTTGAAGAACTGACAGGTCTTTCTTCCCAGGGCCCGGAAAGCCCAATGTCCCTTAAAAACCAATATTTATCGTTTGTAGAAAAATAGGTAGGACAGAAGCCTACTCCAAGAGGATCATGGCTATAATGCGCTCTGAAGAGCTATGTGGCCACAATGCTATGACAAAATAGGACGTCATGCTTGTGGGATTAGATTGGCTTGGATCTGGGGATAAAAATCCATGTCTTCAAATACATATAGGGTCATCATGGGAAAAGAGAGGAACTAGATTTAGTCCCAAAGGATAGAAAACCAGAAAAAGTAGAAGGAATTTAGGGGAAGATAGCTTTCTGCTTGATGTAGGAGAAAATTACCTAACCATTTTTTTTTCTGTTAAGTTAATTTTTCAGTAGTGTCTGATTCTTGGGATTTTCCTGGCAAAGATACTGGAATGGTTTGCGGTTTCCTTCTCCAACTCATTTTACAGATGAGGAAACTGAGGTAAACAAGATTAAGTGACTTGCCCAAGGTCACACACACACACAAACACACATACACACACACACACTAATTGTCAGAGGCCAGATTTGAACTCAGGAATATGATTCTTCCTAATTCCAGGACTAGCAAGTTGGATACCATGCCACCTTGCTGCTCCCACCTAACCATTAGGACTACCTAAAAGTGAAATGGATGGATTCATGAGGTAATGAGCTCCCTGTCAGTGGAAACAAACCAGATGTACTCATCAAGGCCGTTACGGGTTGGAGTATCAATCCATCATTTTTAGGTGTCCACTATGTGCCCTACCTTGTTCTAGGTGACAAACAAGTACAAAGTATGAAGCAATCCCTTCTCCCCAAGAGCTTACATCCTAACAAGTAGTTGATCTCAAATGTTCTAACTACCAGATTCTGATTGCATAAATCACTTTCCTTCCTCTGAGTCTCAGTTTCCCTCTGTAAAAATGGGAATAATAATTCTTGCCTGCCTGACTTCCCAGGGCTATTATGAGAATCAAATGAGATCATGGAAATTTATAAAGAAAACCTGGCAAACCTGCCAATCACTCAAGAGGTATGAGGCACTGTTAAAGGCAGTGATAACCCTCCCCCACCGAGTAGGGTAGAATGGAGCCTCTGAATGGTTCTTTCTTCCCCAGTGCCAAGAGAACCCAACCTCCCTGAAAAACCAATATTTATCATTTGTAGACAAACAGGTGGGATAGCAGCCTGCTCCAGGGGGAATGTAGCCATAATGCCCTCTATTGAGAGTGGGCATGGGGAAAGTAAATGGTTCATCCAGGCCCAGCTGGAGCCACATTTCACTTAGGACAGGGCAAGAGATAGTCGGAATAGAAAGAGTACTCTCTTAGGAGTCAAAGGGCCTGGGTTTGAATCTCATGGCCTTGGGTTGACCACTTCCTTTCTCAGCCTCAGTTTTTTCATTAGTAAGATGAGAAGGCAGGACCAAATAATTTCTAAGGCTTCCTCCAGCTGGGGCGCCTCAGCACCTTCTTTCTCAGGGGAGGCTGAGGATCTAGGAAGTCTGTGACCTGTTGTGGAAGAGATAGAGAGGCCCAGATGTGAGCAGCCTCAGACAGGCTTCAGAGTAGATTGTTGGATGGATAGACAGATCGCAAGGCTGGCCCTACACAACTGTATCTTTAACAGGCCCTTAAGAGTTTCCTCATCTAGTTTGGCAAAATCACAAAGTGACTATTACTCCTGCTAGGTCTCTTAGCCTCCTTTTCAATCAACAGTCTATCAGCATGCATTTATCAAGTCCCTGATTTGTGCCAAGCAAGGACTCTGCTAGGCTTTGGGATACAAGTACAAAGTATGAAGCAATCTCTACTCAAAACTAGCTTAGATTCTGTTTTTTAGATGTTCTGATATGTTTTGTTTTCGTATCACCTAAATTTCACCCTGTAGCTCAGAGAGCCATCCCCTATGACAAAAAGAAAAAAAGGAAAAGAGAATAAAAAATCAGCAAACCTATCAATATTTTTTTAAAAATCTGACACTATATATAATATACCTCGCCCATGGGCCCCCTCTACCACCACGGCAAAGAGGCAAGAGGTGTCTTCTCATATCTCTTCTTTGGAGTTACGTTTGTTCTCTGTAATTACGCAACATCTGAGCTTACATTTTAATCAGGGAGACAAGTTGATATAGTATACATGTGATGGGAATAGATACAAACAAATAGTTCTAAGCTCCATTAGAGTTCTAATGATCAATCTTAGAACTTCCAGCTTGGACATTCCAACTCAATCATTCTATATCGTGTATACAGTGGAAAGGGCGCTGGCTCGGGGGCCTGTGGAACCCAGTTCAAATCTTACCTCTGATGCTTACAACCTGTCTAACCTTGGACAAGTTACCTTGACTTTGATTTCCTCGTCTGCAAAATGAGAGGGCTGGATTCTCTTCTCTAAGGTCTTTCCCTGCCCTAACATTCTCTGCTTGAAGGTCTGTCCATGCCCTGACATTCCCTGTCCTGATATCCCTTCTAGCCCTGACATTCTCTATTCTCAGGTTGCTACCTATTCTGACATTCTCTGCTCTGAATTCTCTCCCTGCTCTGACGATCTCTGCTCTAAGGTCTCCTCCTGATCTGAGGTACCCTGTTCTAAAGTCCCTTCCAACCCTAACATTCTCTGCTCTAAGGTGTCTTCCTGACCTGACATTCCCTGTTCTTAGGTGTCTCTCTGTGGTCTGACATTTGCCCTACTGAGGTCCTTCCCGGCTCTGACATTTTGCTCTAAAGCCTCTTCCAGCTCCAAGTCTATGAAATAGTCATTTTTCTCCACTCAGTCTTCAGTTCTGACCTTGAAATATTGCTCAACATTTAACCAGTGTTTTCTGGGTGGCTGTTGTTGGGAGAACCCAAGCTCTCCTCTCTTTGAGCTATGCTTAGTTTCATTTCTTATCTCCAAGGCCTGTTCCAGATCTGACATTGTGATTTTCCATGAAACTTTTCCTTGGCATGTTATAAAATTGGTGGAGAAAAACTCAACCCTGCCCTCAGGGAACTGACAATCTAGGTGGCAAATGAGCAATTACTGTTGGCAGAGGGCTGAACTCAATGTCAGAATCTTGCCTCAGACAACAGTAATGTGACCTTGGGCAAGTCACTGGCCTCAGTTTCCTCAGCTATGATAATAATAGTATCTACCTTATGGTGTTGGTGTGAAGATAATATGAGATCAGAGGATCATAAATAGAGAGTGAGAAGGGACCACAAAGTCTGCCACTACAGATGGAAAAACTGGAGACCCAGGAATTAAATGATGGGCCCAAGATCACACGGAAAGCAAGATGCAAAAAGCCAGGCTTGGAACTCAGGTCATTTCACTCCAAACCCAACACTCTTAATGTTTCCTACTATGTGTTAAGTGTTTAGCCAGCCCTAAAGGGCTCCAGAAATCACCATTTCCAAATCCCTTTCACACTCATTTTCTCATCCCATCCTCACAACCTCCCAAAAGAGAGGGAGGGAAGAAAGGAGGGCGGAATATAGGACAGGAGTTATCATCTTCACTTTGTAGGATGAGAAACATACACAAAGAAACTGAATGTTCTGATGGTGTCCTAAGAAAGAGGGCTGGAGTCAAGGGAATTGGTTTTAAATCCAAGCGCTGCCCATTACTAGCTCTGTGACCTTGGACAAATCAGTTTACCTCTATGGGACTCCCTTTCCTTTTATATACAACGAGGGAGTTGGACTAGATGGCTTCAAATGTCCCTGACCCTTATGTTCCTATAATCCTTGGACACAGGAGTTCAACCTTAGCTCTCATTATGTTACCACAGGTGGTTCATGAATCCTCTTTGAACCTCAGTTTCCTCCTTTGTAAAATAGGAATAATAACGCTCACATGATCGGTAGTATCTATTAGGAAGAGTTTTATAAATCTTAAAGCACCATAAAGGGGGTTATTTTCTCTAAGGTTTCCAATAATATACAATCTCCTCTCTAATAACATACAACACTCTACACACCCACTCACAATTTAAGTCTTATTAGACTTGGAATTTTGGAGCTGGAAAACTGAGAGAGAAAGAGAGAGAGAGAGGCTCTTGTCCAAAGTGGCAAAGGAAGTTAGAGGCAGAGCCTGGCCTTGAACTCAGGTCTGCTGACTCTCCAGCCCAATCCTAGCCTGTTCCCTGACTTGCCTACATCAGGCTGCCTCTGTATGTTGGGACTTCCCCTCGAGTAGAAGGGTAGGGTTTGGATCCATCTTCCTGTCAGAGTTCCCGGGCTGTTTGGAGGAGTTGAGGTCAGTTGGATACACAAGCAAGGCCCTTTTTTCCCTACCCCCTCAACAAAAACATAGCTACAAAAAGTCCTTCCTGACCTGGCCCAGCCTAGCCCAGCCTAGCTGCCAGAGCCAAGGAGCTGAGCGTACTTTGCAGGAGGAAGGGAGAATTTGGGGTTGGGTTTTTTTTCCCCTTCAATCAACACAGACAACCGGGCCCAGTCTGGTCACTATTCCAGCCCACTTAGAATTCTGCTCCATTCTCTAATTCATCTCCTGTGGCACTGACTGGTCTGGGCCACACACTCTCTGTTGCCTGTCCTCCAGATGTGGACTGAGGAATGGTGAAAAGGGAAGGGCACTGGACTGGGAGAGAACTGGGGTCTGGGCCCAGCTTGGCCGCTATTCACTGCAGAACCAGAGGCACGTCTCTCCCCACCCCATCTCTCTGTCCCTGTGCCGCCTCCTTCCTCTTTCCCCCTTCCAGCAACCTTCCTGTGAAATGAGTGGGTTATCCTGGAGATCTTTCCATTTCCCACATTCTACAATGGCACTGCCACACTCTGAAAGAAGCCCATTAATACAGAACGGCAGATTCCCCTCTTACTGGAGCAAAGAAGAATTAACCCTTTAAAAGACATTCAAGACTTGAGTTGTTTCCATGTATGAGACAGGAAGGTAAAGACAAAAGAATGATTTTCCCCTAGGGGAGGGATCCTGGAGCCCGCTTTGCTCCAGTCAATTAATAGTCCATGTGTCTTTACAAGGCCTTACATGGTTGAAAGAACCCTGGACTTTGAGCCAGGAGTCCTGGGTTTGAGCATCAGCTCTGACATCAATCTGTTAGTAAGTATTAAGCATCTACTCGTGCTACATGATGGAGACACACGTGCTAAAAATGAAGTATTTGGGACCCTGGGCAAGTGACTGAATCCCTCTGAGCTTATTTGCTCACCAATCAAATTGAGGTAATTAATCCCAAACTGCCCTGTCTCACAGGATTGTTGAGAAGAAAGCACTTGATTAAATTTGAACCACTCTGGAAACAGCACCTAGTTCATTCCCACTTTTAAAATATTAATTATTGCTTGAGTTGTGTTCATCCAATCGTGTGTAGATAAGTTTGTCATCCTTTCTGGATAGACCTAGGGCATGAATCATGAAAGCATACACTGTCACATCTGAACGGGACCTTAGCAATACTTCTCCTCTGGTCCAACTCCTCATTTTGCACATGGGGAAACTGAGGTTCAGAGAGAGGAAGTCATTTGCCCAAAGTCAGAGACAGAGCTGATAATCACTGCCCTTTTTCACTGCACCATGACACATGCATCTTTGGACAAGCCACTGAGCGTCCCTTAACCAGAGTCACCGAGATCTTTGAGTTAGAGAACTGGAGTTTCTCTGCTGAGAATCACAAACTGGTGTTTTTTCCAGGGTCATTTGAAAGAACTCTAGTGATCCCAGACTGGTAAAGAGACTGAAAGGACCCGGTGCTTTTTATGAACGGAATGTGCCTCCAGTAAATGGGAGCACAGATTGGACTGTAGAAAGCTACTGGTCAAGGGGATCGTCAGAGTTTTAAGGTCTCATCTCTCCCCTGCACTCCTACTTGTCCTCCCAATCTAACAAGCTAGTGCCCTGAGGAATGATCTATTGTACAGGTAGATTATAGCAAGAACAACGGCGGATTTGGACCTACAGGACCTGAATTCGAATACTGTTTCTGCAACTTAGTCTCTTAGACACCAAGAAGTCAAAACAGAGTCTGGGTTCCATCAAAAGAATCAGATTAGTGATAGAAGAGAGTGATGAAGAAAGTGATAAATCCTGGTAAAATTTGGACAAATGAGATTTTTAAGACACCCCAAGGCCAAGGCCACAAGGGAAGGAACAAGAAACAAGGCAGCCTTTGAGGGTCCCAGGACCCAAGAATAAGGATGACAAAAGAAGAATTCAACCAGCACCAAGAGAAATCTCACTCAGGGCTAGACCAGAGACAAGGACCAGTTGTAGCTAAGACACTTGCTGCCCTTGAAGGGAGAAGGGTGATCCTGATTGGTCTCCCATCTCTGAAGTTGCACATAAGAAGACTGGGATTGGCTGAATGGCACCAGGGGCTGGAACCGGCTTGTGAGAGTATGTTGTTAAATTTTTCAATGGGAACATCTACACCTTGGAAATCAGCAAACGCTACCATAAGGCTGACTTCTTGTTTTGTTGATTGCCTAGACTAAAAAAGATGGATAAAATATTAACAGAATGCAAATTTAAGTTAAAAGTGTGTCACAGGCTAATATGGAAATGTTTTACATGTTTGCACATGTATAACTTAGATTGTTTACTAGGGGGGATAGAGAAGGGATAGAATTTGGACCTCAAAACAAAAAAAAAAACCATTTTACATATAACGAGGGAAATTTGCTTTTTTTAAAAGTGTGTAGCAAGAACTTTTGTTCTTTTTCCTTTTGGGGGGCGGTGTAGGGGGTGAGCTGGAACATTTACCACCACACTCCTGCCTTCCTCTTCTTCAGACAACCTGATATAAACAGTGACCCTAAGTAAAAGAAGAGACAAAGGAAAAGAGTAATAAAGTAATTATTGAATTAGATTTGGATCCTGGGATGAGTTACAGGGAAAGACTAAAGAGTTCATGGAGAAGTAGTTGTCAGGGATCCAAACAGTTACTTGGGAGTGACAGAAGGAAACTGCAAGAAGGCTGGACTTTGGCCACTGATGATCTCTCTTTCTCCAGCACATTAAGAGGATACAATGTGGTAGACTGGTAAGAGCAGGGATTATGAAAGCAAAGGATTTGGGTTCCAACCCTACCTCTAACACTTATTACCATCATAACCATAATCTCCCTGCATTTCTGTTTCCTCATCATAAAATGGGGGGGGTGTGAAAATTGGAGTTGGACTCAGCCTCTGAGGTCTCAGATCCCATAAGCTGTACCCCACAAGTGAGGAACGATTTCCCTTTCTCTATGACCTTAGGGAAGAAATAATGAAAGGTCTGGGAGTATCAGTGGACAAAACTAGAACTTAAGAATCTATGAATCACTGAGTGTTGGAGGTGGCCCTGAGCAAGCAAGCCCCATGGGGAATATTGTGGTCAGTTCTGAGGGCTACAGTTTGGGACAGATAGCAATACATCCAGAAGACGAGGATCAGGGTGGGGAATGGGCTGGCAACCAGACACAGGGGGACGAACTAAAAGACATGGGGTTCAGCCTAGAGAGGAGAAGATTGGGGGTAACAAGCTTATGAAAGCATGTCTTAGAGATCAACAAAACTCGTTCTATTTGAGTAAAGGTAGAAGTAAGAGCAAAGAGGAGGATAGGATGTCCTAAAGAGGTGAATTTCATCTTAATAGAACAGAACATCCTAATAATTAGAGCCACCCAAAAATACAATGAACAGCCCATTAGACTGGGAGTTCCTAAAGGGCAGGGACTGTTTTTGATTTGGTTGAGGACTGGGAGTGGAGGGGTGGATTGTGTGCCATTCCCCAGTGCTTAGAACAATGCCTGGGATACAGTAGGTGCTTAATAAATGCTCACTGGCTTGATTCATCATAGGAAATGGCACTGACCCAGTCAAAGGAGGCCTTTTGGTGAATTACTGGATAATCTCTTAGAGAAGAGGTCAAGGATTGTAGATTAGAGAACTCTAGATTGGAATCCCTGGTGTACCACTGACTAGCTGTGCAACCTGGGGTAAGTTACTTTTCCCTGCCTCTGAACCTCAGGCCCCTCCTCTTTACAATGAGTTAGTGCTTTCCAGCTCAGACATTCTGTGGTTCTGTGGCCTTTATAGCTTCTGAGGCCCCTTCTAAATATTAAGCTTCTAGGGGTATGTGTTACAAGAAAGAGGAGAATTATGAATGTCATCTCAACTAAATGACTAAAAAATCATTTTACTGAATTAGAAAAAAATAATAACAAAGTTTCTTTGGAAGAGCAAAAGGTCAGGAACTTCAAAGAAACCAGGAGAAAAAAAAGATGTAAAGGAAGTAGATTCAGCAGTGTCAGAACTTAAACCATAGATTATAAGGGAAAGTATTGTTGAAGTGTAAAAAGGATAACTTTGATTAAATTAAAATTTTCTTATATAAATAAAATCTATATAGCTAAGAATAGAGGGAATGAAGGAAATTCGGGGTGGGGGGAAGTTTCATACAATCTCTCAGATAAGATGCGATTAGGTTGGAATTTTGTTGTGGTGTAAGGAAATGATGAGCTAGTTGATTTAGAAAAACATGGAAAGACTTGGACCTATAAAGGAAGATGCCACCCAACTTTAGAGAAACAGTCAGATAGACAGACAGACAGATAGATAGATAGATGGATGGATAGATAGACAGATAGACAGACAGATAGATACATATAGATATGTATGTATATATGTGTATATGAGTGTATATGTGGATATATGTCTATGTTTCTAGATATCTTAGCATATGTACACATATCTATGCTTAATTATAGCTGTCTTTGGGGCGAGGGGAGAGGAAGGGGGAAAAATAAGGTCAAAAGTGCACAGCAGAGAACTAAAGAAAACCAACAAGGAAGCACAGAAAAGTTGGGCAGCTTTGAAAACCATGTGTAGTATTTATTACACAGGTTTTCTTGAAACAGAAATTCATTGTTTTATATCAAGTCCTCTCCTATAGTCTGATGTATACATGGCAATGATTTTTTTCTTTTCTCATTTTGCATTTAAATTTGAAATTTTTAAAAATTATACTTAAAAAGAGAGAATTCTGTGTCAGCTCCATTATGATGGAGTCAAAATGTATGTTCCTGGAAGGAGTTCCCTAAAGAGGTCATCAACTCTAGCTGCTCCCCACCTACAACCCTTCTAAGGCATTTTCCTAGCCTTCCACCTGGTACCTGGCTCCCATTCCATCAAACTCTGAAAACACTCATCTAAGCAACACTGTCATTCTAGGAAAGAACTCGATGACCAATGGCCCCATGACTACACTCCCACCTCGGTAACCCTCCCTGTCTATCACTCTTCTATTATGTATTATCTTTCCCTATTAGAATAGAAACCTCTTGAGGTCAGAGATTATCTGACTTTTTGTCTTTGCATCCCCAGAGCTTAATGAGTAGAGTGTCTGGCACATAGCATGGGCTTAATTAAAGCGTTCCAATTTATTACTGGCTCCAAGGAAAGGTAAAGTGACTCTGGGCAGGTAGGGCCTGGCTGCTTAGGGAATGCTTCTGGAGTGAGATGGAATTTAAACTAGAAATTAGATAGAAAAGAAATCTGGAGGAGAAAAGGTATGAACATTTAGAACAGAGATTGGGGGTGGGACAGAGGGTGGGAGGGAGTGGATCAAGGACCCCGGCCTGGCTGATGAAGAGAGAGAAGATGAAGCCAGAGAAGGGGGATGAGGGTCGGAGGATGTGCCCAGTTCTGTGTGGAGAAACGAGGCTGAGAGATGGGGGGCTGCGCTCCTGGGGAGCGATGGCTAGGCGGGATTGGAGGGTAAAGCCTTCAGCTGCTCTTTATTAGCCAGGAGATAGGACTCCTGGTTTCCCATGGGGCCTGGCCTACTCACATCAGAGGCAGGAGAATTAGAACATCTTGAACTCATCAAGCAGGCAGTAGCCTTCTCACAGTGGCTCGGGACCTCCAAGGTAGCCTGGCCTAGCATACCTCCCTTATCTCCGTGCCTCCTCAGAGCTCCTGATCTGAGATCAGGAATCAAAGGCAAATCCAGGCCCCAGAAAAAGCCCCCTCTCATGCATCTTAGTGAATTCTATTGAGCAAAGGTATTTTTAAGCACCTCCTGGATGTAAAGTTTTGTGCTGGATGCTAGAGGAGACAGAAGACCTAGGTAAAAAGCAGACCCTGACCTCCTGGAGAAGCTCCCAGGCTGGTTTGGGGGAGTAGGGCCTACATACAGAGAGTTCTATGTAAGAGTGAGGGGTTTGGAGGGGCAGGCTCCTTGGGGAAGTAAGGGTTTTGTCCTTCAAGGGAGAAAGAAAAGACATCTCTAGCTTCTGCTGCCCCTGCCCTTCTTCCAGGAGAAGGAGGGGAAGCAGGAGGTTGGGACCTCCTCAAACAGGGGATACTGGGATTGTACTAGATTTATCTGCTCCCTTAAATACTCTTCACCTAGGGGACATGAGCAAGTTCGAGCTAACTTCTGATCACTTTGTCAGTTTTGTGGGGAAGCTCTTTATCCAAGGCTTGACCCCTTTCTCACCAGATACTGGTTCCACAGTGAATTCATAGTGAATAGAGAAGAAAGTCACTTATTCAAATGGTAGCAAAACAGAAGGCAGAGGAGGTACATATAGGACACTACACACCAGACAATATAATGTGAAGGAGATCTCCTACTGGAAGTGAGATAACTTGGCTTACCAAGAGAGAGGTTCCTGAATCTCACCCAGGGTAAAACTGCCCACAATGTCTAGAGTAGCAAACTGGATTGGGGATAGGATGGATACTGCCAGCTCCTCTCATCTTCCCGGAGTCTCTTCTTTCATCAATCTGAAATGGGGTTGGCCTCTTCCATCTTCTCTCTCAAAGCTGGAAGCCAGGAACACTGGAAGCAACTCAAAGCTCAATGAGGAAGATGGGAAGCTTGGTGGATCCCAAAGGGAATTGACCCTGAAGAGTCCTGAAGGACTCAAAGGGGACTAGCCTTGAAGACTTCTGCTTGAACAATCTTCAAAAAGGGACTGGCCTTTGGAGAGTCCCAACGGGGGCTGGTCTTGAGGAGTACCAAAGAGGGACTCAAAGGGGACCTTCACTTGGAGAGTCCCACTAGGGACTGGACAAGGCTATAACTCTCTCACTTTTCACATAGGTAAATCCCTTCATCTCCACCAATAAGGAGAAAATCCCATACCAGTGGGCTTTGGGATGGGAGGTACATCTATCAACAACGTTACATGATAAGTTCATTAGAAAGAAACAAATAAAGTTCTGGGCGAGGTCTGAGGGAGAAGGTCATTGCTAAGGAAGAGGGGAAAGCTTCATGGAAGGGGGTAACATTTGAGCTAGGCCTAAAAAACCATAGGAGCATAGGTTCCAAGACAGGAAAATACAAGGAGTATTTGGAAGACAGAAAGTTGTCCAGTTTGTTAGGAAGGTAGAGCCCAGAGAGAGGACTAAGATGAGATCATTTGAGGAGAGTAAAATTGGAGTAGGCCTTGAATACCAAGCCCAAGGTCTGGGTCTCCTTAAGAGGAAGTGAGGCTTGAGCCAGGCCTTGAAGGTTGGATAGAATTTGGAGAAGAAAATCATGTGTAAGCAAAGGCTAGAATAAGTCTTGGGGAGTGGGGTTGAGGGGTGGGTGTGGCAGCAACAGGGAAACTGACCAAGAAATAAGGAAGACTTTGATGGGGGAGAGAGCATAAAATGAGGCATCCGAACTGTGAGTTCTATGACGTGAGGTCCATGATCCGGACTGAATCTCTCCCAATGCCTCGCACAAAGCCCTTACACACAGTGAGCATCTAATAATTCTTATTCTTGCTATTTTTTAGAGCCAGAAAGGACAGTTTGGGCCCAATTATAGGGGACCTTGAATGTCAGCCAGGCTAAAGGGTTTGGACTTTATCATTCAGAGAATAGGGAGCCACTGATGATTTTGGAGCAGGTTTAACAAAATCATGCCTATGCAGTCGTTAGGGAGATGATTTTGACAGTTATGGGAAGGATGGATGGAAACAAGGAGAGGGTGGAAATGGAGCAGTTAGGAGACTTATAGCTGTTCAAATAATAACAGCCCCTCATGTATAGAACACTGTATATACATAGTCTGATTCTCACAACCCTGTGATGCAGAGAGGGAAAATATTTCCATCTGAATTTTACTTATAGGGAAACTGAGGTTCACATTTATTTGCCCAAGATCATACAGCAAGTATCAAAGCCAGAACTCAAAGCCCAAGTCTTCCAACTCCAAGTCCATGACTCTTCCCACTACTGCCTGGTCTGGCAGCAATGGGAAAGATGAGGAAACAAGTTGAGGCAACAAACATTTATTAAGCACCTACTATATACCTGGCACTGTATTAAGCTATGTGGTTACACATTTCCAATTCTCCTGCCTTGACTCTTTGTTCTTTGCCTTAGTCCTCTCTTCTCCACATGACCAGCTCTGGGAGGGAAGAGCCTGGGTCTATTCCTTCTCTTTCTCCCCAAGACTGGACGCACCTGGAGAACAAGTCCCAAGTCTGCACCTTCTCTGCCTTCCTCAGACTAGAAGCTCCCCAAGAGCAGGGCCCAAGTCTCTTCTTGCTCTCTTTTCCCCACAGACTAAGCATTCTAGAAGATCCTCATTTCAGTAACTCAATAGGATACATGGATAGATTAATATTAGGCAAGGGAAGGTAAAGTAGAAGTTTTTTTCTCGGTTAATTGGAAAGACAGAAGTGTCACTGTCCAAGAGGGAAGGAACACTCAATAGATGGAAAATCCTAGTGGTAATGGACCAAAGGGAGGTCCATCTCCCCTTGGGCCCTGCCTCCATTATAAAATGGAACACCAGAATCAAAGTTGTAGCATGTGACTTCAAATCTTGGTTTTGCTAATTAGCATATATATATAACCTTGGGTAAATCAAGTCAACTGAAGCCCTCTCTGGGTCCTGGGTTTTCTATTTTAAAAGAAGGATTTTGGACTAGATGATCGCTAAGGTCCTTTTGGGGTCTGAATCACAGGAGACTTTGTTTCCTGGATACAAACAAAAAATGTAATTATCTTTCTGTCCCATAGGACCATGCTCATGGAGCATCCTTTGCTACAGGAGTTGGCTTTGCCCAAGTCCTACAATGGATGAGAGGGCAGCCCTGCCTGAACATTTCCCTAAATGCTTCCCTCCCCACCCAGAGGAGGGTGGCTGTCCCCAGATCGACCTGGTGGGCAGGCAGTCAGGCGCCTGGAGAATTGGAGCTCCGGGTTTTCCTCCCACACTGGTGGGCTGAGCCAGAGAACTGGGGCCAACCAGAGCTTTGATGGAAATTCACTCTGAAAAGTTCTGCCTCACCCCATTAGCATCACTCAAGCACTTTTCACACCACCACACAGAGAGGAGAATTGGCCGGCCACTTCCACAGAAGCCAATTCTGCCCACCCAAGGCCCTGGGATGGGATTAGGATCATAGATTAGTAGAGATGGTAGAGGACTTTTTGAACCACACGATCCAATTCTCTCATTTTACCAATAAGGAAACTGAGGCCTTGAGCAGGGAAAGGACTGACCCAAGGTCACACAGAGGGTAAGTTCTTCCTCCCTGCAACACTTTTGGCTGATCATCTGTTTTGAGAACAAATCATAGAATTTGAAGATCTTGGATTTTGTACTGACAAAGGCCTCTTTTTCCAGGAGAGAGAAAATAACTAGCCCAAGGTCACACTGAGTGGCAACTCTGACACATGTCTTCTGACTACAAATCTGTAGGATGTCACCTCTAAAGTTCTATCGTCTGTAAATATTCAGGTGTAGCAGAAATCACCTTACAGAGCCCTTTTCAAAATCCTTCCAATAACTCCAAAATCTTGGTGTTGTTCAGTTCTTTCTGACTCTCTGTGACCCCATTTAGAGTTTTCTTGGCAGAGATACCAGAGTGGTTTCCCATTTCCTTCTCCAGTTCATTTTTCAGATGAGGAGACTGAGGCAAATGGGGATAAGTAACTTGCCCGGAGTCACACAGCTAGGAGATAACTGGAGTCTGATTTGAACTCAGGTCTTCCTGACTCCAGGCCCCACTCCCTATCCGCTGAGCCACCTAGTTGGCCAATCTAAATCTACAATAATCCCCTTAATCCTCATCTTTCTCATCAGGCTCCCTTGCCTTAAAGATTAACAGAAACCAGGAAGTAAAATGGCCTCTAGACACTCAACGAAACAGAATTCCTTATCTTAAATTCCTGAGCCGTAGGGGTAGGGGCAGCCAGTCAGGTGGGTCTCACTTACCTGGGACAAATACAGAACTAGGATTTATGAAATGTCAAAGTCTGAAGGCATCTCAGAGGCCATCAAAGCCAAAGCACACCTGAGTAGTGTGGCCCAGCGAATAGGGCACTGGACTGGAAGTCTGGAAAGACTTAGGCTCAAATCCTGACTCAGAAACTTGATCATTGTATGGCCCTAGCCAGTCACTTAGCTTCCCTGGTGCCTTGGTTTCCTCATCCATAAAATGAGGGGGTTGGACTCAACGGTCCTTTCCAACTCTAACCCTAGTATCCTTAGTCTATAACATCCCCGATAAGCAGGCCTCTATCCTTTGAGAGACCCTGAGCCAGCCCCCGCTGCTTTTAGAGATCTCATGGCTGTTAGGAAGTTATTTCTGGCATTGATCCTTCCTCGTCACCCTCTACCCATTGCTCTTTCTAAGTCAGATTATCTCTACCAGCCAATTCAAAAATGGTAGGAGGTGACTTTCAGGCAAGGTGGATTTCCCATGACTCAAAATCGAACAAACATTCTCATAATACATCACTGTCCGATTCAATGCTCTCTGCATTCAGGAAGCACTTAATAAATGCTTGCTGAAGTCAATTAGCTTGAATTGCCTCTAGTACCAGCAGGGTGGCACAGGGTCAATCAATTAAACGCTAGAACTTATTAAGCACCTACTGCATGCCCATCACAGGGGATACAAGGACAAATGCCTTCCAGGAACTTGCATCTTATCCAGGAATACATGCTCATAAAACAAAACAATAGCCAGTATTCTTATGCTGCTTTAATATTTGTGAAGCATTTTACAAATATCATCTCATTTTATCCTTACAACAACCCTGGAAGGATACAGGTGCTAGTATCATTCCAATTTTTTGTTCAGTCATTTTTTAATCACATCCAATTCTCGGTGACCTCATTCAAGGTTTTCTCAGTGCAGATACTGGAGTGCTTTGCATTTCCTTCTCCAGTTCATTTTACAGATGAGGTACTGAGGCAAACAGGGTTAAATAACTTGGCCAAGATCACACAGCTACTAAGTGTCTGAGGCCAGATTTGAACTCAGGAAAATAAATCTTCCTGACTGCAGACTTGGCCCTCTAGCCATTGCACCACCTAGCTGCCTATATTACAGATTAGCCAATTGAGGCAGACAGTATACACAGTTTGTGCCTGTGGCTGGATTCAAATCCAAGTCTTCCTTACCCCAGTTTCAATACTCTATCTACTGGCATACCTAGCTGACTGAAAGAGATAAAAAAATACAAAACCGGGATTTAGATTTCAGCTCTGTTACTTCTTGTGTGAACAAGTCACTCAAATGACTGTAAAAAACAGTTAGTAAAACCTTACTCTGCACCAAGCCGTGTGCTAAGCTCTGGTACAAAGGCAGGATCTCTGTCCTCGAACCTGGGCAGCAGGAGACCGCAGAGGAACATTTTGCTTTGGAAAGGTACGAGGATGGTGAGTGGTATTATATTAATAAACCTCCTCTCTGCACCTTATTTTCTTCATCTGTACAGTAGGTCTGGACCACATCATCTCTGAGATTTTTCAGGCTCAGGGCATCTCTGACCTGCTCAGAAGAAGCTGGGGATGGGGTTGGGGAGAAAGACAGAAAGATAAGGTTAGGGGGGCTGGTGGGGGTCAGGGAGGTGGGGGGAGCTGCTGGGTAGCCGAGCTGAGGAGCAGCTTTCCTGAATGCCTTGGCCTCTAGCCTAGGGGAGGGGTAAACTTCAGAGAGGCAGCAGAGGCTCTGACACCCGCCGTTCATAAGTATGGAATTTCTAATGGTGCTGGAGGCTCTGGGGCCCAAGCCTGTTTGCTCTTGGCACAAGGTGAATTTTTGATTCAGAATGGGGATAAAGCCCTTTAGAAAAAAGAGAGAGAGAGAGAGAATAATAAACACACATAAACACACAACCTCGTTTAGAAGGCCATGAAGTTGTCTTGGACTCTAAACACTTGGCGGTGGGGAACAGTCTGAGACTTGAAGTATGTAAATGAGCCCAAAACATCATAATTAAATTTCCCTTAAAATTACAAATGTTGGTTTGAAAAAGAAAAAAAAGTGAAGGAAATAAGTGTTTGAGGGTTGACATGAACACCAAGTCCTTAGAAAAATGAATTCCGGATGATCTCACAGCACAACTATAGTCACTTCTCAGGTGGCCTGCCATGTCCCCAGGAAGGGCACAATCTTCCCCCTTTCCCCAGCCCAGTTAGGTTGTAACTTGGGCAGACCTGCCCTATCCTGGCATTCTCCCTGGCTTCTTCTAAGTGATCCCTACCCATTCCTTATTTCCTGTGGCCTGGCATTCAAAGCCCTTTACAACCAAGCCCCATCTCTCCCCACCTCTCTTTCTCTGCCTCTCCCTCTCCCTTCTTTTCTCCCTCCCCACCCCCATGTTCCTATCTCTAAGAGGGAGGTAACTTTTCCAAAGTCGCTCGGCTGAGTACTTAAGGAGTGCTCCTGGGTTAGACCAGAGTACTTGGGTAGATCCCAACCAGAGTCAGCTATCCTACCCTGCTTACGGTCACACACTGTAGGCTCATTCTCAGCTGCATCTCTGATCTTCCAACCTCCTCTCCATTTATCCAAATCTTCCTCAGCTTTTAAGACCTACCTCCTCCTGGAAGCCTTCCCAGATAGTCATCTACATTGTCCTCCACTGATCTGTCCAGTCTCTGAAATCCCAGGACTCCATAAAGTCAACTCTCCAAAGTTTAGCACTAAACTCTTTACAAATTATCCCAATTTGTATTGGTCTCTCACGAGACTGAGGCCAGGCCCCCTGCTTTTCTACCTCCACAGCATGAATTCCTTGAGGGTAGGGAGCCAGTCTCCCCCATCTCCTGGCTCACCTATAGTGTAAGTAAGCACAGGCCTAGGCGCCCAGGGGAAATCTCAGCAAAGTCTTGAGTGATTTGACAAATAAAGAGCTGCCTTTTGTCAGTGCCTCCCTTTGAAGTGAGCTGTGACTTATTTAATGTTAAAAAGAAAATGTAGTGCCATGAATCAATAGAGTGTTGGACTAGAAGTCCTGAGTTCAATCCTGCTTCAAACACTCACCACCTGTGAAACCATAGCCAAGTCATTTCACTTTCTAGCTAAATTTTTTCATCTGTAAAATGAGAAAGGAAGGAAGGAAGGAGAGAAAGAGAAAGAAAGAAAGGATGGAAGGAAGGAAGGAAGAAAACCCCTGTAACAAATGTGCATAGACAAAGAAAAATAAATTCCCACATTGACCATGTCCAAAAACATTTGCCTTATTCTGCACGTTGAGTCCATCAACTCTCTGTCAGGAGGTGGATTAAGTGTTTCACCATGAGTCCTCTGAAACTGCGGTTGGTCACTGTATTGATGAGAGTTTGTAAGTCTTTCAAAGTTACATTGTTGTTATTGTATAAATTGTTCTGGTTCTACTCACTTTAATCTGGATCAGTACAGACAAATCTTCCAGGTTTCTCTGAAACCATTTCTTTTATAATTTCTTAAGTTGAAAGAATATATGTAAACACATATTCATATAACATAATTTGTTCAATTATTCCTCAATTGGGGGGCAGCTCCTCAGTTTCCAGTTCCTTACCTCGACAAAGAGTTGCTATAAATACTTTCATACAAAAGGGTCCTTTCTGGAGTCAATTTCTTCCCTGTCTGAACTCCTACAATCCTGTATGTACCTTTTTTTTTTTTTAACATTTTCACACTGAAGTTTAAATGATAGGCATTTAGGTCCATCCCTTATCAACCATGAAAAAGACTTTCAACAAACATTTATTAGTCACTTACTGTGTACAGAGTTTCATGCTCAATGCTGGGAGAGACACTTGTTTAGATAAGACATATCCCCGGATTTCACAAAGATCCCAAACTAGAAGGGCGATAAGACATAAAGATAACTGTGATAAATAATAATAATAATTGTTACTATTATTGTAGATATAGTTTATATCATACTTTAAGGTTTGAAAAGTGTTTCGCATATGTTGCTTCATTTGATTCTTACAGTAACCCTGTGAGTTAGGTGCTGTTGTTATTCCTATTTCACAGATGAGGAAAATGAAGCAGACAGAAGTTAAGTGACTTGCCCAGGGACATACAGCTAGTAAGTGTCTGAAGCAGGATTTATATAAGTTTGTATAAATAAATACCCAGATATTTACATGAGTGTATTAGAGAGGGACAAACAGTACCATGTGAGGTACCCGAGAAAGAGATCTACAGACGGCGGAGGGGGGGGTGATCAGGGAAGACCTCCAGGAAGAGGTGGTGTTCATGGGAGACTTTAAAGGAAGAGAAAAAGTCACTAGGCTATTAGGGAGAGAGAGGATGTTGCAAACAATGTATGCAAAGGTAGGCAGAGGGGACACATCCAGGGAGAGCAACTGGTCTGGTTTGACTGGTATACAGGGTCCCTGACTGGAACAGCTGCGAAATTATAGGATACAGATTATTAAAAAAAAAAAAAAAAAAAAGCCTGATAAAGGAGGTTGGGCCATGATTGTAGGGATCCTGGAATCCCAAAGTGGAGAAGTTCCTCTTCATTGATTTTGCTCCATTCTGTGCCACCCTCCCCTCCCAGCACACAGTAGGTGCTTAGCAAACAGTTACTGAACTATATCGATTTGATCGCCTTCCCTCTGCTTCCTTCTCTGATGCTCACCAGTCCTTTCCCTGGGTCTATTAATGCCCTGAGTTTGCCCCATGGGAAACAGGTTTTGAAGAGCTTTGGAATGTTGGGGGATACTTGTCATAACATGACTCAACCTGAGTTGAGTCTACAACCTGAGGACTGTTCGGCTTCCACTGTTTCCCTCGTTGATAAAGTCATGGGGAGATGGGGACTCCTTAAGCTCGGTATCTGCCTCCCACCCATCCCCATCTCACACAGCCCCTCTGGCCACTGGCCAAGTCTTGCTTCCTGTTCTGCTGATAGCTAAAAGAGAGGCTCTCTGCTCTATGGAAAGGAAAACCTGCCATCGCTGCTATCCCAGAGTAGAAGGAGGCCTCCAGAGACAGCCAGCTCCCTGACCAGGGAAAGCAGATAATTCAGGGTCAGGCCAGGGGAGAGTCATATTAAGTCAACAGCAACGAAAATGTTTGCAAACTTCAGATGTCAAATATCATCATAATATCATCATCATCATCATTTGAGAAGATTCCTACTCAGGGGTGAGCTGGAGTAGAAGCCCTCTGAGGTATCACCAAGATCTGAGAATTGTTGCTTCCGTACACTCAAGTACCCCTTCCCTGCCCGCTCTTGGCTGTTTCAGAATGTTGCTGGGGACAAGTAGCTTCAGGTGCCCAACTTTCGGTCTTCCTCAGCTGTCACCACTATTTCTAAATGATTTCAGGGTCTGAGGAGCCCCAGACTTGTCTCCACAGCTTGCTTCCCGCCCTCTGGCTGATGCCTGAAAGCATTCACCCCCCCACCCCCTATCCCGATATAGGAGCACCAGCCTTTTGACTGGAAGCTGTCATCTCTGTAAGGAGGCCAGGACCCAGGGAGAGGCCTTGCTCTCAGCTGTTTCCAGTCTTTGACAGCTGAGGGAGAATGAGTTCCAGAGCCTTTCTACAGAGTATATGCAAGCAAGAGGAGGCAAGAGCCGAGGGCTCTGGATGTCTTGTGTTGAAGGTTACAAAACCCCCAGGCCTTTTACTTGCCATCTGTCTGATCTTAATCAAATCTATTCTTCTAGATGGCTCTCAGATTTCTCATCTGTTGAAAGTGAGGGGATTGGATTATAAGATCACTAAGGGTCTTGGACAAGTCCCTTCTCCTCTGAGGGCTTATCCTCATATCTTCAGATATGAAAAATAAGAGTATGAACCAGATGGTCTCTAAAGGTCCTTTCTTGTAGCCCTCTACAATGCCCCATAGGCACTCATGATCTCAAATGAGAAAATATTTGTAAAGCACTTAGCTTAGTGCCTGGCACATAGTGGTCACCAAATACCCAGAAGGATGACTGCCCTCAGGTTCAAGAGATTCTGTGAGTTTGTACTCTTAAAATCATTGCTCATGAGCCCCCACCATTGTACTTACCAACAATAGTCCCCATAGACACAATTAACTCAAAGAAAAGAGTATTTAATAAGATAGTTACTATCATAAACCTATGGCATATACAGTTTTCTGCAAACAAACACAGTCAATGTAAAGAGTGGTACATAAAATGCACTGGTAGGTTTTTGTTGTGTATGTGAGTGTGTGTATGAGTGTATGTACAAGTTGACATCACCCTCTTTGATGTCGTTGCTCCTTTTTGAGAATGAAGGACAAACAGCAATCTGGTGGGTACATACAGAGGGACACATGGGGTCAAGGTAACTCATTCAAAGTGCAAGTCACGTCATCATTTGTCTGATGGCACACTCTTCTTCAGCAACCAAGGATGAACACAAGAACAAGGAGGCACAGCATCTATGCTTGGCAGGCTGCTCCCTGGAGCCCTGGGACCGGCCTCTCTCAGCAGCTCAACTCCCAGCTCCTAAGGCTAATTCTCACTTGAATCCACCATAGTGGGTTTTCTTCTCTTCTGCCAGAAGTCACTCACCTTGGACCTGTTCTGGGTGGGTGAGGTTCTCCTATTGTTTAGCTCCATGAAAAAACACCTGATCAGTGTGTGTAGGGAAGAAAGGGAGATAGAGAGATGGAGAGACAGAGACAGATAGACAGAGGGAGAGAAGAGACAGAGGCAGACAGACAGAGACAGAGAGAGAGAGGAAGGGAGGGAGAGGAAAGGAGGGAGAGGGAGAAAGAAGTCCCTTCCCTTCCTGCTATCCTATGGTAAAGGATCAAAGGAGAAGGCAGAATAATGTCCTTTCAAGACCTGGACTCTTCCACCCTAGGTACAGCTTTGCTTTCAAGGATCACACCCCACAAAGCTATTCTATTTCTACTGCCTAGGGCTGGCAAACTTATTCATCTTTGCAATGGGATAACAAGAGTATCCAATCCTTATACTTCATTTAAACCTTAATACCTCATTGTTCCTGTTCCTACTGCTGTCTATTATTTCATAAACTGGGGTGCAGTGGGGAGGGGGGAGAGGAAGGACAAGAAGTGATTGGATCAGGAGTAACCTGACCTAAATGTGCCAAGTTTTGTAAGGGGTCAGAAGAGGAGGGTGGTCACTCATGGAGGCCAGGAGGCGATCAGGGAAGGTTTCCTGGAGAAGGTGGTCTTTGATTCAGGCTTTAAAGGATGAGTAGGAATCCACAGGCAAAGAAGGAGAGGACAGTCCAGGTATAGGGGCCAGCTGTAGCCTGGGGGCAGAGGTGAGCCAGTAAAAGTGCACGGCATGTCTAAGAGATGGAACAGTCCCATGTAACTTCTGGTCATACCAGCACTTAAACCAGAGTCCCTTCTGCAACACTCCTGAGAGACATTGATCCAATCTCAGCTCAAAGATTCCCAATGATAAGAAACTCACTACATTTTGAGGCAGCCCAATCCATTGCTAGATATCTCTGACTGATTGTTGGAACATTCTTCCTTGCACTGAGCTAGAATGACTCCCCATAACTTAAGGTCATAGGGTCATATCTAGAATTGGGAAGGACCACAGAAGATTTCCTCATTTTACAGTTGGGGAAACTGAGGCACAGGAAGACTAAATGATTTACTTTTCCAAGATCACCCAGGTAATAATCACCAGAACTTCTACTCAATGATCTTAAAGCATGAAGATGCCATCCCTTTCCCCAAGGAACAGATCCCAAACAGGTCAGGCCAGCCCTGGGCTAAGGCTCAGGAATGAGGAAAATCCCAAAACTTCTCTGAGGAAAGAACATGAACGCATTTTCCAAACAGTAGCCACTAATCACTGTGAGGAAAGTAGTACCAGTATTTACCTACATGCCCATTTTACAGGTGAGAAAAGGGGGAGGGGGAAAAATTAAGTGACTTTTCCAAGGTCATAGAGCTAAATATCAATGGCAGCATTCAAACTCAGATCCTCCTGACTAAATGCAACATGAATTCCCCACAGCCAGCACTCTCCTGGAATTTGACTGTCACCCTAACTCTGAAACAGATTTACTGTGGAATTTCTTCCCCATTGACTGGGTTTTGGTTTCCCCATCTGGTTGCTCTACTGACCTCTCCGCAAAGGTTGGGAGGAGCCAATGAGATTCTATCACAGCCAGGAAAAATAAAGGATGATCATCCAAATTATCCAACCCCAGGCAAAGTAGGGAGAGAGAGTTATTACAAGCCTGATTTTATGAATGGGGAAACCCCTGTGGATATGGATTACTCACAAGGAAATCAGGGCACACCCAAGATCAGAATTCCACAATCCCCCAGGGACACAGAATGTCAAAGCTGCATGGCATCATATGGACCCTCTTTTCTGGTTAGCCCCCTCTTTTTGCAGGTGAGGAAAGGGAACTCCACAAAGGCAAAGCAATTTACCCAGCAAATAAGCCTTAGTCTCCTGACTCCCAGGCTTGGTTGGCATCTTTCCACCACTCCAGGCTGCCCACCCTGTTCTCCAGTCCCCAGTTTCTAAGTGCCTTCTACCAACACCCAAATAGTTGCAGCCAAGCAGACAGATCAAACAAAAGAGAGAAAGGTGATCTTGAAAATCCCATACCTGGTTTCCGGGTTTACTTGTCTCCTCCACGTCTGCCATACTCATAACTTGTTAAATATTTCACCAGTAAACCAGTTTCCAATCCTCTTCAATCCCAAGGAGGAAGATGTATAATCATTGAGACTCAATCAGGTTGTAACTTTGAATATAACTGATTCCAAAAGTTCTTATTTAATGCCTACTGTATTCCAGGCAACAGGGAATTATCCTACTGGGTTGGAGGGTAGAGTGTGTGGAACTAGACTGGAAAGGAGGGGCAGCATGGTGAAGTGGACAGAAAGCTGACCTTGGAGTCAGAAAGACGGAGGTTCAAATCTAACTGATGTTGTGACCTTGGGCAAGTAATTTAGCATCTACGCTCGCCCAAGGCAAGTCTCTAAGACTCTAAGGTGCAGAGAAGGTGTTGTTCTTCATTGGAAAAGAAAGTTCTTCAAAGAGAATTCACTGCTGATCAAATCGTGCATTTTATATTAAAAAAAAAAATACTAGAAAGATAGGGAGGATCTTGACTCTGAGGAGCCTTAAATGCCAGGTTAAGGGACCTAAATAATGACATTGCTTTACAGTTACAAAACATTGTCACATACATTCGTCCCCGGTGAAGGAAGCAGGTAAGGGGTCATTGGTCCCAAATGGGAACACTGAGGTTCAGAGAGCATTAAGGACTTGGCATATTAGAACCCAGACCTTAGGGCTCTTTCCACATCAGTCCATCCAGCTATAGGGCAGGAAGGGCCTCCATAGGAATCTGCCCATATACTGACTACTGGTGTGATTTCCTACTGAAAATGGTTTTCAAATGTTCAGGATTTGGGGCTTTACTATGTTTTTTTCTTCGAGAGCCCATACCAGGCCCCCGGAGACACAGACAATTCTGAATGCTGGAGGCAAGGAGCTGACATATGGATGTGGTATGTCTCAGGAATTGTAAGGAGTCTTTTAACCCCAGGGAAGAACCCTTGGGTCCTGCCAAGCTGTGGCAGACCCACATAACACAGCACAGATGTTTGGGCTTTGTAGACATAGCCAACATGGGCCCATCCTGCAGCATCCCCCTCTCCTTGGCCTGGGCCCCCTCTTCCCTCCAGAGACTTCCTCAGAGCTGTGATCTTTCTTCGCAACACTTTTGTAAGACAGGCATGCCAGAGGTTATTATCTCCCCTTTACAGAGAAGGAAACTGAGGCTCAGAGAAAGGGATGATTTGCTTAAGATTTTACAACTAATGGGTTAGATCTAAACCTTGAACACATTCTAAAGATTTCTAGTATCCCATGGTGCCTTCCTTTGATAATAATAATTCCTATACCTATAGAACTTTAAGGTTTCCTCCCCTATATATGTGTCGTTTCATGTACATTCCATGAAGGCAGGGTCTATGTCAGTTTTGTATCTTTATCAATATTGCTGAGTACAGTGCTTGGCACATAATAAACAACTTTTCATTTATTCGTTCTTGTGAGGTAGGAAGTCCAGATGTTATTCACCATATTTTATAGATGGAAGACTGAGGTTCAGAACAAATAGATGAAAGAGAGAGTGAGACAGAAAGAAAGAAAAAGGAAGGGGGAAAGAAAGAGAAAGTGAGAGAAAAACAAAGGAAGAAAGGGGAAAAGAGAAAGAGAAAAGAAAGGGAGGGAGAAGAAAGGGGAAAAGAGAAAGGGAAAAGAAAGGAAGGGAAAAAGAAAGGAAAGAGGGAAGAAAGGGAAAAGATAGAAAGAGAAAAAGGGAGAGAGAAAAAAGGAGGGAAGGAAGGAAGAAAGGAAAGAATTTATTAAGTGTTTACTATGTGTTATATAACCTATATCAAATTGCCTACTGTCTCAAGGACTGGGGAGGGGAATGAGGGAGGGAGAAAACTTGGAACTAAAAATTTTTTAAAATGAATGCTAAAAAATGTTTGTACATGCAATTGCAAAAAGTTATTATTTTTTAAAAGCATTTCCTATGCACAAAGCACTACCCTGAGTCCTGGTAGTATAAACAGAAACTGGACACAATCTGCGCTCTCAGAGATCCCTCATTCTAATGCTGGGGGACAACACATATAGATGCTTCAGCTACAGTTCAACTAGAAAGGCCCTGTGGTCCTTAGGCCACAACAGCAGAGCTGATGATTCCTCTTCTCTCTTGTTGTTACGGATTACACACTATTCATTTCTGATACTGAGTCACTTGACAGGACCAAGGTCCTTGGCAGTCAGAACTCACTTTGCTGTGTGGATGTCTGTGGGGGCTGCAGTCCCTGCAGAAGCTGTTGGTAGGTTGCGTCTGCACAGAGATCACATCCATAGGTGATAATAGAGGAGGCTAGGCTGGGTGCAGGGCTAGCTGTCTGAGACTTGGGCTCAGGGTCCTGGGATGGCTGCATTTGGGTCTTGGGAGAGCTTGGAGTTGAGGTGACGGTCATGGTTTGACTATCCTGGCACATATCTCCTCTGGTCTCTCCCATAGAGTTTCTTGCTGCTTCTGGGAAGAAAGTAATAACCCAGGGTCATACAACTAGTTACCTAAAACAGAGGACCAAGGACTTATCCCTTCAGTAATAGAAGACATCTTCAGTGGGCAAAATCACCAACTATACATTCCCTTGATTATCTAGGTTACAAGGAGCAGCTAACTTCTACTAAGAGTCTAATAAACGCTTGCTCACAGGATCATAGATAAAGAACTGAAAGGAAATGTATAAACCATCTAATCCGATTTTCTCATTTTACAGATGAGAAAAGTGAGACTCAGAGTTGTGACTTGCCCAAGGTCACACAGCTAACATGTGCTAGAAACAGAATTTTAACCCAGGTTCTCCTGATGCCAAGGCCAGGCCTCTATTGTCCTTAAAGTGCTCCTTGTGTGTCAGCAGGATCCAATTTTACCTTCTCTTCTCTACACTATAAGATCCCAAAGACAGGGCCTGAACTGGTTCTTTCTGACTCCACATATCTGGCAATGGGGTTTTGTGCACCTACAACCTGTTGCTTGTTTGTGTTTTGTTTTTTTAAACAAAATAAAACAACTCCACAAGCCTGGGCCTTTCAAAAGCCTTTTAAGTCCTTTGAAATTCCAAGGTCAAGGGGTGGAGCCAAGATGGCGGAGTAGAAAGACTCACATATGCTAGCTCCGAACCCACAGCCCATATATTTCCTGCAAGAAGAACTCCCCACAAATTCTGGATCACTGCAAGGCGCACAGAAACACAGTGGAAAAGATCTCCATTTCAGAGAGCCCTGGAGAGCGGTCACCAGTGGTCCGTCGTGCCTGGGAAAGCGGAGCCTACCCCTGTGCTGTCCTGGCTGTGCTGCTGAGAGGAGCAGCTCCAAGCAGGCTTCAGGGACAGAATCTCTGGCGGCCAGGAAGTTCCCTCCACCCACAGACACTACAGGTCAGTGAGAGAGACATCTGTGCTGGCCGAGAGGGGAGCGGGGTGTCTCCGTGGCTCGGGACACCTCGGGAGGCAGCGGCAGAGGCAGCGGCAGAGGCAGCAGCAGTGGCAGCGGTGGTGGCCAGGGACAGCAGGCAGCAGCAGGCAGAAGTTCAGGGCCATTACTGAAGGTCTCTGCATAAACCCCCTGAGGGAACTGAGCCTGGGAGGAGGCCTTGCCCCCACGTGAGCACCAGAATTTAAGCTCACATTGAATAGCAGCCACCCCCACCCCAGAAAGCCCATTTGAATCTCAGACCCCAAGCACTAGCGGATCTAGGCGGGGGTGGACAGGAATCTCAGAAGTCAAGTAACTGGCTGGGAAAATGCCCAGAAAAGGGAAGAAAAATAAGACTATAGACAGCTACTTTGATGGACTTCAGATGCTCCCGCCTTTCAATTCTGATGACGAGGAAGGATTCTTACCATCAGGAAAAGATGTGGAGGTCAAGGCTTCTGTATCCCAGACATCCCAGGTGGATATCCGGTGGGCTCAGGCCATGGAAGAGCTCAAAAAGGATTTTGAAAAGCAAGTTAGACAGGTGGAGGAAAAACTGGGAAGAGAAATGAGAGAGATGCAAGAAAAGCATGAAGAAAGGGTCAATACCTTGCTAAAGGAGACCCAAAAAAATGCTGAAGAAAATAACACCTTGAAAAATTGGCTAACTCAATTGGCAAAAGACAATCAAAAAGCCAATGAGGAGAAGAATGCTTTCAAAAGCAGAATTAACCGAATGGAAAAAGAGGTTCAAAAGCTCACTGAAGAGAATAGTTCTCTCAAAATTAGAATGGAACAGATGGAGTCTAATGACTTTCTGAGAAACCAAGAAATCATAAAACAAAACCAAAAGAATGAAAAAATGGAAGAGAATGTGAAATATCTCATGGGAAAAACAACTGACCTGGAAAATAGATCCAGAAGAGACAATTTAAAAATCATGGGACTACCTGAAAGCCATGATCAAAAAAAGAGCCTAGACATCATCTTCCATGAAATTATCAAGGAAAACTGCCCTGATATTCTAGAACCAGAGGCCAAAATAAGTATTGAAGCAATTCATCGATCACTGCCTGAAAGAGATCCAAAAAGAGAAACTCCTAGGAACATTGTGGCCAAATGCCAGAATTCCCAGGTCAAGGAGAAAATATTGCAAGCAGCTAGAGAGAAACAATTCCAGTATTGTGGAAATAAAATCAGGATAACTCAAGATCTAGCAGCTTCTACATTAAGGGATCGAAGGGTGTGGAATAGGATATTCCAGAAGGCAAAGGAACTAGGACTAAAACCAAGAATCATCTACCCAGCAAAACTGAGTATAATACTTCAGGGGAAAGTATGGTCTTTCAATGAAACAGAGGACTTTCAAGCATTCTTGATGAAAAGACCAGAGCTGAAAAGAAAATTTGACTTTCAAACACAAGAATGAGAAGAAGCATGAAAAAGTAAACAGCAAAGAGAAGTCATAAGGGACTTACCAAAAGTGAACTGTTTACATTCCTACATGGAAAGACAATATTTGTAACTCTTAAAATTTTTCAGTATCTGAGTAGTTGGTGGGACCACACACACACATACACACACACACGTACATGTGTGTATGCACACACACATACACACATGCACTCACATACAGAGACAGAGAGCACAGAGTGAATTGAATAGGATGGGACCATATCTTAAAAGAAATTAAGGTAAATGGTGAGAGAGAAATGTAGTGAGAGGAAAAAGGGTGAAATGGAATGGGGTAAATTATATGTCATTCAAGAGGCAAGCAGGAGACTTTTTAGTGAAGGGAAAAAGGAGAGCTGAGAAAAAAACAAGTTTACCCTCATCACATTTGACTAAAGGAAGGAATAAAATGCACACTCATTTTGGTAGGAAAACCTATCTTACAATACAGGAAAGTGGGGGAGAAGGAGATAAACAAGAGGCAGGGGTGATGGAAGGGAGGATAATGGGAGGAAGGAGCAATTTGAAGTCAACACTCTTGGGGAGGGACAGGATCAAAAGACAGAATAGAAATAATGGGGGGCAGGATAGGATGGAGGGAAATACAGTTAGTCTTACACAACACAACTATTATGGAAGTCATTTGCAAAACTATACAGATAGGGCCTATATTGAATTGCCTGCCTTCCCAAAGGGAATGGGTGGGGAGGGAGGGATGGGGAGAATTTGGAACTCAAAGTTTTAGGAACAACTGGTTAGTATTGTTGTTGCTACTAGGAAATAAGAAATACAGTTAATGGGGAATAGAAAGTCATCTGGCCCTACAGGACAAAAGAGAAGATGGGAACAAGAGAAGGGAGGGATGATAGAAGAGAGGGCAGATTGGTGATAGGGAAAATTAGAATGCTCGGTGTATTGGGGTGGGGGGAGGGGATAAAAGGGGAGAAAATTTGGAACCCAAAATTTTGTGAAAATGAATGTAAAAAGTTAAATAAATAAATTTTTAATAAAAAAATAAAAATAAATAATGCAGCTCAAAAAAAAAAGAAAGAAATTCCAAGGTCAAAGACAGGACCCATCCCATCCCCATGCCTCTTCCCAGCATTTGAGGCCCCTTGGCCTTCCTGGGCTGATCAATCAACATTCTATTTATGGAAAGACTCAAGACCATTTTTCTAAAGTCAGCACCTACTTCCTGTGCCAATGAAGACAAGTAACCCAGACCTCTTTGATTGGGGATCTGTACTGCTCAGGCCAAGGGACTTATTCTCATCCAGTTTCATGGACGTATCAACATGTCTGAGCTTAGGAAAGAGAACGCATGAGGTCTTTCAGGTTAGGTCCTCTCATCATTTATATCCCAAGCACACTAAGCAACTTGCTAGCAATGCTGCCTGGTATCAGGGGAAGAGTCCTGGAGCTCTGCCATTTCAATCTCGCATAACCTTGGGTTCTCTCACTGAGTCTCAGTTCCCAAATCAGTAAAATGGGGACAATAATCTTAGTACTCCTTGCCTCCCAGGTTTGTTGAGAGGGAAATGCTTTGTAAGCCTTAGAGTGCTATAGAGCAGTAAGGGACCACAGAGGCCACGTAGCTCAGCTCCCTCCTTTTACAGATGAAACTGAGGTCCAAGATAAGTGATCTGGATGAGATCACACCAGATAGTAGGTGTCAGAGGCAGGATGGAATCATTATGTTTTCCATCCCCCTTTCCTCCCTTCCTCATCAGTTAGTATCCTACCCATCCTGAGAGGCACAGCTGAAGACCTGCCTCCTCCAGGAAGCCTTCCCTGATGACATTCCCCCACCAGACACTGAACTCTCTACTATATTCCTCCTAGGAATTTGTATTCTGAGCCCTTTTAGGATAGTATCCTGGAATCGTAGATTCAGAGCTAAAAAGGGATCCCTACAATTTCCTCCTATTACAGAGGAGCAAAGGGAGGTACAGAGGTTAGTTAAGTGACTTACCCAAGGTCACACAGCCAGGACTTGAACTCTTGACTCTGAGCTCCCTATTCACTAGGCTAAGCCTGGCCTAGTAAATGAATGAAGGGGGAAAAGAATGATTCAGTCATTTGTCAGGAAGGGTACTGCCACTCTGCACGTAAGACTGATCACAGTTATTTCCAGAGCATTTATTTAGCAAATCTCATAATGTCCTCATGACCATGACCATGAGCTGTTCTCCAACTTATCCACCTCCAATGGATTTAGGAAATATGTTAACAAAGATAATAATTCCCATTTCTATAACTATAAAGAAAGGGAGGGAGGGAAGAAACACACATTTATTAAGTACCTGTTACTGTTGTCAGGCACTTTGCAAATATTATCTCAAATTCTGGTCCTCACAATAACTCTAGGAGGTGGGTGTAATTAGCCCCATTTTACAGTTAAGGAAACTGAGGCAGATAGTGATTCAAGTGACTTGCCAAGGGTTACGTGGCTAGTAAGTGTCTGAGCTGGATTTGAACTCAGGTACTCCTGACTGACTCCGGACCCCAGGGCTTTATCCACTGTGCCACTTAAGTGCTGCAGAATTACAAATTATTTCAACTGTTTTGCAGATAAAGAAACTGAGGAGCAAAAATGGAAATGATATTAAGATACTTAAGATAATTAATAATTAAGATAACTTCTATTGCTAGAGTGCTTCAGGGATTATTATGCCCATTTTACAGACGTAAAAACAGTCTCAAAAAAGGGAAATCACCCAGCTAGTAAATATCGTAAGTGACATTTTCTCTCAGTTCTTTTTATTCCAATGCTAATGCTCCTGTACCACCCTCTCTGGATCCCCAAGAGGAATTAAGGAAACAAGATCCCTTAGGACTTCTCCAGGTCATCATTTAACACCATTAATTAATATATAATTAACTATATTAATCATTAATATATCATAAATATACAATCAATAATTACTACCATTAATTGTTTTGATGTTGCTGATTGTCCTTCATTCTCGAAGAGGACCATGACATCAAGGAGGTGATGCCATGACGCGAAGAAGAATTGGATTTAAGTGAGGCAGGGCGGTACCAAGTCACCAGCCTCACTTTCTCCTCCAGAGCCATCTGGGTCCAGTGACAAGATATAGATCAAGATGATTGGAGATGCCCGGCCCCTCCGAATAGTTTAACGAGCATCAGAGGAAAGACTTGTTGAGGGTTTCCCCTTCAAAGGGAGACAGCAAAGGAATGAACAAGCAAAATCTTATCTCCTGGCAGAAGCAAACACAAATCATGAGCATTGCCCAAGAACACCCTCGGAGGGATTTCAGGAGCGGGGAGGGGGTGGTAATCTGGAATCTCATCTGGGAACCCTAATCAGTGTGGTAGCTGTTCAGAACTGTTGGCTCTTCGGTCAGGAAGGAAGGTTTCTAATGACCAAGGGAAAGAAGAGCTAAACTGGCAAGTCTGTTCCCAGCAGAAATTATTTATTCCTGCTTTAAAATTTCAGAAGCCCAACAGTAACAGCAAAGTAGTAATGACTGTTTTTAGTGAGGAGTGCAGAAGAGCTTCCAAGCCTATGCTCTACCCACGTTATTCTGGTCTGATCACTTAAAACCTTTCTCTGTTTCAGATACTTCAAGAATGGATCCCTTGAAGTTCTCAAGTTTCCATTGTCTCCAGCATGTTCCTCCTCTCTGTCAACTAGATCTAGTCCAGCTCATCTTCCCATCTTTGATTTCCCTAGTTTTATTTTGAATTCCCCATTCAGCACATAGGGGACCATGGTATTGGTGTTGGCCATTGCCATGAAAGATGCCAAAGGAGAATTTGAATAGAGGGCAAGAAGACCCAGATGCTCCTGTTTGCAGGGAATACTTTACTGATTATGTGGCAAAGTTTTCTGGGTGCTACAGGTAACTCAAAAGAGTTTGGCCTAACAGGTGGCACAGTGACTAGAGTGTCAAGCCTAGGGGCACGAAGACTCAACTCCCTCAGTTCAAATCTGGTCTTAGATACTTACTAGCTGTCACCGGGCAAGTCACTTATCCCCATTTGCCTCAGTTTCCTCATCTGTAAAATGAGCTGGAGAAGGAAATGGCAAGCCACTCCAGTATCTTTGCCAAAAAAACCCAAATGGGATCACAAAGACTGAAACAACTGAACCAAATCAAACAAATAAAAACTATCTGTTGTTCAGACATATGGTTGGATGGACAGTCCACAGGGCTTGTCTATCACTCTGTATCTCTGGGCATAATTAATGGACAACAGAGTTGGGTCAGAGTCCGAATCCTAACTATTTCCCTCATAGGACTGGGTTAGGTTCAGGAGTGCTGACAGGATAAGGAAAACTATAGAATCATAGACAGCTAGAGCTTATGATCTAACCGGAGAGACATGATATACTTACTTGTCTAACACACCGTGTTGGCAAATTTGGAGTGGAGATCCCATAGCCCTGGCTCTGGGAAGTTTACAGTCTAACTGGGGTAAGAAGATGGAGGTGTCCTATCCATTGTGTCACAGAATTTAAAATTGGAAGGGTCCTTGGAGGCCATCCAGGGGTAGGGAACCTGCGGCCTCGAGACCACATATGGCCCTCTAGGTCCTCAAGTATGACCCTTTGACTGAATCCAAACTTCACAGTTTCACAGATAAATATTTGTTCTGTGAAGTTTAGATTCAGTCAAAGGGCCATATTGAGGACCCAGAGGGCCGCATGTGGTCACAAGGCCACAGGTTCCCCACCCCTGATCTAGTCAAACCACTTCAATGTATAAATGAAGAAAATGAAGGCAAAGAGGCTTCCCCAGATTTACCTGAATTGAGTAGCAGAGCAAGGATTGTCTTCCAGAGTTTGGATCTGCTCACCACCTACTGAAAAGAAGAGGTTAAGCTGGGTTATTTCCAAGGCATTTTCCAGTTCTGACATTCTCCCTTCTCTGTTCTCAGGCCCCTGACAGTTCTGATAGTCTAGGAAATCTTTCTCCCCCTAGGAAATCTATGAATTGAATCACATTGATGAAATGAAATACTAAAATGACCTTAGTGTGTGTAATAAACTTCAGTACTTCCAGGATTTATGATTTCATCACTGTGGGTTCACTAGCCAGGTTTCCAACCTCTCCTCATTTCAGTTATTGAGTTGTTGGGGTTAGCCCCCAGGGACTAGCCCTCAGATCATAACACTTACCTAGGCTGGACCGCTGGTACACAGCTATTTGCTAATCTTTCCATTTTCATGCTTCACATCAACCTCATAGAGGCATCGGAAGACCACCCTTAGAGTAGTGCCAATAATATGTTTAATGGAACTGAATTCAAGGAGGCAGCCTGGTACAGTGGAAAGAGCTCTGAATTTGGAGTCAGAAAAAAGAGCATTGCCATTGACTACTTAGGCCTCCTTGGATGCATCTCTTTTCTTCCTGAATTTGAGTCTTGACTCCAAGTATAGAATGAAGATGAACTAGGTTGTCTCAAAGACCCTGTTCAATTCTGACCTGTATGGTACCTTTCCCCCTTAGGAAATCCATGAATTCATTTGCTTTAGAGAAAAGAGTTACTTAAATACTAAAATAAATTCAGAAAGGTTTTCATCTCTGAGACAGGGGGCATGATGGGAGTGAGGGGACAAGAGTAGAAGTGGCTTTAATGGAGGCAGCATACTGTAGTGGAGAACAAGCTAGCCCCAGGGCCAAGAAGACGGGTTGGGTCCTGGTTTGGGCACATCTTGGCTGTGCTTAACTTCTTAGTGGTCTAGGCAGAGAAGATGCTAACCTGCACTGGCAGAGAAAACTTCACAGTTTCACAGATTCACAAACATTTCTTCTGTGAAGTTTGGATTCAGTCAAAGGGCCACAATTGAGGACCTAGAGGTCCACATGTGGTCTGGAAGCTGCAAGTTCCCCAGTAATCTATTTCTCTTGGAACTCGAGTGTCCTCATCTGTAAAATGGACATAATAACACTTGTTCTCCCCTCCTGAGGTTGTTGTGAGAAAGGTGATTCCAAGCTATAAATCTCACCATAGAAACAGAAACTTATTTCCAGAGAGAATGATGTGATTTGCCTAAGGACTCAAATGCAAGGGCCATGTGACCCAACTTCTTCATTTTACAGATGAGGTCCAGAGAGATTTAAAGTTACCCAACTAGTTAATTGAATAACCAGTATTCACTTACCATGTGTCCAAATCTGGTGGCTGTTTTTTTGAGGGGGGAGGGAGGAGCAGGAGAAGAGACGCTGAGATGAATTAAGGGAGGGGGGGCAGAGTGATGCAGTAGTTGTCTCCTGTGTAACATCTTGGTGATCTTGGACTCTCAAAGGTTACCCTGCCAGAACTCAAGTTATGGCAGACACGTTAGGCTTCGAAGACTCCCAGCCAGCGATAAGATTATGGTCCTGATACTGGATTGTGGCCCTCTGAGGACTGATTCAGCCAAGGCTCATCACTGCAAGATAGACCACCAGAGGATAATTTCTTTCAAACATGAACCATGAGGACTGAGACAGGAATCTAAGCCAATTTTCTTGACATAGAGCCCTGTGTCCTTTCCACGGTTTCTAGTCACCTCTCTTTGTAAGATTCGATAGTTCTTTCTGAAGGGCATGGAGACAAGGCTAAGATGAATCTTTTTAGCTGGTCTGGGGAATCCGTACTTCTCAAACATCACCTTTTTCTGTTCGTTCTTTTCTCATCAGGGCCGTAACTGTCTTTGGGAAAGTCCCTTTTGAGTGACAATCATGTGTTTGCCTGGCATCCAGCATATGATGCAATTATTAGTAGGTAGTAATAAATATAACAGGACAGTAATAAAAATAGCTCATTTTTCTATACTACACAACATGGAGACTTTTCTGAGAAATCTCTATGAAGTGGGTAGTGTGTTATTACCACCATTTTTACAGACGAGAAAACTGTCCAATCTTAAAAGGTAACCCAGATGCCATCAGCCTCATGATGCCTCCCTCTACTCCCATCCCCCACTCCACCACCTGTTGACAGTGACTTCTCTTTCCCTGGACCTTCCCTTTCTTTAAACTTCTGTTCTCCCTTATCTCAAAGTTGGTGTTTTTCATCCATGTCTTTCCCATAATTGCACTGTAAGCATAGGAAATCACAGATCTGGAAGACACAGCTGAGGCCATTTAATCCAACTGGTAGGTAAATGCTTGTTGATTAGAATTGAATTAAGTTGGCTCAGGTCACACAGACCATAAATGTCCTAATACCAAACTCAAGAGGTCAAAGCACAAGAGCAAAATCTCCGTATCAGGATATAAGGTTCCTAACGACAGACTGGTTTTTTTTCTCATTATATCTCCAGAATCTGGCACAGTACTTCTCTCACAATATTGCCTAAGAAATTGCTTTTTGTTGCAGCACAGTCATTTTGGTCATGTAGGACTCTTCATGGCTCCATTTGGGGTTTTCTTAACAAGATGCTGGAAGTGGTTTGTCATTTCCTTCTCCAACTCATTTTACAGATGAGAAAACTGAAGCAAACAGGGTTAAGTGACTTGCCCAGGGTCATACAGTTAGTAAGTGTCTGAGGCCAGATTTGAACTCATGAAAACGCATCTTCCTGACTCCAGGCCCAGGTACTCTATCCACATGTCACCTTGATAATACTTGTAAAGGACTTTAAAAAGTGCTTCTCCAGACTTTCTCCCATGTAATTCTCCTTATCACCTCCCTTCTAGTCAGGCAGGAGAGAGATTATTATCGTCATTTAACAGATTAACTCAGAAAATACAAGTGATTTCCCTAAGATTCCTATGCCTTTTTTTTTTAGAGCAAGAAGATATCTTACAGGTCTAACCTCCTCCACGCCTCCACTTGCAGAAGTGAAAGGTCCAGTGTTGCACAGGAAGGAAGCAACCTGCAAAAATTGGAAGCCAGGATTACTGACAAAGAGAAGGAACTTGACGAATGTGCATTACACTGTATAGTGTTGTGTGGTGGTATGTTGGAACTTTGTTTGGAGAACTGGAGAACTGGGCCAACCAGCAGCCCTTTGTCCTCTCACCTCCAAACTGTCACATGTTCCTGTGCTCCAGAACTATTTCAAGGGTCCATTTAGTAGGAAATTCTCTTGGATGTTCCCAATAGATCACACCTATCCTTCCAGATCTACCTCCTGCCCTAGGGCCCTGAACTCCTTATTAGCATGAGTTCCTCATTTCTGGGGGGTCTAGAGGGCACTATGCTGCAATCTTGCCATGTCACTGGCTACACATGCCCCTGTCCTTCTACCTCCTTCTCTAGAAGCAGTCATCAAAGCATTGATACCATTGGATTTTTGCAACCATTGGAGAAAAGGTCATGACAATCAATGGCCCTAACTACTCACTGTCCCTGTGCCTTCCCAGATCTAAACACCCCTCCCTGTCCACCACATGTGCTGCCTTTCCCTTACTGGAATGTAAGCTCCCCCAGCAGAAATTGCCTTATTTTTAGTATTCCTCTCCCCAGTGCTAATGCTGGGTAATTCATAGCGAGCATTTAATCAAAGCTACAGTTCATTCAGACCCATCTCTTCCATGCAGCCTTCCCTGACTTCTCTGGCCCATATCATCTCTCCCATTGAGCTCCTCTGTAGCTCTCAATTCGGAAGAGACTTATCCAGCCCTATACCTGTCTCCTTTTTTTTTCTCCCTAAACATGCTGTCAGCTGCTGAGGGTCTCTTCCCTGGAAGGTTCCTTCCAATTCTAAAACCAATGATACTACGACCACATGATGTTTAAGGGACTTGCCAATTGTCCCCTCTTCTGAAGAGCTCAAAGTCTAATGAAAAAGCCTGAGACCCCACGGGAGCACACAGCCAGAGAACAAAGCATCACTTCGTGCATGAAAGAAGAGAATGCTGTCCTTAGAGTGGGGTAGAGCTCCCAGAGCCTTCTGGACCTCATTTGCCTTATCCGTTAAACGAAGAGACTAGATTCAATGACTTTCAAATCTAATATGCTGGGATTCTTTGGGACACAGGGCTTTGGGAGACCATGAAGCTTTCTCCTTCTATTACTTTTCCCACAAAGTCCTTTATTAAACACGGACCAGGGATGGTCTTTCCATTCCACCCACCCACCGCCTTTTTTTTTTTTAATTTAGTTGATAGAACCTAGTTCAACTTACTCATTTTACCGATAAGGAAACTGAGAACCAGAGAGGTTAAGTGACTTTTCTACAATCCCATAGGTAGTGACATAAGTATTTAGGATTCCCCCTTGGGTATTGGGAATCCAAATCCAGTTTTCTTTTCTCCACCATCCTGTACTCTCCCGCCTCCCGCCCCCCAGCCCACAACGCGCACGCAACACAGCCCCATTTTTTAACCCGAGATCGTACTGAAATAGAGAGAATGCCTTCCGCTCCGAGTCATCCAGAGACCGGGGCTGGGGGCGGGCTTCACCCTCTTATTGGGGTCTCAACTCTGCCCTGCCCCCCCCAAAAAAACCTGACAGCCAGCAGTTCTTGCATGAGTGTGCTACTCAAAGCCATAGGAGTTTTAAATTGTGGAAGGATTTCCCGGGTCCAGGGGATGGGGGGCGGGGGGAGATTTGGACAGGAATCTCTCTATTATCTAGCCTAAGACAAGGGGCTGGTCTGAACTCCGGCTCACTCTCACGCCCTCGGAGGCGGGTGCACCCTCTTAATTATTGCAATCCCCCCTCCCTCTGGACCCCCGGTCCCCTTCCTCTGCCTTAATCCCTTTAAGCAGAAGGAAGCCTGGCAGGGAGGCAGAGAATTGGGCGTCTCCCTCAATTCTGGGCGGGCCTCCCCACACGTCCCCCTCCTCCCTTGGGAATGGGGAGGAGAAGGGAGGGGAGGGGAGAGAAAGGGAAGGGAGGGGGCAGGCGGAACTAGATAACCCCCTCCAGCAAGCCCTGGCTTTCCCTCTATCTCTCCCGGCTCTGCTCCCTCGATCTCCCGCCTCGGGCTCTTTGCGCGCCGGTGGCTAGAGCAGAGCGCGTAGAAGGAAGACTGTGAAGACGTGAGGGAGGAGGACGGGAGGGGGGGAAAAGAGAAAGGGGGTGAGGAGGAGCGGGCTGAGGGGGCGGGGGTTGGGGGCGGGCCGGGGGCGGAGGCGGGGCGGGCGCGGCCGGCGCGCCGCTAAGTGGTTGGAGCCGCTGCCGCTGTTGCAGGGGCTGCGCTGGAGAGCTGGCCCGGGCGCACTGTGTGCGGTGACGGCGGCGGCAGCTGGCGCCGCTCGGTCCCTTGCTCAGGAGGAGGAGGAGGAGCAGGAGCTGTGCGCCCGGGAATCCTGGGCAGGGGAGCCGCCGCCGTCGGAGCGGGCCGGGAGAGGTAAGGGCATTCTCCCCGGGCGGGCTGGGGAGAGGCAAACTCGAGGCGGGGAGACGCGAGCCGCGAGAATCCCCCCTCCGCCCCTGGACTTTTCTTCCCAAGTTTCCTCTTCTGTCTGGGGAGCTGTTTGGGGCTGCTCTGCTTTTACGGTTTGCTCTCATACCCTTCCTGGGCTTCCTTCCCGGGATGGGGTGGCATGGAATGAGGGGGGGCAGTGTTAGAGGTTCTCGAAATGCTACGACTTCAGAGAATTCTTGCATTTTGCATTTGGGGGATAGGACAACTTCTAAGGAGCGTGCAGCCTGCCTGGCTCAGACTGCGGTGGAGGGAAGGGGATGCTTAAAAACGTTTAGAGAGAGAGAGCAATGAGAGGGAGAAGTTCTGAGGCCAGCAGCGATGTGGGGAGGCGGTGGCGCCGGGAGGGCGCCGGGCGTTAGCGCGCCCCGGCCCGGGACTCCGCGCCCGCAGCGCGCTGCCAACGTGCCTCCCGGGGAGGCTAGGGTTCACCCCCCCCTCCCCTTCTCCCGGGGCCGCAGCCACAGCCCGGAGGCTCGCTCCTTCCCCTCCCCAAAGGCAAGGGACATTCCTGAGCTGGAGGGGGGTTGCCTGTGGCGGTTTCTAAGAGGCTCTGGCTTGCAACTTTCTTGACCTTCGCTAAAAAGGAAGACGCGGAGACCTCGACTGACAGTTGAAGGCGGCGGAAAAGAATCAATCGTAGCTGACCGACTAGTTTTGAAAAAGCCACCCCGCACATACACACGCTCTTTTCCCTCCTTTCGGCCCTGAGCCCCCCACGCCCCTTGTTCCACCCTCTCTTTGGGAAACGGGTGCGATTTTTGCAGCTAGGGAACCTTTCCTCCCCTGCAGAACGGAGCGCAGCCGCGGCTTCCAGCCCCCGGGGGACACGCGCAACCCAGCCCGGCCGAAGTCTGTGAAACCCTAGCTGCTGCAGCAGAGCGCAAAGCCCCGTGGTCTCCTTCCTCCCGGGGAGCTAAGCTGGGCGCCGCGGAGCGGTCCCAGACCCAGCCCGGGGTCGGAAGAGCCGAGAGCTCCGGGGAGAGGCAAAGCCCAGCATGCAGCCGGAGGATGCCTGAGGCTGGCCGGCCTGCAAGCGGGCGGCTTCCCGGGCCCTCCCGGAGCCTACTCGGAGGAATGGTGACCGCGGGATGCGTCTTGGTCTTCTACCTGGCTGTGGCCGTGGATAGTGCAGGTGCCGGTTCGGGTCCGGGGCTAGTCATCTCTCACCTGGAGCCTCGCCCTGCCAGGAGAGCCACAGGTAAAGAGGGACCCGGGATTGATTGGGAGGAGGGAAATTGTGGGGAAATGTGGCAAGACTGGGTTTATGTCAGTGAGTCGAGGTTTCCAGCCTCCTTCCCTCTCTCCGGCCAGTTCAAATTGGGAGTATTTGAACGGTGTGAAACCTCTCCTCCTCCCCCTGGGACAGTTGCTGTCCACCTTGCTACCCCCATTCCCACCCCCAGATTTGCAGAATCTCGGGTCTGCACGCTCCAGTCCCATCGTACTCTGCAGGTGCAGTGCGCTCAGGGATCAGCCCCTGAGACAGCTACAGTTTCCATCCGTACATTCTTTTCTATCCTCTACCCCCACTTAGGGAGGAACGAAAGCCTTTTCTTCTCTCTTCCCCTGGTCCAGCACAACATGACGCTAAAATGCCAAGCCCAGTCCCCCCCCTTCCCCCCATGGCCTCCCTTTGTCAGGTTAATTGATAACCTAGCCTGTTGGCCGAGGCTGGTAGGAGAGGGAGAGCCGGAGAGAGTAAACATTTACAAACAGCCAACCCCCACCTCAGCAAGCCTGTGCTGGGGGTGGCCTCGATGCATGGCCCTTGGTGGGGAGATGCTCGGGAGGAGATTTAAAAGGGCCAGAAGACCCAGTAAGCAAGTTACTTAAACCTTGGGAATTCAAGGTCTTGAACTCTTGAATGGAAGTACTCTCCAGACAGTCTGGATCTGCCTTAGCTTTCGCCCTCCTTTGCTCTCCACCTTGTGTTTGTCCTGATGGACCCTGGGCTCATTTTATGACTTGGGTGTCCGAGTGATTGCTGGGGCTGATTTAGTGCCCCAGGCGGCTCTAATGTAATTGCTACCTTCAGAAGGAAAATGAGGCTGAAAATGATGTGAAGTCTGGCTTAGACTTAGTAGCAAGGGCATAGTCAGCTGTGTAATAGCTTTGGAGGAACCTGTCCTGTCTGTGATCACAGAAGACAGACTTGGGAAGGGGTCTGCAAGAGAGGCAGGTTTGGATTTAATAAAAAGGAAAAAAAACTCTCCCTATATCGGGAATCGTCCAGTAGAGGAATTTGTTGTTTTCGTAGGTAGTGAGCTTTCTGTTACTGGTGGTCTTCTAACAGAGGCTGGAAGACCACTCAGAGGTGTTACAGAAAGGATTCCCAGCTCTGGGACATGTTGGACTAGATCTCTGCGTCCCCTCCTAATCGGAGATTTAGCAGTTTCTGCTAGTAGCCCTGTTGAAATTGCTTTGTAGTGGGACCCATCCCAGTCTAGCCTGAACTTGTAGAAAGAGAAGCATAGAATTTGGGCACTGGAAAGCCTTCTTCTGAAAGGTCTCAGGGAGCAATTCTGTTGACAAGATTCATTCAAGCCACTCACACTGAACTTTAGTATGTTGACCAGAGGAAAAAAAAAACAGAGGGAATTGTGTTTACAAGAGTTGAGTAACTAGCAGCCCAGAGGTAATATAACCAGTAATATCAGAAACAATATAGTAACAAAGATGCATTTTTTTAAAGTACTTTTGAAGGCAATGTCTTTCCTGTGCTTGGCTGCTGTGGGAGTTGCTACCTGTATGTATCCTGTTTGGTTTTCTAAGGCTCCATGTCCTGGCAGTAGAAGCGATTCTGTTGCCATTATAACTTTTATTATTGCAGTTTCCACCATTAATGTTTTAAGAGTTCCCATGTTCCACATAGAAAGTGTCTATTGTTCACAGAGGGTTGGGGATGAAGGAATGTTTGTCAGAAGGGAGAGGCAAATGACCATCAGAAAGGGGCTTACATTCTCTCTCCTCCCCTTCCTCCCAATTTGGAGTTCTCAGCCCCCTTTGGCTCACAGGACAGGCAAAACTCATCTTGGAATCATAAGCAGGCAGTTTTTTTCCTCCTCCGTCCTTTTAACTGCAAATAACTTCCTTAATCTAGTAGACTGTGAGTTCTGAGAGTCCTGGATTTGAAACCAGTAAAGAGGGGACAAAGAGAATATCAGCTTTTGCTGATGGCTCTCTGGGCCTCAGTTTCCTCACCTGGACAAGTGGATTGGACTAGATGGATGATCTTTAAGACCTCTTTTCAGCTCTGAATGCTAGTGGCTCTTAGACTCTCCTTTGGAAATCAAAGTCATTTAGAAATAGGGGCGATATCTCTTAGAAATCATCTCGTCAAGCCTAAACTTCTGTGGAACTCACCCCCACTATTTTCTGGGACTATCTTCAGGAGTCTCCCCCCCAAACTAATACCTACATATGGATATAGATAGATACTGGGTGTCCCAAAAGTCTGGGTGCTTTAAACAGATATATAGGGGAGAGAAAGAGAGACAGAGAGGTGTCGCAAAAGTCTTAATGCGGTTTTGACCTTTTTTTTTGGACATCCAATATCTATCTATATGCACATATCAGTTTGAAGCTATTATGGCTTAAAAGGGCACTAAGACTTTTGGGACTCTCTGTAGATGGTTTAGACAGTCCCAGGTGGCCAGGTTTATTTCTGAATCTAAAACAATGAATCTATAGCAGTCTCTCTAGTGTGGCTTTATGGATGTAGTAGAAATTTCCAACCACATCCCTGCCCCGCTGATGGCCCTTTGGGTTAAAGCTATAAATTGCCCTGGGCCTGGAGTGGGGTGGGGTGGCTAGGCTAAGGGAGGTGTTGGGTTTTGTCATCAGCTTGACACCAGAGTCTTAGTATAAGTCATAGACCGATAGCTCCCAACTTGCAGCAACCAGATGCAGTGATTTATAAGGCTGCCTTTAGCAGCCCCAGAAAAATTCATTAATGTAGATGACTCTGGTGTTGAAGAGCCAGGTGGAGAACTGGAAGGAACCCTGTTCTGAACTTGCTTGGGGTTTTCTTGCTTAGCTTGTCCTCTCTCATTCAGGGGTGCACCCCCCCCCCAGGGTCTTACAGTTAAGAAAATTATCACCACGTGGCAAAAAAAAGAAAAAAAAGGAAAATAAAAGCTGCCACTTAAAAGGAGTAGAAAGTAGAGAAGTGACTTTGAATGTAGAACCAGAAGGTACCTTGGCCTTGTTGGTAAATGCCCCTTTTATCCAGGGGGTCAGAGGAACCGGGGGATGGGGTGTGTGTGAAGTTACTCTTTCACAGACCCGCTGCTAGCTGGTGTAGGAGCCTGAGTCTTTTGACTCCAAAATTCAGTGCCCTTTGTAACACAGAATGGATTGGGATCCCTTTCTGGGAATCTAGGGGAAGGGGAGCTCTGTCTCTAGATTGGGAGACATCGTTCCCAGTGTGAGAGGGAATGATCCATTGGGCAGGCAACTGGGGAGGGGGTATTATGTACCCACCAGAGAGGACAGCCTTAGTCAGAATTTACCATACCCCCTATCTAGTTGCTACAATGTTACCTAAGTGTTGCGAAACCACCTAATTTCAGTGAATAAAATCACATCTCTTCAGGCCAGCTGTTGGGGGGTAGGGAATATGGGGTATGGCTAGTAAGCTATTTACCCTTCTCCACCCTCATAATTACCGAAAGAGGTAACTTGGAGGAGTGGAAACAGCACCAGCAACAAAACACCACTGGTTTTATTTAGAGTTTTACTACCTGGGTTCAGATCCCAAGTCACCTGTGTGACTTTAGGTGACTAGCTTTGCCTTCTCTAAGACTCAGTTTCCACTTAGAAAATGGAAGGTGGTAAATTAGTTTCTATGAAAGTAGATCCAGGAGAGGAAAGTAAGGAAAGAGTAAGTGTTTGTGGGAAGGCAATGAGGCTTTAGAAGCTCTCCTTTGACAGAGAGGGAAACTGAGGAACAGAGAAGAAAGGGACTCACCCAAAGTCACATAGGCTGATGTAACTACTCCTATGGATTTGGAGTCAGTGCCTCTCAATTTGAAGCCTGGCTCCTTAAACCATGGGCAACTCCCTTCCGCAATCTGAGCCTCAGTTTCCTTCCCAGTCAAACAATGGCATTGGACTAAGTGGCCTCTCTCAGGTCCCTTCCAGATACCCTAGATCCCCTGAACTACGCTGGGGGCTTGCTTAGCCCACGAGGCCAAATATATGAGGAAACTTCTCTGGAAAAAAAGAGGGGACAAAAAGAGAGTATAAACACGTCCACACAGACACACACACACATCCTCCTTCCCAATCTTTAAATTGAATGACTTGGAAGAAAAACAGCAGCCAATTCTTTCTCTGAATCCACTGGGCCATGGGACCCGGGCTCATTACTGAAGGTGGTTGTACACCGGCGTTTCCCATTACAGTGGAAGGCCTTATTTTTCCATAAAGAGGCCTGGAAGGATTTTTCCCTAGTGATCTAATTCTCCACACGGGCCGGCGGCTGTAACAACCAACGCTTTATGCCTGTGCTCAGCTAACATAAAACGGGCATTGAAGGGGGCTCTTTTGGAGGTATGTGCATGTTTGCTCCTATGAATGCTCGCTATTAGTGAAGGTGGAGGGCTGGGGGCCTAACATCTCCACAGGGAGGTGTGGGGCTGTTGGTAGGAAGGAGGCAGGCAGATGGTTAGGCGGCTTCTGAATGGGACTGCAAACCGAAAACACTGAAAGCCGTCATCTGAGCTCACGGTCCCCTTGCTCCCTTTCTCCCGGACTGCTGCAGCCAGGGGGAAACAATGTCATTATATATTTTTTCTCTTTATTTTTTTTCTCTTTTTTATGAATGAAAGTAGGCAAGACAGAATTGAATGTGTATGTCAGCCAGCAGCCATGACAGGGCACATTAGGGGAGGTCAGTGAACTCTTTTAGTGGCCTGGGCATACGGTCACTCCATTCAGCTCCTACAGAATAGACATCAATATCGGAAAAGACGACTCCCTCCCTCCAATTTGCATTAGTATTCAGATAAAGATATTACTCCCTACGATTGGTGAATGTCAAGTGAGCTGAGTGGAGGGGAGGAAATCAGTACATGAGCATCTCACTTTGTAATTTTTTTTTTTTAGCAGAGGGGTTTGGAACTGTTTTTAAGCTACTTTATTGGCAATATGGGATATGTAAAAGTCATTCCCCACCTCCTCTACCCCCCCTTTCTCTCCAGGATTTCAGTCCTACCTTCTCTCCTCCCCCTGCCAAAGGTTCAGCTGGGCATTTGAGGGGGAGGGGGGAGGGGAAATGAGCATGAGTCTATTTTCAGGACTAAGAGGAAATAAGTTTGCAAAGATGGAATAACAGGCTCCTTGGCTCAGCCAAGAACACCCCTTCTCAGAGACTCTGGGGCTGTTGTCTCCCACTCAACCACCCCCATCCCTAGGCAAAGGCACGTGTGGGTCTCGTTTTGAGTTACCATTAATATTTGACTGATCCTTGGCTCCTGTGATTTGGGGAAGGGGGTGCCAGGGTACATGGAGAAAGGAACAAGACAATTGCTGTAGAATTCCAGGGCCGAGCCGGTTTTGTTCTTGTATCAGATGTCTGAAGACGAATTTGTTCCTGTTTCTTCTTCTCCCAGACCAGCTGAAGATAACGGAATCTGTAGCAGGATAATTGAATAGGGATCACATAACCTAGCAGGGCTTCATAGAGCCTCATCGGCCTTGGTGTTGGATTCTGTCTCCCTTCTCCTTTTCCTCCCCTAACCCAAGGCGTACAACTTATTTAATTTCTTTCCATACACATGTAGTATGTATGTGAATCTGTATAGATGCAGTGCAAAAAAAGGGAGGAAGAGGCATTGCAGAATACTGATACTGATTTGGATGATACCTCTCTGGGCCTCAGTTTCCTCATCTGTAAAATTATAATGTTGGAGAGTATCACTAAGGGCCTTTCTCACTATAAAAGGCAATGTGCCTATCTATACCTACATACACATATGCTCCACTGCTGTCTGAACCTTATAGGGGCATGGAAATGTCTCTAGGTTTGACCCTGGTCCTGGTAGGTCATCTGTGGTAAGCCAACTATGTACTGCTGCAGGGGCCCCCCAAAACCAAGTACAGATTGAGGAGCAGCTCTGCCTGACTGTCTCTTGAGGACCAGCTTAGCTAATCCCTATCGAAGGAAGTCTCAGAAAGCCCCCAGACAGGGGCTACCAGACTTTAACTTTTTTTGTCAGGGGTTGGGGGGTAAGATGTGGCATAGCAGGTTTTAAAATGTTTTACTAAGTCAGGGAAAGTTGTGGCCTAGGTCATGGAAGCCCCTCCATGTCTACTCTAGGTGGGGATCATTCTGATCCTTGAAACATTAGGGATGTGTGTGTGTCTGTTAGTCTTTCTCCAATTAGAGCTAAATCTAGGGAATAAATTGATAAATTAGTAATACTGTTCCTATAAATAGGATGAGTTCTAATAGCTACGAGAGAAAAGAGGCTAATAAAAATTTATAAATATTGAGTCTGGCTCTTTCCACAGGGACATAAATTACATTGCTGTCTGGTGGGGGCATGCCACAGTCCTTCCTAACCTGGTTGTAATCGGCTCATCTTTTCCAAGGGTGAGATTGGAGTTTATTAATGAACTTGACATCATGAAAAGGCCTCTTTGGTCTTGGTTGAACAAGTCCCAGTTCCTGCTTTTATAACCAGCAGCTAATATTTCTCCCAGACACCAGCTGCTAATTGCCATGAAAATGGCCTGATCAGTAATTGATAACCACGCTTGGTCTTCTCTCCCTCCTCAGATTTTCCTGAAGCACTTTGTCTGAATTTGTGTCTTACTCCTCTGCCATTCACCTCTCTGTTCATTCTTCCTGTTCATGAATGCATGCATTCATTCAACAAACATTTACCAAGATTCTGCTAGGCAGAAGAGGGGAGGGGCGTAGACATTCCTTTATGTACATCACGATCTCCACACATTCATTAGACTATAATCACTGTAAGGACAGAAATTGTATAATTTTTCACTCTTTTTGTATTCAACTCCAAGTATAGGAATGTGTGTGTATGTGTATAGTATACACTCATGTAATAGGTGCTTATACATATATAATATACATGTGTAATACTCATTCACATAATTGATGCTTACTAGTTTAATAAATAATTGTTGAATTCTGAGCCAGGGTTATATTGGGATATGCTCAAGGAATGTTGGACATTTTTGTACCTTACCAAAAAAGTCTCTCTGCTTGCTGTTTAGGGTAATAGAAAGATATTAGGATTTATAGTGGAATATCATTGGGAAATTCCCAAATATCTTGGACTAGGACTAGGATTCCCCAAACTTGGCACTATTTGTGGCCAAGGCTAAAGAGTTAATGTCAGTTTCCTTGTCTTCATGTCTATTTCCACTACTACCAAGGCTGCTGAGTTGATAGATTTTGAAAAAGGTTTTACTGAATTGATTTTATCAATAAAATTTTTTTTAGATTTTTTCCCATTGAAATTAATTTTCCCTTACATATCAAAAATGATTTACTACATTGGGTCAAGTGTAATCTGCTGCCAAATAAAGCATGTAGTCCTAAAGTGGAATAAATTATTTTAAAAACAAAATACACACACACACACATATATACACTAAAAATAACTACAATCATAAGCTGTACTTGGATTTTACAAAAGCTAATAGGGGAGGCAGACAGGGAGTAAAATGTGGTCTGTTTCAGACTAAAATGATGCTTGATACTGGTAAAAGTTTGAGGCAGTAAATACTCAACACTTAACTCTTAGCTGAAAAGGTAAACTATATGTGGCAAGTCCCAGGCAGGGCATGTGGAGCCAGAATACCAGGATTTAAATCTTAGGTCTACCACTTACTACCAGAGCCCTGTAGAAAACACACTTAACCACTCTGTGCCTCAGTTTCCTCATCTGTAAAGTAGGCGAGCCAGTGGTGTTTAGAGGACATGTTCTTAAAAGGTTCCTTCCAAGTTGTTCCATCTGCTTCCTTGCTGCCCTTCCTAAAATCCTCTGTTCACTGTTCTATTTGGTTCCTTTTCCAGTCTTGCAGGGGTGGGTATAGATTCCTTTATTTAAAAAAAAAAAATGCTAGCACTTCTGTTAGCCATAGGGGAAACTAATACTAGCAAAAAAAAATCCGATTATTTAATTTTGGGAGATTAGGGGTTAGAAAAGAGCATCTGTTTACAGAAGAGGTTTCTTGACTTCATTAAATAATATTTAATTAACTAGAATGAGAGCTAATTGATAAGTTAATGAGAATGGTTGTGATTTTAATCATTAATAAATATCCAAACATAGCTCTGGATTACCTTAGAACTGGGTGTGATCAGAAGGAATATGGGCATGAGTTCAGTGGCAGGCCTCAGGAATCCACCCTTTACAGTCAAGACTCGATTTGTATGAAATGCTAAAGTTTGCACTTAATTTTATATATTTATTACACTTTGATTTATACCCATTATCTCATTTGAGTCTCCATGAAGAAAAGAGGGTGGGAATTTAGAAACAAATTCAGCATCTGAGTTCTTGCTTTTTCCACTTGCTATGCCATTGTGACTTTGGGCAGGCAGATTGCATCCCTATTCGGAACCTCAGCTACCCCATTCAAAAATGTCCCTTCCATCTAGACAGTGCAGTGGACTTGGAGTCAGGAAGACTTTGGTTTAAATCTGACCTCAGACTTACTAGCTGTATGATTCCCCGGGGCAAGTCAACCTCTCCAAACCTCAGTTTCCTTCTCTGTAAAATGGCGGTAATAACATCACCTCCCTCATAGGGATGTTGCAGCAATCCAGTGGGCTCACATGAAACTTTAAAGCATTAGGTATTTGCTTAGTATTGAGTCTGCAATTTTATTCTAACCCATGTGGCTCTCACAGCGGTCCTTCCCCAGAGCCTGTGCGATCACCCCTCTCCACTGAACCAGGAAGAAGTCAGCAGGCATCCCCAGTGTGATAGACTGTACTTTGAACTGGGCCATCCAAGGGGACAGCACTTTTATCCATTTCCTCACTGGCCTTGCCGGAGTGGACTTTGTGTGCTCGGGCTCTCTACAGACGATTTCTCTTTCCATCTGCTCTGCCTGTAAAGCCATGACTTACGGCCCTGTCTAATTGAGTTATAAGTAACTTAACTGCACCCCATTTTAAGCTTTCGTCAGACGCTCCCAGCTCCTACCACGTAATTAGAGTTGGCAAACTGGGTTTGGGCTTCCCGCAACAGTAGTTACTGGCTTGTAGGGGTGGAGTGTGTGGGTGTGGGTGCAGAGGGGGTGTGACAGACCCTCACCCTCCATCTCTGAGCCTTTCCTCTTCAAGAACCAGGAAGTGATCTTAATATCAAAAATAAATAAGAGGATACTTCCTTCTGGTCCTCCACTCCCACACACCCCCCACCCCCACCCCGCCCAAGCGGATCCCAGCAGAACTGAGTCAAGTCCAGATGAGAACAGAACATGGTGTTATGTTAAACTGCCTTGTAATTTTAGCTTGTTCAAGGTCTTCCTTCTGGCTTTGAAGGGCCCAAGAGGAGAAAAGGGGAGAATAGAATTAGCTCAGCATTGAGAATACGCAGTATCTAAAGTCCCAAACCTTCAGATAATTTAGGAGGAGAGGTACGGGGAGTAAAATCCTTCTCTTCACCTTGCTGTGTGAGTGTGAGCAAATGTCTTCCCCTCTCTGAGTCCAGTGTTTCCATGTTAGTGAAATTTTCAAGGTTGACAGGCTAATTGAAGAATTATTGATCACCTACTGTAAGAGGCAAAAATTAGAACGACTCCCATATCTGTAATGCTTGAAGTTTTCCAAAGGTCTCTTCTCCTAGCACTTCTTTTGAGGTCGGTCAGTACATGTATTTATCATTGCCATTTCATAAATCGAGAACCTGAAACTCTGAATGGAGATGATTTGCCCAGGCTTATAGACCTCCTCAGCCTCAGTCCTGAGCCAGGTAGTAATTTTCTTTTGTTTATACTCCACTGCCCTCTGAGATGAGCAAGAAGATGGCTTCCATTTTTATTATTATTTCATATGTATGCTCTTCCACTTCTGTGACAAAGGAAGGTTGGTTCATTTTCTGAGTTGGCTGCAGGGGCCTAGCTGGGTCATGACAATTTACACATACTCACACACACACACACACACATATGCATGTGTATATACGCATGTATAACACATGCATATATACACATATAGTATATACATACACATATTCTGTATACATATATTGCACATATGTATTCATATATAACACACATATATCATGCACACATATATCACACACACACACATATATATATGGATATGCTTTAGGTTCCTTCTCATTTCAATTGTTCAGATATGGTTGTTGTGCACTATCATTTCCTCAGTTCCATGTTTTTCCCTCTGCATCAGGTCCAATGAACCTTCTTCAAGTTTTTTCTGAATTCTCCATCTGAGTGGTTGGCTTCTCACAGCACCACATTATCCCATCACATTCAACTGTCAGGATGTATTCAGCCCTCCCAATCACTGGGCACCTATTTTATTTCCAATTCTCTGTCTTTGTTTTGATCAAGCATTTCAGTTGTGTCTGAGTCTCATGTGACCCCATTTGGGTTTTTCTTGAAAAGGATACTGAAGTGGTTTACCATTTCCTTCTCCAGCTCATTTTACAGGTGAGGAAACTGAGGCAAACAGGGTGAAGTAACTTGTCCAGGACCACACAGCTAGTGTCTGAGACCGGATTTGAATTTATGAAGATGAATCTTCCTGACTCTGACCAATGCTCTATCCACTTCACCACCTAACACAAATGGGACCTTTCTTTTTATCTACAACATCCTTGAGCTATATGCCTGGCAGTTGATTCCTTCCAGTTCTGAATAAGCACGGAATGTTAGAGCTGGAAGTGATTTTGGAGTTTCTTTAGTCAAGCCCTCTTATTTTACAAATAGGGAAACTGAGGGCCCGGAGAGGGGCTAAAACTTTGCCAAAGATCACGCAGGGTGTTGATGACAGAGCCCTCTTTGTGCCCACTGTTAAGTCTAAGTGTGAAGCTGGAATTTGTTAAAACATTTTTTTTTCTCCTTTGGGCCTCCCAAATTTACCGCAAGGGTGGTGGGGGAGGGGTTATACAGGGGGTCTGAGTGGTGTTTTTATTTGGGTTTCAGATTCAGGCTTGGAACTGGCTTGTGTTCTGTAACATAAATAAAATACCACATGTGATCTCCCTGTTTATATGCTTATCAGAGACTGGAGCCAGCCCTCCTAGCTCTGTATTCTACAGAGGGAGAGGTTAAAAAATAATTCCTTCATCCAGAGAGGAGACCTCTTTCCAACTGAGGGTTTGGGGTCAGGAAAGAGCAAGGGGTGGGAGTGGGAGACCAGTAGAGTGGGTTGGAACAGTTGTGGGTTGGAACAGTTCTGGATTGGAAGTCAGGGAGAATGGTTACTATCCCATGTGCTGTTTCCTAGATGGGTGACTTTGGGCAAGTCATTTCTTTTTCCCTCTCTGGGCCTCATTTTCCTTTTCTGTAAAATGAAGGGTGCCTTTGATTCTATGAGCCCTGCCTTGTTACTTTGCCAATAAAAGGCTTTGAATTCTCAGCCTCAGAGTGAGAGAAGGTATATTGCCTTGGAATCCATAGGAGAGTTCCCACCTCACCCCCCACTTTGTGCTGACCTGCCACTGACCTTGACTTGGGAGGATTTTACCCAGTTTGATCTATTGATAATCCTATGGCTACCGTAATGAGGACTCTCTCCCCATCTCCTTCATCCTCTCCCCCGCAACCCAAATGGTTTAACATCTCGTGAGAAGTCCTGCAGTCACCAGTAATCGGGGCAGCTCCTCCATGTGCAGGCCTGTGGGGCAGTACATGATAATAATCCCTTTGCTCGTCTCTGAAGGTTTGCAGAGAGTTTTATACATGTGACTTCTCCATCATACTCCCTCACCGGGCACCTTTTCCCCGCTCCCCACTGCCCGTTTCAACTTTCTTCTCTTTGTCATCTTTCCCCATTAGATGGTAAGCTCCTTGACTCTTTTTTTATTTGTTTGCATTCCCAGCTCCTTGAGCAGTGCCTGGCACACAGCAGATGCTTAATAAATGTTTATTGGCTGACTGATCCAAAGAAGGATCCAAGAGATGATGAAGCTAGGCACCTTTAAGTCAGGAAGGTCTGAGTTCGGATTTGACCTTTGATACTCACTGGTTGAGTGACCTTGGCACTTAATCTTTGTCTGCCTCAGTTTCCTTAAATGTAAAATGGGGATAATCCATAACACTTACCCCCCAGGGTTGTGAAGATAAAGTGAGATAATATTTGTAAAGTGTTTTGGACTCCTTAAAGGACTATATAAATGCTAGCTGTTATTATTTTCATAATCTTTCATAACATAGCACTCTCCTTTCCAGTTTTCTTACACCTTATTCCCATCACTTCGATCTAGTGACAATGGCCTCCTTGCTGTTATCAAACAAGACTATCTCCCAACCCTGAGCATTTTTTTTTAGGCTATAGGGGTTAAGTGACTTGCCCAGGGTCACACGGCTAGTAAGCATTTGAGGCTGGATTTGAACTCAGGTACTCCTGACTCCAGGAACAGTGCTCTATCCATTTCGGGTCCTAACTGCCCCCCTAACTGAGCCTGGGATGCTCTTTCTCTCTCCAACTCTGTCTCCTGGTTTCCCCAACCTCCAGCTCAGCTAAAAATCCCACCTTCTGCAAAAAGTCTTTCCCAATGCCCTTTAACTTAGTTCCCATTTCTCCCGCTGCCATCTCGTTTGTGCCAAATAGTTTGTACGTTGTGAGCTCCCTGGGAGCAGGGACTGGTTTTTGCCTTCTTCCGTCTCCCCAGTCAATTAGTCCAGTGCCTGGTGCATAGTAGGCACTTAAATAAAAGCTTATTGACTGACTCACTTTTGACTCACTGACCCTGGGCAATCCACTTAACTTTCCCAGCTTCAGTTTCATTGTCTTTACCATGAAGGGCTTGGACTGCTTGGCTTCCAAGGTCCCTTCCAGGTCCTGGGGTAAGACATACAACCAAAGATGTAGACCCACAGACTGATGAAGACGAGAGGGACCTCCGAGGTCAGCTGGTCCACGCTCTTCATTTTATAGGTTAAGCAGCTTGTACTGGGTCACACGGTGAATTCCGCAGCAGGGCTAGCTAGCACTGGAAAGAGGAGTTTATTAGGTGACTCCTAAGGATGTGCCAGGCACCGAGGAGGCTCTGGAAATACAAATATGGCAAGTGAAATAATGCCCATGCAGATAAAGCTTCCTTTCCAAGGAACTCCTGGGCTCTTTCCTAGTAGATGTTCTTTCTTCTCCTGGATGATGTTTGGCTATTACCCCAAGAAGAGCAGACCTACCCAAAGAGAGGTCCCTATATTTAATTAAACCTCTGACTTAGAGAAAAATCCAAACCAAATTGGAGACTGTCTGTTGAACATCATTGCTAGGGGCAGAACAGCAGAGGAGAAGGAACCCAGTGGGGATGCTTGAGTCCTCCTCCCACCTCTCATATTTGCTTGCTGGCCAATTTTGAACAAGTCTCTTCTTTTTTCAGGGCTTCCATTTCCACAGCTGTAAGATGACAAGGTTGGATTTAGAAGATCTCTAAGGTTCCTTCCAAAAAGACTTTTTGTTCTGGGGTAAAAGAAAGGGGTAGCAACAGGGTGCTAGGCAGGGCTAGTCTGGGTGGAGAGCTGCATCCTCACTCGGGGCAGGAGCAGGTCCTGGGTAAGATACTTTAAGTTTTTGGGACTCAGTTTCCTCTTCTGTAAAACGATGGAATAGATTAGGGGCTCTTAACCTGCAGGTCCATGAACTTGCTTTTAAAAATAAATAGATAGATTGGTTGATTTCCATATGATTTCTCTATGTATTTTTTTATGCATTTGGAAACATTCTAAGAAGGGATCCACTGGGGTCTGTGGCACAAAAAAAACATTTAGGAACTCCTAGACTAAGAAGTTCTGGAAGGCCTCTTCCAGTTCTAAACTTGGATAGAGGCAGTATAGTGAATGAGAGCGCTAAAGTTGAGTTTGAATCCAGCCTTAGATACTTACTTAGCTGAATGACCCTGAGCCAGTCTGCCTCAGTTTCCTTGTCTATAAAATGAGGATTGTCATAGCATTTTCCTCCCTGTGCGATTGTGTGAATCAGGTGAAATCCTCTTCCTGAGGTACTTTGCAGACCTTAAAGCACTATGAATATTAGCTAATACTATTACTTGTTATTACTAAGATGGTTTGATCCCATGAGACAGTGCTGTTGTGGAAATGAGTGCTTTGTGAGTCCTAGAGAACAGTAGGGAAATGGCCGCTGTGATTTTTGTTATGGCTAATCATCCTAGCTCCCATATAAGGGCCTTATTAGGATCTAACACATACTTTTCTTCTCATAATAGCTCAGAGAAGGCGGTAAGAGAAGCATCAACCTTCCCACTTAACGTATCGGAAGATGCGGCTGAGGCCGAGAGGAAAGTGACTTGGCTAGAGTCACTCGGCTAGCCAGGAATAGTCCTTGCTCACATTTCCATACCACTAAAGCTCATGAGGTGTTTTCCCAGTGGTCAGCCTTACCACCACTCACACTTCCAGGGACTGAGGATAATAAGACATTATTATCCCCAAAGAGCAGGATCCAGTTTGGAGCCCAGGCCTAATACCTGCCCATCAGACCTAACTCTGCTCCCTCCCAGCTAGAGAGTGAGGGCCTCAGTTTCCTCCTGTAAAATGAGAGGGTTGGGCTGGGTGACCTTGGAGGCCCCTTCCTGCTGTAAGCCTGTGATCCTAGGTTCCGAGGCCCTTTCTTCCACCCCTCACTGCTCAGTGAGGCAGAACCCTCTCTCTTCAGAGCCTTCATTAGGAACAGACCACAACAAAGGGTTTGTTTTGAGTGGGGCCAGCTTTAATTGTAGGTGTGGGTTCTCCTAATCTCCTGCTCCAGCCCCTTGGGGCTGGGCATAGGAAAAGGGTTAGAAGTCCTCTGCAAGGCAGTTCCATCATATCAGTGACTGGGGGCCCCTGGAGGCTCGGTCACAGCTGGAAACTCACACAATGCCTCAGAGAAAGTGGAGCTAATCCTCCCCAGGGGGGCTGCCTGGAAGAGGTGGGGCCCTGGGGAAATCCACCAATGCAGGCGCAGCTCATCTGCTCTGGTCAGTTCGGTGGGGCTTGGAGGCCTGACCTGGATGCTGTCATTTAGTGGATTTGAAAAAACAAGCCTCAATTTTGTTCTTGGGATTTGTGGTACCTCCAGTGCCTGCCTAGGACTGGGCCTGGAACGGATCACTATGTTCACAGGGATCAGCAACGTCTTATAGAGAAAACAAAGGGAGGAAATGCATTCTGGGAAAGAGTGGCTCAGTTTGGAATCAGGATCCCATCCCTATCTCTGCCTCACCTCGGGCAAGGCTCCTCCTTTCTCCAGGTCTCACTTTCCATTTCTGTTAAATAAGAGCTTTGGTCGAAATGGTCTTTCTGGAGACTTCCCAGCTTTGATGCTCTGTGTTCTGAGGTCCTTTCCCAGCTATGACCTTCTGTGTTCTGTGTTCTAAGGTTCCTTCCAGCTTGGACATTCTATGTTCTAAAGTCCCTTCTAGCTTTGACATTCTGTGTTCTATGTTCTAAGGTCCCTTCCAGCTAAGACATTCTGTGTTCTATGTTCTAAGGTCTCTTCCAGCTTTGATACTTAATGTTCTATGTTCTAAGGAGCCTGACATTCTGTGCACTAAGTTCCCTTCCATCTATGACATTTCTGTATTCTAAGTTCCCTTCTAGCCCTGACATTCTGTTTACTAAGATCCCTTCCAACTAAGACATTCTGTGTTCTGTATTCTAAAATCTCTTCCAGCTATGACATTCTGTATTCTAAGGGCCCTTCCAACTTCGATACTTGGTGTTCTATGTTCTCAGCTCCCTTCTAGCTTTGATACTTTGTGTTCTATGTTCTAAGTTCCCTTCCAGCTTTGATACTTTGTGATTTATGTTCTAAACTCTCAGCTTTGATACTTTGTGTTCTATGTTTTAAGGTCCCTTCCGGCTATGACATTTCTGTGTTCTAAGGTACCTTCCAGCGCTGACATTCTGTGATCCCATAATGCTGTGACCCCCTCTCCCCCACACCTGGCTCTGGCCCCACACACAGACTGGTAGAGAACAGAAGCTTTTTCTGGGCAGGGGAGAAAGGCCCTGGGAGGAGAAAGTCACTGGGTTTCCCTTTCCCTCTTCCCCCCCTCCCCCCAGCAGTTTATTACGTGTAGGTATAGAAACCAGCTGTTCCCCTCTTCATTGACAGCTGGAGTTAGGCTGAAGCCATCTGTGATGATGCCATCTAGAGTCCAGGGCTGGAGAGAAAGTGCATTTGTGCCCATCGAGGGGACAGATGCCTTTTGTAGCTTGGAGAGTGGGGAATTTCTAAAATCAAAATAAGAACTATATACATGTGCATTTAAGGTTTGCAAGGCCCTTTACTTGCAGCAGCTTTGTGAAGCACGTACGGTATTTGTCATCCCCTTTCTTAGAGGTGAAGACGAAGAAGACCTGGGGGGAGAGGGGTTAACTTGTCCATGATCTCCCAGCCGGTGAGTGTTAAACATACGTTTCCAACCTAGGGAAGGGAAGGCAGTGAGGAGTTCACAGACCTGGGAGTGGGCATAACTACCCTAGCTTTGCCTTGGCTTCTCAGTTGAATCCAGAGAACATTTTAGAAGCACTTTCTGTGTGCTGAACTGTGCACACTCGACAGGAGGTGGGAATGGAGTGGTGCATAGCTTAGGTAAAATGCTGTCATCTTGTTGGAGTCTGGGCATGGTGAGAACCAGTGCTTTAAAGTGGCCCCTCCTGGATCCGAAGAGATCGTCCAGTCCAGACATCTCATTTTACACCTGGGGAAACTGAGACCCAAGAAAGTGGGAAGTGATTCACCCAAGGTCATGCAGTTAAATAAGGATTATGAGTGAATCTGAGTAGCTCCCAGATGGAGCCTGTACTATATGCCCAGGACAGTGTTTCTATAAATAAAAGCCCCAGAGCCTTCTCCCTCAAAAAATTCCAGCTGTCCTAAAGAATGCTTAGAACCAAGGAAGAAGAGGTCCCTGACCCTGTCTTGCATTCTCTGACCGTTTTTAAGACAGACAAGTTTTCTCTCTTCTTCTTGCTAACAGCCGATCCTCTTGGAGGCCATAAAATTCCAAACTGGAAGGGAGTACCCTTGTTTTACAAAGGAAAACTGAGGCTCACAACTTTTGTACATAGTAAGTGGCAAAGTCTAAGAGCTGAAACCAGGTCCTCTGCTTTCAAACGCACCAAGAAGCTGTTAAATAGTGTCTAACTCTGTCCCAGGGTCCGTCTAATCAGTCTGGAGTTTAGGTTCTGAAGAGGAGCCTGCCATCTACTGATGGCTTAGTGCCTTCTCAGGCAGAGATTGGGGGGGTGGGGGGGGTGCCTTTGTTAGATTTATTTTCTCTTTTGTTTCATACACACATACTCACACACATCCAACTTTGCCAAGAGATAATGGGTTCTATTCTCCCATTCTTGACACTAACAAGTTCTTCCCCCTCCTTCCCTCCTTGTCCTCAGTTTCCTCATGTAAAATGAGGCATCACAGTGCTGTTAGTATTGATCATTAGAATGAAGATGCTGCTTGGTGACTCCAAATAGTGCTAAAATGCAGAGTCACAGGACTCGAGTTAAAATTCTTGCTTTGCTGCTTCTACTTGTATGCCCTGGTCTAGTAAAAGCACACTGTCTCAGTTTCCTAATCTGTAAAATAGGGATAATAGTAATACTACCTATATCACAAAGTTGAAAGCCTTCTAGAAATTATAGTGATTGATTTTTCTCTGCCCCATAAGTTGCTCACATGCCGCAGGGGATAAATAACCCTATAAGCACAGAGATCAGTAGCGCTCTCCAGGAGGCGGTCCCTGTAGGAATGGAGGGGTTCTTGGGGGCAGGTCCCCTTAGCTGGGAAACTGACTCTCATCCCAGACTGCTGAAAGTCACAGGAGACAACACCTCTGTGGGGACATTTGGGCTGGAGAAGGCAGGGGAGCAGCACTGCCTAGCCAGCCTTAGACTTAGTAATCACCTCTCCTGCCCCATGCAGCCAGGCTGTAATGGGTTGTCCCAGGCACCAACAACCCTGTCAGCAGATTAAAAATCCTCTCTTGGATGTGGGAAACTGCTGACTTTTTCTGGCTTCAGATGAATTCCTAGAGCTTAGCACCAAGAGCCTGAGGTCCCAAAGGGGAGGGCCAGAGAGGCATGGCCAGGCAGGGACTTAGCTGGGGTCCTTGATCTGCCATGACTTGGCAGGCCGGAAAGAGCCCTCCATTCAGAGTCCAGGAACTTAGGGTCTAACCCTGCTCTTGACTGACAGTGTAACCTTGAGCGAGTGACCCTCTCTGGACCTCAACTTCCTTCTTTGTGAGATGAAGGGGTTAAATGGGGTGATTTTTTTTCAAAGTTCTGGCATTCTGTAATTCTGTAAAGTTCCACAACCTTTGTGCCTCAGTTTCTTCTCTGAAATGGGGGTAGAGTAAGGTTTAAGAGGAATCAAAACTGGCCACACTTCAACAAACCTACTATGAAGAATGCTAAAAAGCAACGTTAGAGGTGATCTCATATAAACTTATCCTTTTACAAAGGAAGAAATTAATGCCCTTTTTTCTAAAAAGAAAAAAAGTCTTGGCCAAGGTCACAGAGTAAATGGTGGATCCAGAATCTGAACCCAGGTCCTCTGATGTTCAAATCCATTGTTCCATCTCCTATGCCATGGTCCACAGGAGGGCAGAGAGAAGCCTTCTGACTCAGAGGTGTTGTTATATTTGATCCTGGGCCACCCTTCTTCCTCATTCCAGCATTTTTAAAAGTATTTGATAGATGCCCTGACATGGCAAGTCTGCTTTTTTTCAAGTACAAAGTTAACCACAAAGCAGAATGATCGAGAGTCCCCAAAACCTAGGATTCTGTTGGGCTCTAAGATTTCACTAGTGTGGCCTATGATCTTGGGAGCAAATTACAAACCACAGAAGTATCAGAAATGCAAGAGACGTTTAAGACCCGCCAGTCAAATTTACTAATCTCACACAAGAGGAAAGTAGAGACTTGGAAAAGGGAATGACAACAATTGTAAGAACTGATATCTGTTATTTCTTTTCATCTACCTCTGTGTGCATGAAGGATAAGGGTTGTCATTCCTATTTTACAGATGAGGAAACTGAGGCATAGATGGAAGTGACTCATCTAGGGTTACAGAACACCAGAGCTGGAAGGTACCTTAGAAGCTCTCTGATCCAAGCAATCCCTGCATTTTATAAAGGAAGAAACTGAGGCCCAGAGAAGTTAGTTCTTGGAGTTAAGTGGTAGGACAAAGACTCAGCCTCCTGAGTCCAATACTCTCTCTTCTACCACAGATTCCCTTTACCTCTTCAGACCTCAGTTGCCTCATCTGTAAAATGGGGACAAAATACCCCTCATCCCACTTCTCTACCGAGGCTATTAGGAAGAAAATCCTTTGTGTGTTCCAGAAATGGAATCAAGGGATCCATGTCATTTTATTAGCCTGGGCTGGGGCTCATGGGATCGTACATCTAGAGTTGGATGGCACCTCAGACACTATCCATCTAATCCAAACCCTTCTTTTTACAGAGAGGAAGTTTAGAAGTTAAGTGACTTGACCAGGGCTGCTCAAGTGGCGGGGGGGAGGGAAGGGGCAGAGATTAGGATGGGGGGTAGGGTTAGAGGATGATGGGACCCTGACCACTTGGACCCTGTTCAGGACTGGGGTAATAGCTTCAGCCATAGTATTCATTAGCCTTCTGGGGAGCAGTTTCCACTTGGAAACTAGGACATTCGGAGTTGGAATGACAATTAACGTTCCCTGAATGTGGCCCCAGTTGGAGTCTAGATTTTCAATAGAAAAGACCCTCCCCATTTGGGCCAGCCCTCCCTCCCCCACTTTTCTACTTCTTTGCCCAAACTTTGGCTCTGAACTGAGCACTTCCGTTTTTAATTAGGCAGAGCCCCAGTGTCCCCCCATTGTCCCAGGGGAAGAGAAGGGGGTGGGGTTTCTCCTTCTTGCCCCCCTTCCAGGCTGGGTGTGTTGGGGGGGAGCTCCCTTTCAGGACTTTCAGGATTAAATCCATTGTTCTGGGGGTATTTATGGCCAGCTGCCTGAATTAAGTGAAGATTAAGGGGAAGGTGGGGGTGGGGGGGGGGGGGAGGGGGAGGCAGAGTTGGAGCCAAGGAAGATCCAGGGGAGGGTGGAGAGGGGTGGGTGAAGAGGACTGAGAAGGGTTTTACATTAGGGGGTGCTGAGAACTTTCAGCAGGACGGAGCTGTCCTCATACCTCCATTCACTTTACGTGAGAGATGCCCTGTGAGCTAGGAAGACCTGCCACAGTTTCCTTGTGTGACCCTAGGCACCTACTTTCCTTTCTTTGAGCATCAGTGTCTTCTGAAAGACAAGGGGTAGATTCACTTCAATTCAACCATTTGTTTCTGATACATATTGTTTGAATTTTTTTAAATTGATGTCTTTTAAATTTACTTTCATTTTCATGTAGACCCCCTCCCCAGTAAGCATTTCTTTTTAACAAAGATTTTTTTTTAAGGTGAGTGGGGGGAAAGAGAACAGCTCAGCAAAACTAAGCAACACATGCATCTGATCTGATAGAATACACAACGTTCCCTACCCATAGTTCCCCACCTCTACAGTGAAGGGAAAGAAATTTTCTCAACCTCTCCTGGGCCATGCTTGATCATTAGAATTAGTGTTCAATTTCAAATGACTGATCTTTCTATTCACACAACTATAGTCATTAACAACCATGTGCTAAGTCAGGGGTGGGGAACTTTCAGCCTCAAGGCCACATGTGGCCCTCTAGATCCTCAAGTGCAACCCTTTGACTGAATCCAGACTTCACAGAACACATCTCCTTAATAATCTCCTGTGCTAAGTGATGGGTATGCAAAAAAGGGGGAGGCGGGGAAGAGTCTCTGCTGTGTAAGAAACTTGCAGTGCACTCTGAAATACAACCAGAAACACAGATAAATACAGGAGAATTCCAGGCAGGAGAGAGCCCTGAAAAGAGAGGAGGGTGGGCTTCCCTAGAAAGACCAGGGTGTGTCACCTGAGCTAAACCTTGAAGAAAGGTAGCCATTCCAACAGGCACAGATGAAAGAATGCATTCCAGGCATGAGGGTGTGGGAAGTGCCAACGTACAGCAAGAGAAGACAAAAATGAAACCTAGAATCCCCTAGTCCTCTTTTTGTACGTGTCTTAGTCATTTATGAAGTACCTACTGTGCGCCTTCACTTGGGTGGAAGAGGAGGGGCAGTTTTCTGACCTCAGGTCTATTTCCAACTCGGACTTTTTAATGTTGTAAGGTCCTTCTTAGCTCCCCGGATCTCTGATTTCCAATTTAGTTAAATCCTTCAGCAAGTGTGAAACACCTGCTGCTGAAACCCCCTCCGCCCCCTCCCCTGCCCCCACACACACTGCACACTGGCCCCCAATCCTAGGTGCCCCAGGGGCTGGGGAAAAGTAGGAGACCTCGTGCCTGCCCGGCTGGAGTTCACAGCCTAATTGAATACATATACAAATGAATAGTGAATAAATTGTGCGCGTCTGTGTTGGCTCGGTGAGGGCTGGGAGCCCTGGGGACTATGAGCCGTCCTGGAAGAGGGGGGTCAGCCCAGCTCCCAGTGGGTGTGTAGACAAGGAAGGCCTCCCAGCTAATAGGATCATAGCTTTAAAGCCAGGCCAAATATACCAATCTCCTCCTTTACAAAAGGGGCATGGGACGTTTAAGTCACACAGGTAAAAAGTATTTTAAGTTATCATAAAAAAAAATGATGCAAACCCAGGGCTGTGACTCCAAAGCCACAGTACCAAGCTGACTCCCCTGGGAAACTATTTGGAGATTCTCAGAAGACGGTTCAAAGTAGTAGCCTAGGGTCTGATTCAGGGCCCATTCCTAACTGTTAATTCATACTTTGAAAGGACCCTGATTTCATCAGTTTGGCTACTTTTCCTCCCCAGCACAGGCCTTCGTCCATCCCATTTAGCAAGATGATCTTGGTAAATTGCTCTGATCATCTCCCCCCCCCAAAAAAAAAAAATGGTAGACACTGATTTACTGAATTTGGAATCTGGGGGGCCTTACTTGAGTCATTCGGCACCTTGCTTAGCACTGGGCAAGTCCCCATCTCTGAGTCTCACTTCTCTGTTCTATAAAATGAGGGAGGTAGAACAAACCAGGGTTCCCAGCTTGGATTACGTGTGTCCAGGGGATATGAGCTTATTTACAGGGATTATTTAATAAATAACTCTATCCTTCTATTGAAATTAACTCAGCTTTTTCTTTCCGTATCTATGCATGGAAACTCTAAAATGTATTTCCTTTTATACTGAATCGATCTCCGTTCTATTTCTTAGAATGCGTATTATAGTAGACTCCAGGATTTCTTTCTCTTATTGCCTAGAGCATGCCGGAAGGTTTACTTAAAGATAAGGGTATGCGACAGAAAAAATTTGGGAATTCTCAGACCAGATGGCCTAGAAGGCCCCTCCCAAATCCAAATCCTCTGACCTCAGGGAAGGATAATGAGTTCTGCTTTGGACATGTTGAGGTCCTGTGTGCAAGACTGCCTCTGTCTGGAGTCTCTACAGTGACTAATCAATTTTGCTCCACTGAATCAAGCTAGCATTGGATTGTAGTGACCATGCCTACTTGGTGTCTAAGGGTACCTGCCTCTGCTCTGTGTGGGCATTCACATGCACTGCTTCTCCATGCTGTGGCTGGGTTTATTTGGCATAATTATGCTTATTTGTTGCAAGGAAAGGTTTTTTTCTGGAGTAATGCTTTAAAAAAAGGCGTCAATGAATCATTAAAAATTACACAGAGAGAAGACAGAAGTTCACATGGGGACATCAGCAAGTACGGCAATGTTGGAATGACCACATTCAATTTCAGACATTACCAAACGGGTACCGAAACCAAGACACATGGATGGAGATCCTTTCCATGCGGTCCTGTTACTCTGCTCTTTGTGTAGGGAAAGGTTTGTGTTGGTGCTTGTCAAGTTCATTATAACAAGAATAGAAAAAAACTATGGAGAAAATCAGACTCCTAAAATTAAGAAAGTCTGTTACAGGGAGTCTGGGGCTGAGCAAAACATTGGGTGACCAACAGGCGCCTTATGACTGATGTGTCCTGAGCTGTTGAGGTCCTGGGGTATATCAGCAGCTCATGGGGGCGAGAGGGGGAAGCTGAAATCACTCAGCTGGAGAGGGTCCCCCCAGCCTAACCTATATCTAAGTGACTCTGGACAGCGTCCTCAGCGACTCCCCTCCCTGCCTCCATTTCTCTCCAGCAAGAGGAAAAGGAGAGCCCCCAGGAGTAAGGCAGGGAGGGAATCCTATTTTCTCCTTGGCTGGTGAAACCCAAAGCTAATTTCCAGGAGGAAGTGTACTGAAAGGCGGGCTGTGTGGAGGAAGGAGTGGAGAAGGGTTAATATTGCTTCTTGAATGCAAAGTAAAGCTCCTTCAGTCTTCCTCTGCAGTTCCAAAGCCTGAGAGTTGGGGACTAGCAGCTAATAGGTCACATCTACCATTCCATCCTAGAAGTCATTGGTCAATGACACCAGCCACCCAGAGCAATAAAATAAATACAGTCAGTCCCCACGGAAGGAAAGAATGATGAATCTTCTTTTTATACAGAAAGCATAATAAATGTGACCCAAGCCTTAGAGTCCAATGTAAGACACTTAAGAGAGTCACTAAGTCAGTCAGTAAATATTTATTAAGTGCTTACTATATGCTGAGGACTGGCAATTCAGAGAATGGCAGAAGACTCTCCCTGCCCTCAGGAAGCTCACAATATGAAAGAGTCAGTGTCCTTTTTTTATTTTATTTTATTCTTTTCTGATCACATATAAAGATAATTTTTAACATTCTTTTTTAAAATTTTAAGTTCCAGATCCTCTCTCTCTTCCATCTCTTCTCCCTGAGATGGCAGTCTATTAGATATAGATTATGCAGTCATGCAAAACATATTTCCATGTTAGCTATGTTGCCAAAGAAAACACAGACCAAAAAAAAAAAAAATCCCATGAAAAATAAAGTTTAAAAGTATGCTACAATCTGCATGTGGACTCCCATCAGTTCTTTCACTAGACATGGATAGTATTTTTTTTTATCATCAGTCCCCAGAATTGTCATGAATCTTTGTATTGCTGAGAATAACTAAATCATTCATAGTTGATCACCATACAATATTGAGGTTACTCTTAAAACTTGTTCTGGGTTCTGCTCACCTCACTTTGCATCAGTTTATGGAAGTCCAGGTATTTTTGAAAACATCCTGCTTTCATTTCTTATAGCACAATAGTATTCCATTACATTCTGTACCCCAATTTGTTCAGCCATTACGCAATGAATGAGCATCCTCTCAGTTTCTAATTTTCTGCCACCACAAAAAGAGCAGTTGTAAATATTTTTATAGATATAGGACCTTTTCTTTTTTATTTTTTAATCTCTTTGGGATGCAGATCTAGTAGTAGTATTGCTGGGTCAAGGGGTACACATGGTTTCATAATCCTTGGAGCATAGTTCCAGAATGCTCCCTAGAATGTTGAATCAGTTCACAACTCCACCAACAATGCTTTAGTGTCCCACTTTTCCCACATCCCCCCCAACATTTGTCATTTTCCTTTTCTGTCATATTAACCAATCTGATAGGTATACTTTCTCTAGTCAGTCGTGATTTAGAGCATTTTCATATGACTTTGATTTCTTCATGTGAAAACTGCCTGCTCATATCCTTTGATCATTTATCAATTGAGAAATGACTTACATTCTTATGAATTTGACCCAGTTCTCTATATATTTGAAAAATGAAGACTTCATCAGAAAAACTTGCTGTAAATTTTTTTTTTCAGTTATGATTCTTGTGTATTTCCCTCCATCCTATTTTCCCCATTTATCCTTTCTCCCTGTTCCTCCTCAAAAGTGTTTTGCTTCTGACCACTGCCTTCCCAGTCTCTTGCATTGGAAAACTGTTTCATCCCATCCTTTTGTCGTTTGTGCCATTCTAGAATTTGTTTTGAGACATTATTTTAAAGTTGTTTGAGGAGCAGATTGGGAGAGCTCTGCCGTTATTTCTCTGTCTTGTCTGTCACCTCTCACCCCAGCCATGAGTCCTTCTTTAAAGGAGGGGAGGAATCTATATCAAATGTCTTATCTTCTCAAGGACGGCAGAGAGAAGGGAGATATTTGGAACTCAAAATTTAGGGAAAAAAACTTTAAAAATGTTGTTAACATGTAATTTGAGAAAAAAAACCTAAAATAAAAATTAAATTTAAAAATAAATCAAAGAGAGGGGATTCTCCAGAGCCCTTCTACCATGTCCAAAACCTTGCGTGAGTTTTCTTTCAGCTCAGTTAGAATTCAAGCAAACAAAACACTAAGCATAGCACCCATGTAGAGAAAAATGAGTAAGATACAGCCCTTTCCCATACCTTTCATACCCAAGTAAAATTTGGGGAACTTAAAAGCGTCACACACACTGGTCAGTTTCGTTTTTACAGTATCTTTTGCTTCGTAAATACATAATCATAGCTCTCATTTGGTAATTATATTGATCGCTAAAGCAGCCCAGCGAGGTCGATATGATGCAGGCATTCTCATCTTTGTTTTCTAGATGAGAAAAATAAGCATCCTAAGATTTTCATTGATTTGCCCAAGGTCATGGAGCTACACTGCATGGTCTGATGGAAGGAACCTTTGATTGAAAGTCAGAGGACTTGAGTGTGAATCTCAACCCTACCCCTTTTTTGTATGACCTTAGCCAAATCTCTTGCCCTCCTTGGGTTTCAGTTTCTTCGTTTATAAAGCTCTAAATTTTCTGATTTCACTCTGAAGTCTAATACTTCTATTGATTCTTGTTCTTTAGTCGTTTTCAGCCATGTCTGACTCTTCATGACCCCATTTGGGGTTTTCTTGGCAAAGACACTGGAGTGGCTTGCCATTTCCTTCTTCAGATCATTATACAGATAATGAAATTGAGGCAAATAGGGTTAAGTGACTTGCCCAGGGTCACACAGCTAATAAGTAGCTGAGACTGGATATGAACTCATAAAGATGAATCTTCCAGACTCCAGGCTCAGTGCTCTATCCACTGGGTCACCTATTGGACTGAATTGAATTAAAGTGAGCTAAAAGAATTTTGCCACTGAACTTTGCCCTCCTCAGTAATGAAGGGTAAGAACAGGGAAGGCACCAGCCTAAATTCCTGGGAATCAGCCCATTGGGATGACCTGGGAGTCAGACCCCTAAATAGAAGAAGTGAAAAGAGACTTGGTGTCCAGTGAGGTCTGCTCCAAACTGTACCACTTCGCCTCTGAGCACATCCAAATAACTCTTGTTCTACAACTCAGCAGGTTTTTTGTAAGTAAAGAGGACATGTGTCAGCAATAGTATTACCAGCTATGTGACTTTAGGCAGGTCATACCCACTTTCAGAGCCTCAGTTTCTTCACCTGTAAAACGGATGAGGAGCCTCTTCCACCTTAACTGCCCTCTCAGAGCTATTTCTTGGAACACGTGACATGTATCTAGCTTCTGGGCACCTAAGCAGAATCCTACAATCTCAGAATGTGAGCTCAGAGGGTACCTTCAGCCATCTAATTCTGGGCAGAAATCCCCTGGGGGCAGCATTCCAGGCTGGTTATTTGTCCTCTACTTGGAGACCTCCAGTGATAGAAGGGGGGCACCCAAACTGATTTGGGAAATTCTGGTTGTTATATTTAAGCTTTTCTATTGAAAACTTTCTGTGAAAATGCTGTGGGCACCAAGTAAGAGGGTGGAACTTCATTCAAGTATTCATTCCCTCCCTCATTCATCAGCTAGCCTTCATTTGGCATTCCTCTTGCCCGGGGCCCTGAGCCTGCCTTTGCTAGTAAGGGCTGATGTTACATAGATAACGAAGACGCGATTCCCTCCCCTACCTTTCATGGCACTCCCAACCTAGACCAAGCTTGGGTTAGGGTTGGACTGTACCCACGAGGAGGCTAAGATTCATTGAGCCCCTACAGAGGAAGCGGGCTATTTAAAGGTGACTGGGGGAGGCAGCCTATAGCACTGCACAGGAAGTCAGGGATGGCTATGTGACCTTGGGCATGGTCTTTCCTCTTTGTAAAATGAGAAGTGGGCCTTACTGCTTAGTCCGTGAGGGCCCTTTCAGCTCTAAAATGATTCTGTGACTTAATCTCACTTTGACTTGAGATTCAAGTGTGATAACTTTCAAGAAGAGGAGAAGGGGGAGCGGGGATGAGTGCAAAGTGGAATGGGTGAAATATGAGTTTTGGGGGCTGACCATTCTAACATATTCATATTAAAGAATCCCTTGCTGGGTAGAATACCAGATGGTATCTGGCCCAACCCTCTCATATGATAAGAAGAGTGCAAAAATGAAAGTTCCCTAACCAAGCCGACCTCACAAGCCAGACCTTCTTTCCAGGACCTCCCTGCCCCCCTCCCGCCCCTTTATGAAAAAGGGAAAGCAGTATGGAATGGACATTTAGCAGGTTGTAAGGACATTACTATAGCTAGGTGGTCAATAACAACAGTACTAACAGTGGCTCTAACCACTGTGCTGCCTGACAATAAGTGTTAACAAAAAAATGTGTCAGTGAGGTAGACTGAGTTCTCTGCTTCCTTGCTGAGCATCTTGCATACTTACTGACATGTCAGAAATTCAGTCCTGAGGGTGTTTGTGGAGGCTGGAGAAGTCTTTAAAAAAAGACATTGAAAACAGAACCTGCTTCCACAACGGTTGTTTTTCTGCCCACCTTGAGAGTACTTTTACATATGTATATAGGGGCCTCTTCCCCTGCCCAGGGACAGAGCCTGTTGGGGCTGGGGGTGGGGGGCAGTTTTGTCCTTTCAGGCCCCTTGAGACGTGATATTTTGGAAACTTCTTTGGAATGGACCCTCTTTCTTGTTAAACCCATCCACAGCCAAGAATTCTGCCAGGGGCCAGTGGATTGCCCATCCTCCTGAATCTCTAATGGGCCTTTGAAAAAAGGGGTAGGTTGGACTCCAGAAAGGGGGAGGAGGATGTCTAAGGTGATGCTCCCTTCTCTGATGTTTGGGGGTTCAGTTCTTTTGAGATCTGGGCTTTCTCCTAGAAGGTTCAATAGAAAAAGCATTATAATAAGTAGTCACAGATACTAATAGCACTTAGAGGTTTCCAAAGTTTTCTTCACAATTCTGTGTGATAGAAATGAATGAATGAATATTTAGCAGGCACCTACTGTGTGCTAAACTCTGTGCTAAATGTTGGGGTGGCCACAAATACAGAAGCAAAAAAAGGAGAGCCCAATCTAATGGGAGAAACTATACATTTGAGAAAGTGGTAGGACAAGTATTTGTACCTCCTTTCAACAAGAAGGGAAACTGAGGCTCATGTAGTTTCAATGTCACAGGCTCTAGAATCTAGATCCAGTAGGCTTTTTTGGTTTGGGGTGGGGGGCAGTTTCCCCACTATACCACACCTGCCAAAAATTTTTAAAAGTGGTCTCTTCTACCCAACCCCCTTCATATTGTAATGAAGAAAGAATAAAATATGGAGTTTGAAAATGTGAGTTCTTAATCCCAGCTTGACTGCTCTACTTGCCTTCTATGACTATGGTCATGTCATTTAATTTCCTAGTCTCAGTTTCCTACTGTAAGAATGAGACCAGATAATAACTCTGAATCCTAAAATCCTCTTATGTAGTGACTGGTAATACTGACCTAGGGAGTCAGGAAGGCTTGGGTTCAAATTCTGCCTTCCACACTTAATTGGGCCTTCATCTCTCTGGAGTCTACTTCCTAATTTGTAAAATGGAAGGAGCAGGTGAAGGCTGGATTAGATGGCTTTTCCCAGCCCTTCCATCGGTAAATTCAGGATCCCTCGACTTGCCTACACAGCCGGAGACTGATCCTCACTCAGGCTCCAACCTTGTCTCATCCAAGTTTAGCCTGCTGTCCCTCTGCTTGCCTCCTGGGGTCGCTTCCTCTCGTCTCTGTGGTTCCAGTTTAACGAATTGTTGATTTAGAAGGTGCTGCCCAGAGTCACCAGGCTGGGAGGGGAGGATGATTTTGATTCTCTCTTGGGTAATTTTAGCTTTGGTGTTCTTTGTTTGTTTGCTTGTTTTTTGGAGGCACTTGGTTAAGTGACTTGCCCAGGATCACACAGCTACTAAGTGCCTGAGGTCAAATTTGAACTCAGGTCTTCCTGACTCCAGGGCTGGTACTCTATCCACTGCACCACTCAGCTCCTTTCTTAGTTAATCTTAATGGATTTTGGGGGGTTTTTTGATTTTTTCCAGTCTGGGGACCCCCTTTGACAGGCAGTCTGGTAAAACCTAAAGACTCCTTAGAATCATCTTTTTAATGTATAGAATAAAGTACATTGGATTACAAAGGAAACCAATTCTAGTGAAATATAGTTGTCAGGATAATAATTTATTAAAAACAAGTTCACAGACACCCAGTCTCCTCCCCTACCCCCACCTTCCCCTGGTCTTTAAGGTTTAAGGTTTATAGGAGCAGCTTCATTATAACAATCCTATAAACTAGACACTGCAAATATCATCTCCCCCTCCTTTCACATCTATAAATATAGACGCTTTCAGGGTAGAAGCTAGTAAGGCTTACTTATCACCCCCTCCTTTCACTTGAGAAGGGAGATGACTGGATCCTTGGTCCTGATCTGGGATTAGAGTCCAGGTCCTAGGATGTGCGTCTGGTTTCATCTTGTAGGTTTGGCTTCCCAGGGCTCCCCAACACTTTCAGCAGGGAGTCAGTAGGAGGTCCAGAGCAGCCTGGCCACTTGCCAGGAGGTGAGGCAGGAGCTGGGGGTGGTGGGCTTTGAAGCTCTCTCTCTGGGCCTCCTGCCCTGAGACTCTCAACTACCCCCTTCCCTTTCACTTACTCTCAGGAGCCTATAAAACCATCATTATCCTCAATTAATAGTAGAGGGCCCACAGGGAGCTAACCCTCTGTACAAAACCACAGACCATGAAACTTGCCTCAAGTTCTAAAAGGTGTTTTATAGCAGGTTGCTTCTCTGTCTCTCCCTAGCCCCAACCCACTCCCCTCATTTATTTTTTAAATTAAGAATACCTTCATGACTCAGAAAAGCCTGGTGGCTCCCACCTTCAACTTAAAATGACTTTTTACGGAAAGAAAGAAAAATGGTTCTGAGTCAGAGCAGAGAGGTTTCCCAGGGAGCCCCCCCAGGGCTTGAAACCCACCCCTCCTGGCTGACTGGGGAGCACAGCCCCATCAGGAGGCAGAGAAAATACTTTCTCCTTAGGAGTGAAATTCCCACAGAGATACCTGGAAGGAGATCTAAGCTGTGCATCTCCCTGCAGGACTGATGTCTTCTCCTGGAGCTGCTGCCAACGCCTGGGGCGTTGTCTCTCTCCACACCCGCTCCCAGAGTGGTGTGGCTGCCTGGGAATTAGGAGACCTGAATTCTGCCAACCCTCCCCCATCCCCACCTACTTACAGCTCTAGACTTAAACAACCTTGACATTGCGTTCCTGAGGGTCCCTGAGCCGCTGACATTCTGTGTTCTGAGGGTCCCTCCAACCCCTGACATTCTATATTCCAAAGCCCCTTCCAGCCTAGTATTGTACATTCTAAGAGTCCTTCCAGCAGCCTTGTTCTCATGAGTCCTATCTTCTTATGTTTTGAGGCCCCCACTCCCTAGCCCTATTCAGTATTTTTTGCTCCAAAGTTCTTTCTGTCTCTGACATTCTTGGGTTTCACCTTGAGTCAGCCACTTCTCACCCTCTAGAGCTTACTTTCTAGCTGAGGATCACAAACCTTCTCCAAGCTTTGAAGAAGAGAGGTGGCATTTATATAGTGCCCACTGTGTGTCAGAGGCACTGGGCTGAAAGTCTTAGCTCATGTTTATCTGTCTCCTAGAATGTCAGAGCTCAACGTTAGCAGAGACTAGATGGTAATCAGTCAACATGTGATTGATTATTCTCTGGCCCAGACAACCAGTGTGTTAACAATGACACAGCATGTCAGAGCCAGAAGGGGCGTTAGTGATCCTCCTTCCTAGCCTTACAGAGGGGGAAACTGAGGCCCAAGTGACCTTGGAGGAGTTGGCCAGGGTCCCATGGCAAGTTCCAGGGCCTGGTATCAGAGACTCCTGGAAGCTGCCAGGGACCCTGGAGACAATCTTAGTCAAAGCCCTTTATCTCATGGCAAACAAGTCCATCCCAGGCCTCTCCTCACTGCCTGGGTGCAGCTGCAAACCTGTCCTAACCAGTCCAGTCCTATACATTCTTTGCTTTGTTTTCACCCCCAGCAATATAGTATTTTTAGCAACTGCTGAGAATCGTACCTTTTTTTCCCCCTTGAGGCAATTCCAAATGGTATCAGAAGGCCCCAGAGCTCTAAGGCTACCAGTAGGTGTGCCTCCCAGTGCTGACCTTTCATCCAGGTGCCCCACCCCACCCTGCAGCCTCTCCAGGAAGCTGGTCTTTCATCTCCTAGGGATTGGAGGAGTCTGATGGGGAAGGGGGGGCCAAGCCAACCCCCTCTGCCTCCACATACTTGTTTTTGTGATTCCATGGCTTCAGTACAGAGAATCCTGGATCTGGAATCAGAAGAATTAGATTTGAATCTTTGCTGACTTCAAGACTTTGCCTTTCCTTGGCCTCAGTTTCCCTAGGTGTAAAGTGAGGGAATTGAACTATGTGTGCCTTCCAAGCTTCTTTCCAACTCAAGATCCCATGACCTCAGCCTGAACCAGGACAGGGCTTGAACCAGGGAGTTTAGGCCTCAACATTAGTGCCTGAGTCATTCTAGGGCTAGTGGTCCCAGGATGTGTCTTGACTTGTATCTTTCTGTGGTCTTTTTTTAGTTGTACTTTTTCCCAGAGGACCCCATGCCTCTGCTTACAATCCATACCAACTCAGGTTTTCAGCAAAGGTTTGTGAAATGCCCGCTCGATCCTGAGCACTGTGTTGGGCACTGTATGATGAGGAGAGATTCAGAATTTGGCTGAGACCATCTTCAGGAAGGAGAGCTAGGATGCTGTGGTCTTAACGGGGTGATAAGCAGGGGTGTGCTGGTAGTAAATATTTAACCATTAGTTGGGGGAAGGAGGAAGGTGGGAATGTATATACATTTTAAATTTAATCTGCCTCATTTAGATTTTCTCTATCACTTTGTTTAAGTCTGGACAACCAGCAAAACAATTTCTCCGATTTTGTAGCCTTTTACAAACGTTTTCCAAGGTATAAATGTTCATAGTTGGCTGATTTAAGACAGCTCCAGCTGACCTCCACAGATAAGACGTAAACACAGATAGCACTTAGCACAATGCACATAAGTAGGCACTGTATAAATGCTTATTCTCTCCCTTCCCTCCCAATTATTCTATGCAAAATGTTGGGTGATATCTGAGGAGAAAGGATGTTCTTGATAGCAACAGCAGATTGTTTTAGAAATATGTGGCATTTGACTTGGGCCTTAAAAGATAGGTGGGCATTCAACAAAGGCATTCCAGGCATAGAGAACACCATACAGAGGCATGCCAAGTTTGGAGTGACATGGTTGTCTGGTTTGGCTAGAACACGAAGTACCTGGTGCTGAATAATATGTATTCATTAACTACCTACTGTATGCTTGGCACTTGGGATGAAAGGACAAAAGGAAGATAGTTCCTGCCCTCTTGAGTTACTTTCAATCAGAAAAGATAGGCTATGTGGAGTAAGTACACCATGATTATTAAAAACCAAGAAAGATCATCTTTGTTTTGTCCAAGGAACTATCTCCTGATTGGATTCATTTCAGTGTGTCCACGGGCATTCAGCATGGGACTGTTTTCCAAAGTCCACATAGGATAGCCCTAAATATTGTTTGGCAAAAGGGGTGGGTAAAATTGGACTGCAAACCTTGTTGGGGATTAAATGGATAATCATTTCTGGTGAAGTCAATAGAGGAGGAAGAAGAGGGAGGAAAAAGGAATTTTCATTTGTGAGGTCTGATTTCCCTCCTTAACATCCCTAACTGCCATCTCCAAAATCTTGAGTTATAGAACCTTATAGATCATCTAGTCCAAACTCCCTTTTTTACAGATGAGAGATGAAGCTTGGTTATGTAGGTACTCTTTTTTTTTTCAGTTAATAAAAATGCATTTTTTTCTTCCTCCCTTATTGGAAAAAAGAAAAGGAAAATACTTCTAACAAATATGCACAGTCAAGCAAAACAATTTTCTATATTGTCCATGTCCCAAAAATATATGTCTCATTTCTGTATTCTGAGTCTGTCGCTTCCCTCATGAGATGGGGCTCATGCTTTTTATTATTGATTCATCCGTATGGGGTTGTTACTTTGACTAGAGTTGTTAATTTGGGTAGAAGGCACTAATAATTTAAGGAAAGGACAGTCCCCATTCAGAGAAGGCTTCCTTTCACAGAGCAGGAAGTGTATGAACCCAGCCGTAAGTATGAAGAAGGTTTTATGCTTTCATCCTCTGAATGGTCGTCGTGCTTTCTCCTTCCCCTGCAGAGCCATTGAGAACTGAGCCCAGGACTCAGGAGGAGTTGGTCTTCTCAAGTGGGGAGAGCATTGAGCTGGGATGTGAGGCCCAAGACTCATCCATGCTGTCCTGGTTCAAGGATGGCATGGCGATCCTCCCCACCAACAGGACCCACATTGGGCCCGACCTGCTGAAGATTATCAATGTGTCTTATGATGACTCTGGCGTCTACACCTGCCAGCAGAAGCATTCCAGCGAGGTTCTCTGCAACTTTACCATTCGAGTGACCGGTGAGTGATTCAGCCGTATCTCTCTTGGGCACTCTTATGGCTCCCTGGCCCATCTGCGACCATCTATTGGGGGTTGGGGGCAGCTTCAAGGGAGGAGGTTCTGGTCATCCTGTCTTCAGAGAAGGCTAAAGCTGGACTCTGGTCCCTACTCCAACACCAACCAGCTTAATGACCTTGAGCAAGCCAGTGTCAGAGCTGGGAGGGACCTCAGAGGGTATCCAAAATATAATAGCCTAGACATGTGGTAGCCATGTAACTCTTTGAAGGACCTTCCTCCACCCCCTCATCCTTATGATAGAAAGCCTACTCCCCCAAGGCATTCCTGTCTACTTTTGGACCACTCTGACTTTCTGTTCAGCCCCAAAATGCCTCTTCCACTTACCCATACTCCTAGTTCCATCTGTCTTTGAGGAAAGGGAATAATAAGGGTGGTGAAAAGCATTTATGAATGTTCTCCAGCCACTGTACTGAGTTAAAATTCTCATCTCACAACCCCAAGAGGTAGGTATCATTATTATCCCTGTTTTACAGTTGAGGAAACTGAGGTATAAGGTTAAGTGACTTGCTCAGGGTCACACAACTAGGAGGTGTCTGAGGCAGGATTCTAAAAGGGGGCTTCCTGATTCCAAATCTACAATTCCACCAAGTAGCCTCAGGTCATAACTGGACTTTACTCCAAATTGAGCCTTAGATTCCAAATCCATGGCCCTGTTTCCCTATACTACATTACCTCATTTTCATTTGAAGACAATTGTCGTTACATCTCATGTCTTCTCTAGATGTAGTACTTCAGTGACACCATCTCATCCCATGGCTGAATTCCAACTTTCTCATCTAGTAAATGGAAATAATCATTATTATGATTACATGAATTACATTGTTATGATATGTGAATCTAACATAGTCATAAACACATGAATCATGATATATTTATGCTTCAAGGCTTGAGAAAGTGTTTTCCCCACACTGTGAGGTAGGTAGGTATTATCCCCATTTGACACATGAGAAGACTGAGGTTTGCTTCTCATCACAAAGTAGTTATAACTGAGCTGAGATTTAAACTCTGGTCTCCTAACCCCAATTCCCAGAGCTTTTTTTTTCAACTGCTTCTCTCCCCTCCTTCTTCATGGAATTGCTGATGGACTCAAAAGGATGTGGATGAAAAATGGTTTTAAAAGTTCTCTAAATTGGTATTAATAATTTCTTCAGAAATAGGACCACACAGAAGCCCCTAGGCTCTTGGTTCGGTAGGCAGTACTAACTTGCTGCGTGACCCTGGGCTTGTAAACATAACCAGCCTTAGTTTCTTGTTTTGTCAAATTAGGAAAGTAATGCCTATCCAGTCTCCTTTACTTAGGGGTATTTGTATTGAGAAAATGAGCTTTGTTTTCCACAAAAGTAAGAGATTACTCAGCAGGTCCCCTTGAACAATAAGGTACCTGGGGAGTGGATTTGTGGTTAATGGGGAAATTCATTAAACAAGTGTTACCTGAAGCTCCGTGTGTTTCCAGCGTTGGGTTGTGTTAACTTCTGAAACTGGGTAGGAACTCCTGTGGTTTCTTCCCATCAGGTCTTTAAAAAAAAATCTGCCTTGCAAGCTAAGGATTTCAGATACATGGTTACTACCACTTCATTGACCCACAAATGACTATATCTCATTTATAGGATATGTGAGCTGGAAGAGACTTAGCACAGAGAGCATCGGAGCTAGAAGGTTCCTTAGAGATCGTCTTTGTCCTGTCTCCCCATTTTACAGAAAAATCTTTGGAGGAAGGGGGACTTGTCCAAAGTTAGAAACAACAAGTCGGTGTCAGGAAAGTTAGAACGTGTTTTTACATCACCTTCACTGATGAATAGATCGCTCCCTACCCATTGAGCCATCCCTGGGAATAAAGAATGAAAAGAAAAAAAAGTGAGAGTAGAAATTGCTTTAGCAGAATCAGTCAGTTGTCATCTACTGGTACAACACCCGTGAAGTTTCCCAGGGCTATGCTGGATGAAAGAGGTGGATTCTTGCGATACCCTAAGAAACGGAAAGCATCCCTCCATCCCTCCCTGTCCTTCAGGTCTGCGACTTCTACCTGATAACATCAATGGAAACCTCTGTGATTCGCTTCCATTCTGTCCATAGATCAAAAATCCCATCAGCTCCAACTGAGCCAAGCCCATCCTTGCCCACATCTGCTTTGAATTGAGCTCCCTGCGAAGACCTGGCCAGGCTTTTCAAGGTTACATCAATTAAATGGTTAAGAGGGGAATTAGATTCCCACAGGGCCATTTAACTTGGCACAGTTATTAAGCTGGGAGAGCTTCAGGACGTGTCCGGGGAGGGGCCAGCCAGGAGAGATGTCTGTCCCTTTGGGGAAGGCCAGCTTGCAGGGCCCGGCCTCGGAGGTGATTACTATCACAGAATCTCAGGGCTTTGTGGGGCCTCCATAGGCCGCTAGATCAACAGAATAAATGGTTTGTACTGCCTGAGTTGGAAGGCCTCCTGTGATGGGGAGCTCTCTACCTTCGATGCGACAGCTCAGATGGTTGGGGGAGGGTCTATGTCTTGGAGTGAGGACACCTGGGGCCATGCCTGGGGGAAAACAGCCAGCCTAAGGTGCTGGGCAAGTGAAAATTTTTAAAGAAGCCCTCTGTCTTCTTCCTCTTCTCCCCTCCCTCCACTCTCTCCACCTCCAATCCTCCCCCCCCATGGCTAATAATAGCCCAGCGTAAATAGGTAATTTGAGCTTCTTTCCTGGTGGTCCTGGCTCATGCCTCTCTATCCCCCTTCACCCCCATTTGATTCTGCCTGGTGCTTTCTCCTGTGCCAAGGCTATAGTCAGAGCATGGGAAGGAAATCCAAGGAGGGGGGTTCCCAAAAGTAGCAGCCGGGATTGGAAGGTTCTCACTTTGGGGAGAGCCTACCCACAATCTTCCCTCGTCTTCTGCTTGGGTATTCTTAGTCCTACACCCCCACATAGCCCAGAGGAAAGGGTACCAGACCTGGGATGAAGAGACCCCTGTATGCACTGAGGCTCTGCCATTGATTTACTGTGTGACTTAGGGCAAAGTCTTTTTCTTTTCTATACTTCAGTTTTCCTCTCTGTAAAATGAGGATAATATCAGCTGCCTGGCCTGTTTTCTCAGGGATCATAAGGCCCAGGAACCATGTGATAATAGTTACAGAGAACAGCAAGGTGGTATGGTGGATAGAGTGCTGGACTGGGGGCCAGAAGACCCAGGTCCAAATTCTGGCTTTGCTCCTTGTTACCTGTGTGACCCTAGCAAATCTAGGCTTAATTGTCCTCATCTGTAAAAATGAGAGCTTGGACTCACTGACCTCCAAGGTCCCCTTTGACTCTAAGTCTTCTCTAAGTCCCTTGCTTTAAATCTAGATTTATGGCCCTCTGGTCCTAAATGTGTTTTAACAAGAAGATGACCCCAGATCCTCCCAGGAAATGTAAGATGACCAAGAGGGGGCTTTCCAGGACAGCCTGAGTGATAGGGAGGAGAGACCCAGGCTGGGGGGCAGGGTGGACTGTGATCTGTGTGGCCCTGGTGGGGACCCTGGCCCTTTGGAAGTCACAGCAGAGACAGCAGTGGCCTTGGGGAAAACAAGGAGGGTCCCCAAGTGCACCGGGGACTCTTGTCTTAGCCCGAAGGTTCAGGCATCTTTTTTCCTCCCATTTCACCCAAGACAGGAGCAGCAGCTGGTTTTGAAATGTTTTCTGACCAGTGAGAACATAATTTGAATGAGACCACAGTCACGGGTCCACCCAAGACCTACTGTTGGCTTTACTCTCTGATGCTGACTTGACTAGAGAGTGTCTAGATCAGGAGTGTCAAACAGAAACAGGGGCCACTAAATGGTACATATGGATCCCTGCAGACTGCACATCAACTAAGATTTAAAACTTTTATTGAATTTTTACTTATTTTGTTAAATGTTGGCCAATTCCATTTTAATGGAGTTCAGGACACATTCTCGTGTGTTGTAGACCACATTCAATGGCATCTTTGACACTTCTGGTCTAGAGAACAGGGTGAGCAAGTGAATGATTTACTGCTGCTCATCCCCAATGTTGGAGACAGAGCAAAGTTCATCTTCTCCTAATGGGAGTAAAGGGGGTATGTCATCTTGGTACAAGGGTAACACATTTGTCACTCACAGAGCAGAGGCTCAGTGCCCATCTGACTTGTAGACTTGGCATTTTCAAGGTAGGGAGAAGGGGGCTTTTCCATGATCCTCAGCATAGGAACGTTCCCCCGTTGTCTGGGGCAAACACCCTTTATAATGGCTCATAGCATTTAGAAGCAAAAGGGGACTTCCAGGTGCTTGGCACATAGTAGATGCTTAATAAATGTTGACTGATTGAAGTGACTTGCCCAAGATCACACAGCTAGTAAATAACAGAGATGAAATTTAAACCCAGGTGTTCTCACTTCGGTTCTGGTGTCCTGTTTAGTGCATGGCTGGCCCTAGCAGAGTCCAGAGAGGACCTGGTCTGCAAAGAACAACAGAATGGGTTCTCCTCTCATCCCTGAGGTGACAGGCTCAACCTCAGGCAAGCTGAGAGGGAAGGACAGAATCGGGGACGGGATTCTTGAAGCTAAAATAAGTTCACTTTACTCTGCTTCCCTCCTCACCTGCCAGACTTCTGGGGTTAAAGACTTTGGTTGGCAGCGTCTCCACTCAAAACCCTTCAGAACCTTCTCAGGAAGGGCAATGTCATCCCCGGTCTCTGAGTTGGGACAGACCTGCTGTTCAGGCTGACTTTGCCCAGCCATAGAGGTCAGTTAGTCTGAACCCTTAGCATTGGGGCCAGTACTCGGGAGGATCATAAATCTAGGGCTTACAGGGGTCTCCCCTCTAGCCCCTCACTTTGTAAAGGCCTGGGAAATTTTTTTTAATTTATTTATTTAACTTTTTACATTCATTTTCATAAAATTTTGGGTTCCAAATTTTCTCCCCTTTTATCCCCTCCCCCCACCCCAATACACCGAGCAATCTAATTTTCCCTATCCCCAATCTGCCCTCTCTTCTATCATCCCTCCCTTCCCTTTTCACCATCTTCTCTTTTGTCCTGTAGGGCCAGATGACTTTCTATTCCCCATTAACTGTATTTCTTATTTCCTAGTAGCAACAACAAAACTCAACAGTTGTTCCTAAAACTTTGAGTTCCAAATTCTCCCCATCTCTCCCCCCCCACCCATTCCCTTTGGGAAGGCAGGCAATTCAATATAGGCCATATCTGTGTAGTTTTGCAAATGACTTCCCTGATAGTCGTGTTGTGTAAGACTAACTGTATTTCCCTCCATCCTATCCTGCCCCCCATTGTTTCTATTCTGTCTTTTGATCCCTTCCCTCCCCAAGTGTTGACTTCAAATTGCTCCCTTCTCCCATTGCCCTCCCTTCCATCATTCCCCCCACCCTGCTTATCTCTTTCTCCCCCACTTTCCTGTATTGTAAGATAGGTTTTCATACCAAAATGAGTGTGCATTTTATTCCTTCCTTTAGTCAAATGTGATGAGGGTAAACTTCTTGTTTTTTCTTTTTTCTCAGCTCTCCTCTTTTTCCCTCCACTAAAAAGTCTCCTGCTTGCCTCTTGAATGAGATATAATTTACCCCATTCCATTTCACCCTCTCTCCTCCCACTACATTTCTCTCTCACCATTTACCTTAATTTCTTTTAAGATATGGTCCCATCCTATGCAATTCACTCTGTGCTAAAGGCCTGGGAAATTTAAGTAACTGGCTCAGTATAGCCCAGGTGGTAACTGTCAGGATGAGAATTCAAAACCAGGGCTTCTGACTCAAAATCCAACCGTCCTTTCCACTGACCCACAATGCTCTTTGTAATCTATAGTAGTCCCAGTACAAGGAAAAGAGGGCTAATCTTAAAATCAGGAGATCTGGGTTCAAGTCCTGACACTCATACTTATTAGCTATGTGACCATGAGCAAATCATTCCCCTTATCTGAGACCCAGTTTTTTCATCTGTAAAATAACGGTACTGCCTGACTTCTAGGATCATCAGAGTGGGAAAAGTACCATAACAACCTTGGAGTGCTCTTAAAACTTCATCGATTACCATTCTTTTTATCGATAATTTTTTTTTATTTTTTGAGCATTTATAAATCTCCTGTGTTCTGGAGATCAGTTTAGATAGGACAGAACCCCTGCCCTCAGAGCTTACATAGATAATTGCAGTTCACAGTTCTAAGCGTCAGGACTGTAGAGGGAAGGTTATCTCAAAGGACCTTCCTGGAGGGAGTCACCATTGTGACTGGGCTTTAAGGGACTAGAAGAGATTGGCTAGAAGAAAGGGAAGGTGGAAGGTGCTGGAGACATAGGCTAGTGTAGGTGAATTCACTGCATAAAAAGTTATTCCACTTTGGGACTGGAGCATGGTACGTGTGGAAGAGAGAACTCTTTTCACGAGGTTGGGGTGAGCTTTGAATGCTGGAGGTGGGCAGTTGGGAGCCATAGAAGATTTTTGAGCAAAGCAGTCACATCATCAGATAAGAAAGTGGTGAGTTAAATGGAGAACAGAGACAAATAGACTTGTTAGGAGGCTATTAAGGCAGGAAGACCACCATTTTGAATATGTAAAGGCCACCACACAGGCAGGAGTCCAGTTATCTGCCTAGGGAATTTCTGGTCATAATGACACTAAATGCTTTCAAAAATATATTTATACCATTTTACCCATCATTCCTAATAACCATCCAGCAATGGAAGGGACCTGCATTGTGAACACTCAGCTCCCCATCCCAAGAGGTATCCAAGCAGAGGCTAAGCGAACACACCAAAACCCACTTCTTTCCCCACCTTTAAAAATGTCTACAAGGGATTCCTGCCCTTACAAGGAGGCTGGACTGTATGTCCCTTCAGACACTCAGATTCTGTCAGTTACCTTCTCCAAGACTCCTGTTTTCTGGGTATCCAGAGTTGAGGCCATGTTTCCTTTTGCATAGATAAGGGGCTACTTTCTAAAGGAGTGGAGAGACTTGATATGCACATGGGCAAAAGCGGGGTGTGAAGTTTTATCTTGTCGGTTTGGGAATAGCTTGTAGCCCTGGCTAATCCAGGTTAGACTCCCTCTCAGACCTGGAGTGATGGATGCTTTCTCCTCCTCTCCCCATCCCTTCTTCCCCACCTTTTTCTATTTTCCAAGAGTCTCCATCCTCTGGTGATGATGAAGATGATGAGGATGAAGGAGAAGAAGCAGGTAAGGACTTGAGGGTCCTTTTTTCTCTTTTTGAGGGGGGTGGGAGAGGCAATTGGTGCTTTATTCAGACGGAGGCTGAAAGGTGAGGTTACACGTAAGTTCACTCCGCGAGCAGTCTCTGGCCTTGTCATTGCTGGGGGTATGTGGGAAGGCTCGTTAATTGCTGAAGGAACCAAAATGTGATTATCCGAACAGATGCATCTTTAATTTCTGCACATGGACTTTCTCTAGACCCCCAGAAGAGGGTTTGGATCACTCACCCCCAAGTGGAGGAAATCCTTCCCCACCCTGCCCTGTTCCCTTCCTACCCGCTGCTAACTCGGACCAGGAAACTTTGGTGCAGTAAACTCTCATAGGTCACATAAGTTTTGGAGCAAGAATGTGCCTTCTGAACTTTCCCCCATTTGGGTGAGTCAGTACTTTGCCCTCTATGGACCTCCATTTTGTTCACCTCTAAAAGGGGGATGCTAATAATTTCACTGCTTCACAAGGTTTTGGGTAGGAAAGTGCTTTGTAGACCCTAAAACACTATAGAAATGTGAATTATTTTATTAGAGATAAGTAATTTAACAATAACGGATACTTCTGTAAGGTTTGCAAAGCACTTTACAAATATCAGCACCGGAATCCTGGCAGGTAGTAGTAGGTGCTTTTAGTATCACCATTTTTACAGATGAGGACCTGAGACTGAGCGATGTTAAGGGACTAGCCCAGGTCCACACAGCTAACTGAGTGTTTAGACCAGGATTTGAATGTAGGTTTTCCTGACTCCAAATCCAGTACCAAGAACGCCATAGTGTACCTTTCAATATCCTTAAACAGGTCACCTAGCCTTATCCTTCATTTTACAGAAAAACTGGAGTGTAGAAGGAGGGAGATTGAAAAATTATGGTGGGTGGTGGGTGGCACACTGTGGTCTCATACATCAACTCTCCCTGTGCAGTCCATCTGAACTGGACTGGTCTATCTGCCCCATCCTGCAGCCTCCAGCCTTCAAGCCTTTGTTCATAAAATTACATCCGAGAAGCACAAACCAGTCAAGTGACTTGATCAAGGTCATGCAGCCAATAGATACCTCTGGTGGAATTTATTTTTTTAATTTTTAACATTTTTATTTAAAGTTTTGAGTTCCAAGTTCTATCTCTCCCTCCTCCCTCCCTGAGATGGTAAGCAAACAGATACAGGTAATATATGTGCAATCATGTTGAACATTTCCATATTAGTCATTTTGTACAAGAAGACTCGAATCAAAGAAAAAAAATGAAAGGAAGAAAATTTAAAATAGCAGCTTCAGTCTGTATTCAATCAATATCAGTTGTTTTTCTAGAGATCGATAGTAGGCTTCCTCACTAGTCTTTTGGGATTGTCTTGGACCCTTGTATTGCCAAGAATAGTTATATCACTCACAGTTCTGCATCGAACAATATTGCTGTCCTCCCTCCAGTGGAGTTTGAAACTAGATCTTCTTTATTCAGACTCCAGTACATTATGCCACCTCTGCCAGGAAGCCTGCCATGATTCTCTTTCCCCCATCGCCATTGGAATTAACCTTCTTTGGACCTCACACAGTAACTTGTTTCCCCTTTCCAATGCAGTTATCAGAGGATATGATAGAGCATCCTGGGAAAGATACCGGTCATAAGACAGGGTTTCTAACCCAGCTCAAATATTTACTAGCTTTGTGATTATAGACAAATCAGACAAATATGGACAAAGCTTCTCTGAGCTTCAGCCTCCCCATTCCTAACATGAGAGTAATCACAATTGTCCTTCCTGCTTCACCGGATTTGAGGATAAGGTTCTGTCTGTAAACTTTAAAGCACTCTGGAAAGGTGCTAGGTGTTGTTAATGGTCAGACTACACTGTGAAGGGCAGGAGGTCATTTCTTCTCTAAACTCAGTATCTCCCTAGTATTAGGAGGCTAATCAGCATTTGTTCTGGTAGAACTTGTTGAAATGGAGCCAAGTAGCCCCCCAAAGACAGTTGTGGTGTGGAAAATGAAGGACCCTAAGCCACAGCTCAGGGAGAGTGTGGGTCTCTGGGGGCTCCCAGCCGGAGAGGCCCCTCCCTTGTTGAAAGGCATTTTGGACCTTTCCCTGTGGGCTTCCTGAGTTCAGGAGCTCTTGGGATTGGGCCGGGGCACACCAGAGCTCACGAGCTGACACTCGTCATATTTCCTTCAGTGATCTTGGCTTGGATGCTTTTGTTATTTTTTTTAATATACACTTTCTACTTTGGAGTGTGTGTGTGTGTGTGTGCGCATGTGCTTGTGCGTGTGTGCGTGTGTGTCTTGGTCAACAAATGCCTTGTATTTGAGTTCCAGGTCAGCTGTATATGTGTTGGCTCCTCGTCAGCCTGGCTGGAAATGTGTTTCAGTGTTCAGCCTCCAGCCTCGCTGAGACAGGTCCTCACTGTCCTGGGTTTGTTCCCCGGAGCCCAGCAAGGGGAGGGATGGTAATTACAGGCTCAGGTGCCAAGTAGCCCCATCAGCAGCAGTTAGTGGGCTGCTACGCTTATTCATTAATATGGGGGGGTGAGGTACGGGAGGGACAAAATTCCTCATTTAGGCACAATTCTCCCTTCTTCCCTTGGACAAAATAGCAGCAAACATCAGCAGATCTTAGCAACCAGGATACCCAAATGAAGGACTTTTTGTGCCTGAGAGGGCTTGTGTGTGTGTGTGTGTGTGTGTGTGTGTGTGTTTCTTTTGCCCCCGTGTGGATATTTTTTTTTGAGATGCCACGTGTATTTTTAGCCCAGGTTAGAGAGGCTCTCTGTTCTTGGAGCAAAGGGGAGGCGGGGGGGGGGGGGTGGGAGAGAGAGAACGCTGGGGAAGGGAAGCCACACATGTGAAGATATAAAAAGCCCCCTTCTCCACTGAGATGACAGATCCAGTCTGAGGGGTCCAGTGGGCAGGAAGGGCCAGAGCCAGGTTGTAGATAGGAAGGTAGGTGTAGACTGTTCCAAGTCCTAGATACAAGGATGTGCCTGCGCCTGAGGCAGCAGCTGCAAGCGCCTTCATTCCTTGGCTCTTGACCACCAAACATTTGAGGTCTGAAGGCCCCATAGGCTGCTGAGACCAGAGGTGACAAGGAAATTCCCATCTTTGGTAGAAACTTTAACTGGGTTGTTTTGAATTTAGTGTCACCCAAGTCATTTGTTTTGGAGACACAGAGCTGCAGAAAGAACCCCAGATTTGGAGTCAGAGAAGTAGATTTTGGCTCCGTATGTAAAGAAGTCTTCCTAATTAACTATCAGGTTGTCCAAAGGTTGAGTGGACTGCCTTGGAGAGGTAATGAGTTCCCCATTTCTTGAGTGAGGTCTTCAGACACTTAGCTTGGGCAGGGAGGAGGCACCCAGAGAAATAGGACATGTCAGACATTCCAAGTCTGTGATGTCACAGTACCTTCCAATCCCTACCATCCTCCCTATGTGCTTTTGGACCTCCCTTCACCCTCTCTGACCCTCAGTTTCTCCCTCTGTAAAAAAAAAAAGGGGGGGGAGACAACTCAATTATCTCTAAGGTCCCTTTCAGTTCTAAAGCCTAGCAGTTACTCCCTATGTGATTTTGGACCTGCCTCTCACCCTCTCTGGCTCTCAGTTTCCCCCCATAGAAAAAATGGGAGGGAGGTTAGACTCAATCATCTCCAAGGTCCCTTCCATTTCTAAAGACAAGCATTGATGGTTTTCAAGGGGTAACAAATGTTTATTGAACTTCCAGCCCCCCACTCCACTGCCACTACCAAACAAGAACATTTAGACTGGTCCTTGGGAGATTTGGGATAGATTCCTAGCTCCCTAGCTTCAGACCTAGGACAAAAGAGTAGATCTCCTTGGGCTCCCTTTCCTGATCACCCCGTGTCCACACTGTTGCAATAGCCTGCTGGCTGGTTTTGTGTGCCACAAGTGTATCTCCATTCCAGTTCATCTGCCACTCAACAGGTGTGACCTGCCACCTTCCCACCGCCCCCCCCCCATTCAAGTAAATTCCAGTGGCTCCCTCCTACCTCCAGGATCGAATAAAAAATCCTGTTTGCGCACACACACACACACACACACACACACACACACACACACACACACACACCTACCTTATACTCTACTGGCCTCCATGTACTCAATGACACCAGCCCGCCTCCTTGCTGTTCCCCACCCAGGACATTCCACAGGCCCCTACCCCTGTGCCTGCCTGGAACTCTCTCCTCACGACCTCCCATGACTTCTTTTAAGTTTCAGCTAAAATCCTTTCTCTGCAGAGTTTTTCCTGGCCTCCTTCCTGTTTGCTTCTCTCCCATTGATGCCGTTTCTGTCTTGTTTGTACGTGGCTGTTTGCATGTTGTCTACCTCCCCCATTAGACTGTGAACGCCATGAGAGCAGGTGTCGTCTATTGCCTTTCTTTGTAACCTGGCACACAGTAGGCATTTAAAAATGTTATCGACTGTGAAATGGGGACAATGAGTCTTGTCCTGCCTCCCTCATTAACAGCTTGTTTCTGAAAATGGATGTGGAAACATTTTGGGGGCTCATACACACAGAGCTATGTATCCACTGATCATCTGTTCCCTCTAGCTGTGCCAGAGCAACCGGTGGAGCCTGACCTTCCTCACCTGCCTCTCCATGGTGAGTAAGGCTTTACAGCAGACAGGTAGAAAGGAGCAACTGACACTAGCTTGCCCCTTTGACAGGTTCTTTTTTCTAACTCCTATAATATGGATTTCTGTCCCACTTTCTGTTGGGTTTCATTTGGGGGAGTCGAGGGAAAGAAGGGCAGCTAGGTGGCACAGGGAATAGAGTGCCAGGCCTGGAGTCAAGTAGATGTATCTTCATGAATTCAAATCCAGCCTCAAACACTTACTAGTTGTATGATCCTGGGCAAGTCACTTCACTCTGTTGGCCTCAGTTTCCTCATCTGGAAAATGAGCTGGAGAAGGAAATGGCTAAACCACTCCAGTATCTTTGCCAAGAAAACCCCAAATGGGTCACAGAGGTTAGATATGATTGAAAAATAACTGAAATAACAAGGGAAGAAATAGATGAAACCCTGCCTGTTGGGAACTCATAGTCCAGTAGTGGAATCAGTCAGCATTTAGTAAGTGCTTACTGTATGCTGGGCACTGTACTTGGTGCTGGGGGGTACTTTCAATGAGCCTGCATTTTAATGTGGGAGACACAGATATAGAAAAATGTATACAGAAGAAATGGTTTTTAAAGAAATACTAATAAATGTAAATTGGTTAAATGTGATTTGGGAAGAAGAGGCACTAGCAGACCCCATCCCAGATGACTGTAATATACAACATCACAAGCAAAATGTATTAAAGACAAGTGTGAATAAGGTGACTGGAAAGCAGGGAAGGTGAGCCTTCCTCCTAATGAGGAGGAAAAGCTGGGCCCTCCCTTTCTGCTGCCCTGGGATTATTTGCTGAAGTTGCCAGAGTCAATTACTTTTAGCAACCAGCCTTGGATCTCTGCAGCTGTCCAGCTGTCTTCTCCAGCCGCTACCACCGCAGGGAAAAAAGCAAAATTATCCCTCTCCCCCCAGCTGTATCTGTTTATTCGGGGTCTATAGCACCTTTAAAGAAGCAGTGTTACGGCCAATCACATCTCCCTTCAGTCCGGGCCTCCATCAGGCCCATTATACAATTAGACTGGATTCCGGCTCAGGCAGAATGGCGAGGCCTCTCCTAATTATTCAACAGATGCTCAGCTTGTTAATTATTCCAAGTGCAGCGCCCAGTTTTAATTGGTCATTCAAGGAAAGATGGGTGGTCAGAGCCTTTCCCCCAGTAAGTAAATGAGCAGTGGATGGGGAGGGGGGTACATCTTGAGTGAAGGACCCTGGAAAGAGCTGCTACTGGCCCGTCTGCTTTTGTTAAGGGATGCTCGTGGTCCCCCAGACCCGTTCATCCGGTAGCACTGCCAGACTTTTTTTTTCCTTTTTACTCCTTCATACCCAGCTCTTTCCCTACATCCCTCATCAATACTGCACATACACGTAAATATGTGCACACCTGCTTTCCACCAAGAAACTGATTTGCTCGTCAGTGATTTATGGTTCCCTAGCCACTGCTGGTATGTGCATTTTTTAAAGGGTGAAAATGAATTGCCTCCCTTTCTTTAAACAAACAAAACAACCCGCTTCTGCCCCTATCAACAGCCGGTCTGACTTTCATAGGAATTTCAGATTTGAAGCTAAAATGAGCCATAGCAATCTCCTAATCCAACCCCCACCCATCTTACAGAGGAGGAAACTGAGACCCAGAAAAGGGAAGGGACTTTGTCCAAGGTCAGATAGGGTTGACAGTGTTTTGGTGTTGGGGGGAGATGTGTGACAATGGATTAGATTGTGTTTAAGCTATTTTTGCAGAACAGTTTTGTAGAGCTGGTTTTAGAACCAGTTAGAACTTCAGACCCTCTGAGGGCATCTGCTCTAACATGGCCATAAGTAATGGTCATCTCTGCTTGAAGAACTCCTGAAGGGTGCTTGCTTCCTCTTAAGGACAGATGAGATCTTAAGCTGAGAGAGTGGCTAGCCCAGCCCCTTCATTTCATATATAGAAAATGGAGTTCATCAGAATCCAAATTTGAAGGCTGGTCACCAGTGGAAAGGGGACAACTGTATTTGGAGTTAGAGGATTATTGTTTGGGTCCTAGCTTAGCTATATTAGCTGTGTGATTCTGTGCATATCATTTAACCCCTTGGACCCTCAGCTCATCTTCTATAAAAATGAGGGTGTTAGACTAAATGACCCAGGTTCCCTTTGAGTTCATAATCTCCTGACTGAACACTGCCTGACAAGGAGTCCTTCTGGCTACTGAGTATCTGGGGTATCAGAGAGGGTTCAGGGCAGACATGTTGTGTGTCTGACCTCCCAGTGGTCTCCATCCTTAGAACTCTGCCTGGGAGGGAAAGGAAGGAGGGATCTGAGGGAGGCCAGGCTGCTCGAGTTGGGTGGCAGAGTTTATGTTCTCTGTCCATCCATCCCCTGTCCCTCCCCAACCCTCACATACCCAGTAATGGCTCGACACACAAAGAGGCAATCGGAGGGAAATGGGCCCTTGGACAAAACCAGGAACAAATTAGAAATCTACAGCGGAAGCCAAGGGCAGTACTATGAGGGCGAAGGGAAAGAAGATACACAAAAGACTCACACAGTGGAGACAGGGTCTGTCTGGTGGTCCTGGGAGGGGAGGGCAGACCAGGTGCTGGGAGCCCTAGCGGTTGGCCCTTGGCCTTACTCCATGCCACCCCTCAAAATGTTGGCCAGCCCCCAGGGCCACCCCACTCTAGCTGAATTTCCTCTGCCTCTGTTTCCAGTAAGGCCCTGGGAAGGTGGCCTTGAATGGAAGTAGCCTGTAGCTGCCCTGGGACAGGTGGCACTGGTTGTGTGGGATGCCTTTGGCTAGGAGAGTTCAGGCCCCTGGAGTAGGAAGAGAGTCTATGGGGCCAAGATGTTTGGCCAAGACATTGGCAGCCCCGAGGGTTTTGGGGCTCCTGACCCCTCTTCCCCTGTACCCTGTGCCTACTATGGACAAGATAATTGAATTATAACAGAATTGGATTTGAAGTCAAGAGGCCTCGGTTCAAGTCCCTATCTATGATCCTAAGGAGCTAGGGTACTTTGTTACTAAATCACTTCACTTCTGAGCCCCAGTTTCCTCATCCAAAAACTGGGGATATTAATCCTACCTATTTCTTATGGTTGTTGTCAGAAAAGTGCTCCATAAACAAACTTTAAAAGCACTATTCAGATGGCCATCGCTGTTACTGCTATTATGATGAATAGAAATGGACACAGTGGATAGAGAGTGCCAGCCCTGGAGTCAGGAAGACTCACCTGAGTTTGAGTCCTACCTCACACTTACTAGCTGTGTGACCCTGGACAAGTCACTTAACCCTGTTTACCTCATTTTCCTCATCTGTCAAATGAGCTGGAGAAAGAAATGGCAAACCATTCTGGCAAGAAATGGCAAGAAAACCCCAAATGTGCTAGTAGAGAAGAGTCGTGGAAAGAGTTCTAGACTCAAGAGTCAGTAAAACCCAAGTTCAAATCCTGCTGTACATACTTACTAGGTCATGTCACCCTCTGGGCCTCAGTTTTTGCATCTATCAGATGAGGGGGTTAAACTCAACCTCTAAGGTCCCTTCTGGTTCTGTGTGTGATACTGGTGGAGGTATCTACAGTATCTTGTCTTGACATCTCAAATTGGGCTCAAGAGAGTGTATTTTTTCATCTTTTTCAATTAACAATAGACTGTCAAGGGAATTAAAGAAAACAAAACAGCCTACACTTTCCAGATCTTAAACTGTATTGTAAAGCAGCTATCGTCAATTAATAAGCATTTATTTTCTCTCCCTTCCAAAAAAAAAAAAAGAAAGAAAAAAAAGAAAATTCAGCACCCTTATAACAAACATACATAGGCCAGCAAAGTAAACATCCATATTGGCTGTGCTTAAATATACACATGTCTATAATCTCTCTATCTTGCATTGTGCAACCTGAGCCCATCTCTTTTGGCCGGGAGATGGGGAACAGGCTTCCTTATTAGACCCCTTGAGTCCCCGATGGTTATCGCCACTGAACGGCATTCTTTAAATTGAAGTCTATTTTAACTGATTGACACACCACCACTTTGGAAGGATGGAGCTGCCAACCATGGTCCCATCCTCCACTCCTAATAGAGGCAGCCAAGGAAAGTCTATGGGGACATACAGGGAGCTGCTGGCAGCAGATGCCACCTAGACAGGTGAACCCAAGACCCAGGGATTCTAGTGATCTTTGGCAAGGGCACCGCATCGGGCACTGGGCATTCCCAGTACCTACCAAAGGGCAGCTTACCTCGTTCCCCTGCCCCACCTCCTGGCATTGTTCTTCTCTCTCAAGCGCTAAGATTTATGACTCCAGAGAGACACCAGCAGCCAGGCCTTCATTTCTCTGGAGTAGAGTTTCAGGAACTGAGAAATAGGCATCTTATAATTAGCACAGTTAATTTTCCTTTTGTTTGTAGCTGTATCACAATGGTGACAGTTCTGGGACCACAGAATGTAGAGCTGGGGTGGGGGACGCCTTTAGTGGTCAGCTGGCTTACTACCAACCACCCACCCACCCACTTTACAGAGGAGGAGATAAGGAACAGAGCAGGGATATGAATTCAGATCTAATACCAAATCCTGGGTTCTCCTCACTATACTATGATGCCTTTACCTGAGTGGTTAATGTTCTCTGGAAAGACAAGAGGCATCCAGAAGAATATTTAGCACACAGTAGGTGCCCAATAGTTGTTTTTAAATGATGGCATATGATATAAAAAGCCAACGTAATTTAGTCCAATCTTTTCATTTTACAGCAAGGAAAGCTGAGACCCCTCCCCAAGGAGAACTAAGTATTTAACGTTTCTGAGCCTGACCCTTGAATCTGCTCAGACATGGGCCTTGGAGAGTAGATTTCCTCAGTTTCCTCACCTGTCCAATGAGATTCGGCTCAGATCCCATGATCCGAAGAGTTGCTTGATAATGCAGTTCATAGCTGCTCACACTTCTCAAGGGTTTTTTCAGCTACAAAGCACTTCTAAATCCTGCGTTACCTCATTGGATCCTCAGCACAGCCCTATGTGCTCAGCAGGGCAAGAAAATGAACCCAGAGAGCGACATGCAGAGACATCAGCACTCTGCTCTGTTTGTGCAGCGGCTTCCTCTTGGCTAAGTGTGGTGCTTACTAGGTGCACATTGGGCATGGGAGGCCTGGTCAGACCTGACAGGTGGATTTTATTTAGCTGTACTTGTTACAAGAGACAGTTCTGTGGAAGGGGTGAGTGGGCAGACCTTGGGAAGTGACCCCAATCTAGGTTGTTGTTCTAAGCTTGCCAGGGAGGAGAAGTGAGTTACTCAAGGTCACAGAGCTAGTTAGTGGTAGCAGCATTATTCTGCAAAAGTCATGAAAGGCCAATCCTCAAAAGAGAGTTTTTCCCTAAGAGAAAGATGCTGCCGGACTTGGTTCTTAAAGGGGCAGGGTGGAAAGCTGCAGGGTTAGAACCCAGGATGGGGGGCGGGGGGGAGAGAACACACCAGCCTTTTCTATAAGTGGGGTAGGAGAAAGCCATAGAGGCCAACTGAGCTCAGAAGGCCAAGGAATCGGGTTAAAGGAGGCAGGCAGTTGTCTCAGGTCCCAGTAAAGAAACCAGTTGACCGGCTTGGCTTCCTCTCCCTCCCCCACCTCCTTGCTTGCTTTCCCATTACCTGTTTGTAGTGGCAGAGCTCACCTTTAACCAAGGGAGGAGCCCGAGCTGCCAGGGAACACACCAGTGCCCTCCTCTCTCTTCCTCTTCTTTTCACCTCTTTCATCCTCTGTTCTTTCTTCTTTCTCCTTCTCTCTCCCTCCTTCCCTCTCTTCCTTCCTTTCATTAAGAAAAGATCTCTGACTTTGGAATCACAGGGCCTGAGTTGGAATCCTATGTGACCTTAGGCAAGTCACTTTCCTTCTCTGGGCCTCTGTTTCCCCATCTGTAAAATGAGAGAAACAGACTAGCTGACAGCTGCTAAGGCCCCTTCCAGTTCTGGATTTATGATTCTCCCTCCTTCCTTTCCCTTTTCTCCTTCCTCCTTCCTCTTTTCCTGCCTCTCCTTCCCTTCCCAGAACCTCTAACCCTCGATGACACAGGGAAGCTGGAGTGAACGGTGGGATACATGCAGGACCTGGGGGCAGAGGAGCCTCAAACACTTTGAGTTCAGATGGCTTCCCCTGCCAGAGGTGTTTGCAGCCAGTGGAGACTCGGCAGGCCTAGATGCCTTTCTGAGATGACTCTTGTGTCCCCCCAACCCAGAATTTCCTACCTTACCCCTCTCCCTCTCAGTAGCACAAGTAGCAGCTTGAAGACCGAGGCTCCAACCTGAGCCCAAAGGAAGGAGAAAAACCAGTTTGGCCATTGGAGGAGGGGGTGGGGGAATCAGAACTCGGGCCTCATCAGCACCCAGTGTGGGGCAGTAACTCAAGACCTTCCACGAGATGCCAGGGAGTCAGGACCCAGATGGGGAAGGGGTCCAAGGAACTGGAGATGAGGGGCCCTGGCTCCACAACATCCTCCCTGTGACCCCGGAAGGGGCTCCCACACTTTAAACCTGGGCTCTCAAACACCAAGAAAGCACTTCTTCACTCTTTCCTAATTACTGGGGAGAGGGAGAGGGAGCCTCGTTAAGGGCGTAATTGGGGAAGGTTCAGAAAGGGAGCAGGAGAGAGTGGAGCCCCAGATAATGAACAGATTTTATGACTGTGGTCTTTTTGAACTTATTCAAAGCATCCATTTGATCCTCACCACCACAGGGCAAGCACCATTATCTCCATTTCACAGAGGGGTAAATCGAGGCCAAGCGGGGAGTGGTGGGAACAAGCTGCTTTAAGATGGTGGAGCTGGGGTTTGAACTGAGGTGGCAGGGGTGACTTCATGAGGAGAACATGGGCTTGGAATCGGAATAACAACTTAACATGACTGGGGCAGATTTTTGTCATCTCTCCCCTTGTATAAAATGGGGGGATAGAGTTGCTCTCTGAATCCTCTGACTTCCAAGCCTGGGCCTGATTTTCCTTTAAATACCAGTGCCAATATCAGGGGAATTTTGTGTGGATTCAGGAGGATACTCTCTCTGCTCCCTCCCCAGATCTCTTCCCTTGTCTCTCTTTTGCAAAGATCATTGATCCAGAGACGGAAGGGGTTAAGACATCTTCATTTTACAGAGAGGAAGCTAGACCCAGGGCAGTTAGTGGGGTAGCCAGGGTCACCCAGAGATAGGTGAAACCCAGGTCCTTGGACTCCACACTGGAGTCAGTGATTTTTACAAAAGGGCACTCCTCCTCCAACCCTCATTCACACAATGTGTGCCTCAGTCTGCTTCCCTCCTGGAGGTATGAGTTAGGGTCTTGGTACAAATAGGATTTGGGGTTCTTTTTGTATATGACTCCCCGTCTCCCAAAGAGTCATCCATAAGCTAAAGGAAGCCCCAGAGAATTTGCCTATTTGAAAGGGGAAGGAAATAAGCATTTTTGGAACATTTACTGTATACTAAGCACTTTACAAAATATCTCATTGGATCCTCATAATAACTCTGAGAGACAGAGGCTACTATGACCCCCATTTTACAGTTGAGGAAACTCAGGCAAACAAAAGTTAAACATTCCAAGCGTCACAAGATATCTGAGATCAGACTTGAATGACAGTCTTTCTGATGCAGTGGATAAAGCACTGGGCCTGGAGTCAGGACGACCTGAGTTCAAAGCCAGCCTCAGACACTAGCTGTGTGACCCTGGGCAAGTCACTTAACCCTATTTGCCTCAGTTTCCTCATCTGTAAATGAGTGGAGAGGGAAATGGGAAACCACGCCAGTATCTTTGCTAAGAAAATCCCATATCGCGTCATGAAGACTCAGACAAGAATGAACAGCGATAAACTTTCTGACTGTAGGCTGGGCACTATCCACTGGGCCACCTAGCCACCTGTTTGAAATGTGAATTTTTAAGAGTTCTGGGAATCGATCCCAAGCTTACTTCTCTGTGCCGTGAGAGGATCTCAAAAGGCCTAATCCCTTGTCTTTAGGGGACTGGCAAAACCAGGAATCCACAGCTGAGAACCCTGAAAACAACACCACCCAAAATGTGGGTCAGTGTAGCATCTGTTCGTAGTGGCGGCAGCATCACTCTGCAGAGGTCAGAGTTCTTAGAAGGATCCAATTTAAAGATATTTTGTAAAGTGCTTAGCATGCAGTAGGGTACTCCATACATGCTTATTCCCTTCCCCTTTCCAATAGACTAAATTGTGGGGTGCAGACAGTAAAGGCAACTAAGGAGGGAGAGGAGCTCGGTGTGTACTGGAGAGTTTGAACCTGTTCCTATAGGCAGTAGGGAGCTATTCAAGGCCTTTGAGCAGGGCCCCCAGAGCAGCATTTTAGAATGAAACCTCCAAGTGTTTGCAGCAGGAATTATAGAGAGGTGAGATCAGTGCAATATTTTGTTGGAGGTTTTACATTTATTTTTGCTTTTTAATTTATTCTAAGCATAATAATTTAGCAATTCAGACATAGGATACAGAAACCAAAATGAAAAGATTTTAAGGAATTATACATGAAAACAAACTCCATTTAAGTAAAAAAAAAAAAAGTATTAACTTTAATAAAATACTAATGAGCTCCCCGCTGAATTATTTTCTTCCTTTGTGTACTCTGGGTTCCGTTGCTGTTTACATGGTTAGAGTCCGTGTGTATGTTTCACTTCTCCTTTACTCTGCACCCCTTCATTTGTATCCCCTGTGTCTTTTTTCATTTTCTTTCTCATTTTTACAGCACAATAATATCCCGTTTTATTAAGGAACCCCAGCTGGTTTATCTGCTCCCCAAATGTTATGCACCTGGCCAGTCTTTTGCTATCTAGTAAGAGGAGAGCTGTTAGGAATACACTTGTCCCTGTAAGCTTTTTGTTTCTTCCATCAATACCACCCTTAGCAGGGATGAGATTGGCAGGCACGGTTCCTGGCAGTAGGATGGAGGGATGAGGTCAAACAGAAGAGAATCTCCAGGTCTCTCAAGACAGAACAAAATTCTCCTCTGGTGGTGCCCCTGAGAGCCCTGCTCGCCTGTGAAGCAGCCATCAGATGGGTTGATTCAGGGAGTGGGCTCTTTGGTTAGGAGGTTCATCTGCTTCATGGGATGGGGAGTCGGCTCTGGGAGCTCAACACCCTCCGTCTTTGAGGGAGGTAGCGATGAGCTCCCTGTCACTGGAGGTTTTGGAGTGAGGATGGGGAGACATTGATAATACAGTATAAAAATATAGGAGGCAGAACACTTTGGGAACCTACAGAGCAGAGGCGCGCGCGCGCGCACACACACACACACACACACGTTGGGAACCAACACAGCAGCCCCTCCCCCAGACCCTGGAGTGAATAGTGCCTAACCCACAGACAGTCCTTAACAAGATGATACTGCCTCCAACTCCAGAGACAAAAACCAGGCTGTAAAAAGGCTTAGCTCAGCACTCCTGCTCTCCTCTAAGATTGGGTGGGGATTGGAGGGCAGGGGAGTAATTGCTGGCTAGACTGGAATAGCAGGATCATCATCTGCAGTTTGGGGAAATTGAGGCACATTTATGTTACTTGTCCTGGGACTCATGAGTTCAGAAGAATGCCAACATCAGCTAGTCCAAGTCCTCTTTTTTTCAGGTGAGGAAACTGAGGTGCAGAGAGATTCCCGCGACTTGCTCATGGCATACAACTTGGGGATAATAGTGAAGTCAATCACTACATATTTATTAAACACCTGCTGTGTGCTGGGCACTAAAGACGCAAAAATAAAATTTCCTCTGCCCTCATCTGAGTTTTCCTTCTAAATGAGGGAGACAGCACATGTGTGCATATATTTGTGTACATGTGTGTACTGTATACATGTGTGTTTACACACAGGTGCCATATACATCTTTGTGTGCATGGTGGGCATATATACACCATGTGTTTCTTTGCACATATGTTGATGCTGCACAGTGCACATTTACACCGTGTGATTGGGTACAAACGTGCACAGTGTACGTGTGCATATGTGCTGTGCATATGTACACGTGTGATTAAATTTGTACATGCATGTGTTGTGTTTGTGTACATGTACACACGAGTGCTATGTGCTCATGCGTTGTGAATGTGTGCACATGTGGGATTAGATTTGCACGTGTGCACTGTGCTTGTATACATGCACATACATGTGCATTGTGTATTTGTGCCATGTGTATGCATGTGTATTTAGGCACAGTGTGTGTATGTGCACACGTGTATCTACCACATGTGTGCACATATATGTATGTAGCGTGTGTATATGTCTGTGTATCCATATATAATAAACACAAGGGAATTGGTGGGACGACTGAGGGCAGATGTGTGGAAGGGGGTACTTGGGCTGGGTCTGGAAGGAAGCTGAAGGTTAGATCAGGAAGAGTCTCTTCTGATGCAGGAATGCCTCAGCCAGGCTCTCTCTGAGGGGCCCCAGAGTGCTAACTCCAGGGACTCCTTCCTCTATGCCCCCTTGGGCCCCGCTCTCTGCCTAAGCCAAGAGCTTCCTGCCCATCATGGTGGGGCAGGGGTAGGGGGAGACTGCAGCAGGACAGATTCTGTTGGCTGGGCACACCCAGCAGCACCGTGAGAAGATATTAAAAAGTGTGCAAACCCGTAAAATCATTAGGGTTCCTTCGGTGTTGGGATTTGTAACCAAGGGAGGCGGCCTCCCCCAGCAACTTGGGGATGGCCGCACCCCCACGGGGAGTGGCAGAGGCTCTCTGGATACTCCCTGGGCACCATGCCTCTGAATCCCAGCGGGGCTGGCTTCTGGTCTATTCTCAGTCCCTGAGTCCAAGTGCCTGCCCTAGCAGGCCTCAGCAGCTGAGCAGGACCAAAGGAGGCAGCCATGTGTGCTGGAGGACAAGACCAGGACTGAGAGGCCAAAGAGTGCATTGGGAAGAGTAAAAGGCCCAGGGTTCAAGCCCTGCCTCTGGCATGGGCCATGTAACCTGTGAGCCTCTGGTTTCCTCATCTGTGTAATGGGGTAATACTCCTCATCTTGTAGGTATTTGACCTTTGAGGAAAGGGCTAACAGTGTTTGTAAACCTAAAAGCCTTATGGAAAAGAGTTATTATTAGGGTCATAGATCAAGAGTTGGAAGGACTTCTAGGCCATTCTAATTATCTAGTCCAATTCATTTTACAGATGAGAAAACTGAGGCCCAGAGAAGTTAAATAATTTGTTCAGGGTCACACAGGTGCCAAGAGGCATTTCCAGAATTTGAACGCAAGCTCACTAACTGAAAATTCAGTGTTCTTTCTACAATAACCCCTTCCCCCAATACTTCCTCTTCATTCATAGGGTCATGGGAAGCTGGGTTTAGAGCTGAAAGGCGACTGAAAGGTCATCTAATTTTTGGTCATTTCAGTCATGTCTGGTTTGGGGGTTTTCTTGCCCAAGATGCTGGAGTAGTTTGCCATTTCCTTCTCCAGTTCATTTTACAGATGAGGAAACTAAGGCAAAGGGGGTGAAGTGGCTTAACCAACGTCACACAGCTACCAAATGTCTGAGGCCAGATTTGAACTCATGAAAATGAGTCTTCCTTGCTCCAGGCCCAACGCTTTATTCACTGCACCACCTAGATTCCCTTAGTCACATCCTACTCTTTGTGACCCCATTTGAGTTTTCTTGGCAAAGATACTGGAGTGGATTGCTATTTTCTTCCTCCAATCCATTTTACAAATGTAAAAACTGAGACAAACAGGGTGAAGTGACTTGCCCAGGGTCACACAGCTAGGAAGTGTCTAAGACCAGATTTGTACTTAGAAGATGAATCTTCCTGATTCCAAGTCCAGCGTGCTGTATCCACTGCGCCACCTAGCTGCCCCTCATTTTATAAATGAGAATAGAACAAGGAGAGACAGAAAGAATCACAGACAAGCAGGATAGCTTTGAAAGTTACGTGCTTCAAAGGAAATGCACCTGCTGCCTAATAGAGATTTGCAGTTTCATAGATAACCTCCTTATTTTGTTCTGCAAAGTGTATGAATATTTCATTTGGTGTTTGTGTCAAGTTAAAAATTTTTTTTAAATTAAAAACCCCATTTTACACATAAAGAAACTGAGACCTAGAGCAGACATGACTTGCCCAGCCAGGGCACTAACCCAGGCGCTCTGACTCCAATTGCATATTCATCGCTGCCCATCTCCCCAGTTGTGCAAAGCCTTCTGCCAAGGCTATACATCAAAGTATGCTAGAGGACACACTCAAAGACTATCCATTCTTGAAAGGGCCTCAGAGAACATCGATTCTGACTCCTCTCATTCCTCAGATGAGAAAACTATAATTTAGAAAGGGGAGGTAAGTTGTGCCAAATTACACAGTCTATGAGTGTGACTAGGAGTGGCTGACTCTGTGCCCTCCCCTAGCCAGCTTCTGAGGTTCCTGAGGGTGGGAACCCTGCTTAATGGACTTCTGCCCTCCTCACGGTTTGGTGGATCCAAAGAGCACTGGACTTGGTGTCCAAGGACCAGGTTTCAAATCCTGGTTTGGCACCTCCCTGGATGATGGCTTTGCTAAAGCACCTTTCACTCCCTGGGCCCCAGTTCCCTCCTCTATAAAATAAAGGGCTCCAACTAGATTGGAGCTCTGTGCTCTCTCACAGCTCAGTCCCTTGGTCATGTCTTTTTCTGTCCTCCATGCAGTCTCTGGGCTTTCCCTTTCCCATCTTCACTCTCTCAGATTACAGGGGTCAGTTGTTTGTTTTGGTGCAATGGAAGATGGACACCAAAACAGAGAATACTTCACCTCCTGATCTTTTCCATCTTTTTTTTTTTCTCATTCCCAGGTGCCCCATACTGGACCCGGCCTGAGCGAATGGATAAGAAACTGCTTGCTGTCCCAGCTGCAAACACAGTTCGCTTCCGGTGTCCAGCTGCGGGCAACCCCACACCCTCCATCTACTGGCTGAAGAATGGCAGAGAGTTCAAGGGAGAACATAGGATTGGGGGGATTAAGGTGAGAGACAGTGTCTGGGGTTTGGTACCCTCTGCATCCCTTAATCATCCACAGCATCTGCTCTATTTGGGGAAGATGAGATAAAATGAGATAAATTTGGGGAAGATGTCCTCAAAGCACTGTTCAGCTTTGAAAGTCTCGGTTCTGAGGTCCCTCCCAGCTCCGACGTTCAGTGGTCCATCCCTTGGCAAGATCTGCCTGCAACCGCACTGTTTCCCATTGGTTCCTCTTGTAGCTGAGACACCAGCAGTGGAGTCTGGTCATGGAGAGCGTGGTGCCCTCGGACCGAGGGAACTACACCTGCGTGGTAGAGAACAAATACGGGAGCATACAGCAAACCTACACGCTGGACGTCCTGGGTGAGTCTCGGCCCCAGGTGGAGATTTTACTCCTCCTGGAGGCTTCGGAGCTTTCGTTTCTCCACCAGCTAAGTGGGCTTATGGATCTCACAGTTACATTTATGTTCAGACAGAGGATTTGGAGGAGTGGTGGGAAGGGGTTGAAAAGATCTCCGTGAGGTTAGCCTGGGAGTACGCACCCCTGCCCACCGCAGGTCTAGAGTTGGGTCCTCTCTGGTCTTTTTTTTTAGAGAGATCCCCACACCGGCCCATTCTGCAGGCCGGCCTCCCGGCCAACCAGACCGTGGTAGTGGGGAGCAACGTGGAATTCCACTGTAAGGTGTACAGCGATGCCCAGCCCCACATTCAGTGGCTGAAACATGTGGAGGTGAATGGTAGCAAGTACGGCCCAGACGGGACACCCTACGTCACCGTCCTCAAGGTTCGTAGCCAGGTCCTGGGTAAAGGGGGGGGCGGAGAAGAAATAGCATTTTTTTCCTCCTCTTTCTCACTCCAGAGCAGGCGTTCATGTCTTCATCCTCGACACTTTGTGCCTACTGTGTGCCAGGCACTCTGCTAAGTGTTTTACAAATAGAATCTCATTCGTTCCTCAGAACCAGCTAGCTGAAGCCAGGGGGAAAAAAAAACGAGGGTCCTGGAGTCAGGAAGACCTGAGTTCAAATCCAGCCTCAGGCACTGACTAGCTCTGTGATCCTGGACAAGTCACTTAACTTCTGTTTGCCTCAGTTTCCTCATCTGTAAAATGGGGATGGTAATGACCCCTTTATGACTGGGAGCTGTGTGACCCAGATTCTAATCCCTTCTCTCTTGTAACTGGTGCAAATCTTCCTCCAAGGGGCCTGCTCTCTTTATCTGTGAAGCTTCATGTCCTGCTCACCCTGGATTAGCAGCCTGGGAATCCCATTGGTTCCTTCTCCCTATGCTCTCTTGCATCTGTCACGTCCAGCCATGGTTAGGCCTTCATCATCTCTGGCTTGGACTAGTCTCCTTAATGGTCTTATCTCAGTGTTGTTTCCCCTTCCCATCTAGGAACAATAACCATCCAATAACCCATGTGGGTTATTGATATAATTACCCTAAAATAGGGTCCTCACCACATTTCTCCCATTGCTCAGGAATTTTTGGTGGCTACAGCATAAAACACAGACTCATCTGTCCATCATTCAAGGCCTTCCACAGTCAGGAGCCACCCTGCTCTCCCGCATTACTGCCCTCCTCTGTCCCTTGGACATGGCCTACGTTTCCCTATTTCTGCCTTTGTTCACACTATGCCCCTTAAATTTAGAACAGGATTGCCCTCAACTATCCCTGCCCTCAACTATCAGTACCTCTCAATAGCCCAGACATGATGCAGAGCCTGCCTCCAATGCTACCCATGCCAGGGAGTCTGCCTTCTCTCCCGTGCCTCAGTTTCTCTTTCAACAAAATGAAGAAGACCTTTGTATCTCTTCCAATAATAGGAGCCTTGTGGAGAGCCTTACATGCCAGACATGTGGAGTCTTCCTCATTCCTATGAGATGGGACTCTTGGATTAGGGAAAGGACGCTTGGTGGGGGTGTCTAGGGCAAGCCAGACTTTGCCACTATCCATTCCCCCCCCATATGCTTCCCTCTCCCATGCCATCCAACTTGATTGTCTTCTGGTTTCCAGGTGGGGAAGGAAAGGATTTCAAACTCCCTAGAATCTGACTCAGAATAAATTTTGACCCAAGCTAGATCCCAAGAAGGGTCATGGTGATAGAAATGTTTTCTTCAGCTCCTTGATAGCAGAGGACAGATATGGTCAGAGGAGAAAGAGGAGGAAGTAGGTATTGTCTGCTTTATAACCCTCAGTTTCCACAAGGAGTCAGCTGCATGGGGGTCCCTCCTCCCATGATTGTGCTTGCGCTTCTCCCCAGAATTTGGGAGATGATTCAGCTCGGCTCCTCATCTCCCCCTCCCTGCCGCTCCCTCCCATGCAGCCGCAGAGGAGGCTTCCAGAAAGACCCAATAAGGTTTAGACACCAAAGTCCCCAAAGAGAACTATCCATCTAGTGATTTAGAGCCTGCTTTGAAGAAAGCCCAGGAAGAAAAGGGAAAAAGGCAAGAGCAGAAGGTGGAACCTGGGAGCTCTGCGTGCGCATCTGCCTGTGTGATCTTCTGCTTTCCCCCATGGTTTCTGCTCAGCCCTTTTTAAAAAAGAAATGTCCTCTACCCAGTGGAAAATATAACCACTTGAAAAAGCCAAGCCAGCAGCTGGGCTCTGGCTGCTTCCGCAGTTTGTATTTTGTCTCCAAACTCTGTTTTGGAGCTCTGATAATGGAAATCGCATTTGCCAAGTCAGGTCATAGACTCCTGTCCCAGCTAATCCCCCTCTGTGAAGGAGCACAGCATCTATCTTCCCCGGAGCCATTAGGAAGCAAGAGTTTCTCACCTCTGTTGGTGTAGCCTTCCCCTTCACCGCTGTATTTCATTCTGTGCTTGCTTTGTGGCTTTAGACACACGTTTTGGCCTCAGTTTCCCCATCTGTTAAACAAGGGGCAGGGGGGAATAAACAGTGTAATTCTTGAGAGGGTCCCTTCCAGCTCTGACATTTGTGTGAGTTTGTATGCCAAAGGTGTGTGTGTGTGTTTTGATAACGTAATTTTCCTTCCACAGTTCTTAGGATCCAGAGCACCGGAAGAGATATCAGATGGGGGGGCAGAGGAGAGGGATGCGAATGGTGTGGCAAAGGCCAGGGAAAAGAGCCAAAGGCTGGGAAAGAAATTGCGCGGCGCCCAGCGGCGGATGGTGTTTGTGGTGTACTGAAGTCCAGGTTTCTGTCTGTTCCTGCAGTCATGGGTCAGCACTACCATTGAAGCAGACGCTAGCCTGAATCTGTTCAATGTGACAGAACAGGATGAAGGAGAGTACCTTTGTAGAGCCAACAATTTCGTAGGCATAGCCGAAAAGCCCTTTTGGCTCCACATTCGCAAATTCAGACCAGGTAACTGTAGACTGACTCTGTCCCAAAGCCTTAGCAACACGCAGGAATGAGCTTTTAACACTTTAAAGAAACTGATCAAGTTTTAAAAAAATCATTTGGTTACACACTGTCATCTGGTGCTGAATGGCTTGATCTTAATTCTTTGCTATGTATATGTGTGTTTTTATATGTATATTTATATATATATAGTGTGTGTCAGTGTACATATATATATATATATATAAATATATGTATATACTTTTGGATTAAAAGGTCAATCATCAAATGCAATGGAAAAATTCCCACAATAAAATGACTGAACTTCTTAAACACAGAAATACCCCCACTTCTCAACCCTCTCTCTTTCTAGAAATTTACCCCATTTCCCTCATGAGTGCTAGACTTAGGAATGCGTGCTTGTGACCATTCCAAATATGGCAAAGTAAAAGGGGCCCTAGGTGTGAGGTAGGGTCTTAAATGACCTAAGTTTGAGTTTTGGTTCTACCATTTATTTGCTGTGTGATTGCTGTGTCCTTCGTGGGTTTTCCCACTCAGTAAAATGAGGGACATTGGGCTAAATGCCAGCTAGCAGAGTTCACCTGTGAACTTTCCATCCTATCGATGACGTGATTATTTTCTTAGAAGAATATGATCACAGGTCCAAGCCAGGGCCCAGCCTGCCAAAAGACATGGTCCAGCAGCATTGTTAAAGCGTGCACTCGCTTCATTCTAATCAGCTTTCTTCTGCCCATCTCTAGCCTCTCTCCTTTCCCCTTCCCTTTCCTTGACTGATCCTCAAGCTACAGTGTATGGCATGTGACAAGTTGTGTAGCGTTGTTAACCTGCAGTCTCCAAAGTGGGCCCTCCCACGGGATTTGGAGATTGAAATCTCAATTCTTGTCACCTGTTAGCTGTGCACATTCTGTCATTCCCTCTCTGGGCCTCAGTTTCCTCATTTGAAATGAGGAGGTAGGACTAGATGAGCTCCCTTCTAACTCAGAGGCCTACCGTCTTGTATTCAGACAGAGGAGCCTCACCATTCTTTTCTTCACAAGTTCACAGCCACCCTCGAGCTCATAGCTCATCCCTGAGCCCGCTGTACTAACCCCCTGCCCCCAGTCACATTGTGGGGTGACTTTTCCATTGAGATGATTTTGCTTGCATGCTGCCGCTTTAGTGGGACAGAGTAAATGCCTGGTGAAGGGAACCCTTGCTTTCAACTCCAGGTTGCCAGCGGGGTCTGGAATGAAAGGGAAGACGGGGCGTGTGAATTACCTTTTCCATTTGGTTTGGTTTGGTTCTCAGTCTGTGTCAGACAATGTGCCTGTGAAAGCTGGTGATCTTCTGCGTTGCGTGCTGGGAACCTAAACAGCTCCCTTTCCTCAGTCTCTCGCTGCCCTTCCTATCTCGGTGTATCTTTTTATCTTTCTAGACGGCAGGAGTTAACACAACGGATAAGGAACTAGAAATTCTCTATTTGCGCAATGTCACCTTTGAGGATGCGGGGGAATATACTTGTCTTGCTGGGAATTCTATTGGGTTCTCACACCACTCTGCTTGGCTGATGGTGCTCCCAGGTACTCTTCTCCCCTCTGCTTTCCTGTCTGGGTCTGGGCCCTTTCTTTCCTGTTGGGAACACAGCAGTGGGGGATTCTTAGAAATGCCAAAGTGCCGTCTGGGGGGGGGAGGGGCTGAAATAAGATCTTCCCAAGGTTGGCCATGCACCATGGGATACATGGATACATGGGGCTGGGGAACTCAAATTCAATTGCAAATGGAAATTGAGATCCTAAATTGCCAATCCTATCTAGACTGGCCTTCACAGAATCGAATTCTCCCCTTCCTTCCCTTATCAACAGCATTGCCCTCAGTGTTTTTCCTCAAAAGGCAGAATATCTTAATAGTACAGTCATCTGAGCCTTCAAATTCCCACCCTGACCATACAGTGACTCCCAGGGGTGTGGACTCTGGTATAAAATGAGCGCACCTGAGTTCTGGTCCCAGCATGGCTGCTGACTTGCTGTGAGATTTGGGAGAAGTCACTTCCTAGGTCCCAATTGTTTCATTTGCAAAGTGACAATTTCCTAAAATTTCCTTCTGGTTCTGGTACCCTATTTAGGATCCTAAGAAGAAAGAGATAGTTTTCACAGAAGGGCCCTCTTGCCCAGTCATGTCTGCCCACATGTATAGAAGACAGTCACCTGGTACAATATGTAGGTGCAAACACAGCAAACAGTGGCCTGACTTGTGTCTGAGGCCTTTTGCCCTGACATACTCGCCCATCTATCCCCACAATTAACCTCAGCCACTCGGAAGCTGTGGAAAGCTCTGGGGGGTCGTACTCACTGGCTCCTTTGGCATAGCTAAACTCTCACAACATGCTGTGCTGGCCATAATTGGCCTCCGTTCACAAATAGGTAGGGGCCCTTGGCTCTGTGCATCCAGGGCCCTCTTGGGGTTCCAAGTTCCTTGACTCCCTGTCCCCTTCCCTCCTCTTCCTCTTCCCCTTCCCCATTGTCCCCATGCCTTCTCTCAAACCTCTACTTCCTAGTCCCTAATGCTGCATTTTGAGATGAGCTTTGGCAAATCTCATCCCCTGATGGAGGGGTTGTCCAGTTAGAACCCTGGTTAGTGCCCTTTCCAAAGCAGGGAAAGAAGAATTCCCAAGGAATGTCTAGGAAAGCAGACCCTGGAAGCTTTGCCCAAAACTTTTTCTCATTTAGTTATTTTTATTTAGGGATTTAACACAAAATACATACACACACACACAAGCAAGTTTCCTTCTGACTTTTAGAAGCAAACCCAGTTAGAACTGTACAAAAGAGCATGCACAGAACATTGTCCTGGCCCATCTGATACCCTCTGTGAGGGTCTTTCCCCCGGCCTCAGATTTTTATGATGCATCCACACAGACACAGAGACAAAGCCAACATGCAGATCCCCACAGACACCTAACAGGTCACACAGGGATCATAAGTCAACAATCCTGGAGAGCACGTAGTCCAACCCCCTCATTTACCAGTAAGGAAACTGAGGCTGAGAGAGGGAAATTGACTGGCCTCAGATCTTCCAGGTATCGAGGAGCCAAATCCAGCTCTCCTTCCTCTGTACTCTGCTGTGTCCAGAAGCACTGAATTTATGGTCAGAGGATTTGAATTTGAATTCTGTTTCTGCTACTTAACAATCTCAGTAATCCCAGGCACATTATTGAACTTGTCCTCATCTGTAAAATGAGGGCATTGGGATAGCTTGAGATCCCTAAAGACAAACAAGTGTATATAGAAAGAAGCCATCGAGCATTTACTAAGTATGTGCTACACAGATGCCAGGCATTGTGCTAAGGGCTAGAGATGCAGAGAAAGGCAAAAACAGTCCCTGCTCTCAGAGTTTAGTCTAATGGAGGGAGATCATGTGCAAAGAACTATGTACAAATAAGATAAAGACACAGTAAGTTGGAGATTATCTCAGAGGGAAGAGGAACTGGGAAAGACACGAATTGACATATTACAGGTTATCTAGGCCTGAATTCTAGTTCAGCCCCTTCAGCCTTTGAGGCCTTGGGTGAGTTTCCTTGGGTACACCCTTTGTTCTGCATTTTTCATCCACGAAATGAGGAGGTTGGAATTGATGCCTTCTAAGGGTCCTTAAAGTTCTAAGTCATGATTGTGCCACACACACACACAGAGACACACACACTCTCTCCCTCTCTCTCTCTCTCTCTCTCTCTCTCTCTCTCTCTCTCTCTCTCTCTCTCTCTCTCTCTCTCTCTCTCTCTCTCTCGGAGGTACATGCATTCAGGTGCCGCAGCAAAAAAAGGTGGGCTGTTATGTCTTGGAACAGACCCTTGCCCATCTCCCCATTCCCTCCCTCTCCTCCTCTCCTACCCCTCTCTTTCCCATCCTGTCCCTGGGCTTTCCCCTGCTTCTTCTGCCCCTAACCAGCTCTCCCATCGTTCCCCAGCTGAAGAGATGGTTGAAGTGGATGACTCGGGCAGCGTCTTTGCAGGCCTCCTCAGTTACGGGCTTGGGTTTTGTCTCTTCATTGTGGTGGTGGCAATAGCCGTCGCCATCTGTCGGCTGAAGATGCCCTCCAAGAAGGCCATCAACACCCCCACTGTCCAGAAGGTTTCCAAGTTTCCGCTCAAGCGACAGGTAACAGAAAGTAGATACAAGATTCCGAGCCCCTCCTCCTATCATCCCCCCCTTAGCTCCTCTCCCCTCTGCCTGCCAAGGTTGGAGAGGGGTTAGGGGTAGAGCCTTCAGGCTCCTGGAATTCTGGACTCAACCAACTGGCTTTGAAATTGGATATCAGATGTATTTCTTTTTAACTTTTAATACAAAAATTTTTATAAAAGCCTCAGGTGCCACCAGTGACTGGAATAAGTAAGATTTAGGTCATGAGCAGGGAACCATAGTGGAATGAGAAGAGGGTTGGACTTCATCAGGAGACATGAGTTTAAATTCTGACCCTTGCTAATTAATTAATTATGACTATGGGCAGACAAGCCATTTCACTCAGGTTCCTCATCTGTAAAATAAATGTGACAATACACCTCTACCTCAAAAGCACCTTATAGATACCATGGAAATGGGAACAACTTTAGAGAATGACTTAATATTTTCAAATAGAATAAGAGCACATGCTCATGGTATGTTGAGATCTGACATCTTTGTACCATCTGGACAAAGATGGTTCAAGAGCTCCACCTTCACCAGATCAGAGGAAGGAGGCCTTGGTGCCACTGAATCATCCCACTTGCTTACCCTGCATGGATCCAAAATCTATCCTTCTGGTAACTCCTAGTCCTCCTCTCTGGGACCAAGCAGAACATATCCTCCTTTCCCATGACCACCTTTTAGGTCTTTGAAGATGCCTCTCCTGCCTCACATCCCCAAGTTCTCTCCAAGCTAAATATTCTTCAGTTGATCCTCAAAGGGCCTGCCTCATTTCCAGTCTCTTCACCAGCCTGGATGCCCTCCTCTTAGAGGGGAGGGGATAAGGGGGTTCAGCTTGTCAGTGCCTCTTCTAAAACAATGCCCCCAACAGAGCTCCGCACTCCAAACGTGGTCTGACCAGCCTGTCCACAGTTCTAGATGCCACAGTAACCTGGCACCAAGGATTTGTTGAACCCTAGCCTTGCCAGACCTTGGGAAATCTATTCACTCTAGTTCACACACTTACATGAAACACCTCCTGTATGCAAAGGCCCATGTTTGTTGCTGAGACTATAAAGCCAAAAAGGGACATGAGTCCTACCTTCAGGGAGCATATACCTGAAAGGGAAAGACTCTACAGAGGGGGGCATCATGATGTGATGGAGCGAGTACTAACTTTTAAGTCAGAGGATGAGTGTTCAAATCCAACCTTGAATGCTTCTATGACCTTGGAAGAATTTTTAGACCTCCAAGGGCCCCAATTTTGTTACCCATTTCAGGTCTAAATCAATGGCCCTGTTTCCACAAACAAGCATTTAACACAAAGTTGAATACAACAAGGCAACGCCAGGAATGTTTGAGTCTACGTAATAAGATCATTCTCCGTGAACACCTGGCAATGTTAGATCATTTGAGGAGTCACGGGGCTTACAAAGTGTCCAGCCCATTTTCTAGATCTGCTAGGCAAGTTGTCTGGCAACGTTTGCTCAAAGAGTTCCTGTTGAACTCTTGTGATAAATGCTCTCTTTGAGCTTGTCTCTGGTCTGCTGAGCACAGAATTTCCCATCCCTACTGACTTCCTGAAAAAAACCAGGCCTATCCCCTTAGGAGCCCTGCTATTCTGCCCAGAAACCCCTGAAAGGCAGCCAGGTTTATCTGAGACCGAACCTCCTGACCCCTTTTCTGTGGGTGGGCAGACTCTAGCATAGAAATAACCCCAATGAGCACCTCCCTCCACACCTTCCCCCCACTACACACACACACACACTGGCATGAAGGGAAACCATAGTTGTGTGAGTTCCTGCTGGGTATGGAGGCTTCCAGGTGAACTTGATCGCTCTCCAGGCATCTCTGTGGCACTCAGGAGGAACTGGGCTTGGTTATGGCTGCACAGTGTTTTTAGAAACATCTAGAGAAGGGGCTTCAAATTCCTGGACTCTCTCACCACTGCCTTCTAAGGTCTCATTCAGCCTCAGAACGAGGAAGGAACCAAGACTCAGGTCTTGACTCCAAGCATTCTGGGACTTCTCTCTCATCCAAACCACAAACCAGGAATGACCCTGAGCATCTCTCTCAACAGACTCAGGGGCCTCCAGTGTCCAGGGCACACAGACTCATAATTACAATACACAGTCAATGCATCTCTCTAGGACTTGAGTTCAGTCTTCCATGCTTAACGCAAGGAGGAGCAAGGGGAAGAGGTGTCTAGTTGAGTTCTATATTTGTTCTTCTGGGGGTCTGATCACCCAGAGAAAGGGGACCAGGAAATTGTCTCTGATAAACTTGGCTGCCAGTTAGAAGTTTGAGGGGCAGGATAGTAGGACTCCACAAGAGGGGAAAGGTCATTATAGGCTATGGGATAGGAGGAAGAAAAGTGGTCTTGGGATTGGCAGACCTGGCTTTGAAGATCACCACTGATATTTGCTATCTATATGGCGCTGGCCAAGCTTTTTAACCTCTCTGAATCTTATTTCCTCATCTATAAAACGGGGGCGATGCCTGGATTTTGTGAATCATAGATTTAGAGCTGTAAGGGACCTCAGAGATCATCTCATCCAAACCACTTGTTTTAAAGATGAGGAAACTGAGGTCGTGCCTGAGGTCACACAGATAGAAGAGCTGGGATGCGAGTCTGTCCTTTCCTTTGGTATCCTTTGGGTTATTATTACCAGCACTCAGGAAGGTGAATCAGAAAGAGAAAGAGGTAGCCCTTGAGGTAGGCCCTAAGAATAGGGAGGCTTTCAGGAGGAAGGCGGTGTAAGAGATTCTTGTATGGGAACAGAGAACAAGACTTAAGAGGCACTCAGGTTGGCTGGAGTATGGACTGTGTGGGAGGTAATGATTGAACCATAATCATTCCAGATTGTGGAGGGCTTTGAATGCCAGGACAGAATTTTCTCAGTAGGAAGGAGGGAGTTCTGTAGCATATAATGCCCCATCACAGGAGAGCTTGCTTTTCTGTTTTCTTGTCCTTCCTTGGAAAGACCATTTGGCCACATGGAAAGTGTTTGGAAGGCATGTGGCAATAATATTCTATTTGCTCCCTTCAAGCAGGTGTCCCTGGAGTCTAACTCGTCCATGAATTCCAACACCCCGCTGGTGAGAATCGCCCGCCTCTCATCCAGTGAGGGGCCCATGCTGGCCAACGTGTCTGAGCTGGAGCTCCCTGCTGACCCCAAGTGGGAGCTGTGCAGATCTCGGTCAGTGCTTCAGTGCCCACCTGCCCCTTGGCCTCAGATTCCCCCCTCTTCTCTTCATCCTGCCTTAAAATTATACTGATCCTTCAAGCCCTCTCCCTGGTTTTGGCAATAGGAGCCTTGTCATTAAGTCACTGGGTCACTCTGAGCAAGTCCCTTTCTTTTGGGGCATCATTATAAAAAACAGGCTTGGGAGGTGGGGGCTGGACTAGATGACCTCTGTGAAAGTTTTAATATTCCTTCAGTCACTGAGTGTGAATGAGGTCCCCAGCCCTGTGCTAGGAGAAACAAGAGAAGACACAGTTCCAAGCCCTCAGAGGACTCATAGTCTGATTAAAGAGGTAGAATATGGAGCAGTACCAGTTGTTTGGATGCTAACCTATGTGATGGAGATTCCAGAATATTCAGAAACGGGGGGGAGGTCTGGGTAAGGAGAGCTGAGCCTTGAACGATGAGGCCAGCAGTAGGAGCTCATTTCAGTGACACTGGACACACAGTTACCGTAAAGAACGTAGTGTCACAATCATTATCCCCATTTTATAGGTGAGGGGACAGGCTCAGAGGGAGTCAGTGATTTGCCCTGTAAGAATACAATCGGGTTTAGTTGTATGTGCTTATGGGAGTACGTCTTCACCAGTCTCTCTCTCCTTCTAGTCTTACCCTGGGAAAACCTCTTGGGGAAGGCTGCTTTGGCCAGGTGGTCATGGCGGAAGCCATCGGCATCGATAAGGACAAGCCCAACAAGCCCATCACTGTGGCGGTGAAAATGTTGAAAGGTAATGTCAAATGAGCAAACGGGCCTGGCAAGGGAAGGGGGACATAAGACAGGGAAAGGCATGACACACAGGAGACATTGACACCTGTAGATTCTGGACCTCCCTTCAGTCATGTCTGACTCTTCGTGATCCCATTTTGGGGTTTTCTTGGCAGAGAGATGGCCATGGTTTGCCTTTTCCTTCTCCAGTTCATTTTACAGATGAGGAAACTGAGACAAACAAGGTTAAGTGACTTGCCCAGGGTCACCCAGCTATGAAATGTCTGAGGCCAGATTTGAACTCAGGAAGATGAGTCTTCCTGAGTCAAGGCCCAGCACTCTATCCACTGCACCACCTAGCTGCCATCTCCTTTCCTGGGAGTTATTTTAAAAGGGCCAAAAAAGCACAAAAGGGGTTGTTCCTGATGGTTCAGCTCTCTTCAGGAGAAAGAGAAGAAAGTTCTAGCCTCTGGGAGAAGATGGAGGAGCAGACAAGGGCTGCCCTCAGGGAGCTCACTAGAAGAGGAAAGGGAGAGTCAGGACTTTCTTCTCTCTCTCTCCCTCTCTCCCTCCTTCCCTCCCTTCCTCTCTCTCTCTCTCTCTCTCTCTCTCTCTCTCTCTCTCTCTCTCTCTCTCTCTCTCTCTCTCTCACACACACACACACACACACACACACACCTCCAATACTATACTCAAACAACATGGCAGCCATGTCACAAGGCCCCAGTGATGAATTGCCCATGGAGTGAGGTACACAGCAAATGCTGTTCCACTCTGGGGAGGGGGAGGTCACTGGACTGCAGAGATCCGGGTAGGCTCCTCAGAAGATGCTTAGTTGGAACCCTGCCCAGGAGACCTCGAAAGCCCCTTCCAGACTCAGAGTTTCTGTGGTTAAAAAATGTCAGAGATGAACAGCAGTAAATATCCAGGACAGGAGTCCCCAGTGCTGACTGCGGTTCAGAAAGACATCTCAATAGACTCTCTGCTTCTGGGTAACTCCCTGGGCTTTGGAGGAGCACACTGAAAGACAGAACCTACAGAAAAGCAGACAAATGGACATGCGTCCCTTCTGTTCTCCCATTGGAGTTCACGGTGGACTGGAAAGACCTGGTTTCTAGTCAATCAGTAAACATTCCAGCACCTACTGTGTGCCAGGCCCTGTGCTGGGCACTGGCGATACAAAAGAAGACCAAAGATAGTCCCCGCCCTCAAGGCGCTTCCAATCTAAGAGTCTCCATTTTGTCATTTCCTGACAAGCCTCCATCCATTACACTCACGTTCCAGCCTTATCTTGGGGCAAGCATTTGGAATGCTTTCACCCAGGAATGAGGCCTGTTCTGCTTGGAGGTACAGTGTAGCACAGTGCTACCTGGAGTCAGGTAGACCTTGGGTCCTGTCCCACTTCAGGCACCGAGTGAACCTGGGCAAGTCCTTGAAGACCTTCTGAACCTTAGTTTCCTCACCTGTAAAATACCTGTAACACCTCCCTCACAAAGCTGATGTGAGGGTCACGTGATACATTTTATATTGAAAACCTCATAGACCTTAAACCAGTATCAACTATTTTGGTTCTGGGTCAGTAGTAACTACTATTATATTAGTTGTTATTGACCCCAGAGGTCAGAACTAAGAGCTTTGAGTAGACCTTGCAAAGAGGGAGGTTAAACTCGATAGAAGCGACACCTAACTAAATAACCAGAGCTGTCCGAAAATGGAATGGGTTACCCTGAAGGATTTTCTACATCTGGAAAATCAAGAGATATATAGATCCCACTGTGAGGCAAATAGCCCAAAGAGCTTAAAGACAGAAAAGAAAGTCTCATGGTCCAGAAGTTTCATAGCAACACTTTTTGTAACAGCAAAAAAAAATCCTGAAAACAAAGAGTGTCTCCAGACACCATGCCAGTGTAAGGCCTCCCTGAAGGTCTTTGTGCAACGGTCAGATGACCACTTGTTGGGGAAGGCATAGAGGGACTTACTGTTCAGGTATGGTTTGGACTAGGGGGCCTCTAAGATCCCTTCCCACTGGGATTCCATGGTGCTCTAGAGGAGTCTGTGATTCTAAGGTAAATCTTGATACTCTGACATGGTCCAAATCAGTTGCCTTCTCTGCCATTGTGAGAAAGAGAGAGACCCAGGCAAGGTGCCAAGTTGTTTTGTTGAAACGAAGACCTCAATTAGTTCAGTTTGTTTCATGAGTGAAGCCTCAAGTTAAACAGCAGAACTGTTCTTTGAATATCCTTTGGTTGATGGCTGGCATCCACCAGGCTCCTACCCTGATGTGTGAATTTGGACCTCACACACCTGACCAGGCAGGTGTGAACTCTTTCCCCTGCAGCCGAATTATTCAGTGGCCCTACCAGGCTACTTCTCTGGCACCAAATGTACAGCCCTGTTGCTAGTACAGGATGATCCTGAGTATGGGGGTGGGGGGAGATGTGAAAAGGAATGCCCCCCCCAGCCAAACCTTCAAGGATCCTTAGCCCTATGTCCTGTTACAGTCATTATTTGGCATTTGAGGCATAGGTTTGAATCAGATGAACATGATGAGGAGATGGGGGTTTCAGGGGTGATCCCTGCCCATTCAGGCATATCTTGAAGTTTCGATTGTTAAATTTCCAGCATGAGACTTTATACCTCAGGAATCAGCAGATGCTGCACATCAGAGCTTGATTTATCATTTTGTGGATTGGCTAGACTTAAGAAAGTGATAGAGAAATAATGCAGATTCAGCTTAAAATATATTATGAGGATATTTTTCCTCCTAGAGAGACAGTTGTTAAACATTTACCACTGCAGCCATATTACACCTGCTATATTGTGATTTTTCTTGATAGAATTGGTTTTCACCCTGAAGGATGCCTGCCTGTCTGACCTCTCCTTCCTTACCTCCTTAGATGATGCCACAGACAAGGACCTGTCTGACTTGGTCTCTGAAATGGAAATGATGAAAATGATTGGAAAACACAAAAACATCATTAACTTGTTGGGAGCATGCACACAGGATGGTAAGCTGGTCCACGGTCCCCAGCCCTGCCCTCATCCTTTATCCCCTAGAAGCCAGGACTCCTGAAGAGACAGGCAACCCCATCAGAAAAAGACCCGCATTTCCAGTGGCCTCCCAAAACTCTCAGACACCAATCCTCCACCCTAAGCTTCATTTTCCAAAAGGAAAAATACACTAGGCAGATAATTTTCTGCTTATTGCACAGACAGAGAAACTGAGGCACTGGTACAGACTCAGTGACCAGACCAATCACTGAGACAGCTGGATCCTAGAGTGTCCAAGGCATGGGACTTAAGATGCATATTCTGGGTTAGGCTGCTTTTGAACCATAGAACTGGGAAATAACTTAGAGGGCATTGTAAGACCAGGGCTTCTTACCCATTTTTGGCCCCTTCTCAGAATCAGGTTTTTAAATGCATAAAATAAAATGGATAGGAATACAAAAGAGGGGCAGCTCGGTGGCGCAGTGGATAGAGCACTGGACTTGGAAGCAGGAAGACTCATCATTCTAGGTTCAAATCTGGTCTTACTTACTAGCTATGTGACCTTGGGCAAGTCACTTAACCCTATTTCTCTCAGTTTCCTCATCTGTAAAATAAGCTAGAGAAGGGCAAACCACTCCAGGATCTTTGTGACCCCCCAGATGGGGTCACAAAGAATTGGACATGAGTGAAAAACGACTAAACTGAATAGAGAAAAACTAGTCGTATTGAAATATAGTTATCAAAATATTAAAAATAAAAACAATGTCATGGACCATGGGTTAAGAATCTTTTGTCTTTATGCAGTCCCCTCATCTGACAGATGAGAAACTGAGGTTCAGAAATAGAAAACAATTTATTCAGGGTCACACAGAGAGTAAAGAGCTTGAATCTGAGTTCAAACTCCAGGTCCCCAGATCCAAGAGGTCCTAAGTCTAATGGCCAATGTTGTGCACCAGGCCAGCTCTCTCAGGACAAGCAAGGGCTCCAGAATGTGGTCCTAAGCTATTATAAATTTTAGAAACCTGAGATTCAACAAGAAGTGACTTTTTTAAGATCACACAGCTAATAAGTAGCAGATCTAGGTCCTTTGATTCCCAGCTGGTATTATCTACTTCTCCAAGCTATCTAAGCCAGGGTTCTTAGTCTGGGGTTCGAGAAAATTTTTTAAGAAAACGTTTTGATAATTCTGTGTCAATATAATTGGTTTCCCTTGCAGGCCTATGTATTTTCATTTTGTACATTTAAAAAACATTATTTTAAAAAGGAGTTCACAGTTTCACAGGAGTCCAAGACACAGAAAGATTAAGGACCACCACCACCCCCCTCGCCCTAGTCTATGTAGGGACTGGATGGCCCCATCAGGAGTATTGTAGAGGGGATAGTTGCAGGGGTCAGAGGCTGTGCTGGATGCCTCCTTCCTGGGCTATGACTCCCCTGTCCTGAGAACTCAGGAGATCTAGGAAATGCAAGCATGGTGTTCTGAATCCACGATGTTTTACTTCTGTTCTCCACCATCAGAACAGCTTGAGGTCAATGCCAGGATCCTGGGCTGGGGACCCACCTTGTGACTCACTCCTGGTAGAAGAGCCACCATCTCTGTTGGCTGCGTGTGATAACTGCACTCTCCACTTGTCCCTGCAGGCCCCCTTTACGTCCTGGTGGAATACGCATCCAAAGGGAACCTCCGCGAGTATCTGCGGGCCCGAAGACCCCCCGGGATGGATTACTCCTTTGATACCTGCAAACTTCCAGAGGAACAGCTGACCTTCAAGGACCTAGTGTCCTGTGCCTACCAGGTTGCCCGAGGCATGGAGTACCTGGCATCTCAGAAGGTGAGCAGGAGGGAAAGACTGTGAGGGCATCCCAGTCAGGGGCCAGAGCACCTCACTCACCTCCACCCTGCAGAAGGCCCACCAGCCTTTGGCATCTCTCCCCTCCCTGCAAAGGATTGTTGGCCTTAGAGTTCAAATATCTGGCTTCAGGTTATGGATTTGACACTTGGTAGTGTTTCTAAGCATCACTTTTTCTACCTATAAGAGGGGGATAATAAAACGCTACTTGCCTGAAAGAATTGTTCTAAGGGAAAGAACTTTATAAATGTTCTTTAAAGCCTCTCAGAACAAGAACTATTATTTATGTGAAAATATGTGATTACTAAGGTGGGCCTGCTCTCCACCTACACAATTCCCTCCATGTTTTAATAGGTGGATTTAAAAAAAATTGTTGGCAGGTAAGGAAAGCTATTGTAGGGAACTCCCAGGTGAGGAAAGTCTCTTTACCAGTCCAGATCAGCCACTGTTCTGTGACCTACAGAACAGGGCAGTTTTGATAGCTCTAAGATGAGTTTGTTTATATGTTTAAAAATAAAGCAAGCTGTACCTAAAAGATTTGAAGTTTCACATACAAGCCTCTTTCTGTGTTCTGCTATGTTTATGGAGATGCTCATTTTATTTAATGTTTGTTAAATTTAGAATAGAAATATCTTTTAAAAATATAGCTTTAGAGAGTTTCCTAAAGCCTCTGAGAGGTTGTGACTTGCCTAGGGACTCACAGTATAAATCACAGGCAGGACCCGAACCCAGGTCTTCTGACCCTGAGGCTGATAGTACATGTACTTGTATATGCCATGTTGTCCTTCAGTGGAGGGCAGTATCAGGAGTAGAAAGACCTAGTTTCACAACCATCTTTCTACATTCTTTTCGGGGTAACCTTGTTTGCTACCTCCCTTCTTTGTTTCTCAGTTTTCCCATTAGTAAAATGTAAAGTTTAGACTACATGGACTCTGAAAGCTCTTCTCATTCTGACATTTCTGACTTTCCGTAATTCAAAGAGGATTTAACTAACCTTTGAGTGGCACGCTTCTCCAGATGCAGCTGGACAGACGTGGAGTTCATCCCCAGACCCAATCTTAGAGCCTTTCCAAGTTTGGCAGAGTATGCACTCTGTGAGCATCACCTTTGAGGTTGTCTCTGTACCCCAAAGACAGATCAGATGATGACTTTCCTCTTAGTCATGAAGCACATTCCTCACAATCCTCCACTGAGTTAAGCAATCCATACAAGTGGGATTATCCCCATTTTACAGATGAGAAGCAAGGTCCATTGGCCAAGGCACCAGAGAGAATATGTCTCAGAGCTGAGGCCTGAATTCAGGTCTGTTATCTTCCAACTCAATTCTTCCTCAGGCTCTGGGGCTTCCCACTTCATAGGTAGAGAAGCCCAGGCAAATCCATTGCCCCCAGACTCCAGACAACCTTCAGTATATGCACATTTCCCTAAAAAGATTTTAAGACTGAGCAAAAAGGAGAGGTAGAGTAAATTACATGGATCTCGCCAGATACCTGTCTTTTCCTCTCCCCACTAACAACAGTCATCTGCACCAGGAATGGGTTCATTAAATATTCCTCGGCTTGCTGTAAGACCACAGAAAGACCTCTCCCCCAAGGTGACGTAGGAGGCAGTGAGGCAGATACAGTGAAAAAAGAATTCCAGCTTTCCATTCGGGAAGACCCAGGTTTAAAGCTCACTTCTTGAAGCTTACTAGCTGTGTGATACAAGCAGCGAGGTGGCTCAGTGGATAGAGTGCTGGGCCTGGAGTCAGGAACATCTGAGTTCAAACTCATCCTCAGACACAGGAAACTGAGACAAACAGGGTTAAGTGACTTGCCCAGGATCACCCAAATAATAAGTGTCTAAGCCTGTTCCTGTCTCTAGGGGGATGCTCAGCCCCGTCCCCGACCGCCCCTCCCCCCAGGATGAGTTTGCTCTGAGCGATACTGCCCTTTTGAAGTTTTCTCTAATTAAGTATCCTCAGTATCCTTCCCAGGCTTCTATGTGCTCAGGCACATGAGTTAATCCCATATAACAAGATCATAGCATCATAGAATTAATGAGTATCAAAGCTCAGAGGAACCTAGAACATAGAATGTCCAAGCTGGAAGAGACCATCCAGTGGAGCCTGTCTGAACTGGAAAGGGCCTTCAAACAAACAGTGTAGACTGTCTATACTGACAGGCAACTTGGTGGTCATCTAATCCAAGTCCCTCATTTTTACAGTTGAAGAAGCTTAGGCAAAGCAAAGACAGGACTTACTGAGGGTCTCATAGCAAAAGAGGACTGAAATTCAAGACTGCTGATTCTTAGTCCATGGAAGACAAGAGACTATCTTTTGGTTGCCCCTCCTCACCCATGTTACCTTTGCGTCCTCTTCAGTGGAGCAGGTGAAACATGGCAGCCCGGATAATAGGGTTGGTGGGTACCATGGTCTAATCCTGCAATGGAAGGAAATGATCCCAGGGAATGGAGATGCTACACAAGAACCTATCCCTGGCTCATCTCACCTCAGCCATTCAGGTGGAGCCTGCTTGGCCCACACCCAGGGGCACTTGGGATCTTACTAACTTCCTTACCTTCAGTACTTATCAAAGGTAAAGAGGAATCAGGCAGAACTGGGATGGAGCTGTGCCCATTCTCCAGCTGGGCAGAAGCAGCTCCACAGGGGCTTAGCTGGCAGACCAGGCAGGACTTCCCTTCTCATGCTGACTGTCCTCTCTGAAATTGCTCCCCAACCACCTCTTTCTGCCATTCATTTATTTATTCCTGGGTCCCCTTCCTTCCCTACTTAGTGCATTCACCGGGACCTGGCTGCCCGGAACGTGCTAGTAACAGAAGACAGTGTGATGAAGATTGCAGACTTTGGTCTGGCCAGGGACGTGCACAATATTGACTACTACAAGAAAACCACCAATGTGAGTAGAATGACCTGAGAACACGCATTTAGATCTGTCGCCATCTGAGGGCGCACCCCGCTTTTCTTCAGGCCTCCTCCTTGACCCCAGCTTTGTCAAGGGAGAATGAATCTTAAACTATCTGAGTGTTAGAGAATAGAAACTATTTAGAACCTAGAATGTCACAGGGGAGAGACTTAGAACACAGAACATGGAATGTCAGAACTATGAAAAGAATCTTGCAACGTGGAGTGTCAGAGGTGGAAGGGACCTTAGAACCTAGAACATGGAATGTCAGAGCTGGAGAGGAACATAGAACATGAAATATCAGAGCTGGGAAAAGGACTTTTGAACATGGAGTGTCAGAACTGGAGGGGACCTTAGAACCTAGAACATGAAATGTCAGAGCTGGAGAGAAACATAGAGTATGAACTAACAGAGCTGGGAAAAGGACCTTAGAACATGGATTGTCAGGTGTGGAAGGGACCTTAGAGCATGGAAGGTCAGAGGTGATCTGGACCTAAAAACACAAAACAAAGGCTCAGGTCTCACCCCTCTGAAGTGAGATTTCTCTTGTTATTTTGAGATCAGATACAAAATATTTTTCATCATTCTCAGATCAGATACAAAATATTTTTCCCATTAGTTCCTCGAAAAATTGTATGCTCTAGAACCGAGGGGCCAAAACCTGATCTTCAGGGAAGAGAACGAAGTGTTCCTTCCATCAGGGCTTAAACTGCATCTCCCCCTCATCTTCTCCCTTTGCCCCGCCTCCACAGCCAAAAAGAACAGGTCTCCCCCTCCTTCTTCCTGGCAGTCTGGGGACCTGAGAGCTGCCATAAACCCCAGAGCTGTTTTCTCCAGGCTAAACACCCCGAGTTTCTTCTCCTGATCTTAACATCCCATAGTTTCTTCCCATCTATCTACTCATCCATCCCATTCAGGTCAGCTTTGTGGGTGCTGTGTCACAGGGGCTCAGCACAGATGTTTGTGACAGCCACAACCCCGCTGCATGATACTCCTTCTGGAATAAGTCTTTAGACCGATCCTTGGTGAAAGGGCAGCTGAGCCGCCTGGGCCTTGTGACCTGGCGCCCTAATCCTCTCTACAGGGGCCCATGGGAGTCCTCCAGGTCTGAATGTGCTGATGGGACATTCCTTTTCGTCTCTCTAATTCCAGGGGCGGCTGCCTGTGAAATGGATGGCTCCAGAAGCCCTGTTTGACCGGGTGTACACTCACCAGAGCGATGTGTAAGCATTTCCCAGACAATCCCCTCCAAAAATCACAGCGATTGTGTTGTCTCAGGCATTGGCAGTTTTGCCTAGCCATCGAGTCTGGGATCTCTGGAACTGGCAGAGAGAGACCTTGGAACGTGGGGGTGGAAAGCATTGGAGCTGGGGGAACACTAGAATGTGGATCATCCCAACTGGGAGGGAACTCCGAATGAGAAAGGGCTAAATTGTATGGTATGGACTCTGGAGGAGGAACGCAGCATTAGGGACTCACCCCAGGGCCTGAGGGGGTCAGCCAGTCCCAAAAATGCCTTCGATGCTGTCAGTGGGCAAGGTCACCTCCAGACATACACATCACCGGTTTGGAGAGATAGACGTAAACATGTCTAGCCTTGGGGGGTCTTGGATCTCACGTTATTCTTTCCTTCCTCCCACGCCCATCCCCATGCAGGTTGCAACCATAGGCTGACTTAGCAGAGAGTCATTAAAAGTTGCTATATGCCCAACACATATAGCCACAGGAATTATGCAGCTGCGGGGAGGGGTGGTGGTATCAGGGTGAACTTGACAGCCAGGTAGTGCAGTAGATAGAGCGCTGGTGTTGGGGTCAAGAAAAGCTGAGTTCAAATGTGGCCTCAGACACATACTGGCTTTGACCTGTGTGACCTGGCCAAGTCACTTAACCCTTGTTTGCCCCAGTTTCCTTATCTGTAAAATGGGGATCATGATAGCAAACTATCTTCCAGGGTTGTTGTGAAGATAAATGATCTATCTGTAATACATTCTGCAAACTTTAAAATGCTATATAAATGCTAGTTACTGTTATGGTTAGAGCCCCGGACCTGGACACTTTTGCAAGCCTTAATGCTATATAAATTCTAGCTAGTATTACAATAACATCTCCCTCTGCTGCGGTGCTTCAGCATTGATAAAGAAGCACTTGAGATTGTCATCCCCATTTTGTGGGAGAGAAACATGAGTCTAAAGAGCAGGAGCTCCAGAGCAAATAAGTGAGACTTGACAGGAAGTTAGTGGCCAGCCCAAGACCTGAACCCAGATCTTTTGCCTCCACAGCTAGGAAAAGGCTTCTGAGAGGAAATGGAACCCAATGCTTTGAATTGTGGCTTCCCTCCCATTGCTGCAGCCTTTCTGGCCTTGGCTCCTAACTCAGGAATATCTAGTATCCAGGAACTCGGGGAATAAGGTCTCCCCACCCTGGGAACTAGGCACCAAGATGAGTGAGGCCTAGACATGTTAGAACATCAGCCTCACAGTCATCTGGTCCAACCCCTTCCCTTTATAGATGAAGAAAACTGAGGCTCATTGATACCACACAGCTAGGAAATACCTGATGTACAGTTCGAATCCAGGTCTTCCAACTTTAAATCCATTTCTCTTTCCACTATATGTCAGTCATATTTCTTCTTTCCAACCCCTCCCAAGCCGTCATCTCACACACCTCCTGAAGTGCCCAGTCCCAGAGACTGTTGGGCCATATCTGCGTACCCCCTTTGGACAGGGTTTCTCAGGGCTTTAAGGGAAGGTCAGGGCTGGTTTCTCTGAGCCTGGCAGGCTGCACTAGGCAAGCTTGGGTATCAGCTTGCATGGAGAGGCCTGTGGCTCTTGGCTTCCCTGCCCTGAGCAGGAAGCTGGGCATAGATAATTAGGTTTATTTTGTTCTGTGGAGTTGGGAAGGGGGGTGAGAGAGGCTCAGGGAGGGAGGAAGGTTAACAAAGACCCAGGAGAGGGGAGGTAGCTGGCTGTCACCTCCCTGATGAAATGCTCATTTCACTTCAGACCGTGCCCGGGTGGGATTCTTACCATTGAGATGGGTCAGCAGAGAGATCTGCCGAAGGAACTCCAAGGAGCGGCCCTGGGCAGCCAGTCATGCCATTGATGGCTCTGTTCGCCATGCACGGCTGCCTGGGAACAAAGCCGGGCGCAGAAGGGGGGCCGAGGAGGACAGGACCCGGGGCCGGGGTGGGGGGGACGGAGAGGAGGAGAGCTATGGCCAGGGCCAAGAGGCGACAGAGAAATTGCTCCATGGGTTTTCAAAGCCCTTCTTACTCCCTCAACCCTCACAACCTTTTGTCTCTTCATTCATTTACTTGCATCGTTGTTCATTCAATTGTCTGTTTTTTCCTGTTTCTAGCTGGTCTTTTGGTGTCCTTCTTTGGGAGATCTTTACCCTGGGAGGTTCCCCCTACCCTGGGATTCCCGTGGAGGAGCTCTTCAAGCTATTAAAAGAGGGCCATCGGATGGACAAACCTGCCAACTGCACCCACGATCTGTAAGTGGGGCTACAGTGGAGGGACTCAGGAAGGCCTGGGTTTGAATCCTACCTCAGTTACTTACCAGACATCTGACTTGAGGCAAATCACTTTACCCTTTCTCAGCCTCTGTTTTCTCACCTGTAAAGTGGAGTAAATAATATAGCTTCCATCTCCCAGGGGTGTTACGTGATCATCAGACAGTAGATATAAAATGCTTTGCAAACTTTTTGGTGTTATTAAGAGCCTTCAGCGTGTCCCTGTGATGGTAGAGAGAGGTAGGGATACCACTGAGCAGTCTGGAGGATCCATAGCAGGCGAACTCGTGGTGCCCAGGAGGTGCCCAGCCCAGTGTCTGCTCCTTCCTGGAGCCTTTGGGGAAGCTTCTGCCAAGAGAGTGTTTACCCAGCTTGGGCTCGCTCAGTATGCAGCTGACGGATGCTGTCAGCCCAAGGTTACTCTCAGTCAGTTATAATCAAGACCTTCTCTTCTCTCCCTCCTCTCCTCTTCCTCTCCCTCTCCCTCTCTATTTCCTGTCTCCCTCTTCCCTCTCCTCCCCTCCCCTCTTTTCTCCTCTCCTCCTTTCCCCTCCCCTTTCTTCCCCTTCCCTCTCTCCTCTCCTCTCTTGTCCTTTCCTCCCCTCTCTTTTCCTCCCCTCCCCTTCCCTCCTTGAGTGATCTGGAATCTGAGAAGCCCTGGGCAGGCTGGGGCCAGGGAGCAGTGTGTGGTCTGTTTAGAGTGCTGGGAGGTCTGAGTGTCAAGGGCTTATTGTAGTAAAGACCTCGGAGAAAAGCACCTGTTCACTCTGGCACAGGGAGTCCTGCAAGGTGTGACTTCGCTCGTGCTCCTGCAGCAAAAGCCTGCCCCGCCCCCCCCCCACACACACACCCGCACACTTCTCAGACTTGCCCAGAGCTTATGTACAACAGGTCCACAGACGTCTAGAGAGTTCTACTGGGCCGCAAGCAGCGGGTGCTAGAGCCAGCTCAAGATTGTTCAGTTTCAGTGTGAGCGTTTACACTTCAGAAATTGGCAATCACGACAGATTGGGGCTTGATTTATTGTTTGGTTGATTACCTAGACTTAAGAAAGTATTGATAAGGCAGATTAAACTTAAAAGTGTGTGTGCATACGTTCCACACTGCCTCACCTGCCCGAGACCAGCACACCACAGGCATTACTCTATAAACATTTCTGGAGGAGTAGAAGGTCCAGGGAATAAAATCATCACCAGACCAGAGGCTGATGAGAGTGACAGCCCCACCAGCAGCAGTAGCAATAACTGGTGAACGCCAAGGAAGCTGGCAAGGGCCAGGATATAGGAAAGTGATATGTGTATGATTGTGTATGTTTACATCATGTATGTATACCTAGGGAGATATATACACAAATGTACATACACATACGCACATACATATGCACATGCATATATATGTATTCATACATGTGTGTATACATCTATACATACCTATATGTGTGTACATTTAAATGTGCATGTGCATGCACATGCATATACACGCATGCATATATGCATGCACTGCATATACATATGTGTGCACGTAAATGCAAGCATGCCTATGTACAGGTGCATGCACATATATACACCGGCACATAGAACGTGTGTGCATGCACATATACATATGTGCGTGCACATACGTATGCAAATGCACATGTAAATATACACGTGCACATACATGTATGTGCGTACATGCATGTACATACAAGAGCCCCCCAATGCCTCTGGCTGGGAGAGACCTCATCCATCTTGTCCAGCATCTCTTTTTATGGGTGGGAGGGCAGGGACCAGAAAAGGGTAAGTGATGTACTACACAGCTAATAAATGAGAGATGGCACAGAACTGAGATCCTAGGAAGTTAGAGTTTGCAGGGACCTCAGATTCCATCCAGTCTACCATCTTCATTTGCTAGATGGAAGAAAATAAGCCCCAGAAGAGGGAGGGACTTGTCCTTCTCCTGCCTGCCTTGGGTCAGGCCCTCAAGTTGACTTTCCTGGTCTGTTAAGCCAGCCCCTGCCTCATCTCCTCCCCTCCAGTTTCTTTCCTGTCTTCTTACTTGTCCTCCATGGTGCCAGTCATTTTCCCAAAGTAGCCAGAGACCAGACTTTCTTCTTTGGTCCTCCTGTCTTCCCCTTTCTTCCTCTGCCTTGCCCATCCAGGCGCCTTACACCAGATTGCAGCAACTCCAGAATGAGGCCCTTCCTTGTTGGTACACTGAGCTCTGGATCTCTCTCCCTCCCTGACTCATGCTTGGAGAGCAGAATATTCAGAAAAGGCTCATCAAATGCCCATACTTCTAGTTCAAGCCTTTATTGTCTCCTCTGGCCTGGACTCTTGTAACATCCCCTTTCACCATCCTTACGGCCCATCCTGCAAATAGTGCTTGTGTAATCTGTCAGATGTGTCCCTCCATCTTTCCTCTACTGAAAAACCTTCCCTGGTGCCTGTGAAATGAAGGATAAACTCTGTCATCCAAGGCTTTCTAAATTTTCCTTTAACCTGTCTTACTCATGTATTACTTCCACCCCAAACTCCAACTCCAATGAGCTACTTTACCTTTTTCTCCGTGTATCAGTCTCTTCTACCCTCCAGGATTAGAATGGATTTTCCTCTCTTTCCCTCACTTCCCATCTGAGTCACTGGAAGTCCTGCCCTTCATTTAAGGATCAGCTAAGGTGTCCCCTCATTCATGAAACCCTTCCTTTCCGTCTTCATTTCCTACTTTTTCCAGCAAATGTGATCTCTCCTTCCCCAGATTTGTCATAAAACTTTATATGGAAGGGTACTTCTGCCTCTGGAGTCAGAGGACTTGGGTCTGAAGCCAGGCTCTGCTACTATTGGACAAAAAAATGTAACTTTCTGGACCTCAGTTTCCATATCTGTAAAATGTGGGGGCTGAATACTAGTAACCTCTGAAGTCTCTTTCAGCTCCAAATCTAGATTCATAGGATTATCTAATAATAATTATTATCATAATTATTTGTGTATCTGTCTTTTCTTCCATTAGCTTATTATCTCCACAAAAGCAGGGTCTTTCTTATAACTGTGAGTGCCCTCTACACAGTAGGCACTTAATAAATGTTGGGTTTAGTTATAGAAGACCACCTTCTATTACTTCAGTCCCTTCCCATGGTGGAGCTAGCCTTGAGTTCTTGAAGGCTATGACAGTGGAGGGCAGGGTCTACCAGAATAAAAAGGTCTTGTGTCTGCTGTGTCAGGACCAACCTAGTAAAGCAAAGAAAGGCTTATAACCAGGAGGGCTACCCACCAAGTGAGAGATTCTCTGGCCCTGGCAAGCTATGAAATTAAAATAAAAAATAGCGCTCAGTCCCTGTCCCGCACCAGCGATGTTTTCTATGTATATTTCTCTTCTCCACCAAATTGAATCTTGCCCCATTGATTGGCCACACTTCTGAGTAATCTTCAGTTTAGACAGTGCCCAGTCCTTGCCCCATCTCAGCCTCCCAGAGTCTCCACTACAATCATAGCCTTCCTGGGCCAGACCTTGGCACACTGTGTTTTTTTGCAGCTTTTCTGGCTCTGGACAGATGAACAATGTCTGTGAGTAGGTGGAGAAAAGAAGGCACTTTAAACAATTCCAAAATGATTCCTTAGACAAAAGCCTATCTTTTTTTTTAACACCGTTAATCCTTTTCTTTTTAATAAAAGGTATTGGTGCCTTCCTTAAAAAAGTTGACATCACTTTCTGATCTCTATATGTGTCTGTTTCTGTCCGACTCCCTCCCCCTGTCTCTCATACACACAGATATGCATGTGTGCACACAGGCACATGCACACAGCAGATCTTTCACTTGTAAAAAGAAATATATTTTAGCTAAACAAAACGATACATCGACCATATATATTCGTCATTCCACCATCTCTTTGCTGAAAGGAGACACACATCGCCATCAATCCTCTAAACTTTGATTGGAATGACAGGATTCTTCCCCTACTTTTTGTGTAACTCAGAATCATGGCACAGTACAGTTTCTGAGGCATCCAAATTTTGAATATGGTCCAAAGGACAGTGGAGGAAAGAACCTTAGAATAGGACAGCAGAGACTGTTTTTAACTTTCCTTGTATCCCTCAGTACTTACCACATCATCTGGCATACAGTAAGCACTCACTAAATGTTTTCTGATTGTGTAGTTGACCTAGAGGATCCTAGCTCTCAAGATGGAGAGGAATTCAGTTGCCATATTGTCTACCTGATTTTATAGAAAAGGAAAACAGGCCCAAGGAGGTCAAGTACCTTGCCCAAGGTCATACAAGGCTAAGTATCAGAGATAGAATTTGAACCCAAAGCCAGTGGTGTAAATGATGCTGTCCAGTAACTAACTCCCTTATCAAAAAAGGAGACCTCCGAGGGTCACCATCCATGGCACTTTGCTGACTCTGTAGAACTAACAGGGCCCGGGTCTGCCATCTGTGTGTCTTTCCCTCCCAAGTCCCCAGCACGGAGCTTGAAATTGGGATTTGAAGTTGGCTCTTCTGTGAGATAAAGCCATTGGACAAAATGTTCTCCCAGTTCCCTCCTCTGTGCGCCAGCCTGTTCCCAAGCATGCTTGGAGCTTCTGTTTCTCACTCTTATCCTCCCTGTCCTGTTTCCTCAGATACATGATCATGCGTGAGTGCTGGCATGCAGTCCCATCCCAGAGACCCACCTTCAAGCAGCTGGTTGAAGACCTAGATCGAGTCCTCACAGTCACATCAACAGATGTAAGTGACCAAGGTTTCTTGAGGGGCCCTCACCTTCTTCCCCTGCCCTAGGCCTGTTTTGGGTTTGGGGGCTCAGTGAGTCATATTTTGAGGTTCTTTGGCCATTCTCCTCATAATCATTCTAGCCCCAGACATCTGAACCACTTTGGAAGGTAGTAAGCTTCCCATCACTTAGAGGTCTTTAGGTAAAGGAGAGGGTGAATGGCCTTTTTTCAAGGATATTCTAGAAGGAGGTCTCATTGAGCATCTCCCATGTGCAGGCTAGATGCTAGCCATGGGGGATCCAATCTCTCCCCTGTGGGGAAAGCCTTTTCTCTGCGTGGGATGTGAAAACACCTTCAAAAACAAAGGACAAGCAATGACCGATATCAGCATGGAGCTATATCAGCTTAGCCCTTCTCCTTCTAAATCCTCCTAATTGTATTGGAAAGTGGGAGAGACAAATAGATATGGGGGTGGGAGGTGAAGACTGCCAGTTCCCTGGCTTTGTTTGTGCCTTGGATTCGAGGGCTGACAGCCCTGCATTCTAAGCCTGGCTCTGCGGCAGACTGACGCTGTGAGATTGTCTCTCAGGTCCCTGAGGTGCTCTGACTCTCTTTCTTGCTCTTCCCCCAACAGGAGTACTTGGACCTGTCTGTTCCCTTTGAACAGTACTCCCCCACCTGCCAGGACAGCCACAGCACCTGCTCTTCCGGAGATGACTCGGTATTTGCCCACGACCTGCTGCCCGATGAGCCCTGTCTCCCCAAAGGCCCCAAGTGTAACGGTGCCCTCAGGACGTGATAGCCTCCCCGACCTGGCCCCGGGACCTGTCCATTATGGAGGCCTGCAAGCCTGGAACCAGAGAAAACTAGACCAGCTAGGAGGATGGGGTCTGGATCCAGGCTGAGGAGGATCTCCTGGCCCGCTGAAACTTTGTTTTCCCCCCGATCATTTTTGCTGTAGAAAGAAGCCAAGAAGCACTGTATGGCGTGAAGGAAGAAAAGTCTCTTGCCAAGATGATTATATGGTAGTATATATATATATTTTATACATATATTATATATATATATTGGAAAATAGAATGTTCAGTCTAGCAGTTGTGAGCTCTCCCCCTCCCCCTAAGGAAAAGAGATAGACACAAAGTTTCCGTTTTGTGCTATGTTGTGAAGACTTTTTTGAGGGTTCTGGGATAGGGAGGTATGTGGGGAAAACAGGAGGCAGTGTGGTACAATGGTCAGAGAACCTATCTCTACTACTGTACTTCCTGAGCCATCCTGGACAAGTCACTACCTCTGTGGGCCCATTTCCTCCACTGGGAAATGAGGAGGTTGGACTAGGTCATCTCCTGTGATCTAGAGGAGAATTGGAAGATCTTGGAAAGGAAGGTGAGGTGAGGTTGTGGTGGTTGGGTTTTTTTCTTTCCATAATGAATGTAGAGAGATTGCCTTTATGCAGTCTAGCTGGGGACCATTTGGATGGGAGCCCATTACCCGTCCCTTCAGGGGACTGGGTGAAGCTGTGGTCCCACCTACTGGATGGTGACTCCAGGGGTTGAGAGAAAGCATTGTGTACAAAGATGGAGGACAGAAGAGGCTTTGGGCCTTGACGGGGCAGGATTGACCTCAGGAGCTGCCGGCTTGATGCAAGTGGCATTCTCCCAATTAACAAAAGTGTGGCCAGCGTGGAACAGGAAGGGATCATCGTCCCCACTTGGGTAGAGGGCCAGCCAGAGGTGAAGACCATCTGCCTTTACTTCAGCTCTTCCAGCTCCATGCTCTAGCTCTGGTCATGATTAGGTTGAAGAGGGAGGAGGAGATAGGAAACATTTCAGGCATTGATTGCAGAGGGAATGACTAGGTCTCTGGAGCAGGAAAAGGGAGGGACCTAGGGCAAGGGTATTATGTTGGAGTACGTGTCAGGACAGTGTTGGAAGTGGAGTAAGCGCCGTATTTCCTCAGTTAGTAACTAAGGATGGAGCCAGAGTCAAGAGAGGTAGGATAGTATAGTGAAAGAGACACTAGGCTTGGAGGGATCAGGAAATCTGAATCAAAGCCCAGCTCTACCATTTACTACATGTGTAATTTTGAGTAAGTTTCTTCCCCTCCTGGACCTCAGTTTTTTCCTCGGTACAATGGCAGAATCAGCAATCTCTCAGATACCTTTTGACTCTGATCTCAAGATCCTTTAAGTTACCTTCTCTTTCTAGGCCTCCTGTTCTGTTCAGAGTTGCTTTGGGGGGAACTAGGATTCCTGCCTCAGGGATTTGACTGGTTGGTTGGTTGGTTGGTTGGTTGGTTGGTTTGGAGGTGGGGTTTTTGTCTTCTGTATTAAAGAGAAGCATGCCGGGTGTCAGCTCTCCCCATCTCCTTCTCCCATCCCATGAAGATTTGAAATTACGGGTACCTGAAGGCAGGAGCCTTTAATTTATGTCAAAAAAAAAAAAGGTTTATTCCAGACAATTGTGTATATACATATAAATAGATGCTCTGTGTGTGTGTACATAAAATATATATATGGAGAATGTACAATAATAGTCCACTTTAAGCAAGATGGACGGAAGGCCCTCAGAAGTAAACATTACAATATCAAATACCGGACCTCTGAGGGGAAAAAAACGAGAAAAGAAAAAATGGCATTTTTTGTTGTTACGGTTCTATATTGTCACAGTTTTGTTTTAAAAATTGTATTTTAACCTGTATATTTGTAAAGTTATTTATAGTCTGCTGAAGGGACTCCATCTGCTTTGTTTAAAATAGCCTAGCATTGCTATCAACCTAATTTCCCAGAGTTTTAAGAGTTTTAACTTATTAACAGCTGCAAAAGTATATGCCTTTGTTTCCATGTTTACGGGAACCATCGAGCGAATGTATTGCGTACACAGTCTTGAACAGATGTTATGAGATTGTCTGTGTTGTTTCAGATTCTAACTTTTCTCTGGATTGCGGTGAAGTGTGCTCAGTTTATTTTTGCAACAACACAGTTAATCGAGAGCCCCCAGAGCCTGCCTTCAGGAGGGAGGTCGTGCTTATATTTTTATTTGAGGAGACTGAAGCTGGTGGGATTCAGTGTGGCTTGATGTGCTTGGGTTGGGCAGGGCTTTCTCATTCCATGTGGAGGGTTTGAGGGGGGAGGTGGGAAAGTCATGAATCCTCCTTCCAGATGAAGATATTCATTATTGTTGGCTTAAAGGCACCCTCAGGAAAGTCCAAAGTGTATTGACTTCCCTTCCCACTGCTTGGGTTGGGTGTAAAGGGGACAGAGCTCCTCGAGGGGTCTCTATCCCTCCAAGCATCCCTGCATTTCAACTGTGCCCACAGCATCCCACCGTCCCCAGGGAGGTAGCCAGAGAGTGCTCCTGCCTTCAGTTAGGAGACAGACAGGTCTGTGTTGAGAACCTGGCTTTCTGGATGATACAAGAAGCATTTCTGAGTGTGTCCTGTAATTTCCTCCCTCACCACCCAAATAGTTCCTTCATGATGAAGCAAAAGAAACAGAGTCCTGGTCTGTGACTGTATACTCTTTCCCTCCTCTTTTCAGAATTTTCTGGAAACTAAAGTCTAAAAGAAAATAATTTATAGTTTCAAGATAATGCCAAGAAGCAGGTTTCTTTTTTTTTTTTTTTAATTTTGGACTCTGTTTTGCAGAGGAAGTAGATTTCTATAGGGGGGACATTTCTTTTGGTTTTGTTTGGGGAACTTTAAGTGGGAGAGAGAAAAAAAAATGTTATTTTCCTACAAATGTCTTCTAATCACGTACATTCCGCAGACGGACAGAGTGTGACGTCCAGCACCAGAGGAGAATGTACAATCGTGCGCATGGTTTCAGATGTTATTAGATATTATAAATATATATATATAATTTATTGAGTTTTTACAAGATTGTATTTGTTACTGTAGACTTAACATTTCTTATGCAATGCTTATATAGTTTTATAGCCGGGACTGTTACCTTTAAAAAGCTTGGGAGACAAGTGCCGTAAATCAATTTCTCCACTGTTATATAGTTGGCAGATTTGGGATGGCTTACTCTTTGTAGGCAATTCCACGTTTATTTTAGACACGCAGTACCATCAGTGACTGCTGTCGGAGGCGTCAGAACACTAAACACAGCAAACTCTGCTTTTCTTAACCTGGCAAACTTTAACTTTTACCAAAAAATAAAATAAAATAAAAATGGGTTTAAGCTTCATTTTCTTTCTCTCGTCTCATTTTCTGGCCCAGTTAGGAAAAGGTGGGAGTTTTACCTTTGGCCATCATAGAGTGTAAGGACCAAACAGGGCCTTGGAGATGAGGCAGAAAAGGGACTAGATAGAACCCAAGTCCCTTGTTTCCAAATCCAGTGATTTTTCCCTCTCTTTTACTCACTGTGGCCATCCCAGTCTCTCTCTCCTTTCACAAATAAATCAGCTTCAAGGGTGCTATTTGTTGTAATAGCTATCATTTATATAGCACCCAATAATGGATATCATTTATGTAGCACTTTACATATAAGGAGTCTATACGCACATTTAGAGAGCGAGAGAGGGAGTGTCATTTGAGACTCCCTATGGCTCTGAGGTAGGTTTTGTTGTCTCCATTTTGCAGATGGGGTAAGTGAGGCTGAAGATGTTCAGATTATTCACAGAGGGTCATACAGCTAGAACATGCCTGAGATAGGATTCAAACTTGGGTCTTTCTGACTCCAGGTCATCCACTTCATCCACTGTACCACCTAGCTCCCTCTACCCTACCTGATTTTAAGGCAAAGCCAGACACTATTATAATTCGGTAATAGGGGCTTAAATCTCTAATGGAATCTCAGTTGGCAGGATTACCAGAGGGGATTTAAACCCTTACTTTAATGAGAATCCTCTCCAGCCTTTTCAGTGATGGGGAACTCTGCATAAATGCCATCCAATGAGAGACCTGGCAGAAACCCCCACGGTAGTTTAGCCATTTCCCTTGAGCGGTCTAGTGAGGGCTACAGACCACTTCTCAGAACCAAGTTTTTAAATGTGTGAAATACATAGGGCAACAAAAGAACCAATTATTTTGAAATACAGGCAGGGTATACTAAAGCCAGCTCCAACCTGCTTGTGAGAACTGATGGTTAAATTTCCAGTGTGAGTGTTTACACCTTGGAAATCAGACACTATAAACTGGTCTCACTTACTGATTTCTAGACTCAAAAAAGTGACAGAGAAAATGTTAACAATGCAGATTAACCTAAAAAATTGAGATGCTTTGTTTTGTGGGGGGCTGTTTGTGAGTCATTTGTTAAAAGCACACACTTGAATCCAGATACCTAATTATTAAGGAAATAAATTCACAGATGCCAGGTTTAGAACCCTCTCCTTGCCCTACCTCAATGAGTTAGTGGCAGATGCAAGGCCATGCTCTTACCAGACACCCACTGCCTCAGCATATGCTCATTCTTTAGCTTTCTCAGATCTGACTGCCATTTCATCCTATTGAAACGACTGATCATTCATGATCTCCCAATGGCCAAATCTGGGGTCAAAACTCAGTCCTCTTCTTCATGGAATTATCCCAGTATTTTTAGTCATGCCTAGCTCTCCATGACCCCATTTGGGGTTTTCTTGGCAAAGATACTGGAGGGGTTTGCCATTTACATCTCCAGCTCATTTTACAGATGAGAAAACCGAGGCAAACAACGTTAAGTGACTTTGCTCAGGGTCACACAGCTAGCGTTAGAAGCTGGATTTGAATTCAGGTCTTCCTGACTCCAGGTTCAGTACTCTGTCCATTGCACCACCCTAGCAGCCCATCCTAGTGTTGGGTACCACTTAACCCATCACCCCCAGTCACCTTCCTTGGCAATGCTTTTTTTTTTGTTTGTTTTCCTACCTCCCAGACAGCTCTTCCGTCCCTACTCCTAAATGTGAGTGTTAGAGGTAGCACTCCTGATTCCAAGACCCTGTTCAGAATCAGTTTTGGTGTTCATAAGTCATTTAATAGCTTACAAAAGGAGACTTACTTAGCCCTGATGCAGGAAGATTATTCAACAAAAATACAGTGGTCCTTGACTTCTATAGACTATAGACTCCCTCCATTCCTGTCCATCTCCATATGGAAATGAAATGACTGGTTAGGCAGGCAGGGTGTGGGGACTCCTGAGATCTTTAGACATCCACCAAGTCGGAAGGATCCCTCCTCCACATTCATAGGACTTTCTTATGTCCTTAAGTGACTGAGGAAGGCAAGGGCCAATCAGATTCTGGCCATTTAGGAAAACGTTTTGTTGCCATTTAGGAAAAACTACACCTTGTGGGGGAACAGAAAGGGGAGGGATCCACCCTAGTAAATACCGGTCCTATCACCGTAGACATCCCGCTAGATTCTGTCCTCACCCTCAGTTTGGTCCCCTGCATTCAAGAAAACAGCATTTATTCATCTAATGATGATTGACCGCCTTGGGTGCTTCCACATCCAGCTATTCATCATTCCTATCAAGTTTCCTGTTGAAATTCAATTTAATGGATCAATATTGAGCAAAACAGATTATGTGATGAGGGAGAGGGATGGCCAATGGATATACTGTGTATCTCATTCTTATTCAAGATATTAAGAGAAATAGGGGAAGTAGGCTTCCTGGTGAGAAAACTTCCAATGGGAGGACATGGGCAAGAATCATATAGAATGGGTAGGTTGTGGTCTGTTCTGCTACCTGAGATCATAGGTCCATTCAAAGGTGGAGTGTCTGGTGCCATGGAAGAGATTGGGGAGGGATAAACTGGGGACCTACCCGAAGCTTCAATTCAACTGGATATCAATCAAACATTTGTGAAGTATCTACTCTGTGCCAGGTTCTCTGCTAGGATCTGGAAATACAACCAATGTATATAAAAGAATCTGCTCTCAAGGAACTTCCATTTTATTTGTGGGAAATTTAAACATCTGGGGTGGACAGAGGGTGATTAGAAAAGGCAGAGGCCTTGTTTAGGAAGGAGTCCTTAGGCTGAGCCATGACTGGAGCTAGGGATTCTAGGAAGTTGGGAGGAAAGGAGATCATCCCAGGTGGAGGTGAGAGATGAGATGGCAGGTAGAGTCCATGTGACTATTTGGAAAGGTAGGTTAGAACTGAAATCAGACTATGACGTGCTTTAAGTGACTAATCAGCTTTTTCTGAACAGGCAAGCTACTGACTTAGAGTCACTTCTCTTTCCAATGTGGTTGTTACTGGATAAATTGTTCTGGTTCTCCTCAGTTCATACTACTCAGGATTCTCTATAACCTTCCCTCTGAAATCATCTCCTGTTTTAGGGGAGTCTAGAGAAGCAGGCTTGGCACCCTAGCCTCGGGGAGTTCACAGTCTGGTAAGGAAAGGGACTCACACAGGAAATGTCAGCAGGCCCTGTATGCTGACACTTAATGAGGGGAGGGCCAGTGACCTCCCGGGTCAAGGTGAAGGTTATCAGACTGTCAGGTCTGCTGCTGTGGGCAGTGGGGCTGCTGGCCGCTGGCCACTGACTGCCCTGCCCTGCCCTGGCTGGGCCATGGGAAGTTGTAGACTTGAACCTTTGCTAGGCACATAGAGGATGGCTTTCTTTGGTTCTTTGGCGGTTCCAGCAGCTCCTGGCTTCAGTTACCAGGATCTGAGCATCAGCCCAGCCCTGGAGACAGCCCAGCTCCTAACAGGGAAACCCTTTAAATCTCTCACTCAGTCTGTGGGGCCTCCGCCTTCTGTGTGGGCTGGAAGGCACCGCTGTGGGGTGTGAGCCCTGTGGACTCGAGCTTTCCCCCACACTGAAATCTGAGTCATCTCCCAAATGAAACAGAGGCAATCTTCTCTCCTCATGCTTCTCTCTCCTCTCCTCTCTCCCCCTCTATTCATTTCTGCCTCCTCTCTTTTTTCCTCTCCCTCTTATCTCCTTTCCTTCCTTCTCCTTTCATTTTCTCCCCTCCTCCCTCTTTTCCTTCCCTGTCTTCTTTTTCCTTCCCTCCTTGTCTTCTTCCCTTGCCCTTTCCTCTCCACACCTACACCTCCATCCTTCTTCCCCTGCCCCAGAGCATCTATTATAGGGAAAGGGAAATTTCTTCCTTTTCTGTAGAACCTTCTCAAGAAAAGTCACAGAGGCAAAACAAAGCTTCCCAATCCTGAAAGGGGAAATACAGTGGGGAACAAAGAAAAACGATGAAAACCTAAGGTCTGCCCTAGACTGCCTCTTGGACAGCTGAAGTATGACTGAACAAAATGTGGTATAAGAACATAATGGAATTGAACTACGCTATAAAAATGATGAAAGAGGTGATTTCAAAGGGAAAATTTCAGAGAATCCTGGGCAGGATGAACCGAGTAGATCCAAGAGAACAATTTATCCAATAACAACCACATTGCAAAGACAAACAACCTGAAAAGCCTTCAGAACTCTGATCAATGCAGTGACGGCTCAGGCACCCAGAGGACCTCTAATAACATCTGTCACTCACCTCCTGACAGAGACATAATGATCCAAAGGGTAGAGACACCTATTTTTGGTCATGGCCACTTGATGGATTAGTTTTTCTTGACTGTTTATTTAGCACATTTTTTTCTTTAAGAAAAAAACCTTTCCCCCAAGTTCCATCTGTTTCTTCCAGAACCCAAGGCAGGCTCAGAGTAGGGCAGAGCAGGAGGTGAGATTCTCTGGTTGATAATTTATCCCCACAGCAGCCTATGATGCAAAGACTGCACAGTGAGACTTCAAAAGCCTGGAGATTACAGGTGAATCCATCAATTCAGACTGGAGTTTGGGCAAAAGAGTCTTCCTAACAACAAAAGCTGTGCAATCTATGTAAAGTACTTTGCAACCTCAAAACACTATAGAAATGTTAGGTAGTACTGTGGTTCCTAAAGAGACTAATGATAATTGTTGATAGAGTTATGAATTGGTACAACTATTTTGAAAAGCAAATTGGAACGACACAAAGTGACTAAAATGTCTATACTCTTTGAGCCAAATATTCCATTACTGGGCTTAAACCCCAAGGAAGCCACTGACAAGAAGAAAATCCCCATGTACAGCCAAATATGCCTATAACAACACTTTTGTGATAGCAAAGAACTGGAAACAAAGCAGAAGCCTATCAATGCGAGGAAGGGAGTGGCTAAACAAAACGTGATCTGTGAATGTAATAGAACATTACCCTGCTATCAGAATGATGGTGATGAATGCAGAGAGTCATAGAAAGACCCATGTGAAATGATGCGGTGTGGAACAAGGAGAGCCAAGAAAACCCTATGTACAAGGACCCAACAACATAAATGGCAAGGACAACCACATGTACGCAACTCAAGAGTGAAGGCTTCAAAATTACAAAGAACAAACGTGACTTAGAAGAAGACATAAGAGAGAATGCTCCTACTGTAATCCTTTACCAAGCTGGGAAGTCATGCCAAGTTCCATGAAGGTGGGGCGGAGTGGAGAGAGGGGAGGGAGGGCAGAGAAGCTTAGCTGATAGCAGAGCACACCCAGCTTGTTCCCAGAGACACAGCCCATGCGTCCCTGTAAAATGGCCTTAAGTGATCTAGTAGAGATGAGTTCAGGGTTATCCAGACTCTCCTATACCCTCGGGGACTCTTTTCCCACCAGCTGCTCTTCTGGTCAGAGAATTAATGGTCCAGTCATTAATGCTCAAACCCCTCCCAGGAGTAGGGAGCTTGTGAACAGTTAAGGTGCCAGATACTACTGGAATGCTATTCCAAATCAAAAGGAAGGCCCCATTCAAGGCAACAGTATTCATTCATTCATTTACATCTCCCTTGGTCTGGATTTATGATCTCATCGATGTAGGGAACTCCAAGTTTGTAAACTCCCTCCACTAATGGAGATGGATGACTCCTCTATAACATAGAGTCTTGAAATACTGTCCTCTCAGGCACTGATAGGTTAAGTGATACTTGCCTAGGGCCGTACAGACAATATAAGTTAAAGGCCCAGGTCTCCTTGACTCCAGAGACAGTCTTCTACCCACCATACCACATGGTCTCTCCATTTGGTTATTAGAGAAATAATAACAGTTTGCATTCCTATAGCACTTTCTGGAATTCCTAGCTTCTTTAATCTTCCGTTTAGTCAATACCATCTCCTCCGGGAAGCCTTCCCTAATTCATTGTTTGGGATCTCTCCATCTTCAAATGATCACATTTACAGGTTAAATCCCTGGTGGAGAAGGTAAGCTCTCTGAGGACAGGGGCCATTGTTTCTCTTTTGCTATGTCTCCAGTACCTGTCGAGGCCCCTTCCACATAGTAGGTATTAACTAAATGCTTAACAAATTGACTTCAATTGGGCTCCAGTCTTCAGAGGCCAAGTTCAAAGTTCTTCCCACTCTACCTGCTGCCCCCCAAGAATAATGACTAACTCATCATTGTCATGTATGTAGGTCAAGGCACTTGGTGGAGATGGACTTAGAGAGCTTTACTGAAAGAAGCCGAGCCTTGATATGTATGTGGCTGGGAGCTCTCCATTCTCTGGATTTAGTCTTAATGGGAGATAAGGGCCTGGCCTGCATGCATGGACTTTACCTTTCTCTGATCTACTCTTCCTATCCTCTCCCCTCCCTTTGCCCTTGTCACCACCGTGGTCCAAGTCCCCCTAACCATGTGCCTGGGTATTCACACCATCCACCTCCCAGATCTCCTGATTCCACTACCCACACCTTCCAATACATCTATCCCATCGCAGTGAAAATGAGCTTTCTCTACAAGTTGATCAGATTTTATATTTTATATTTATTTTATATTTAATAAAAATGTACTTAATAAACTTATTTATATTAATATTTTAATAAAATATAAAGTTTTATATTTATACTTTACATTTATATATAAAACAAAAGCTTATTGTGCATAACAGACACTTTCAGTTCCCATATATAATCAATTCTCTTTTCCTTTCTATTTGGGGTTTGCTAAGTTTGGAGGAAAAGAAATTTTTTTTCTTTTTAAAGAAAAAAATCTTTCTGACTGTAAAGTGTCTCCTGATCCCTCTCCCCCACCAGTTGTTAATGCCCCTCCCTCATTATCACAGGTTTATTTTACATATTGTTACATATGCTTATGTATGTAGAGGTTTCCACTGATAAAATATTAGCTTCCTGAGGACCAGGAAAGTCTCCTCAGGGCCCAGCACAGGGTCTGGCACATAATATGCATTTAATAAATGCTTGATGATTGATTGCATAGTACAGTCAGGTTATTCCTCTCATCAAAAATCTCCAGCGACTCCCATTAGTCTCCATTCTTGCTGCTCAGTCCTTTCAACATTGTCTGACTCTTCAGGACTCCATTTAGGATTTCCTTGACAAAGATATTGGAGTGATTTGCCATTTCCTTCTCCATATCCTTTTACAGATGAGGAAACTGAGGCAAAGAAGGTGAAGTCACTTGCCCAGGGTCACAGAGTCAGTAACTGTCTAAGGCCAGATTTGAATTCACCAGGTCCAGTGCTCTATCCACTAAGCCACCTAACCATCCCTTGCCTCTCCAGGAAAGTTCAAAAGACTTCATCTGACATTAAAGGTTGCCTGTAACAGGGGTCACCCACACTGTAGTAATTCCTCTTGTCTCCTTTCCACGTACTCAATGACTTAGACAACTTGGACAATTCTTTCTCTGGTCTCGGAATTGGGAATGAATTTCCTTGCCTATATACCTTTACTCTGGCTGTTTCCTGTTCCTGGAACGCCTTCCCTTTCCACTTTTACCCATCAAACCCATTTTTTTTTTTTAAAAAAAGCCTGACCTCTAGGAAACCTCCATGATTCTTTCCTTTCAATAACAATCTTCACCTTCACATGACACACTGTTCCCATGTCTCATTCATTTATCTTGGAATAGGTTACATCTATCTCTGTGTTGTGGATCATGAAGCTTAGAGCTTCAAAGGATCTTAGAACCACAGAATTTGAGGTGTTCAACCCATAAGCATACCCTTCCAGAGCTCAGCACAGTGCCTGGCACCGAGCAGTCATGTAATAAATGTTTAGTAATTATTGATTCATTGATCAATTGATTACTTACCCAACAAGTACCTGTTTCTGAAGACTTCCAAAGAAGGAGAACTCATGACCCTTGAGGGTTGGGGCAACTCGGTTATTAAGATTTTCTTGACATCCAGTCTCAATGGGCCTGTTTGCAACTGCCACCCTTGGTTGCCCATCTTGCCCTCCAAAGTCAAACAGAACAAATATGATCTGTCCATCATGTGATAGCCCTACAAAAACCTGAAGACAGCTGTCATGCCCCTCTTCTCTAAGCTAAATGTACTCAGTTCCTTAGACATATAGAAATCCAACTCTTCCATTTTTATAGAGGAGCAGAACAAGGCCCAGAGATGAGAAGTAGCTTGCCAAGATCTCAAAGTCAATAAATGGAGTCAGGATTTGAACCGAAGTCTCCTGACCCCACGTCTAAGATACCACAATGCCAATGGCAAATACAAAACACACATACTGTAGGGGTCTGAACAGAGGCCAGCCCTATGTATGTGAGATTTCTTCGAAGGGAAAAAAATATTCCATGGGTATCAATTGAGAAATCGCTCTGATTATAGGCTACATTCAAGCTTTATCCAAGCCAGATTTGGGGGAAGAACGCAGCTAATGCTCAGATCAATATGACGGATAATGAGAGGATCCCAACACAGCTGTGTTGCTGTCAGAGCTTTCTTGGGACTTTTATAACAATAAACGCCATTTTTTTTTATATTGCTGACAAAGCCTATTCCCCTTGGTCATGCTTCTTGTCGGCAGCCAAAGGATATTTCTCTGTATGTTTTTTCCAGAGCATCTTCCCAGACCACAGTCCTTCCATCCCCCACCCCCAACCTCAAGATAGAGACAGATGCCTAGATGTGCAGAACATTCTGTTCCTGTGCACATTTGCCTTTGCTCCGGGTTGCACCAATCACACTGCTCACCCTTGGCCCACCCAAGAGACCACAGAGAGAATTGGACCCTGGTGCCTCTAAGTCTCCACTATGCCTGGGTAGGGGGAAATCCAACCAATGCCCCAATTTCAAGGAGGCACGGGGTGATAAGAGGCATGACTACATAATAACAAAGACCCAGAACTGGCATTTAGGAGCCTTAAGCTCTGCTTCTGTCTTGGTGGCTAGCTTGTCACCATATGACACTGGACTTAAAGCAAACATTGTTCCATGCGACTTTAAGGTCACATGTGACCCTCTAGGTCCTCACGTGTGGCCCTTGGCCTGAATCCAAACTTCACAGAACAAAAAAATGAATTTGTTCTATAAAACTTGGCCTCAATCAAAAGACCACATCCAAGGCCCCAGAAGGCCACAGGTTTCCCACCCCTGGACTAAGTTCTAGCATTCTGTGCTCTGTGTTCTTATGCCCCTCTTTGTTTTAGGTCCAGCAGCTCTCCTGGTTCTGACATTCTATGCTCTTTGTTCCAAGGGTCCCCCTGACCTGACACTCATGTTCTGTGATTGGTATCTTGTGTTCCAAGGCACCTCTCTCTCCCAGCTCTGCCATTCTATACACAGGACCAGTGAAGGCAGAGTGACTCTTTGATGGTCTTATGTCATGTACCACAGCAGAGAAACTTGCCCTGAAGTGGGTGGTCAGCTTGTAAGGGCTTTTGGAAGACAGAGAAAGGGCAATTCCCTGGGGTCTGGGATTAGTTAGGAAAGGTTTCCTGGAAAAAAAGAGGATTTGAACTCGTTCTCAAAGATTTGGAAGGACAGAGAAAGAAAGAATACATTCAAGGAGAAGGAAACAGTATAAACCAGCAAAAAAGCAGAACTGGAAATAAGCTCAAGATATGGGGGATAGACAGAGAGGGGGTAACCTGGCTAGAAGAGGGAGGGCATATTAGGAAGAATTTGGTCCAAAGTAATCAGATAGGCTCAAATCACAGGAAGGACCACATCACCTATCAGCTGAAGAAGCTTCAGTGGCTTTCTATTGCATCTCGAATAAAGTTCTGGGGTGAACAGGGTAATCAAGGAGCACTAGTGCCTCTGGTGTTTTCAGAGCTGCTCATTCACCTTTGATATCCACCTGGTGCTCAACTCTTACTTGTGACTCCAAGAAGCTGCAGCATGTGCAGTGGCCACACCTGGGCAAACCAGGTTGAGAGAATAACCAACAGGCCTCAAACCCATCAGTGAATCTGGGGGTGTCTACTCCAAGCATGTGAAGACTTCCCCTGTTGGAATGAGCAGATGGGAACAATAATTTGTTCCAAAGGTCATGAAGGGGCTGAAGCAGGTGCTATGGAGCTCTTGGCACTTGGTCAGAAATCAAAGAAGTCAAGGTCATCCAGTGCATCCTGAGCCATAACCAGTCATCCTGACTTTTGACCTGTCACTGCACTTCAGTGGCCCTGGAAGAGAGAGTGAGGCTGATGACTGTGCAATTCTGCCTCACTTAAATCCAACTCATGCACAAGTCAAGACATCACCCATGATATCATTGATCCTCTTGGGAAATAAAGGACAAACAGCTGCAACAAGGATAAAATGCTAAGCCCATACTGAAAGCCTTTCACAGTCTGGTTCCACCTCATCTTTTCAAAATAGGGAGGGTCAACCAGGCAAAACTGAAACATGAATTAGCTCATTAGAATACAGAATCAATTTCAGTTCAATTCAGGTCAACAAGAATCAGTAAGTGTTTACAATATCCAAAGCATTGTGCTGGGTACTGGAGATACAAATACAAATAGGAAAACAATACAGTCCCCTCCCTCAAAGAGCTTCCATTCTTGGGGGGGGCGGAAAACAACCTGGACACAAAGGCACAAATGATAGATGGATGGATGGATGGAGAAAGGAAGGAAGGAAGGAAGGAAGGAAGGAAGGAAGGAAGGAAGGAAGGAAGGAAGGAAGGAAGGAAGGAAGGAAGGAAGGAAGAAGAAGGAAAGAAAGAAGGAAAGAAAGAAGGAAAGAAAGAAGAAAGGAAAGGAAGGAAGGAAGGAAGGAAGGAAGGAAGGAAGGAAGGAAGGAAGGGAAAGAAAGAAGAAAGAAAGAAAGAAAGAAAGAAAGAAAGAAAGAAAGAAAGAAAGAAAGAAAGAAAGAAAGAAAGAAAGAGAGAAAGAAAGAAAGAAAGAGAGAAAGGAAGAGAGAGAGAGAGAAAGAAAGAAAGAGAAAGGAAGGAAGGAAGGAAGGAAGGAAGGAAGGAAGGAAGGAAGGAAGGAAGGAAGGAAGGAAGGAAGGAAGAAGGAAAGAAAGAAGGAAAGAAAGAAGGAAAGGAAGGAAGAAAGGAAGGAAGGAAGGAAGAGGGATAGATACTATATATATATATATATATATATATATACACACGCATATATGTATTGTATGTTGTTATAACCCTTCATTTTCAAAAAGGAACAATGACATCATGGTATCAGGGTAAAATGAGGGATGATGAGTGATGTCTCAACTTTCACATGAATTGGATTTAAGTGAGGCAGAGTTGTACAAAATAAGCGGCTTCACTCTCTTTTCCACAGTCATCAAAGTCCAACAGCAGGACAAAGTCAAGACTGGAGATGGCCTGGGATGCAGCGGATGACCTTGGCATCTTTGATGTCTGACCAAGCACTCAACACTCCATAGATCACCTTCATGGCCATTGGAACAAATTGTTCTCAATAGCCCCTTCTGCCAAGGAAAGTCTTCACATACATTTGGTAGACACCCTACTAACTCATTGATAGGTCTGAGACCTGTTGGTTACCCTCAACCCGGGTTAGCCCATCTGATGAGTGTGGCCACTACTTATGCTCAAGCTTTGTGGAGCCACAGGTGAGAGTCAGATGATAGGTAGGCAGCTGTGGTGTTTAGGGAGGACTAGTACCTCTGGTGTGAGGGCTTGCCAGGTCCTTCTCAGGGCCTGGCAAGTATGTATGTAAAAAATACTAAGAGGAGGGAGGAGAAAGTGCTAAGTAATTGGGAAGACAAGACATGAAAGAAACATGAGAGGTCACCCAGTTCAATCCCCTCATTTTACAGTTAAAGAAACAGCACTGAGGAAGATTATGACTTGCTCAGGGTGATGCATTAGAGGAAGTAGTACTTGGTCTGAACCTTAAAGGGAATTAACAATTCCAAAAGGTGGAAGTGATGAAGAAATATGCTCCAACTATGAAGGGGGAAGATGGATTGTTGTGTCCAAAGGACATCAAGTCGGCCCCTGGTTCAGCTGGAACATGGAGTGTGTGAGGGAGAGCAAAGTGAAATCAAATCTTGAGTAAGGAAGTGATGTGGTCAGACCCATGGTTCAAGGTTATCAATTTAGCAGCTGTGTTGAGGATGAACTAGATAAGGTGGGAGCTAAAGAGAGGGAGACCAACAAGGAGGATGCTACAGTAGCTCAGGCAAGAGGTGATGAGAGTCTGAACCAGGGTAGAGGCAATGTCCATGTCCATGTGGACATCAAGAGTAGCTTTGGGGTTTTGCCTTTAACTACTTTTAACTTTAACTTTACTATTTTTCTGGCCTCAGACACAAGCTCCATGACCCTGGGTAAGTCACTGAATCCTGTTTGCCTCAGTTTCCTCATCTGTAAAATGAGCTAGAGGAGGAAATAGCAAATCACTATAGTAACTTTGTCAAAAAAAAAAAAAAAAAACCCTGAAAATGGGGTCACAAAGAGTCAGAAATGACTGAACAATACTATTTGCCCAGCTGGAAAGGCCATCATTTAGTCTAAGTTTTTCAATTTACAAACAAGGAAACTGAGACCCAGAGAGTGGAAGATGCCTATGCAAGGCATATAAGTAATAAGTAGGTAGACCTGAGATTCGAATCCATGTCTTTAGACTCCAAATCCTGCATTCTTTCCATTGTTCCAAGCAAAGATCTAGAAAACAGAGTCTGAGCTCAAACAGACCTGAGGACATAGAACATAGGATGTCAAAGCTGGATGGATGCTTAGAACTTAGAACTTCATACTTGGAGGGTATCTTGAAGATCATCAAATCTAACTCCTCCCCGCTCCCTTCCCCTTTATACAGAAGAGGAAACTGAGACCTAGAGAGGGAAAAGACTTGCCCAAGGTCATGCAGCAAATCATTCACAGAGTTGGGCCTAAAACCTGGGTTTCCTGGGTTTCCCAGGCCAGGCTTCTTCCCACTATTCTACACTTTCCACAGGCGGGAAGCAGAGGCAGAGCTAGCTGTCACTCTGGGGACTGACGAAATGTTTCCCAGCCCCTTCCCCAGCTGCTGACAGCCCAGCTGGCCAGCTGTTTGTCTGGGGAGATTGTTCCGGAAATATTTGGGGGAAGCAGGCGGCCCAGGGAAGGCCCACTGCCTGCCTCTCCTCCCTTTTCCTCCTTTCTCCAGGCCCAAGCACCTGGTGCCCACGAGGCAGGCAGGCACAGAGGCTGAAGCACCTGTTCCAGAGACTCTCAGCTCCAGGCCCAGCTGGGGAATTGCCCAGAGCCTGAGAACATCGTTAGCATCGGGGCTGTCATGCTGGCTTGTGGAATCCAAGCTACTTTTCCTTGGGGCAAAGGAAGAGATCCATGGCTGTAATCAATACCTTCCTTCTCTTGCTTTGGGCTAAGAGAAGATACAGAGGACTGAAAGTTCCTCATAAGAAAGTACTTCCTAACAATCAGAGGGCTGCATTGTTAAGTGGTGAGCTCCCTGTTTCTGGAGTTGCTCCAGCAGAGCTGAATGAGCCCTGACCAGGGAGGCTGGACTAGATGCCCTCTGAGGGCCCTTCCAGCTCCTGGCTCCAGGCTGAGCCCTTGTCCTGGTTATATGCCTTTTTATCAGAGACACTGGCTATAAAAATTATTTCCCAGCTTTCTGATTTCCTTTTAAACTTGGTCATATTGGCTTTGTGCAAAAACTTTCTAATTTAATGTGATGAAAATGATCCATTTTGCATTTCATAATGTTCTCTATCTCTCCAAATTAGTTGTAGAAAGAGTAAATTGGAGACAGTCTTGGAGGAAAGGCACTAAGATTAAGGGTACTGAGAAAGACTTCCTAGAAAGGGGCATATTAGCTGAGACTTAAAGGAAGCCAGTGAAGGAGGGAGAGCATTCCAGGTATGGGAGACAGCCAGTGAGGATCTTCGTCTACCAATACAGGGCACCACCTTTTTCTGCAATTTAGAGTCATAGAGAATTGTTTGGAACAGAGATGCTGACTTACCCAGGATCATGAGTCAGGACTTGAACCCAGATCTAACTGGCTCTAAAGTCAAGCCCTCTCCATGCACTGTGTAACATAGCCTCTTATAGACATAGATAACTATGGCATATAATATTACATAATATGCATTAATGAGGTATGAAGAGCTTTATGAGATCTGAAAGTTGGGAAAGCTCATTATTGACAAAGACTTCCTAGATTCGTAGATTCAGTCTTTTCAATCCCTCAAAGATTCATGTGAGTCTGCTTTGAAGGATCATCATCTGTGTGTCCTGTATCCATTGGAGAGGTGTAACCTCAGAGCTCTGTCCTGGACCCCCTTCTCTTCTCTCCCTCCATTCTCTTCTGAGGATCTATCTCACTGGCTTCCATGATTTCAACTACCATTTCTATGCAGATGACTCCCGGACCTCCATATCCAGCTCTAGTCTCTCTCCTGAGTTCCTTCTGTCTACATTGCCTATCGCCTAAGGACATCTCCTCCCCAATGTCTCATAAAGATCTCAAACTCAAAATGTGTAGAGTTGAGTTCACCATCTTTCTCCCTAAACCCACCTCTCCTCCTAACCTATCTGTTTCTATGGAGAGCACCACCATCTTCCCTCTCCCGGGACCACAAGCTTGGAATCATCCCTGACTTGACCTTCCCTCAGCCCTCACATCCAACTTTTGCTAAGTACTTATTGATTCTACCACCACATCCTCACATCTGTCCCCTTCCCTTCACTACTGTGGCCACCATCCTAGTTCAGGCACTTCTCACCTCTCACCTAGGCTTTTGCCAAAGTCTTCTAACTGATCTGTTTGTATCCAGTCTCTTTCCTCTCCATTCCATCCACACAGACGCTAAATTGACATTCATTCCTCTTTTCTTTTTATTTCCTTCCTTTTTTCTTCCTTCTCCTTTCTCTTCCTCCTCCTTTTCCCTCTCTCTTCCTCTTCCCTCTTCCTCTCCCTCCCTCCCTTCCTCTGTCTCTGTCTTTCTCTTCCTCTCCCCCCACCCAGACACCTCTCTTGCTCAGGCTAGAAGTTCAGGAGGACAACACACAGGTTTGATCCCACTATTAACTGGCATGGAGAGCTTTGACCTGCTCTGTTTCTGACGTGGGCACGCTCATCCTCCTTAGACAATCTCATACCCCAAGGCCAATTCCAAGGGACTCACCATATTGATGCCCTACTTAGCACTAGCCCAATGTAGATCCAAAATTCCAAGCACAAGGATTTCACCAACCAGGGCTTCCTGGTAGCAGAGACTACTGGTATTGGTCACCACGCGACTAACCTGATGTTCCTAAAGCACAGGTCTGACCATGACACTCCTTGCTCATGAAGTTTTGATGGTTCCCTATTTCCTCCAAAATCAAAACCAAACTTTTTTCGTGTTTAAAGGCCCTCCCCGCTTTGTGGCAAGCTATTTTCCAGGCTGATGGTGTGTTATTCTCTCTCATAGACTCTAGGTTTCAACTCACTTTTTCCCCTCAGACCCTTAGCTCCCTTCAAGGATCAGCTTGAACATCACCAACAAGAGACTTTTCTTGATTCTTTCAGCTGTCCACGTCTCCCTACCAAGTAAATCCACAAGCACTTAATATGTTCCAAGCACTGTGCTGAGAGTTGGAGCCAAAAAAAAAAAAAAAAAAAGACAAAAACAGTCCTTGCCCTCAAGGGTTCACCTTCTAATGCAACGGGGAGATCAAAGCGACTTTGCATTTATTTTGCATATGTATTTTTTTCTTATTGGGGTCCACGCTGTTTCCCCACAATGGAATATAAACCTCTTGAGGGCAGGGATATTTTATTTTGGCCTTTATTTTCCCAGAACCAGAAGAGTTGCTGGGACACAGCAGAGACTCCTAATGTATGCTTGGTGAACTGACTTGAATTGAAAACCAGCCTGGGCTATCAGGACATGTGGTTTCCAGTCGCAGTTTGGTCACTTACTTGCTAAGGTAAAAATAAGTCACTTCATATGCTTTAGTCTCCTCATCTGTAAAATGGGAATAATGTGAAAACCTTCTGGAAATTCTAAGTTCCCAGCCTGTACAACCACGTGACTGGAAAGAAGCCTCTCCCCTAACTGGCTATCAAGTCACACTTATTTTCTAGGTTCCTTAGAAGGGCATGTGTAGGGAATGACCCAAAGACAAGACATCCGCTCTGGAATGACAGCAGACAGCTGACGGCCAGTCAGAGACCCTCCCACTGCTGTATGAGTAACAAGAATGTCATCATCACGAGACCAGCAGCTTCGGTCTCTGGAGAGCTTGCAGTTTACAAAGAGCTTTCCTCTCAGCTGCCATACAAGGGGGGAGGTCATCATCATCATCACCACCACCACCACCATCATCATCCTCATCACCATCATCATCACAGGGCTTCACAGTTGATAAAGAACGTTTCCACACGACACCCTTGGGATTGACCAACTGACCTTCTTGTAGGCAGGCTACTCTCACTCTGTTTGGGCTCACCAGCAAGCACTCCAAAAGGACTATTGTGAAGTGGGCAGAGGGTAAGGATTTGAGACAGTAGGGGTTGACGCAGGCACTGCTTCCAAAGGACTTCTTCCCAGGGTTCACTCATTTATGTGAATATTTGAGATTTGATTGATATATTAGCCAGATTTTTAAAAAGCTGTCACTTTGTTTTCTCATTGCATGATAAAGGACACGTGGTGATGGTAGTCTCAAAGGTCAATTTCCCTAATCAAGTATTTTTTTCCAAAATTAAATAAAAATACTAGGATTGTTAACACCATTTTACAGATAAGGAAACTGAGACTCAGAGGTAAAGAGTTATACAAGTAATAAGTGACAGAACAGCACTAGAAGTCTTCCAATTGCATGACAAATGTTCTTGCTGCTATACCATAGCATATGCTATATGTACCCATTTGACAGATAAACAGACTGAGGCTTAGAAAGGTTAAGTGGTTGCATAATAGCACCATGCTAACTAACCCTCCTAGGATGATCTTCTACATTCAGCAATCCTGCCCTTTCAGGACATACAATAGCAAAAATAGTAAAAGTCAGAATTTTGTGACAATTTAAGGTTTATAGAAATGCTTTATAGACCTTATCTCCTTTTATCCTCATAAAATATAAGGTATGAACATAACATAAATATATCATATATTTGGTAAATGTATAACAATTAAACATAAAAATCCTGAGAGGTATATATCCCCATTTATAGATGAAGAAACTGAGGCAGACAGAGGTTAAGTTGTCCAGGGGTCACAGAGCTAGCAAGTAACTGTGGTCCAATGTGAATTTAGAGCTACCCTAACACTCTTACCTCCTGCACCACTATGACCTCATCATTCTCTCACTAGGTCCATTACATCTTCTGCTCCTTTGCTCATGCATCTCCACCCCACCTCCTCTGTCCATTTAAATCCTACCCACCCACCCATCCCTTGGGGACTAACTGAACAGTTATACGAATGAAATGAAATATCATTGTGCCATAAGAAATGACAAAAGGGATGGTTCCCCAAGGACTCAGTCTTGTGACGTGGGAATTGGGGCAAACCTTCAAGGAATAAGGCAGTTAGTCATTCCCCTGTTCTAAACTACTATAAGAAACAACATGTGGAATACTGAATTCAGTTCTGGATACCACCATTTAGGAAAGGCACTGATAAGATGGAGGGAGACCAGGAGACTGGCCTGCACACAATGCTGGATTACAGGAACCAGGCGCATTTAGCCTGGAGAAGGGTGACTGGAGTCTGGCGAGGTGAGACCTCTTTAAGAATATGAAAGAAGAGCGATGCTTGTTTTCATTTGGCCCTTTAGGTCAGGACCAGTAGGAGTTTACAAGGAGGACAATTTAGGGAAAGCTTCCTAAACCATCAGAGCCATCCAAGAATGGAGGGTCTGAATTTCCCTTCTTTGGAGCTCCTCAAGGGCAGGCTAGATGACCTCTGCTCAGATGTATTGGGTACACTGTAGTGGGGATAAGTCCTTTGGGGTACAGGTGAGACTGGATGGCTGCCATCTCTAAAATACCTTGGTTCAGAGTAAATGGAAGTAGCTAAAGATAACTGAAAACAAATAATGTCAAATAGAAAAAAAAAGATTACATGGGCTTTTTCAGTTACCACATCACTGGGATGATGCATATTGAGCTTGCAGCCCTCTGAAACCCCCAGACCTTTTTCCAACAAACTGCAACAATGCTTCCCCCATCTTGGACTCATGCCAAAAGCATTAGGAGGAACAGTATGAACAGGGAGGGGTTGGGAGAGTAGAGCCAGGCCTGTTGGTCCTTTCACCCCTGCACCATGACCAGGCACACAAGACTAAGGAAAACCCCGGTGACCTGGCTGGGATGGTGGTGGGGCAGTAGGTCTCTGCCTGTCTGTGCCCCCTTTTCAGCATCCTCTAGATTGAGCAGCACTCATTGAAGACCCTGTAACTTCTTGAGGCCTCTGAAGAAACCCCACAAACCATGGGCACATGAATCATCCCCTACCCCAGCCTTCTGAGGAATGTTTGATGGAGAAGACTTTCACTCACTACAGCTGGTCAGGCCCTGGGGGGCTGGGAAGGAGGTGGGGGAGGCTGAGGCTGTCAGTCATCATGTAACTTGATACAAACAAGGTTGTAATCGTGATAATCCTGGGAATTCACATTGATTTATTTAGGCCAGCAATTTGACTATGCAAGTCCTGGGACAGCTGGTTACCCTGCCAGCCCAGAGCAACCAAGAGTGCGCTGCTTCTTACGTGCTGGTCTCCATGAACAGGAAAACAAAATGAGCAACAGGAGGCGGGGAAAGCCCCCATACTTCTATGGTCTCCCATCAAAATTGGAAGCAAGAATGCATATCAGACAATACAAGAGTCAAAAATCAGCTCTCATGGGCTACATTTTAGGTTCTAAGGTCCCTCCCAGCATGGACACTCTCCTTTCTACTATCCTTTCCATGTTGCATGAATGAAAGCCTCATCCAACTCTGACATTGTATATTCTATGTTCTGAGGTCTCATCTAATCATCTAAGGTCCCATGTAGCTCTGAGGTTCTACACTTTCTGTTCTAAGGCTCTCCTCCCAGCTAGTTCTATGTTCTAACCTCACTCTCAGCTCTAATATTCTATATTCCATGTTCTAACCCCCCCCCAGCTTTGACAATCTACTTTTTACTACCCTTCCATGTTCCATGATCTATAAAACCTCTCCCAGCTTTCACATCCTACGTTTTATACTCTAAGGCTCTCTTTCCAACTAACAGTTCATGTTCTATGTTCTAACTTCACTCTCAGCTCTAATGTTCTGTGTTGTATGTTCCAAGGTTCCTCCTAGCTGACATTCTACTTTCTGTGTTCTAAGATTCTTTCCCTTCCAGCTTGGACATTCTACATTCTATGTTCTAAGGTTCTCCTCCCAGCTGACAGTTCATATTCTAATCTACTCTCATCTCTAATGTTCTGTGTTGCATGTGCTAAGGCCCTGCCCAGCTCTGACATTCTACTTTCTATGTTCTCAACCTGTCTATATTCCATGATCTGTTGCCACCCAGCTCTGACATTCTACTTTCTATGTTCTCAGGTCCCTTCCATATTTCATGACTGAAGATCCCACCCTGCTCTGACATTCTACTTTCTATGTTCTCAGGTCCTGTCCATATTCCATGATCTAAGTTGCCACCCAGCCCTGACATTCTACTTTCTATGTTCTCAGGTCCCTTCCACATTTCATGATTGAAGATCCCACCCTGCTCTGACATTCTACTTTCTATGTTCTCAGGTCCTGTCCATATTCCATGATCTAAGTTGCCACCCAGCCCTGACATTCTACTTTCTATGTTCTCAGGTCCCTTCCACATTTCATGATTGAAGATCCCACCCTGCTCTGACATTCTACTTTCTATGTTCTCAGGTCCTGTCCATATTTCATGACTGAAGATCCCACCCTGCTCTGACATTCTACTTTCTATGTTCTCAGGTCCTGTCCATATTCCATGATCTAAGTTGCCACCCAGCTCTGACATTCTACTTTCTATGTTCTCAGGTCCTGTCCATATTTCATGACTGAAGATCCCACCCTGCTCTGACATTCTACTTTCTATGTTCTCAGGTCCTGTCCATATTCCATGATTGAAGATCCCACCCAGCTCTGACATTCTACTTTCTATGTTCTAAGATTCTCTTTCCAGGTGATACTCTATATTCTAAAATCATTTTCATCTCTAATGTCTATTTTGTATTTCTAAGGTTGCTCCTAGCTCTAATATTCTATGTTCTAAGTTCTAAAGTTATTCTCAGTTCTTACATTCTATGGCCCCTGTACTAAGGACCCTTTCAGCAATGGCATTCTATGTTCCATGTTCTAAATGACCTTCCAAGTTCTACTATCTCTAGCTTTATAATTCTATAATTTGTCCTCTCATCATGGGTCTACACCCAAGCAGGAATGGAAAACCCCTGGCCAGGTGTGCTTCCCTGGAATGTGCTTTCATGCCTACCTGGAGCAGAGGGAGGAGAAAACAGTCTAAGACTATAGCAATGAATTAGGCTAGGTCACTCCCTTTCAGCCCTGGGCCAGATGGGAGGAGAATGTGAGTTGACTTCTGGGAAGCTGTGACTCCCAGAATTAAGTACTTAACATCAGGCAGGTGGTTTCTTGAAGTACTTCAGAGCCCCAGGAAGTGGCCAAGTGAGTCATTCCCTGCTGAGTTGTTTCTGGAGAATCAGTGGGAGTGGGAATGGAGGCCAGAGATGGAATCAGGGAGGCAGATCCCAGCCCCAAAGAGAAAGTCATCATTCTTTCAATCATTCTTTCAGTTTCCCTGGGTCAACCAGTAGCCTCACGATGCTAGTAGGGTGATCCTGCATTGAGAACAGTGCAGGGAAGGGAGAGGGGATAGAGGACTGTACTAGATACAATTGCTGCCCTGTAACTTTGGGCAGGTCACATATGTGCTTGAACCTCATTTTCATCATCTGTAAAAGAGATATAAGAATCCTTATTCCACCTGTCAGAGCTGTTATGAGGAAAGCACAGCATTAGCCTGAAAGTGTTAGAGAAATCTAATTTATTATTCCTATACTTTTACATTCACTCTTTTCTTTGTTCATTAATTCATTTAGAAAGAACCTTGAATCTGGAATCAGGGGATCTGGGTTCAGGTGTTGATTCTGATACTTAGTGTCTATACGGGCAAGTCATTTTCTGATTTGGGGACTTAGCTTCTTCATCTATAAAATGAGAGGTTTGGATGGGATCGTTTCTAAATCCCCTTATAGCCCTAGACACTGTGAGCTAAGCCTTTAGTAGACTGACAACTGAAGAAAGGAGGAAAAAGGAACTCAGTCTAGCTGTGGAGCCTAAAACTGAGTGCAGCTGATCCTAACAAGCATCATGGGCAGTCCAGCTGTAAGAGACAGGAGAGACCTGTGCGCTAGGGTCGTCAAAGGCACCAGTCTGTCAACAAATATTGATTAAGTTATTTATTATGTACCAAGCACAATGCTAAGTGCCGGGAACGCAAATTCAAGCAGAAAGGCAATCCCTGTCCACAAGGACTGTCTTATAGTCTAGTGGCTGAAGACAACATATAAAGGGAGCTGAAAGGTGCGGCTCAGAAGAGGGAAAAAGAAGGTATTTGGCACTGGGTCACACTAGAGAAACTCCTGTCGAGATGAGAGTAGCCAGCCGTGGAATAACTGGGCCTCCTCCTTAAAATGGTGCGACCGAGAGGAACCAAACAAGCAGAGGGAAGCCACAGGGGTAGAAGGTACTTCCAATGTGAGAGGTAGTCCAGGGGTGGAGTGAGTTTCCAGGCTAAGGAGCTGTATGTGACAGTGATGCCAAACTCAAAATAGAAATGGGGGCCACTAAATTGTACGTAAGGATCCCTGCAGGCCACATATTGACTTACAAAACCACACATGTTTATATATTTCCTTTTTTATTAATACATTGACACATGAAAATCAGAGACCACATTTTAATCTGGTTTGGGCCACACCTGGGAGTGCTGTGGGCCTTATATGGGCCATGTGACCCTGGGGTCATTTGTTTAACACTACTAGTCAATGGCATGGTAGAGAAAGTCCTGTGGAAATGACTCAAGAGAACAGCCTAGAGAAGAATGAAGTTATGACCGACCTTGGCCTCCTCCTCAAAATAGAGGTTCTGGGAGGAGCCAGCCAAGCAGAAGGAAAGGTTCTGGCATTCGGGAAGAGGTGGAACTAGAGGTGGGTCTTGAAGGATGAGTCAGGTTTCAGGAAGTAGAACTGCGGGTGTGTGGGTGGAAAGCCCAAGCAGGAAGATGGAAGCAAGAAGATATGATTGGGACACTAATGGCGTTGGGAATGTGGGGGTGGGAGTAGGGCTAACACTGGAGAGGTCAGATGAGGCTAGATTGTGGGAGACTTTGAATACTAGGTATTTACATAGGGTGTGCATACAGAGTGCCTTCTTCTTCATAGTTCCCAGGGAACTAAGTTCTTCAATAGCAATTGAAGAGTATGTATTCAAATAGTACAAATACACTTAAATTCCAGATTATTGTGAAATATACAAATACACACACACACACACACACACACACACACACAGAGTCCTCATCTAAAAGCTTATAGCATATCTTCCTCATTTGAATCAGTTAGACAGGAAAGGACTGAATTGTCCCATGGGAGTCTTTTGTCTGCCTCTCAGTTCCTTTTCAACCAAAAAAATCCCTTTATAACCACAAAGGTAAAGAGATAGACCAATGTGCACTTATTATGTATTGGAATATATATATACATATATATGTATATGGGAGGCAGGGCCCTTCCATTACATGCCATCCAAACATTAAAAAAAAAAATCACACCCAGGCTGTCTAATGAGGCTCCCCTTTCAGACACCTGGTAATGACAAAGTTCTGAGAGGTTACATGTAACATCTTTCCACATAATGATGTAAACAGTTTATCCCTTTTCAGTCTCTTAGGATTTTTCACTCATATTTGCCTTTTTATGTTTCTCTTCCATCCTATGACTGAATGTCAAGTTTTCTATTTAGCTCTTGTCTTTTCATCAGGAATATAAGTCCTCTATGTCATTAAATGTCCATTCACCCTTCCCATAGACTCATACTGTTTTACCGGGTAGGTTATTCTTGGTTATAACCTCAGATTTTTTGCCATCTGGAAAATCATATACAAATTCCTCCATTCCTCCATAGTGGTAGCTGCTAAATCTTGTATGATCCTGACTGTGACTCCATAGTACTTGAATTCTTTCTTTCTCACTGCTTATAAATATTTTCTCCTTGATTTGGAAGTTCTGGATTTTAGCTACAATATTCCTGGGAGTTTTCACATTTAGGTTTCTTTCAGGAGGTAAGTGGATTCTTTTAATTTGCCTTCTAAGATATCTGAGTAGTTTTCCTTTATAATTTCTTGAAATATGATGACTATGCTCTTTTTTTTGTTACTGACTTTCAGGTAGTCCAATGATTCTTAAATTATCTATCCGTGATTTATTTTCTAAGTCAGTTGTTTTCCTATCAAATATTTCATGTTTTCTTCTATTTTTTAGGCTTTTGACTTTGTTTTATTATTTCTTGAGGTCTCATGGGGTCATTCATTTCAATTTGGCCAACTCTTAATTCTTAAATAGTAATTTTCCTCTGTAAGGTTTTGCATCTCTTTTACCAAGTAAGTGATTAATTCTCATTTTATAATTGTATTGGACAGTTCTCATTTACTTTTCCATTTTTTCTCAACCACTTATTTGGGTTTAAATTTATTTGTGCTCTTTTTAAAAGTCTTTTTAATTCTTGCTTTAGTTCTTCTAGGAATGCTTATTAGGATTGCATCCAATCTGCATTTTCTTTTAGGCTTTCTCATACATGTTTTCAAGTCATTGTCTTCTTTGTGTCTTGTAGTTTTTATAGTTAGGTTCTTTTTGCTTATTCAGTCTTCTCACTTATTTCTTGACTTTGTACTTTATGTTAACGTTGGGCTCTGCTCACTTCTAGGGGTAATGTCTAGACTGAAGCATCTGTCCTTTCATATCCTGCTGATTTCACAGCTCCGTCAGGGGACTACAAGTTTTCAGTGCTTCCAAAGTGGTGTGATCTGAGAAAAGATCTGTTCACAGCCCTCCTCGTCTGAGTCCTGTAAGTTCCTGAGCTAGATCAGGGTCTGTTGTTTTATATGTGACTAAGTTTCAGTAGACTGTTGCTGGACTCAGTCACTGTGAGACCACTGGGAGTTTCAGCAGGTTCAGCGATTAAATCGCTGCCTTCCCTTTGCCCTTGGTGTCCTGCCCTAGTTTTTCTATTACACTTATGTGTTAGGCTAAAGGCTGGAATTGAATCACTGTTATACACCTGGACTCAGGGCCACACAGATAAATTTATGGAATTTGTTTTGTACTTAGTATTCAATTATGGCCCCATGCTCAGTCTGCTGTTTCTCTCATCCCTGGACCAGTGACCCACAGCTGGATAATGGGTGACACAGTTTCCAGAGACCCCTCATTCCTGACCTTACAGCCAATTCAGAGGTCCCCTAGGATTTCTTTCTGCCTCCATGCCTTCTGCCCTGATACTCTATTTTGGTTTCTTTTCTGTCCCACTATTGTGCCAAGCTGAGCTCCTGACCAGCCCCTACCACAGCATCCACAGACCTGTCTGTCTGCCTAAGCTACCCTGGAAAAATTACTCACTGTGGCTTTTTTTAAACTTTCTGATCAGAATTTTGTCGGGCATGTTTTCTAAGATGTTGTGGAGGAAGTGTGTTGGAAAACATGGGCAGAAATGCTGATTCTAACTCTACCATCTCGATTCCACCTTCCAAAGTGAATTGTTGATAACTCTGGGTCTCTAAGCAGAGGCTGAATAATTAGGGATAGGACTAGATGGATTCTGAGGTCCCTTCCATACCTCTGATTCTGCAGGACTACAAGTAAGGGATGACGTGAATAAAATATTGCAGAAACATTGATTTAGACCCAGAAGAGACCTTAGAGATCTAGTTCAACTACCTTCAATTTATACATGAAACTGAAGCCAAGAGGAGGTAAGTGACTTTTCCAAGGTCACACAGTTGTAAGCAGTAGAGCTGGAACTCAAACTCTGGTCCTTGGATTTAAAATGCTTCCTACTGAACCTCCAATGGAGTTAGGAGAATGCAAGATAAAATCCAGGTATAGAGAGTAGAGTTTAGAGAAAGCTCTGTTTGACAGGAAAGGAATAATATTACATTGGGTTAGAAAGACATGGTGTCCTCAATGGGAGAGGACATTAGATGCCAGGATGAGAGTATGTCTTGGGGACAGTAAGGAAATGGACTAGCCTGGCTGCTTTGTATGAGGGAATTCTGACCTGTTCTCTACTCAAGAGAATTCTAGTACCTAGAGTGTTTTGGAAGTGATTGACTAGTCCCATTAGTCGAAGTAGAGTTGCCAACATACAGGAAGATGCAGGGAAGACCAGGTGAGCACCAAAGACGGAAAAACAGGGAGGATAGAGAGGGGAAGAAAGGGGGCACAGCAATTTATGTGGTTCCTGGGGGTCCATCCTTTCTCCTTGCTTCTTCCCTCTCCTTACCACTCCAGGCTGAACTTTTAAAGGTATTTTCTTATCCATTTTCTCCTTATATCCTCACACAGACTTGGGAAGTAAACAAAGAGAGATTATTACCCCCAATTCACAGATAGGGAAACTGAGGTCCAGAGAGAAAGTGACTTTGTCAAGGTCTCATAAGTTGGTGACAGGTCCAGGGTTACCACTGAACCCAAGTTTTCTGATTCCTAATGATAATTACTAATTTCTTCTTGGGGGGGAAGGGGTTCCAACAGCTGGGGGTTCGATCTTTACCACTGACTGAATGCATAATTTTGGCAAGTCAGTTCTTGTGTGCCTCACTTCCCCAATTTGTAAAATGAAGTAGGGGAATTAGTCCCTTTCAGCTCTATAATGTTGTGGCCTTGCTATTTTATTAAAGTAAGGTATGATGGGATTATCAGATTCTATTGTAATTTGCCTAGCAAAGAATTGGAGTCAAAAGACCTGGATTTAAGACCTTCCTCTTATATGTAGTAGCTGTGTGACTAAGGAAAAAGCCGCGCTTTACTTTTCTCACTTTTAAAAAAATACAATAATACTTGCGCTTATAGGATTATCATAAGGAAAATGCTTTTTAGGCCTTAAAGTCCTTAAAGAAATATGATTTGCTATAATCTAGTCTATAAGTATTCCAGTAAAAAGTAGACTAGATGACTTTTCCAATCCCTAAAATCTTGTCACCTAATTCCTGGGACTCGCTACATCATCATTTGACCAGACCTATGATTTCATTAATACAGAGACCTCCTAGTGAGGACACTCCCTTTACTGAAGAAGATCGGAACCTCCTCTAAATTTTATAAAGCTAATTATTTCTTGAAAAGTATGTCTAGGCTTTTGTTGTTGCTTTCCAGTAGTCCAAAGATTCTTCAATTATCTCTCCTTGGTCTATTTTCTTATAATGTTAGGTGCCTGGGGCACCAGGTTAAAGTGACTTAACCAGCCTCTCCCATCCAGTATGTTAGAGATGGGCCTTAAAGCCAACTTTTCCTGACTGAGATAGTTTGCGATTCAACTGCCTCTTTTCATCCCTAGTCATTATCACCAAATGAAGCATTTCAGATTATTCTGCTTGGCCCCAGAAGGGAAAAACAAGGACCAACAGCACTCTTGAAAATGGGGCGGCCACCTTCTTGAGGCACTGAACTTCACTGTCACTGAGCTCTTCAAGTTGGGGCTGAACTGCCACTTATCTAGAATATGGCAGGGGAAACTCCTGTTGGTTTGGATGCCCCTGGATGTTCCTCCTAGTTTTGAGGGTCTAGGATTCTAGAATGGGGGTGAGAGGAGGTGAAGATAGCAGAGGTCCAGCTTCATCCCTTTGTGTTGCACAAGTCAGCCATCGGCTTGGAGACCTTTCGTCCTCATCCTCCTCCCCTGGAGTGCAATGAAGGCAGCTAGGTGTGTTTGGGGAAACATTTCACTGTTCACTAGTATAGCCGTGGCTGACTTTCTGACCACGTGTTTGCTGCTCAATGCAAACCTTTGGCTCTACACAGTCCTGAAGCTCCACCTAGCGACCCAACTCATACCAAAACAACCCATTTTCAGATGAAATAGCCTGTGTGGCCCCAGCATTTGGTTTTGAGTGCTCCAGATGGTTGAACAGAATGTGAGAAGTCAGGAGAACTTTAGAACATAGGACATTAAAGATCAGAGCCTGAAGAGACTTTAGAATATAGAATTAGTTATAGGAAGCTAAGAACATAGAATGACATAGCTGAAAAGATCATTAGAGCTTAGAATGTCAGAACTGGAAATAATGTCAAAGACAGAAGGAACCTTAGCAATAGGATGTCTAAGTTGGAAGGGACCTTATAACAAGGAATGTCAGCATTGGAAGAGACCTGACCACGCAGAGAACGTAAAACATAGAGTGTTGGCACTGTAAGGGGCATCAGATATCCAGTGTCAGAGCTAGGAGAAACGTTAGAGAACATCCAAGCCAACCATGACGGCAAGGGAGCTGGTCAAGGTCAGTCACACAGTGATTCACAAACAGGTTTCTGATAACCAGTCACATGAGCATTTGAACTTGATTATTCTGAGAAAAATGTTTCACAATTCATAAAGTTTTATAGATATGAATTAGTGTTACTCTTCCGTTTATATTTGTTAATAAAATTAGAGTAAAAAAAATCAAGTCATTCTGAGATGTAGGAACTGTTTGAAAAAGCAAAATTGTCTTCAGCTCCCTGTGATTAATCCTTTTCTGCATTTTAGGTCGCCTTCCCAAAACTCCTTGCAGCAACAACTCCTTGTCAAGGAGTATGGGTTCAAAGCAGGGCCACCAAGATGGTAATGCCAGTAGAAGACTGGTTGAAAGAACAGAATAATTAATGGTGATATGATTGCCACTTCAAGCTCCTAAAGAACTCTACTTGTTCTCTGGCCCCAGAGCACACTAGTAGTAATGCTATTCAAAAATGGAATAAGCTGCCTTGTGAGGTCATTGCTAGTGGGAGATCTTCCCTAAAGGTCTTCACATGACCACTTTTGATGTTGTACGAGGGGATTGTTGGTGAAAAGTGGTTAGGATTGGTGGTTCTTAACCTGATGACTACAGAACTCTTCAGAAATCTGCCAGTAGGTTTCAGGGGGTTTGTGGACTTGGATAGAAAAAAAAAATTATTGCAACAAAATTGGTTTCTTTTTTAATTCTATGTTATTTTGTGCACTTAAAAACATTATATAGAGAAGAGGTCCCATAGGTTTCGCTAGACAGCCAAAGGGGCTGAGGTTTCTTTCCAGTCCTGTGATTCTGTGAGGCATTTACCCTTCTATGAAACACCTTTCAGAAATTCCAATATGTTTCACTGTGATTCTATACAAAACAGAACTCCTTTTTTTGCATCCAGTGTCTGACACATAGTAGGCACTTAATGTTTTCTGACTGACCAAGGGATTTCAGAGGCATCAGCCTGGAGGTGAGCCCTTGGGGGTAAGAATGCAGTTGCCTCAAGTGTCTCTGTTCCCTGGATGAAGCTCCCAGCTTCCACAGGAACCTATTTGTGGGCTGGCTTGGCTCAAATTGACCCAAGAATTTGGGGTCCAAACTTACTTCCCCTCTAAAAAAGTACTAAGGAAAAACTAAAACAATGAACAAGTTACAGAATCTTGGCCCTCAAAGGGTCAAAGGTCCATCACCTAGTCCAATCTGAATGTGACAGAGTCCCCTCTAAAATATTATCAAAAGGCCATCCAACCGTTATTCGAAGCCTCTGATATCAGGGAACTCACTACCTCATGAGAGAGCTCTTTGGGATACTTTTGGATAATTCTTCCTGACATCAAGTATCTCTTTGACTTCCATCCACCCAGACCTTCTATGGCCCACAGAACAAGTCTAACCTTACTCAAAAGAAAAAAAAAAAAAGACAGCTAGCTCTCTCAGGCTTTTCCTAATTCATCTCCTATCCAGGCTAAACATTTTTCTTGCAGGCTTATAACTACTATCTCAAGATCTATGCCTAGGTCTGAGATCTGTCATGGGTCAAAGGCATCTGGACGCCCAGTAAAATCGATTCCTTCCAATACAGACAACACTCTTTGGAAATGTGCAGAAAGAAACGAACAAAAGGACAGGCTCCTGAAATTGTCGACCCAAAGCATCCTACAAAAACATTAATACATTTCCATTAGCACATTTCCAAAGTGCTTTCCTCACAACTACTCTCCAAGGCAAGTAGTGCATTTTTCCTCTTTTCAAAATGGGAAATAGAGGCTGTGGAGAGAAGCATCTATCATTACAGCTGGAAGGATTTCAGAGACCATCTAATCCAACCTCCTCCTTTTGTAGTCGAGGAAATAGATTCAGACAAGGGAAGTTACTTGTCGCAATATCAGTTTTGCAAGTGACAAAGAGGAATCAAAAAGGCCTTATTTTCTGCCTTACACCTAGTCCTCTTTGCCCTACATTATGCTACCTCATCCATGGACACAGAGCTAGAATTAGGGTCTTTGCACCAAATCCAATGCACCTCTGATTATCTCTAATTTTTCAGTGCTAAGTGACTTCATAGGGTTTCTATTCCAAGTCTCTACTCAGTATCCTAATCCTCTTTCAACCTAAACTTAGATACCTTCAGTAACTGGGAACTCACTACATCTAGGGATCCTGCTTCATTTTAAGTCAAAATGTGCTAAAAAAAAAAAAAATTTGATTTCCCTTTATCCAAAATATTTCCCCAAAACTCCCAACCCTAAGTCCTATGTTCTTCCCTCTGATTATGAGTGACATTTATTCCTTTAAAAAAATGTCTTTATTGATCTTTTTAGATATCACCCATATTACAAGGTGTTCTTTCCCCATCACTTGCTCAGAGTCACAACAATTTTTAAAAGGGAAAAAACCGTCCAACAAAACTAATCCAACATATTGAAAAAGTCTATAATACACAGTGCTCCACATCAGTGATTTTTGTCTCGAAAGATGGTGTGTATGTGTGTGTGTGCGCGCGCGTGTGTGTAGGTGCCCTCATATATCTTCTGGTCAAACTTAGTCATAATTTCACAGCCATTCCATTTCCATTTTTTGTTGTTCTTCCCATTTAGATGATTGTAATCACTGATTCTAACTAATTCCTGTTGCCTCAGTTCATGTCTTCTCATGCTTTTCTGTATTCAATATAGTCATCATTTCCTACAGCACAGTAGTATTCTATTACATTCATATGTCAAAACTTGTTCAATCATTCTTCAAACAAATAGCATTCACTGCGTTTCCAGTACTTTGCCACTACGAGAACTTCTATTATATTTTATTGCATGCAGGGCCTTGTTTGTTTGGGGTTTTTTTGGTTACTGACTTCCTTGAGGTACATGCGTAATTGTAGAATGTTGGGGTCAAAGTGGATAGACATTTTGATATGATTTGCATAATTGCTTTCCAAAAATGCCAACTAATTTGCAGCTCTACTAACAATACACTAATGTGCCTCTTTCCACAAACCATCTTTTGGGTGATAACACTTTTAGATTTTTTTCAAGTAGCATTGTTTAAAAAGTTAGCCTGTTCTTTCCACAATCCTCCCACCATAGGTCAATTTCTTTAAGTACAAAAATTCTCTAATACATATGCATATATGGCAAAACAGAATTTCTATATTAGCTATGTATAAAAATATTATGTCTTTGTCCTTATTTTTAAATTCACTGATCGTAAGGAAGCAAATGGAGTTTTATTTTTTGGACTTACAAATTTTTCATTGCATTGATCAGTTTTAAAGTCTTTCAAAATCATTTTCTCTATAAATTATTGTACAAATTGATCCAGTTCTACTTGCTCTGCTCTGCATCAATTCATACCGGTCTTCCCACTTCCCTCTAAAAGTGTCCATTTCATCATTTCTTATGGCACAGTGTTTCATTATATTCATATGAGCATTCCTTAATAGGACAGCCAATTTTAGGCTCCCACAGCATATAAGTGCTATAAGCATTTCTGTATGTGCTTTTCCAGTTTTTCTGATTTCTTTAGGGTGCAGGGGGTAGTATAGGACTAGCAGTGGTATAACTAGGTCAAAAGGTATTCAGTTTGTAACTACGGGGCATAGTCCGAAATGGAATTTCAGAATGACTGACAGCACCGTTTCCCACAACCCCTCTGACATATTATTTTTCTTTGTCATCCTTTGTCCAGTCTCATAGGTGTGAGGTGGAATCTCAAAGTCACTTTAATTTGCATTTCTCTGATTATTAGTGGTTTAGAGCATTTTTTTCATGATTGTTAACAGATTGGATTTCTTCCTTTGAAAATTGCCTCTTCACATCCTTGAACCATTGATGCAATGGGGAGATAGCTTTTTTTAAAAAAAATGAGAAAACTCCACAAAATTAATCAAAATACCGCAAAAAAACATTGCATGCAATGTTCCACACCTATGAATCCCCAACCTCTGCAAAGCAGTAAGGGAGAGATATCTTCTTGGATCTTTTCAAGGGTAAACCTGTCTTAATAACATTGTAAGTTTCACTTGTGACTGTTTTGTGGTAGCTGCGCTTTGTTTATATTGTTGCAGTCACTGTGGGTATTGTTTTCCTGATTCTGCTTTACTCCACTTTACATCAGTTCAAATCTTCCCATGATTCTCTGTATTCATCATAATAAACTGATAGCACTGCAATATTGTTACATTCGCGTACCATAATTTGTTTAGTCATTCCCCAGTGGACGGGTATTTTTATTATCAGTTCCTTTGCTACCACAGAACTGCTGTTATAAATATTTTAGTGTGCAGTATACAGAGCCCTTACTTTTGCCAACAAGTAATCAGGATTTCTCTGGGTACTCTGACCATTTCTATTTACATAATGCCAAAATGCATTCTGATCTCTACCAACAATGCATCAGCATGTCTCTCTCCACAGTGCCTCCAACACTACTTATTCCCATCCTCTGTGTGACACCAGCTCTTCAATCTCAATTCATTACTGGAATTTTCCTAACAATAAGACATCACTGAAACATTGGACTTGCTCGGTCCCCACTTCCTTTGCTACACCGTCCAGTGATGGAGATGGGTTTCACTGAACCACCTGGCTCTGAAGTAAAATCCCTCCTTAATAGTCAGATGATTTTTAGCACATGTCTCCCCAGCAAGAGCTTCCCAACTTAAAACATCTCGGTACATCTATATATCAGGTTTAAGCAGCGGCAAACCAGTTTACTGAAGGAACACAGGACTTTTGAGTCAAAGTGCCTGAGATTGAGCACAGCTCTGACACACTAGCTGTGTGACCCTGAGAAAGTCACTTTCCATATCTGGGCCTCCTTTCCTCATGTGTAGAAGAGGGGGAATGAGCTTGGCACTGCCTCCACACAAAAGGTTGTGAGGAAAGCACTTTATACATCCTAAAGCACTACATAAATGGAAGATAGTAACAGGACATCCATACATAAGCATGGATGATACTAAATACGAAATGCTGGGAAGGGAAACACTAGAAACTGAGGGGCTCAAGGAAAAATGGCACAGAAGGCAGTAAAGTGTACGAAGGCAACAAAGACAAAATCAGCATTTTGGTCCCTTCTCTATCAAATTTTTTCCCAACCTTCTGGGACACTTGGGCCTCTTTTTTCCCATGCTTATCACTCCCTACACCATCCTATGGTAGCATTGTAGCCATTGGTGTAGAAGGCCATCCCTTTGTCCCTTCTAGAATAGCTGCCTACACACTTACCAAACAACTGGATAAGAGCAGCAGCACTGTATTTTGAGGGACAGGCAAGCTAGAAGTCTACATATTCCCCTTTTCTTGTTGAAAGACTGAATCTGGGCAGATACAAAACTAAAGTCCCCTCCCCTAAGGATATCCTGGAAGTCAGGAAAGAGTTGGATGTAAATCCTGTTTCTAGGAGTAGATATGTGACTTTGAGCAAGTCACAAGTCCCCAGACTGTTTCCTTATCTATAAAATACAAGTAACCCTAACCAGCAGTACCCCTTTTACAGTGCTGAAATTCAAATGAGCTCACAGGTATAAAATTTTTTGTAAACCTTTGAGTGTTAAAGGTCAGCTTGCTTATCCAGAAGCACACACTATAGATGGATACAGGAGAGAGTGTAGGGGACAGTACTTGCCCTATTGCTTTAGGAGGGGATAAAGCAAGCAGATGACTGTCCAACCCCCTGCTACAGGAGTTCTTTAGAAAAGCAGTAATCATCTAAAGGAAGAGGCATTTGAGCTGAGCTACAAAAGGATGGGAATATAACAAATGTATATTATTTTCATATAATTTATTGAGACCTTTTTACCTTTACATCACAGTCCCTTCCCATTTAATTCTTAAGAATGATCCCCTCACCCCACCCTCATCCTATATGACAAAGAAAAATGGTTAGGGAAAAGATTCAATAGTGATGGCATGTCAGCCTTCTCCAACCTCTCAGTATGGAGGAAGAATGTTTCACTCATCTCTCCACTAATGGTTTTCACTGATTTTTCCATTATTTAGAATTCAACTTCCTTTCAGTGATTTTTCCATTCACACTGCTGTTGTCATGGTGTAGTTCAAATTCTCTTGGGTCTGCCCATTTCAGTGTGCACCAGTTCATGCAAATCTTCCTTCAAATGTTTGTTAAACATGTACTGTGTGAGCTGGGTGGTCTGAATCCCTTGTACAACTTACTTGTGACCCTGGACAAGTCACTTAACTTCTCTTAGAGTTCTCACCTGTAAGATGGTGGTAACAGTTGGATCACTTGATTGTAAAGGGTTGTTGTGAGGAAAGAAAGCACTTTTGTCAACCTTAAAATGCCACAGAAATGTGAGCTACCATTAGTACTGTAAAGCCTTGTGCTAGATATTGGTGATGGTATAATGTTTAGGTAAGATCTAGTCCCTGCCCTCAGAGGATTTAAATCTATTCCAATGAGGCACCCAAAAAACTATAGGATCAAATACATAACTGTATCAGAATGGCAGAAAGCCAGTTTAGGCCACACTTTCCAGGAGATGGTGGCAAAATGACAAAGTGAACAAAACAGCAACATGAGGCAATGCCCTTCCAGTCAACTGGGAGCCTCTCATCACAGGAAGAAAGAATTGCAAACCCCGATGGAGTGTTGCTTTCTGCTGTACTGGGTTTCCCATCACTGGAGGAGAGTTTGTAAAAGTGATTCTTGTTCAGGTGGAGTTGTATTTGATGAACTCTAATGTCCCATTTCACTGCCAAGATTGTGAAAAGTTTATGGCCTGAAGAGTCCAGGGATTGTGGCAAGGTTATAGGGGTAAGATACGATGTGGTAATAATTTTTTTAATCAGGATTTATACATCAAAATCAATTTCACCCTTCCAAATAGTAACTTCAAGAGATGGTATCATTTAAACATGTCTACACATTTTCTTTGGGAATGGCAAAGGGCCACACTGGCAATATCTATCTTGGTCTCATTAGCTCCTAGTCACACTGTTTCTGATTCAATCCAGCATTACCTCCATAAATTTGTGTAGACTAACCCCCGTACCTGGAATGCACTGCGCCCTCCTGACGTCAGCCTCTTAAATCTTCAAAACTCAGGCCAAGTGCCAGGTCCTACATGAAGCCTTTCCTGATCCTCACAGTTGACAGAATCTCTGCTTCAACATTACTTTGCATTTATCCTAAATATTCTTATTTATGTATATTACCTCTCCCCCCAAAAATGCTAAGATCCTCAAGGTCAGGGATAGTTCTTTTTTGTTTACTCAGTGCCTACCAGGACCTGGCACATAGTTGGTGCTTAATAAATGCTTCTTTTTGCTGATCAATTACAGCCCAGTCACTCATTTATCACTAGACTTGTCTCTGAAATAATGCTTAACTGTTCCAATTCAACAATAAAGGTAACTAACACTAGGTGCTGAATTTGTGGAAAGCATTGTTAGACACAGTGATCTCGCTGAATAAGTACAAAAAGGAATCTACACAAGGGTTGAGGAAATCCTTTAAGTAAAGGAAGAACAGCCAAATAAAATAAGAGACGGATAATCCAGTCTGACCAAAGGAATACTTATAGTTAGTCTGTACCACATAAAGCTGCATGGGCAGGCTGAAGACAAAGTGTCCTGAATGCTTGAGTCAGGTGTGATATTTACTGAGTTTCCCAAAGTCAACTTCATCCTCAAGGAGAAAGATGACAGGCCACAGGCTGCAAAGGCTGCTCCCCCAGGGGAGTCCCAGATTTGGTGAATTCAATAGTAGAACTTCCTTAGAATAAGCACACACCCTTCAGAGGGATCCACTTTGAAGACTGTCATTCCATTGTGTTAGTCACAGCCATAACCAATTACCAGCTCTGGTCAACTGGAAAATCTCCACCAAATTCATAAAAATTTGAGGGGGTTAGGAAACACATATAATTGGTAATAGAAGCAGGTAGACATGAACATCCAATGCAAAATGACAGACATACTCTACAACTTTCATAGTGAGATTCTATCAATGGAAGCAGACCAACAGTTAGCTGTGTCTTTATACTATCTAAAAAAAAAAAGGAGGGAAAAAAACACAAAATAAAAAAGTAATTGACATCCCTTTATTATACATATATTTTTCCTTACATCAAATTTAATGTGTCCAGAAAACATGAGTGTGTTTCTTCTGAAAGTCATACAAAGGAAACTGGACTACTGATATTTCTTTAAAACACACAGTAAAAATGTATGCCATTGTATCACTTAAATTATGTTTGACATTATCAGTGCATTTCTATCAGTAAGATAATGGTGGATCCAAAGGTCTCTCAGCTCTGAAGTCAACTAGGGTTAAGAGAGGAAGGAATTTCCAAAGCCTGGGGGCTCAGGTTATTCTGATTTTAGTCATGCTTGTGAGAAATAAGTCACTCATACACACTAAATACAAATGGTTGTCTTAATGACAAAAGCCAAGAAATTCAATTTGATAAACACTTACTGAGTGCCTATTGTATACAGAGTATTGTGCTAGGCACCAGAAATGTAGTTAAGGCTGTAAGTATGACCTTAATTCAACTAAGTCATATCCAGAGATGGTTTTTAAAAAGTTTCAAACCTCAAGGCCATTTTACTTAATTGTTTCAGCACTTAAGATAACTTATTTCCATTCTGAAGCAGACACACACACACACACACACACACGCACACACGCACGCACACACAATAGTTCTGCACCATGAAGGCAGATATTTTAAATCACTTTGATATATTTATATTTCCTTTTACTGGATTAAAGTTCAGAAGCCTGTCATTTTGAGTTGATACATTAACATAAATATGCTTATTAATTTTAAAAACTGTCCTAAAATGCTTACATCTACCTATGGACTATTTTCAAAAAATAGCCAGGTAACTGTCACTTCTCTAAAGCAGCATCTGGAGCTGGATCGTTCAAAATGGCACTTGGAACCATGCCAATTTTTAAAATTCCTATAAACATTAATATTTAAATTGGACAAGGGGAAAAAGGAAAGGTACATATTTTACATCTGCCTAAACATCCACTCAAGCTCTCCTTAGAAAGCTATCTCAGTTTTGTACAAGCCTGAAAAGTTTGTACAAACTCCTGAAAACATAGTAGAGTCGGACAAAGAAAATGCGTGACACTCAGTTACTTTTTAACAGTTATAAAATCCCAAAGTTCATATCATACTCATCCTTTTTGTTACCTCATCACAAAAACTTTGTATTTTTGGATCCACTATATCTCTGGATTTACCTGGTGAATGATTTAAGCAGTAAAAAACAAAATTCAGTATAATTCCCTCCTTCACCCAGACACACACACACACACAACATAAAAATAATCAAACAGACCTGGTGTCACACCATTACAAATTTACTAAAACTGACACTGTCATACATTTAAAAAATTCCAAGATCTTAACTTTGGAAAGCAAAGATTTGTTGCTATTGCACTCATGGCAGGCTAAAGACCAACCTAATCCATTGTCTGGTTCCAGGTCCATCACTCACCCTTTCATATTAGAATGATGAGATTTATAAACTGGAGTCCAACAGCCAGTGCACATACAAAAATGTAGCAATGCTTGACACAGGGCAAGGTAAAATATGGATAGGTTACTTTTAGTGAGCTCAATGCCTTTCCTAAATCTCTGATGCTCTAACAAAGTGAAAGGGTAGTTGCAAATGAGAAGCCAATGGTCACATTTGTAAAATACCAGGAGGCATAAAAAGAATGAAGAGAAGAAGGAAGGAATAAAAAGGAATTATAACTGGTAGGTATAGTGGAAGCTGAGAGCCACGTTCGAGTCTCAGCTCACACTAACAGGCTTGTGGGCCTTAGGCAGATCACTTCCTCCCCTTTTCTGGGACTTGGTTAGATGACTGTCAATGTATCCTTAAGGCTTTACGGTCTATGGTTCCTTTTACAGAACCCAGTCCACCCTTTTGTCCAATGAGGATTTAGAAAAGGTATGGAAAGTCTGACGACCATAACAAACAAATTTTTAAAGTTACCTACCTCTTACAGAGATAGCAGTTTTCCTAATCAAACTCAATGAAATATGGAGTATTTAGATTCAATTTGCAATTAACAGACTCATCTCTCTCTTTAAATTATGCTTTTTTTAAGTCACTTGAGTTCCAAGTGAGTGCCCTCATCACCTTCTGTGCCACAGCCTCATAAAGTTTAGTCACTTTGCCTGCTTCTTCTCCAATCACAAAGAAATACCCAAGGATGGTCAAAGGCCCCCTTTCCTGATATATGAGTGATATTAAGCCAACTTCTGTGGATTTCACTCACTAATTTTAATCTGTGTCCCACACAAGGAAATGCCTCTCACAAATGAAAACGCCAAGATGAATGACGATATATTTGGCAATCATAAGGTAATGGTTTTATCACTGAAAATGAGATTAAAATAACTAATCTACAATGATTCATAAATATTAAAGTATTTAACCTTGCCACTTCAGATAAGAAAAATGAAAACTTTTGAATGCAACTATTCTCTCACCAAGATGTCCCCTGCAGAACATACAATCCTGTTACTGCTTTTAAGCTGCCATGTCACCACTAAGTAAAACACTGAAAGCAATTTAGAGCCTATTCATCAACTTCTCTTTCCTCATTGTCTATATTTAGCTACAAGAGTTATTTTATTCCTATATTTTTATACTCCTATATTTAGATGACATATGAAAGCCATCCTACGAGGGTTAAGATTTTTTCCCAAAATATACACCACCAAATACCATATACCATAATTATGGGCCGATTGAGAATTTGGCACGGCTATTATTAAATAAAAGCTGCTTTGGGGGTGATATAAGTGTGGAAAAAATAATAAGTTTTCCAACTCATATTTTAACATACACAAAAAAACACTGTTCTAAAGTTTTGTTTCAATACAGATTTGAAAAACTACTCTTGCTTTCACTACTGGACGGCAAGTTTATATGAAATATAGCCAAATCAAACAACCAGACCACCTAACTTTATCGAGGGAGTTATAACTCACCCTTACCAGAACTTTGAAAATGCCCAGTTTCAAAATACAGTACAAGTATTTCAAAGAACACATTCTATAATTCTTTATCACCTGACGAATAACACAAAATTTACAAATAGCTATAGCTCTTAGTCATTCTCAAGACATCTAACATTTCACTACTAATGACAAATGATTCTAAAAACAATTTTTTAAACCCTGAACAAAAGAAAAAACACCCAGTGGCAGCAAACTAAGCATCTGACTTGCTGCTATGTATACATTTTCTAAGAAAATACTATGGTCCATCATGTAAGTGGTGATGATCAAACTGAACTTTGTACCATCAGCTCTCCTAATAGTTTATTTTAAATATTTAGGTTTTATCCAACAAATCATCTATTTAAATGAGTCTGGGATTAAAAATTGAACATTAACCAATCCAGGGGGAGTGCTTAACATTTTTTTGCATAGCCTAAGTATTATTGCAATAGGAAATGCTTAGTGGATGGCAACTGTTAAAAATTATGAATCACAGGGGTTAAAAATTATGAATCACAGGGTTTAAAAATAATAGTTTTAAAGATAACAACCCCAAATTCATGAGAAATATTATAACAACTAAAAGCACACTGAAATATGTTCTGGTCTACTAGGCTAAAATTTGAAAATGAGGACAACTAACAGAATCTACTCATTCAAAAACCAAAACAAAGACATTATTACTGAAATATCCAACATTTCAGAGAATAAAATGATCTGGTACAGTAAATTCAGATATGCTAGTTGCCAACATTCACCTACTTCACTTGCTTCTTTCCAAAGTATAACTGACACAAGCTAATTGTGGGACAAGTAAGCAAGGCTAGGGATCTGTGAGAGGGTATACCTGCCAGTTAACCCATCAGGATGAAAACCACCCCCCATCTCTCAAAAAGAAATCATTCTCTGACACACAATGTGCAAGCATAAAAACATTTTTTTTTAAAAAGTGGTCAGATGATATCACTATTGTTCATACATAAAGAAAAAAATAAAGTTTTCTTAATAGTTATAGTTTTATGCTGGTGGAAGTCTATTCTGATAGATTTTAATTACATTTTATTTCTGGGGTATACATTCAAATACTTATTTAATGTCCTTTTAAAAAAAATCAAGTTTTCATTCAAATGAATGTGAATATATCTCTAGAAATATACCTGCCCAATCTAAAGACTGCTAGGGCAACCAAAACAGAAAGGGGGAAAAAAATCACTTATCTCAAATGGCTTGAAAAACAAGCCCAAACCTCAAAATTGACCCAATAAAAACTAAGTGAAATACTGCTCCTCCCATCTGAAGGTTAGGAATTTGAATGAATTTAGCTTTGTTTTTAAACATTTAAAAGAGATCACCTGGGAAAACAAAGGAGTGATTCTAACTCATCTGTAGGAAAGTATCATTTTAAATTCAAGGGGAAAAAAAATCACCTGAAAATTTTTTGCTAAAGTAGGCAAGATGGAACCAGACACTTTCTGTCCCACCTTCCCCACTTTTAAATCCATCATTATTTATTTAGCAGTTTACGACACACCTAACTGTAAGTGCACACGGTGCGTACACACATTACCAGGGGGCATGGCTTGTGCTCTACAGATGAAATTGTGATCCCACAGGGATGTGGACCAAGACATGATCTCATGGGAAGAGAAGGAGGAGGAGGTTCCAGATTGTTCTCATCTTCATGGAATGATAGAAAATTACTTATTTGATCATGGAAGTGTCTGCTTTATTCCACAAAAATAGCTGCTTTGCCACCAGCATCACCTCAAAGCAAGATCACCATTTCTCACCACCACAGAGTTGAGTCTGAGGAAGAGGCCTTTGTCACAGGCCACCGAGGGTACAAGCTGCCTCTCCAAAGCTCCAGTTGCATTGCCGGCTCAGGCTTACATTTTTATTTCTGCAGCTTCTTTCTCAGCCTTTTCCTTCGCCTTTTCCTTCTCTTCCACCTTCTCTTCTTTTTGGAGCAATGCCACAATCTCAGTGACCTGACCCGTGGAGATGTCAATGTCTTCTTTGTCAATCAGTTCTATGACCTATAGGAACCCAAACAGAACATGGCAGAGTCATACAATGACAACTTTCCAATGGTAACACCACTTACCTATTCCCAAGCTCACTTGTGTGGAAACATGCTGCATTTGGAGTTGGAGGATCTGTGTTCAAATCCTGATTCAGCTACTCACTAGCATTACTCACTAGCCTCTTTGGGATTCAGCTTTCTCATCTGTAAAGTGAGGGACTAGACTAAATTACTTCTAAGGAACTTTCCATCTATGACCCTATGAACTTTTAAACAATGATAAAAATTATTCTGAATCTTCTGCAGTACCATGAAGATGAAGTCTTTTTTGGCCCTCATAGGCTCCACACTCAACCCTGGAGCTGCTGAGGCAAGCCCAGGAGAGCTGGATGGGTGACAATAGGCTGGGGTCAGAGTCAGTTCTGCACTCCAGGGTCACAATAATAAAGCTAGAGTCCTCTGTGCAGACCACACACCCATCTATGAAGAACGATACACCAGGTGACAAGCAAGAGCAGCACTAGCTGGTCAGGGAAGAAACACAAAGAAGAGATAAAAGGTAAACACAGCTCCAGAAAAGGAGAAGCAAAAGGAATCCAACATGGCAATCAAAAACAACTCTCCTCCCTTCCTGCCTCAGGCTCATCCATGTGTGTCAGAACCTAGGAATGGAGAAAGGGCCAGCGGACCAGGGCTCCAGGTTACAGCTGGGCTGGTTTCTCATCCTGGCTCTGTCACTTCCTACCTGTTAAACACAGGTCAGATCACTTACCTCTAAATATCACTTTCTTCCTCTGTAAAATGGGAACACCACCACGTGTTCCTGTCTCATAAGGCAATGTTACAAAGATCAAACAGGTGTATAAGTACTTGGTAACTACGATGGGAAAAATGTCTAGCCTGCTTTCTGCTAAAAAGAACAATATATACATCACCTCAACTGGTCTTCACAACACACATCCTTGTGAAGCTGAACATGTAGTGCATTATCAAGCCCCTTTGACAGACAGAAAAAATTAATTTCAGGGCCATGAAACAACTTGCCAAAATCCACAGAGATTCTACGAGGATTCAAGTCTGGTAAGTCCATTGCACTTACCACTAAACCATAATATAATGGACTACCAAAGGCTCTATGTCAAGGCTCACCATGGTTCCTACCTATGTCTGCAATGTCATCCCATGACTTGGTGAATTCTTACTCCCTCTTGGAGCCCAGATGAAATGCTACTCCCATCCCCTCACTTGAAGTCTTTTTTAATTTTCCTTTTGGCCTCACAAAGCACCTTATTTGGCACCTCTTTCATGCTTATCACAGAATATTATTTAATACAGTTATCTGTGTATGTATCTTCCTCCTCCCACTACAGAGGCCAGTCCAAGAGTATAAAGACCATGTATTACCTGAGAGTTTTGTAACCTTTGCCCAAACCAAGACCTAGCAGTGTTTTGCACTTAATAAATGCTTGGTGAATTAAGGTCCTGGCCTATAGATTTCTGTCAATTCAATGCATCCACAGAAAGAGTTTCTGTGTGTATTCAGAAGCATCAATAAAAAAAAATATTTTTAAAGACTTCTGCAAACTTTTGAGTCTAGAAAGCTCCTGTGCAATAAAGAAATGGCTAAGCATCTTGATATAAACCTACAATTTCATTTTCATAACTAAGCTGGTGTTACTGTTCTCCAATTCTTTTTTCCTGTAGTTAGGTCCTAGTAGGAGATAGCATAGAGAAAAACACAAAAAATACCTAAGTATGTAACCCTATCCCTAAATAAGCTTTATTAAAAATTCTAATTTAGCGACAAAAAGAGCTACAGTTCTTATCCCTCCCAAAGCAGAGATGCTCTTAATTTAGGAAGACTGCTCTAGAGCGAAAGAGTTCTCAGAGGCCACCAAGTCCAACACTTTTACACAAAACACAGAAAGAAAATTGAGGCCCATGGAAGTGAAAGGACATTTTTTCACTTGTTGGCACTTTAAATCCTATTACAAAGAATGCCACAGGGTTAGAACAGATTGCATGGTCATATAAGAGGTGGCTCTTTTCATGATCGTGATGTCCATCTGATAGGGGTAGCAGAAAGAGCACTGAATTTGTAATCACAAAGCCTAGCTCAGCCACAGGATTCACTTCTCTGGGTTTCAGTGTGCTTGTCTCTAAAATGAGGAGACTGGACTACATCATCTCAAAGGTTCCTTCCAGCTTTAAGTCTAGAATCTAAAGTGTGAACAAATGTGGAGTTCACATTTGTAAGCATTTGCAAACAAAGTTATTTACACGATTCAAGAAGAGGCCTCTAGGGCTTGTGTTCACCTTTGCCCCTTAATGTGACTTCCACTATGTATATAACCAAAGAGTGGCCTCACCACAATGCAACTCTCCATTATGGAGATCCCACTCCTAGCCCATATTCTCTCAATTACCATTGTTTCAAATTTCCTCCAGAGAGATGAACACTTTAAAACTATCTGCAAAGGACAACTATCAAAAATGGCAAGGTAAAGAGAGATTACATTCCAAACAATGGTGAAAAACAAAACGGGATTACGATAGAACTGAGTGATGATATCATCCCTGTTCCTCCAAAATATACTGAAGAAGCTAAGGATAACAACTTGGCCACAAACAATAACCCATAAAAAGTACTGACTGAGAAAGATGCTCAAGGTTCTTTACAAGCACTGGTGACCTACAGGACTATTATTAAATTTCTCTTAACCACCTGAAAAACAAGAAAAATGTAAAAAAAAAAAAAAAATGAAATGAATAGGATGAAATGACTAGACACACATTTTACATACTGTGCTACCCTCACCCTTTAACACGTTAAAAATCTAGTGAATGGCTACAGATTTAAGGGGACACTCCATTTGATTTTTTAAAGCCAGTGAAATTTCTCACTTGAAATTTTTATTGCAGGAAAAGTTTGTGAAGGAAAAGGGAAAGAAAGAGCAGGCAGGTAAATAATCAGGCGTTAGAAACTAACAATGAGAAAAAAACGCCAAGAAATTAAAGTAAGATACCTTTCTGGGGTCTACTCAACATAGCACAAGCAAAAAGGAATAAAAAACATGTAACAATGTAGCAATCTGGAAAAAAACAATTAGGTAACACTGAACATTCCTAATTTTCTAAAGGTTTCTGCCAAAACATCTCTTGTTTACTAGACTAACAAACTGCCATTTTATGGATTTGGAAAGTCCCTCCCCCTTCCCCTAATTTATGGCATAATTTCAAAGGAGACAAGAGATTCTAAAATAAGCTTGTAGCTTAGATTACAAAAACAGTGAACTAGACAATAAAATGATCATGTCTTTAAATGAAATCTGTTCCTACATTTCCAAACTGAAGCCTGGATAAGGAAAGCTTTTTCAGTATATTGGGTGGCTTCTCTTGTTGGTTTTAAGCATACAATAGAAGGTGGGCCCAAGCCATGTAGAAATACTCCAAATTCTAAGGACAGATCTGTTACCCCATCCATGAATGGAAATACACACTGTATCAGCCTACCACACACACTTTGCAGAAACAAAGGTGAAACTCTAGACATCAAAAGAGGAAGTCATGGCTTTTTTCTTTTTAAAGTTAACTAGAATTACACTAATTCAAGTTTGGTAAAAATTCTACATAGCTCTGCACCCTTTTGTCACTATTAAATCTCATTTGACACTTACCTTGGCAACGTCATCTATATTAATCTTGCCATCCTTGTTTTCATCCAGGGCAGTAGCCAACTTCATCAATTTTCCCTCTGGAATTTGCTCAAGCTGTTTCATCACATTTATGAGCTCACTGATGGTGATGACATTTTCCCTAAGGGGGAAACCCAATCTGTATATGGCAAACAGTTACAATGAACAGAAGAACTAGAGACATACAAGGAGTAGAAGTATGTCATCATCTCCCACAGCAGAAGGCCCCCTGAACTCAGATCTCTGCTGCTGGTAACATTCTTTCCAGGCTTCCTGCTGTCCAAAGTCCTATCCAAATTAATATTAATATTCAGGGTAAGTAATTCCACCCTAGTTACATAGGCTCTTGGTCCCAAAATCTTCTCCACTTGAGAGGTCTGGGAAATGTTAAGGTAACAGAAGTGATATGAACTATCTACATTGTTGTAAATTCTAAGAAAGAAATTAAGGACATTTTTCCATCTTAAAATATCGAAGTTCATTAGTACAAATGACCACCTGAAGCAGAAATGTGCAGTCATGAAAAAGCAGTAAGTACTCAGAATGTTGTGTTTCCCTTAGGAACTTCATTAGGAATCATAACAAAACAGGCTTTTAGAAGGTCTATACATCACATCTGAATTAGTTACCACTTTCTCCTATATCAGCTGTCAGCTCTTATAAATTTCTTTCAAGAGAACCTTGACACAACTTTCTCTTCAAAGGATGCACATCAGATTAATCTCATATACAGTCTCAAACTGTTTCTCCCTACAGCAATATGGATCTCTGGTCTTCATTTCTGATGTCCTTGATCAAACAAAATCCTGAAAACCTAAGATATCACTGGAAAGTTGAGCTTTTCCATTAAAATCTGTCAGCTGCCTCCCATGAATTCAACTTGCACAGTCTGATTCCTCCCCCTCTGACATGCTCTGAACCTGATGCCTGTTCCTTCTTTCTGAACCAAACTGATTCCAACTCCCAAATTCATGCCCCATCTTTCCTCCACCTTAAACCCACCATCTAACCTGCCCAAGTTCCCCTAACCTTAGCTCTCTGCCCTGCCTTCTCCAACTTCTTATCCAAAAATAAGGAACAAAGACTAGATATACAAAAAGGAATTTTAAAATATAGATATAGATAATATAGATAGACAGATAGATAGATAGACAGATAGATAGATAGATAGATAGATAGATAGATAGATAGATAGATAGATAGATAGATAAAGTAAGCTCTGGTGCATTTTTTGGTTTATATTTCTAGGTATAATTACTATGTCACTGAAACAGCACTCACTAGTACACTGGGAATCTGATAAAGGCTTTTGTTAAGCCATTATTATACTAAGATTCTTTAAAACACAATTTATAGGATTCCTGCTCCAGTTTCACCAGAAATGTTCTGGAAAGGTTACATTGTACAAAGTCTAAGAGAGATGTTTGTTTTCAGAAAGCAGACGGATGATAACAACTGGTTTGATAGCCACATTGTAAGGATGTCACATAGTCACAGAATACAGACTGGGAGAGCTGAAAAATACTTTAGCTCATGGGAGGCTGGCAGAACCCGAAGACCTCATTTAAATGGAATTCTATGTCAAGAGTATGCAAGGTCCTATTGTTTTACACTGTTTAAATAATTCATTACTGAGATAAACCGGAATATTTTCTATTCCTAGGGATATGGCTTTTTGACAAATGTCTACAATAAACTTAAAATTAAAGGGAAAAAAGAAATGACTTCTATCTAAACATTAACACCAAATTAGATGAAGTAGTATGTCATCCATCAACATCCTTGCTCCTCCCCTTGCTTGTGTCATCCTTCTCATATCAGAACTTCCTCACAAACCCATTACAAGGAAAAAACAAAGGGTCAGAATGGCAAACTACACAAACCTTTTTATGCTATTTCAGATTGTTTAGATTATTATATTCACATTATTATATACATATATATTCAGATTTTTATCAGATTTCTAGAAGACAGTTTGTTCCACAATTTCTTATTTCTAGAGTCTGTGAATATTTCTACTTTACCATTAATATGCTATTAAAGCAAAGATAATGTCTACTCACTAATTAACTTCTGTATCCAAGTTCCAGGAAAATATTAAGACCTAAATAAATGGTGGCTCATCTACATTTAATGAGCCCCAATGATGTCACTAAAATCATAAGGAATTGTAATACATTATCTTGGGACTGAAACTATGTGGAGGACAAAGGAGTTTGGAGGGAGGGTGGGGGGGAACAAATATTATGACTTTCAGGTACTTGAGAGAACTTATTTCCCCCTAATATCTGAAAGCAGCACTGTATTTAAAAAGTCATCCCACCATAAAAAATTAAATCCAAATTAACTTATTGCCACACTTACCCAGTAGCAATGACATTACTACTGTCCACTTTTCCTTCTGCTGCCTTTTGATCGGTCTCTAATTCATGAAGTATTTTTCCTATCTGTCCAATCATCTGGTTTACCCTCTTGGACAATCTCTTGCTTGCTTTAGATTCTTCTATAACCTCTTCTTGGCCAGTCTTGGAAAGCTCCTTTTTGATCTCCTGCAAATCCTAATGAAGGTTTAAAAAAAGGACACATTAAATCTTCATGCTTAAACTTAAAATACAGCTTAACCTCAAGAAAGTAATAAAATTCAAGAATACTAGCACTGAAAAGATATAAAATGACACTGAGTTTACTTGTTTACACTGTTATCAATCACAGAAATTGCACTCTCTGTGTGTGTATATATATATATATATATATATATATATATATATATATATATATATATATATATATACACATACATAGAAATACACACAATATAAATGCACATATAACTACACATACATACCCATACTATATACATACATTTTTTTTTTTGCTCGTAACTAACTTATAACTGAGTATGCATCTCTAATCCCCAGAAATTTTATTCGGTGGCAAAGGAAAGAAAACCTATTTGGGATTTCAACTTTTTGTTTGTTAATATCTGAATCATTCTTTCTTCTAAAGCCAAATTTTAGGAGCATGAGTGGATTGTCTGGTTTCAGGCTATTATTAATCTAAACAGCAAAGTGAACATTATAATAAGGCAAAAAAAAATTAAGCTTGCTCCAACCCCACCCCATCTCTATGAAATAATCTTTTACAAGTTCTATAAAAAACCAAAACCAAGATTGACCCTTTGACCCAGCAATATCGCTTCTAGGACTGTATCCACAAGAGATCATAAAAATGGGAAAGGGTCCCACATGTACAAATTTATAGCAACACTCTTTGTAGTTGCCAAACGCTGGAAATCAAGGGGATGCCCATCAAATGGGGAATGGTTGAATAAATTATGGTATATGAATGTAATGGAATACTATTGTGCTATAAGAAATGATGAACAAGAAGACTTCAGAGAGGCCTGGAAAGACTTATATGATTTAATGCTGAGCGAAAGGAGCAAAACCACGAGAACTTTGTGCACAGCAACGAGCACAGTGTGCGAGAGTTTTTTCTGGTAGACTTGGATATTCACAGCAATGCAAGTTCTTAAAAAAAAATATTCCCAATGGTCTTCTAAGACACAATGCCTTCGACATTCAATTGCAGAATGTAGCGGATCGTGTGTGTGTGTGTGTGTGTGTGTGTGTGTGTGTGTGTGTGTCTGTGTGTGTGTGTGAGATGTTTTGGTTTGTTATATAATTTCTTCCATTTCTTTTAGTTCTTCTACACAGCATGACTATAATGAAAATGTATTCAATAGGAATATATGTGTAGATCCTATGTAGAATTGTATGCCATCTTGGGAAGGGAGGAGAGTGGGGGGGGGGGGGGTAGGTAGAGGGGAAAAAAACCTTAAGTTTTATGGTCATTGATTGTAGAACATTAAAAATAAAAAATAAAAATTTTTAAAAAAGTACCCATCACATTCACTTGTAATGGTATAACATAGCCGATGACAAAGTTGCTCCCCTTTGCTTATATGTCTTGGATGCCCCATTGGTTCACTGCTAGTCAAGCAGGGCCAAATAATTCTTCAGGTCTGGCTCCTCACTGGACACATGGATACTGCTGTTAATCAGATCTAAGGGACTTATAATTACTCCTTCTACCTGTCAAATTTCACAACCTAACCCTCCAACGCTAATTTACTCGAAATCAGGAAAGAATGGACAAAATGGTGGTCAGGTGAGCAGATGTCAGCCATGACAGTCATTGATCTTCCCCAACTGGAGGCCCATAAGAAGTATTTCTTTCTTCTCTTTGAGAGCCTAGGAAGGGAGCAAGGGAGTTCATGCAGGCAAACCTTTGGTATGCACACTCTTAATTCTAGGAGCAAACATCATGAAGCAGTTTAATAGATGAGTTTTTTTTATCATCACTCCTGAAGGCATTTGAAAATTCATCTTCATTTTCTCTATAAAATACTTCCATTTCTGCAGTTCCCGTGTTCACTTATACAAAGAAGAAATGATCTCTTCTTTCATATACTAGTGGATTAAACAGGGTAACAATGAAGTCATTTTGTAACAATGGCACCCAACAGATAGATACAAGCCATATAAAAATCACTCTCACATTACATACTTTTAATTTGCAATCTACCATCAAATGGAAATTTACTATGAGAAAGAAGCCACTCTCCTCTTTTCTGCCCATTCACAGGCTGCCTAAACAGTTCATCAGTATCAGCTCACTCTCCTACATCGTAGTGATACCTAATCTCCATCCTTGGGAGCAGTCAAGAACACCGCTGCTCAGGAAATGTGACAGAGCCAGCCAGCTATAACCCATCTACACTGGGGCTAAGGCATCTTTTCTCCTGTTCACCACCACAGGAGCCCAGGATGACAGATTTCAAGTGCATGATGTATCCCACAAGTCATTGACTCCTGGAGGACCCTGAAGACCCAGACAGTCAGAACAGCAGTATAAAAAACACTACCCATCATGAGAAGAATAAGCCAATAGAGAGCTTGAAAGTCAAATGGAAAATGCTCATCACCAAGATTCCTGTTCTCCCCTCTTCTCTGATCCCACAGATCCTTTGTACCTCTTCATATTCCTGAACATTATCTTTCAGCAACTTGAGCTCCTCCTTCTCCTTGGTTAATGATTTCTTCTGTTCCTTCAGTTTACTGCAAGCATCACTAAGCAGATCAATTTCTTCCTTGGTTATTTCTTCTCCCTGGACAAAAATAACAAAAAAGAACATTCAACTTTGTTCCTGGATAATCACAGGCTCCCAAGTTTTCAAATGCTACATCATATATTCATGGTGGTGATCTAACTACCACACTATCAATTTAAAAAAGCAAACAAACACACCTGTTAATACCCAAATTAAATGTCTGAGGACAGAGGTGCAGAAGGGATCAGATAGAAAAGATCATAAATGGTATAAAGAAGATGACCACTTAGAATGTTTGAGGGAAAATTTCATTTGTTTGACTGGAGCAGAGGCTAGAATAGAAAGTCAAGGGAAATCAGGCTAGAAAAATCTGGAGGGTCAAGCTGAAGAGTGTCAGTTTCAACCTAAAAGGAATCAAGCAGGCTCACTTAGCCTGACTGGGCGCTTTTTTCCTGAATTATCTCTGAATTATCCTGAGCTGGGACTGGTTTGTTACACTGTGTGTTCTCCCCTTTCCCCCAGAAAACCACTTCACATGCTGGAGAAATGGAGTGCTGCTTTATCCCTGCTACCTGACAACACTGCCTCTCCAGACCAGGGTACCTGGTTCTGTCTTCTCTTTTACTTCCAACATTCACTTTTTAGAATTCCTTTCATGGTCTTTACACGTTCTGTAGCACTGAAGTCATCCTAAACTTTATTTAGCTTTCCTAACACTAGATTTATAGGTCCATGCTACTTTTTTGCATTTGTCCTCCTTAAGAAGCTTTATCTTTCAATTTAGATGTTTAAAAACAATACTGACAATTTTATTTATATATAGGGCTGACAAGTACATTTTAATATTGTGTGGAACTTGAGGCAGGGAGGCAAGGTGAAGGGTGTAAAACAACTCTACATTTTCTATGGGGTCACTGAGGGTGAAGGTTACATGAAATTACATTTTCTCTTCTCACTGTCACAAATACCTGCCATCATTTGTTTCCGAGATCCTTTCTAGCTCTTTGTTTTTTAATCTTTTCATCTCTTATGTTAAGGCAGGCAAAAATGTAGACAACATAATGGAAATGTTTATGGATTAACTGGTATTTATCATAAAGTCTGCTCTATTTGACTTTATGAAGTAGGATAAATTTTTTATTTTGTTTTTTCATGAATATTCTGTTTATCTAGAGTCAAGCATTCAGGATTGTGAAATTCGGAATATACCAAAAGGGTTTTAATGAGCTGGATCTACTGAAACTTCTCCCCACAATTCCTACCTGACCTTTATAAAACATTCCAGATACCATGTTTCATGTCTGTTACCTTCAGGCCTTCTAAGACTGGGGCAGTGTCAATCAGAATCTCCGATTTCAATGGCACCTTGGTGAGTTCCGGCTCCAGATCTCGGGAAGCAGCGACTGTTCTTCCCTCCTGAAGGACTTCTGGACCCAACTCAACTTCTTTCTGAATTGAAGGCCACACACAAATCAAAAATAATTCCACAGGTAATATATTTCCAGAGTAATAGTCCATGAAGATCATCTTACCTTAAATAAACATAGTATAAAACATCTGGATTTGCAAAACATGAATTAAGGAGATAAGGTGTTTTTTAACTTACAAAAGAATCCTTGACTGAATTCTTTTACATACTGTAGAATAATAAGATTCAATTAGAAAGATCCTACTTGTATATAATTATCAAAAATACATTTATAAAGTAAGGTTAAAAAAACAAAACAAAATTTTTAAAGTACCTTGCAAATTATGAAATCATGCTCTTTTTGGGTTGTGAGAATATAGGGGAGGAGTGGAGGAAAAGTGACGAGTGAAGAGGCCAAAAGACCATAAAATGACTAAAAGAGATATATAATTTATATATAATTTTTACATTAATAGTGACACAAAATTCTCAATTATTCTTAGACAAACAGCTCAAAGATGCTGAGTCATCCATGCTGCTTAAATAATATGTTAATGGTGGGCTTAATCTAATTAATATGAAATTTTAAAAGTAAAAATGTGAAGCTTTCACCTGGGTTTAAAAGAAAAGTTTAAAACTTCACAAATAAAAAATGGGGAGACAAGGTTGGACAGCAGTTTGTCTGGAAAAAAAAGAGGGAGTTTTAGTGGATTATAACCTCAATGAGTCAAGAATGTGATCGAACATTAACACCATGTTGCACTAAGTCATATAGTGTTCAGTATTAAAGAAGTAACAGTCTCACTCTCTACTGTCTTGATCATACCACATATTTAGAGTATTTCTTTCATTCTGGATAGAACCGAGGACATGAATAAGATGCAAAGCACCCAGAGAAAGGCAACCAGAATGGTGAAGGGTCTTAAAGTCTATGGCAGATGAGAATGGTTTGAAGGAACTGGGAATATTTCGAAAGGAGAAAAGACTTTGGGGGAACATGAAAGTTTTCTACCAAATATCTGAAGGCCAGCAATTATTCAGAAGAAGGATTCTATTTGTTTAGTTTAGTCTCAGAGCTAGGAGCAATGGACAGAAACAATGAAGAGACAAGTTTAGGTTTGATGTCAGAAAACACTATAACTAGTTATCTGTGATAGCTGTTCCTCACTGGAGCTCTTCAAGCAAAGCTGGCTGATACCTGCCGGGTACATCAGAGCAGGGTTTCTTTTTTGAGAGGGGACTAAAACAGATGGTCTCCAACTAAGCTGATATCCCTTTCCAACTCCAAAAATCTGTGATTGTGTAAAGTCATTTTTCAAGATCAAAATATTTACCACCCCAAAGAAGGCATGCTATATCTGATTACCTCCCTGTCCAACAGAAAGTGTGAACCAGCACCTCAAGGAACAGGCAACCTCTGCTCTAGGCTGTTGATTTCTGTCCAGCTAACAAATGAGACAATTCTCTCTCAACTTGGAACAGAGAAGCACTGAGCAGGAGGAAAGGTTTCTTGCTTCTCTAACGAAGTCAAGTCCTCATATTAGGGTTAATTTCATTTGGAAAGCTGTAAAGTCCCCACAAGGTAAAAACCATGCATGTATGCACACATAAACCTGCATGTTTGAATATAAACATAAGTGTGTATACGTCTAATACTTTAAACAGAAATGAATTTTTAGAAGAGCTTACTATTCTGAATTATCACTTTTATCAACCTCCATGTGCTCAGAAAAATTATAAATTACCAAAACTACATTCTCTCTCTCTCTCTCTCTCTCTCTCTCTCTCTCTCTCTCTCTCTCTCTCTCTCTCTCTCTCTCTCTCTCCCCTCCCCCCCCCCCTAGGGTACTAGGCATAAGATAATCAATCTTTTAGGACTTTTGCACAAAATACAAAGCAGTGGAAAGAAATGCTACAAGTTACATGCATTGGATTCATCAAATTAGGTGTTTGTGTGCAGAGCACTATGCTGGAGAAAATGGAAGAGGTTGGAGGTAGAAGTCTTAGTAGTTGATGTAGCACTTAAGGTAGCTTTACATACAAGGAGATTATGATGGCAAAAGAAAAATAATGAATTGGAAGTAAGGAGACAGTTTAGGCAGGAAGACTAGTTATTGTATTAGTCTGTTAATATGATAATTAGGGCCTGACTAGGGTAATGATAGGAAGAGAAAAAATAACTAATATAAGAAAAATAAATGCCACTGTAATGAACAAGACATGGTACTCAATCTAATATGAGGATCTGAGGAAAAATGAAGAGCTAAAGACATAAAAATTTTGAACATTAGAGACTGGATTAAAAGCTTAACTACAAATAGAAATGATCCAGTCAAAAGGATTCAGGGGTCAATTTTGGAAATGTTGTATTTGAAATGCCATGGGGAATTGCCAGGTGATGTTTTATGGAAAGTTGGAGAGCTACACCTGGGATTCATCTGTGTAAAATAGAAAGAAAACTGTGGGCATGAAAAAAATCACCAAGAAAGTATGGAGAGAGAAAAAAGTGAATATCAAGAATACAGAGTAGGGGAAATACCTACATTAAGGGATTAGGAGGTAGATGAAGAGACTGAAGTGGGCTCCCAGAAAGACGTAAAGAGCCAAGAAGAGCTGAAAGAAGACAAGGTAGTCCACAATGGGAAATACAGCAGAGAGCATGAGAAAATGACAACAAAACAGGCTAATAAGTTTGGTGTTTTGGAGGCTTTGGTCCTCATTTCAAGGGCAGCTCCAAGAGAGTAAGAGGAACACAGGTCAGATTGTAAGAGAAAAGAGAGAAGTCATCAGAAGCAGAGAAGGTGAGAGACGGAGAAGACTTTTTTTGCAAGTTTAACAGTGAAAGGGAGAAGATAATGGAATAGTAGCTACATGGGACAGGAAAGAAAAAGGACAATTGCTCTAAATTGGAAAAATCTGCATGTTTGCCTGGTAAGAAGGGAAGGAGCTTAAAACTGAAGACACACTTCATCCCACAGCTCAGTGAAACCCCAATCATAGTGATGTGCTTATAACTTGACAGTGTTTGCAGGTCCATAGCACTGTGACATCTCACTCTTCTCAATTATCAGTGCATAATCATTATGTCAAACAAGAAAAAACTGATTTTTTTGAGCTCAGAGTTGAGAATGAAATTTTTCTGAATGAAAAGAAATACATTCAACTGCTAATATCAAACACTGAATGACTTTAGAAATTAGCTTTTGCAGCAGATTGCTGTTTCTTAAGGAATTCAATCTAAAGTAACAAAGAAAAACAGCAGTTATATGTAAAACTTATACTGCAATAAAATCAATTCAATGACAGCTAACACTGAATCACAAGTAATGCCAAACTGCTTTACATACTTCCTGCGCTGTCAAAAGTCAACACAATGAGAGCTCTATTCCCACACAAAACTACAATGGATTTCTTTTCTGAGCTCAAACTACAGTTCCAGCAATATTTTTTGAACATCAGTCCAAGTACAAAAGTAATTTCCATATTTCAAAGTCCATTTAACTGTGCAACTGAGAACTTTTCACCTAATCTTCAAATGAAAATGATTAATCTGTAATGTAATGACATGCCAAAAAGCAAACATCCAAAGAAGAACTGAAAAGAATTCTCTAAGTACCTTCTAAACAATAAATGTGTTCAATTAAAATCATGTTCATGGACTAATATTAGTATTTGGCAGTATCTATGTGAAAAGAGATTTTCAAAGATGAAACATGAAAAATCTCATTAAAAATCAGCATTAACAGATAAACATTTGCAATCAATTTTGATGACAGGGAAAACTAAATTTGAATCTCAATCAAGTAAAATATTATCCCCCAAAAAAGAATTACATTCTTCTTACTAGTAGACTTGTATTTTATACACACACATGCTCAATTTTGCATTATTATATTTTTAATTTCATCAATAAAAAATTTATGGAAATTTGTTTTCTTTCTTGTTATACAAATACCTATATATTATCCTTGGTTTTGCAACTTGGTCCACAGAGCTTGAAATATTTAGCTCTTTACAGAAATGTCTGCTAACCCCTGGGCTAGATTAGTGGCTGTGTGAGAGGTGGGGTGACACTGGATTCAAGAATGAGAAAAAAGTTTACAACGGCTGCTAAGGGTAATGAAAGAGTAGCAAAAGGACTGTGACATTACTCGGCACTGGAGCCAAAGTAAAGTCATGCATTGTCAATTTATAGCAGCAAATGACATTTCCATTTCCTGACTTTCTCCAGTAATGCTCAGCAGCAGATGATTAAAAACTACTCCAGGATGAGGGGGGTGGGAATGGTGGGACCAGTGGTGGGACCAGCGCATCATTCACATTTGTGGAGTCACAGCTACATGTGAGACAAATGAAGCCACAGTGAAGAGGATGAAAAAGAAAAGCCAAGTGGCCAAGGAATCTGACGGTCACAATGAGGGACAAAAATTAAGATAAAGTACAAACGAAATGCCTTTGAGAATAAATTTTGGGGGGAGATTCGAGAGGACAGAAAGGAAAACAGGGGAACTTTTAAAAATCGTTGACAATGTGTTTTGTTTGCCCTCACATGCCACCACTTCCATTCACATTCTCCAGATACATATGAAAGCATCATCATTTGAACAAAGAACCACTAGATTAGGTAAACAAACACAAGCTAAGCATGCCGCCACACTGTATTTTCAAATACAGAAGCCACCTTTCCAGCCGTTTCTTCCTGCAGAACTTCTCGGGCCTTCTCAGCAGCTTCGACCAGCCTTTCCTGCTCCTCCTTCTCTTTGTTTTCTTGTCTAATGGCTGCTTCTTCCAACAGAGTGGCTTCCAGCTTAGCTTTATTGTCTACTTTCTCACCTTCAACTTCAGCAGCTTTGACTTGGGCTTCTTTGGCCTGAAAAGAAAAAATATTATAATCTATATCCTACAAGTAGTCCTACAGTTGCACTTCTGAATAACCTAAAAAGAGTATTTGTAACCAGTACAGTTGGGGAAACCATTTTTAAGTGAGAAACCAATCCCCACCCCCAACACCACATGCCAATTTTTAAACATCCCTACATTTTCTTCCTTCCTGCAACTATGCAAAGAAAATGTCAAAGTGTACAAATATGAATTCTAAAGAGTCAAAAATTTGCAAGGCGATATCAAAGAGCATTTGATATTATTTCTGGCCTTTCTATACATATGGACTGCAGAAGGGCAGATGAGTATCTGGCAATGATGCTCAATTTTTAGAAGAACCAACAAGGAAAAATTCTATTGTGTATCTGATTCTCATTAACAAGGAGATTAGGGGAGTCAAAATGTTAGGATCCATGACAGGGGAAGGGAGCAGGGAAACCTAATTCTCCCCCAGGATTTCTGATAGAAAAGAGGAACTCTTGAGTATATATTATAAAAAGCACCAAAGATTTGGGGGAAAGATTTTTCAAACGTTCAGAAGATAAAATCTTATGAAATAAAATTCTACAAGAGAAGTCGGCCCAAGAGGAATGGAACTCAAAAAACAAAATTCTGAAGACATAAAGGGAAACAATTCCAATGAGGAGGAAAAAATGAGATTTGTTAATAAGGACCAAAAAGATACACACAACTCACTACCCTGAGAAGTCCAGAAAGAAATGTACGGGAGAGTGAAACCAGGCCAGGTAACTGAGGATAAATATAAGATCACAGCCCAGTCCTATATAGGAGTGTTAAGGTTCAGAATGAGAGGAAGCTGAAGGCAACAAAATTGATAGTTTTTAGGGACTGGAGTTGGAGGTGTTATGTTTTTATTTTTTTTAACCTATTTTGGGATACTACAGTAACAAAGAAGGGACAGGACTTCTGTGGTAGCCAGGATCACAACTGACAAGAGACAGAAGACTGAGCTGCTTAAATCTGATTTGGATTCTATATTCCCTGCCAGGAAGAATGACCTTGGGATTGGAAAAACAGACAACAATGACCAACAGGGAGATGACACTCAAACCCTATATCAGGTCTACTCCAGCAAACTAGTATAGAACATACCAGGATTCACAGCACCATGGTCAACCATGACATCTTTTTGAGGTCAACCATGACATCTTTTTTTTTTTTAAACCATCAATAAATGACTAAATTCTACAGATCTTGCCCAGAATTACACAGCAACATGGGTAGTAGCAATGTCCATAGTAGAATATAAATAATTACACCTGTGTTACTAACTGTTCAAGATGTGGTTCCAAGTATGTGGGGTTGGATCTACCAACCTGAGATCTAATTCATTTAAAAAGAAGTAATTTAACTGGTCAGTAAATGAATGGCATTTGTATTTTACCAATGTTTTACTCTGAGAGAGGGGTCCCATTTTTTTCCTGTTCTTGTGGCCATAGGAAGGTCTTCAAAATAGAGGTCATAAAAGCTTAATATTAGGCCATTTTCCTCCCCTCTATAGTGGTAGATATCTTTTGCCATCTTCATTTCTAACATTTCAAAATCTGTTCACCCTATCTGATATAATGGGAAAAATACCAACCAGTCTTGGAGACTGAAGACCCAAGTTCAAGCCTGGGCTCCCCAACACGCACCAAAAGTGCCTGGGGCAAATTATAACACTTCTGTATCTCAGTTTCCTCATCTATAAAATGGGGATAACAGTAGTTGCGCTCACCTTCTTTACAGGGCTATATGAGGAGAGCATTTTGCAAATTCTGAAATGATACAGGAATATTATCATCATGAGAACTGACTCTTCCAATGTTTTCCCTTATCAAAGCCCTGTCCAAAGCCTAGGGTAGACACCCCCTTTCTTAGATGATCCTTCTTTGATCACAGTCCTCAAAGAGAACTCTTTGCTACTGGTACCACCCATTTCACATATTCTATCTTGCAATGTCATTAAACATTTCTCTCTAGGAGGATTATTTTATCAACTAAATAGCAAGCCACCAGAATAGGGCTTGGTTTAGACCTTTCTGCTTCCTTTGGCCTAGTAGCCTTCCCAGAATCAAAGCCTAATAAATGCCTACCACTGCTGACAATGACAGGGTGCTGTAAGGAGCAAGTCATTATTTGTATTGGGATGGCTATCTAAAAAATGTCATCATAATGTTGCAATGATTTATAGAAATGTATATTTACAGATTCAGAAAAAGATTAAGATTAAAATGTATTCCCTATATTAAAAGAAAAATTGCATTAGCTACAGCATACTTACCACGCTCTCTGGAAGGGTCTGTAAGGTTGTTTTGAGCTGATCAGCTGGTGACAGGGTATCAGGCAGATACATAGCTCTGGACAGGAGAAGTAATGAAGTAGGGATTTCCTGGTTCAAATGTAGATCTAACCACTAAAATTCAAGAGATCACAGATTTTATGAAAAATGTTTCATTTTGTTTTTGAAATTATTCTTAAGCATAATACACAAAGAAAGTCTTGTAAGGTTCTATGAGATTCAGGATCAGAGAAAATAACACTCACAGGTGTTTCTTTTTATTTTTTTTACAGATCTTTCTGATACTTCTTTGAAGACACAGCACGGTGTACTGGACAGAGTGCTGGATTTTGGAATCAGAGAACCTGGACTCAAATCCATTAATTACTAGCTATAGAAAACAAATCACTTAAGCCTCTCTGGGTGACGTTTCCTCATCAGTAAAATGAGGCAGTTAGACTAAATGAGCTCTAAGGTCCTTTCATTTCTAAATACATAAAATATTTGAAATGTCCTCCTGTAAGTCTTCTCTTTGCAGATTAAGCAGAACCAAATTCCTTCAATAAAAACTTTCATGACATAGTTTCAAGTTCACTCCTCTTCTGCTATTCTGATCACTCTAAGCTAGACAAACTCTAGGTACCAATGTTTTTTCTTAAACATGGAATCCAGAAATGGACATAATATTCTAGCTGAGATCTCATCACTGTAGAGGACTGGAGAAGTATTACACCACCTTTCTTATGATACCACAGATCCTTGAAAAGGGAAGATCTCCAAATTTTTTCTATAAAAAATTTCTATAAAAAAAACTACTATACATTTCTCTGAAGCCTTGAATTCAGTAGTAGGAGACAGAAAAGGAAGGCTGTGACAGTAAAAGCCCTGTGCTGTAGTGGGTAGCCTATCTCTTACACATGCTGAGTGGGCAAGGCACCATCTCCTGCTGCCCTAAGCAGCTAAGACTAAATTCACAGAGCAGATGCAGATCTGCATTGACAGATGGTGTTTTCTCATAAGAGAACTCCCTATACTGATGAGATAACACAAATACATATGTGTACATATGAACAGATTCTTAATATTACCAATGGTACATTAAGTTGCGAAACATGAAGTCAGGAAACATGGCAATACCAAATCACATGTAAATAAAGGAAAGCCATGCTGGAGATATCAGGATTTTGAAAGCAAAGAGGAAGTGCTTTTCAGGAACTCAGAGATAACAGCTTGAGGAGATAGAAGGATCTAATGAAAATTTTTTAAAGAATGAAGCAGATCTGGACATGTTTGAAAACAGCAGGGCAGGAACAGACAAAGAAAGATGGAAAGATTACTGGGGAGGGGAGAAGGGAAGGCAGTGATTGAGAAGGCAATCAATCTGCTAGAGAAGATTAGAAATGAACTACACACATAGACTGGTTAGCCTAAACGAGGAGAAGGGGACACCTCATTAGCAAAGACTGGGATAAAGGAAGACAGAATTAAGGAGAACATCAAGGGATCCTGAGATGAAGAGATAAAGAAAAGAGGGAGGTCACGGCAAACAGCCACTATTTTTCAATAAAGCATCAGGTAAAGTCCTCAAACTTGAGAAGGTAAAGGGAAAACTGAATTATGCCTGGAGCAGAAGTAGCAGACTAGGCTAAATTTGGAAATGTGCTAAACTTTAAATGATTCTAAGCCTGACACAAAAATCTATCACTATTCTGTTGGTAATGCTGCACAGCTACAAATAATGAAATACTATAATCTGCAAAGAATATGAATTACACGTCATGCAAAAAGGCAATGGAGAGATATGTGGTGGGAGAAGTCTGCCTACACCATATTTATGAACAATGACTTGCATGCAAGAAATGGCATAGGAAATTACAAGCAGATGAGTGGAAAAATGAGTCATGCAGAGAAAACTGTCCATGGCACATTACAAGCCTTCTGCACATGAGGCGGAGCGCCAAGGGAGGAGTTCAGGGCATGACACAAACCAGATCAACCCGGGAGCTAAGGGGGACAGGAAGGTAGGCTGACCTAGCAGAACATGCGTCCTCATCACAGGACTCAGAGCACAGAATCACTCAAGGAAGAACTAAAATGTTAAGAAAGTCACACACACCACTACCTTCAAGTGAGCCCACAGAAAAATGTCCCAATAGTTCTCTGCCCCTATAAAACAGGGATAAAAGTCCTAGCCTAAGTCAAAAGATTACCTCACTCTTTTCCAAGAAAAGTAAGATCAATTCTTGATTACTTAGTAGCTAATTACAGTATCTGTGGCATATAAAGATACTCTGCTTCTGCTTATTAGTATTCATCTAGAAGGTCTGAAGTGAAACCAATTTCATTTTACTTATTAGCAATGCTGTCAGATAGTAAGGCTTTGAGGTTCAAAAATTATCTACTGATTTGGTTCATTTATGTTTCTTCTGCACTAAAAAATAGGCCAGAATTTCAGAAACTGTATCCCAAGGAACCTTGAGTAATTCACATGATTCATGGGAAAAAGTAAATACTAGCAACATTAAAAAAAATGTTTTTAATATAAAATACATGACAAAAATATTTGTAAAAAATATATGACAAAAATACTTGTAACAAGTGAACTTTTTCAGTATAAAAATCATCTCTTCTTTTACAGTCTAAATTTTCCTTCATCCCCCTACTTTATCTTAGAGCTACTGTATATGCCCTCAGAATTCTAAAGATCAGTGATTTTGAGTTCTGAAATTAGTGTGAGAAATGCTAAAACAGACAACGAATGTGCATCTCAACAGCCATTTGAAAGGAGCATCTCAAAATAGTAATTATCCCAATCTAATCAGCACCAGGCATGACTGATAGATTTGCAAAAAGTCACAAGGCTAGGATGGGTTATCAAGTCAAAATGCAACTGTTAGTTTTTCAGTCACTGTATGACTCTCAAGAACAGCCCATATATCATCTAGTGTATCCACAATTTAATTTGCATAAAATGTAGCAATTCCTCATTCTGTACAAACTATAAACTAGTGTTGCTTATTTACCTGCTTAAGTTGTTCCCTGAGACGTTCTTCCGTGACTCCCAAAGCCCTCATACCTCGTGCCCGACAAGCAGCTTGTAATTCCTTGACATTCAGTGTATCTACTCCTTCCTCAGCAATAAGCTGCAAAATAAAATGAAATGAAATCATCTCCAAAATGAGTTGTTTTTTTAATCACTAAAGCTTTGATGAAGTCATCTACGATTAACACCACTGGTCAGTAAGCTCTAACTTGTAAACTATTTCTCTCCAATCAAGATTATTTAATCTTTTTAAGAAGCAGCAGCAAAACATGTCTCTAGGTTAAAACATGCCTTAAAATTTTGGAGTTACAATTTTGTATATGCTTGATTAAAAGCATCAAGAACCTCTAGGAGAGGTAGGGAATAGGGAAAATAAGAGAACAACATACGTAAAGGAAAAAATACAGAGAAGACAGGGCCCAGGTCTGATTGTTGAGAAAGGTGAAGGGAAAATGTGTGACATATAGGAGACACAAGGAATAAGGGAATCTGGCTGGTAAGGAGGAATTAACAGAAAAGTAAGAGGACAAAGAGAGTGAACTACTCCTCTACAGAAGCCAAAGACATACAGGCCCATGAACTTGAGGAATGAGTGAAGACCCTGAAAAATGAGCATGATATCAATGCACAGGCCTGAAAGGAAAAGCTTAAAATTCTAGGAGTTGGCCAAAATACTCTTTTCATTTCCTTTCATCTCTCTTTTGACCAATTTTCAAAGGAACCTGTTTACAAGAAAGCAGTGACTTTTTGTCCTGGTAGATTCCTGTGGTCTCTTAACCTAGTAAAATAAAATAGAGAAAACAGAAGCAAGATGGAGTATGAAGTATTGTGTCAGGGGCCAAGGCAATTAAGAAAGGCTAAACGATTTTTGAAAGCTGTCTACCAGACTGAACTGCCAAGCTCTGTGACTCTATGTTGCCATTTCTGGACTTGTTTCTTGCCTCCTATCAGTTTAGTTGGGCATCTCGGTGTGGTAGAAAATACTGAAAGAGCAGAGTTCATATTCCACACTTACTAATAAGCAGACCGACTACAGGCAAATCACTTCTCAGAATGCTTACTTTCTTTCTCAAATCATGTATTATCACAGAGTTGTTATAAGAAGAACAAATTGTAAAGCATTATATGAATTAAGTGTAAGCAAATATTAGCTTTATTAGCAGCCCATGGGGCAGGATGTACATATAATGTTCTATTTTGTATAAAGTCTATTTGAATAAAGCACCAAGGGCAAAAAAGCATTCATGAGTGCCCAAAAGTTCCAACTTTTTTATTTATTTTTATTTAGATAATAGCCACTAGGGGCTGCTATCATGTCAAAATATTATTGTCTAATGTGTAGGAAAAAAAGATTTAAATAAAATATCCATGGAAAATTTAACTTTTAGACTAATTTTACAGCTTGTGGGCAGAGTTCATCCTCACAGCCTTTTAACCACGGTAGGACCAGCTAGAGCCTGCATTGCCCTGGAAGCACCCTGGCTTGCCTCTATGACATGACAGGCACGGAAGAAGACAGCAGGGGAAGGATCTTCCTTTCAAAATAGCAAATAAACAAAAGTTGTGAGTAAAACTTCAAAAACAACGTAGACCAATAATGTCAAACACAAATAGAAATCGGAATTACTAAACAACACATGACAACTCTATGGGCCTCATAATGACCTTTTGGAAAAGCACATGTTAACATTATGTTCCATTGTATTTATATTTATTTTTTAAGTACTTCCTAATGACATTGTTGGACATCTCAGATCTAGACCAAGTTCCCACAGTCACACAATTATGAACTCAACAACTGTGATAATGGCCATTTACATAGTGCATTTCACTGTGCAAAAGTATTTCCTACTGTCTCAACTGACTGCAAAAAAAGCTCTGTAAGGTGGGAAGTATAAGTATTATTATCCTCATTTTACAAATGAGCACCTGGACACTAAGGGAGCTTGAATGTTTTGCCCACAGCCAGTCACAATGGGCACAACCTCTAGAAACAGGATCTGAATGTGACTTCCTGACCCTAAGCCTCACATTCTAGTCCTTCACAGTTTTTGTGCTGTAAGTTGAACAGCCACAATGGAGGGAAGCTTGAACAATCTAGTAGAACAAGTCTTCCAATCCTGTGAAAACTGAACTACTGGGAAATGAGAACCTTTTTGGTAGAAATATTTTTACTTAGAATTCTAGCACTTCTCTAACACTCTAACCCTAATCTTACTAATTTATAAAATGGGAGGGAGTTCTAGGGATGTTCCTTCTCTGAAGGTAAAGGAAGAAAGTTTATATGAAACATACAGGGTGTTCAATAAGCTGGGCTCCAGCATTTTAAGCAAGAGTCACAAGATCTTGGGTAGAAAGGTCCTTAGATATCAACAGGAAATGAACAGAAGGCTATGAGAGGTGAAAAGACTTGCCCAAATCACAGAACAAAAGCCAGGATCAGATCCCAGGCTCAAAAACTACTCTTTCTCAGAGTAATGGTGGAAAGAGCACAAAATAAAATACAGAAGATTACAAAGGAAACTCCTTTTACTGAATTACAGGTATTAAAATAATAAAAAAACAAATTCAATGGCCCCAGGTTAAGAATCTCTGCTATATATTGTGGTGGCCAAGAACTGGAAATTGAGGGGATGCCCATCAATTGGGGAATGACTGAACAAGTTGTGGTATATGAATGTACTGGAATACTATTGTGCTATAAGAAATGAGAAACAGGAGAAAAGACTTACATCAACTGATGCTGAGTGAAATGAGAACCAGAACATTATACACAGTAAAAGTCACAGTGTGAGAGGACTGTTTCTGATAGACTTAGTCCTTCACAGCAATGCAAGGACATTTCCAAAGGACTCTTGATGCAAAATGCCATCCTCATCTAGAGAAAGAACTACAGAGTCAGAATGCAGAATGAAGCAGACTATTTTCTCTTTTGTCATGTTTTGTTTCGGTTTTTCTCATGATTTCTCCCATTCGTTTTAATTCTTCTATGCAACATGACTAATGTGAAAGTAAGTTTAATGTAAGAATATATGTAGAATCCATACAAGATTGCATGCCATTTTGGGGAGGGAGGGGGAGAAAATTTAAAACTTATGGAAGTGATTGTTGAAAATTGAAAATAAATTAATTTAAATTTTTTTAAAAAATAAAAGAAAAAGAAAACAATCTTTGCTATAGAGAAATATTAATATGGAAACAATAGGAGAAACTGGCAATTTTCCAAATGGGTCATTTTTAAAATACCTTCCTCATGACTCCCTTCTGGGTGCCCTATTTCCAAAACAAAGATTTTAAGATTTAAAAAACTCAAGATATTCTACCTCCACTCAAGAAAACTGAAGCCTATACTGAGGCAGACAGGACAGAAAGTGACCAGTATTTGGGTCAGCCAGGGCTTGGCATACAGAATAAACAGATGCCGTGGCATTTCTGCAAAGGTTATGCCAGTCAGTGGCTTCTGCTTCTGATCTGCAAGTGACTGGCTATTTCAGTGCTAAGCCTTTTATCATAATCCGAATGAGTGAGGAGCAGCTTAATCAAAGCTCATTCTCATTTCTAAATGTGTTCATTTTAATCCACAGGTTCAGACATGAAAAATTTGAGAGAAAGTACTCTTGGTAGATCCCAGAACCAAAATATAGGCTGTCATAAACGTCTTAGTGTGATCTTAAGCTTAAATAACTTTAGAAGTATAAAGGCTACAAACTTACAAAAAATATTTGAAAGGCTTATTATTAAAAATGTTAATACTGACATGTCTTACTAAAATTCAAAATCACCATCATCTTGTGCTATACATCACTCTATTCAATTTTCAAACCTTGTAAAAAATAAATAAATAAATCTTAAGCAGCTGCTGCTCAGTACATAAAATAATTGTCTTTGTAAATCTAACCTTAATATAATCCAAAGAACACAGTTTTGATGCATACATGTCATTTCTGATGAAACCCCATGAAAAAGTCTAATGGAAATATCTCAGGTGACTAAGGTGACCAAGTAAGGGAACTTCCTCAAACAATGTACTGATCTGAGAAATTATCATCCAGAAACTCACACACAAAACATTTAATGATAAAGTGTGTTGTCTTGTTAAAATTAAAAATTCATTTTTCAGAATTTATAAAATTAATAAATGTAAAATAAATTTGAATGACTAAATTTCAAAAGGATTTTTGTGTAATGCTGCATTACTTATTACTTCTGAGGTTATTAAAATTCTTTCTTCATTTTTAAATTTATTTTTAGTTTTCAACATTCACTTATATAAGACTTTGAGTTGCAAATTTTTTCTTCCTCCATCCCTTCCCCTCTCCCCAAGACAACATGTAAACATATTTCCGCATTTCCCATCATGAGTCCTTTGGAATTGTCTTAAATTACTGCACTGTGGAGAAGAGCCACGTCTATCAAAGCTGATCCTCACACAACGTTGCTGATGCTGTGTACAATGTTTCCCTGGTTCTGCTCCTGAAGTTATTAAAGCATGAAGACTTTAGGAATATCCTGTATGTTTCAGTTAAACCTTCTTCCTTGGAAAGGAAGAACATTCATACCCCGAGAGCTCCTTCCCTCCCTTTTCATAAGTCAACAAACAGCCAGAATTCCAAGCAAAAACTACAAACAGAAAGTCCCTTGAAAGTTTCAGACAGTGCCCCTGCCAGTCAGCTTTCTATCGGCTCACTCAGCTCTCCTGCCCACCTACCTTATCATCTGCTTTCATTGACCGCAGCCTCATGATCAACTGAAAGCGCAAAAAGTTGTTTGTCCCGATGGACTGCAGCTCCAGCAGTCTGCAGAGGGCCACCAGCTGTGGCCTGGTCAGGTTGTCCAGAGTCAGCTCGTCTTCAAACAGTTTGGAAAAGCGCAAGATTTCTTCATTGGTGGGTCTCTCTCCAGTCTCTCGTATCTGCAAACCAAACGAGAGACAAAGACTCTCTCCACTGGGTCACGTACAAATCGGCAACAAGTGTCAGGGCACAGCCAGGAACCCTGTCTCCCCCTTGACTCTGAAGTCAAGATCTGAATCCCCCCTGAAACAGAGCCCAGGTCCTGTACTGGGGTCCTGTCATGGGTTTCCCACACTGGTCAAAGTTTCTGCCAAGTTAGAAAGGTCTCAAGGCATTTCATTCAACCAGGACCTGAATGAGAACCACCTTTACTGCATCTCACCCCCAACCTATTCCATTTTTAACTGAACTAACTAAATGTTATTTCTCCTACTGGACCCAAAATGCATCTCTCTGTAACTTCCTCCCATTACTCCTACTGCTGTTCTCTGGGACCAAAATAACAGTCAAATAATTCTTCCATAAAACTACCCTTCAAATGTTTGAAGAGAATAGTTTTCAGAAGTCTGAACCCTCTGAATTTATAAAGCATCTATCTTTAAAAGGTCTTTTTTTTTAAACAAATTTTAAGTTAAATCACCTGTCATCAAAACCGCAGGAAAACATTTCTAAAATAAATCTACCAATGTATCAATGTATGTAAGTGTGCTGAATATCAGAATTTCACATGACTGCTTTTTCTGAGTTTATGAACATAATCTTGAATGTGAGAGAGAGGCTTGAGAAGCAAGGCTGATCATGTAAAATACAAGAAATTTTTTTTTGTATTAAGAACAGTCTAGAAGCAATTTTTTTATGGGAATCCTTATAGTCTTAACTATTGAAGCTAAAATTACATACAATAAATGGAGTTTGAGCCTTCAGACAGCAATACAGGTAATTGAAGCACTTACTTTGTGCTTTTGCATGGAAAAAAAGGTCCAGCAAAATGAAACTTAATCACAGGAATTCAAAACCCTGACAACTGCCAAGTATTTCAAAAATGAGTTCAGAAACAAGAAATTTCAAAGCCCTCTCCACTTGGCTTCATACCACATTTGAGAAAACGCTCTGAAAAAGCAGACAGAAATGTTAACTGAGTCCTCTGGTGCCCACTACTCATCAAACAGCTATTTCTCAGACAACCTTAGTTCTAGCAGGAAATAATAAAGCACCCTTTCTACCACATTCCAACAGCTGGCTAACTAGTTTCTGCATCATTATCTTCTTGAAGCTACCCATTCTATTTGGGGACAAGTCCATGTTCTACAAGGTCCTTTCATCTACTCAGCTGAAATTTGCCACCCTGTAATTTCTACCCATTATCTCTTAACTTCTGCCCTCTGGGACCAAAAGGAGTTCCATTTAATCCTCCCAATATCATCACACAGGGTTGAAGACAGAGCTCTCTCAATTTATAAGACTCTTTACAAATTAAAAGACCTTTGTCTCTTTTAGGATTTCTCAGTTGCATTTCAGTTAACTGGGACTGAAATCCAGGATGACAAGAAATGATGGATACTCAGAATTCAACTTGATGACCGTGCATTCTGAATTTATGAGAAAATACTGGAGAAAAATCATCAAATATGTTTCAAAAATCAAGTCTTGGCAGCAGAGAAGTGAGTATAAAAACAGTATTTTACTTTGGTCAGACCAACAAATATAATGTTGACAGACTAATACAAGTAATAATCAGTTCTCTTAGTCAAATGTTTTAGAAGCAGAAACGTCAGCACAGGTACAGTTTTTGCTAATCTGAAATCAACAAACATGGATAGATTTTAGTAATATGTAAAATAACACTTCATTTGTAAGGTATCAACAGAAAAACAACTATTAAATACAAGTGCAATTTCTAAATAAAATGAAGCTTTACCCTTTTAAAGGTATCATTTATTATTTTTTTTTTTACTCTTCTGAAAGAAATCTTTCTAAAATATATGGCATTTGCTCCTGTTTCAAGTCACTTCTCTGGGCTTGTTTCCTTTTCTTTAAAGTAAGGGGAACAGATGATCTCTTCCAACTATAAACTTCTCTAATTTTCATCTCTAAAACACAGATTAAACTCTGACTTGTGTACTTCAAAAGGAATCTCAGGCTTGGTCAAAATGAGGCTACTTTAAGTCCTCTCAGTTCCCTTCAAATAGAATAAAACACATTTATAGCTCTGTCCTTGCATTAACTCCAATCAAAGCCTCTGTCTGCTTAGCTCTTGTTACCACTCCACTTGTCAAGAAGTCAACTGTTCTTGGTTTGAAGCTTTGTGGGAAAAAATTAAAAAGCGTGTGCACATGTGGGGGCATCATGGGAGAAATACAACGTGTGGTCTCAGCTTTTCTCCTCACTCATTCCCTTGCTGTTCTTCTCCCCTAAGCCACAGAGCCTCCTAAGTACGTGTGACAGGCTGAGTGCATATTATTTTTCTCATTTTACAAATGGTCAAACTATCATCGATTACACTGGGCCTTCTTCTAGTCTTGACTATAATTACTGTTAACTACAGATTGGAGCTTAGGCTAGTGCTGAATTAAATAGACTCTGTGAAAATACTGGACCGAAAAAACTGTGATGACTTTGTTTTTTCTTTAACAGTAAACTGTGTTTATACAAAACAGGATTATTACCCCTACTTTACAAATAAGGAAAGATGACTTTTTCATAGTCCCATAATTATACTATAGCAGGACTAATATTACAACCCAAGTCAATCTAAGGCTCTTCCATCAAGATTTAAAAATTACGTTTCAGATTTAACACTAATAAAATTTCATTCTAAAATCTTCCTTCTAATGAATGTCCAAAGCAAAAAAGCAAGCAAGCAAGCAAGAACGATAACTACATTTCAGATAACATTACAAAACTTCATAACTATTTTAAGTTCCTTATGGAAATAGCTTCAAATGCAAAAAGTCAGACAAATATTGTAAAACAAAACAAGTAAAACAACTGAGAGACCATATTCACCTTTTGAAAAAATTTTGAGAAGTCTTCTGTAGCATTTCCTTTAGCAGCTTTGTTTTTTAAGGCCATTTCCTCAATTGTGTCTTGAAGAAACTTAGCCACTTCAAGTTTTACTCTCAATTCTTTCTTCAACCTCTCCTCCTATAAGAAAAAAAGGGAGCTTTGGCTCATAATGACCTATTCCAAAAATACATATTCATTCTGAATTTGCTCGCACATCAACGTCTCCTCAATTGAAGATGGCCATTATGAATCTGCAAAAATAGGGGAGCTGCCGTCTTGCTGGCAGAAATGGACCACTCTGTTATGGTGGATTCCAAAGGAACAAAATGGCTTCCCTATTATTTCACTTTGGAATACAGATCACCAAAAAAAAATTTATTTTACTTAAAATAGAACAGCATAATCAGGAAATCTGTAAGTGTGCTGAAAATTACAGCACTGCAATATAAAGTTAACACAAAGCTTTGAAACAGGCCACTATGGTTAACAAGGTGGCCAGTGAACTGCAAAGCTGTTTTCATGCAATTTTAAACATCACTCATAAGCTAGCCCCTTTTGAACCATATTTACTGTTACCTTTATGGACTGTGTCTCAAATGTTGATGGTAACATATTTGGGAAGAGCTTAACGGCAATCGGAAGCAGGAACTCCATGAATGGGACCACAATGAAGACTAGGAAAGGGACCAGGCGAAAGAGATCAGCACATATCCGAAGAAACTAGGGAAAAAGAAAAGTATTACTGGGTAACTGAAAAGAGTTACTTTTACAAAGGAAGAATTTTTTTCCTACATAAGAATCAGTGAAAACTATGATCATATGGAAGAGATGCCTGGAAGGAAACACCAAGAAGTATCAAGTTGTTCTGTCCTCAGAGATCTTCAAGCAGGGCTAGAAAACCATTTACCAGGGATGTTGCACAAGGTTTCTGGCTTCATATAATGGCTAGTCTAGAGGGAGTCCATCCAGTTCTAGCTTGAACTTTAAAACTAAAAACTCTGAATTTATGTGTTTTGATATAAATTCTACAAATTTTGATGTGATTTTCTTTAAAAAAGTAAATCAAACTACATAAAACCTCCTTTCCTTTTTGAAGGCATATTAATTCACATAGCATAAGCATATTAATATATAGTCATCTATAGAACAATAACACAGCTACGTATTATAGGTGGTTTAAAGCACCAAAAGTTAACTTTTTACAGATTACCTAAGGTAGGCAGTTCACACTTCCCATTTTAGGCAAGGAACCAAAAAAGAGGAGGAGGCAGAGAAGGAAAGGGTCCCAAGCCCAGGTGAGCTGAGTCAAGGTGAGCCATAGCTGCCCAGGTAACAGAGATCCAGTCATGTCCCCAGCAAAAGTGAGACTGGGAGCAACACAGGACTCACCAACAATGCTGAAGACCTATAAGAGGCTGATCCATTTTCTTTTCAAGGGTTTTTGAAAACCAAGAATACTAGAGCAGCTAGGTGGCACAGTGCATAGAGCAACAGGTCCTAGAATTAGAATGACCTGAGTTCAAATTCAGCCTCAGACAGTGTTACCCTGGGCAAGTCACTTATCCCCAAATGTATCCAAAAAAAAAGAAAAGAAAGAAAACCAAGAACATTGAACTGATCAAAGTTGGGGCAAGCAATACTATAATTTACACAAAGTTATCTACAAAACCTACAGTAGGACCCAACACCTAAAACTGTATAATATGATCAATATAATACAAGGACTTTTTTTTTCTAAGACTTAACTGGTGCTGGAGAATTGTTAAGTGTGGGTGACGACTGGAGTAGGGTTTACCATCCATCTACTACATAATAAAACTCATGCTTCCAGAGGTTGCTACTAACATATTACACAGAGCATGTCTTTCTTTCTCCTACACCATTTGAACCATGAGACAATGAGATTCTTGTTGCATCAACCATAAGTGATCTTGTTTCAAGTTTTTCCGCTATATCTCAAGTGAACCACAAAGAATTTGCTGCTCCAAGGGAATCCTTGAGAGATAAAGATTTTAAGTTTCTGCAGATAAACTATGAAAAACTTAAAGAAGAAAATTCTAAGCCAAGAAGAAAGATTAAAGAGATTCAAACTTTTATGAGAACATCTGACTAGGAATTATAAGTAAAAACGATAAACAGAATGTATCTATCAGAACCTTGAATTGATGGTAGAAGTGGACTAGAATTTAGAGTTGATGCCTAAGTGAACTATTAAGGAAAACTTAGAAAACATGCTATGGGCTCAACTTGTAAGAGATACATAAAACCTCTGCAATCAGGTTAATGTGCCAATTTGATTGTAGCTAAACAAAATCATCACTGTCTTGATAAATTTCTAGCTTGTCATGAACAATGTGTGTAGTTCAATAAATGAGTTTCTTTCTGGAGCTAAAAACTGAAAACAAAATACTGTTGCTGAAATCCTTAAATCTAAGGCAGAATCTCAGAAATTAAAGAGGAAGAAAAACACCTGACAAACTACTGAAATGACTTGTGGAGTAAAGCTCTGCTATAGACTGAAATCACTACTTGTTTACTTGAGGAATACAATCGTGTCTTTAAATACAATCCTCTCTAGTCCTCAGAATTCATCACGAAACAAAGACTGCATGGCCTAAAACAGTGTTATCAGCCTTAAAACTCAGTTGGGTGATAGCCATTAAACTTGAGGTGGATCAACAGCACATATTAACTCTTTTCAGTAAGCAAAATGTTTCATAAATTCTTTGAATCAATAATGACTCCCTTACTGACAAAAAAAAGGGGGAAAATTAATGTTAAAGAAAGAAAAAGAAAAGGGAAAATATTAGGGAACTTTCTAAATAAAGAAATATGACATCTGGAATAAGGATAGCTTTCTATTGTTCACTATGATATTAACTTGATATTAATTGCAAGATACTCTGAATAAGCATCTTTTAACACTGCTTTAAAGAAAAAAATGATAAAAACTGTAACAAAAAATGTACATGATAAAGATGACTAACTTTTACCTAAGGAATCTTAAATCCTCACTAATTTTTTGAGGATTCATACTTACACTTGTAAGAAATATAGTTTTAAAAATACACAGGTGCAGGTTAGTTAACAATTAAAGAATTACATATTTAAAGGACCCCACAAAGTAGCAATGTGCTGCTCAGAGACTGTTGCAGAAATTGTTTTAGTTATAGTATTCTATAGTGCTAGGAACAAAAAGTCAAGACTCTCAGGAGAATCAGTGAAAAAAACATAAAGGAAGGTCTAACAGTACCAGATTTCAAACTGTATTATTAAGTGTCAATCATCAAAACAATCCACTACTAAATAACAGAGCAGAATGATTGATCAGTGGAATAGATTAGGTATAGAATAAAGAGAAGCAAATGAGCACAGTGTTTGATAAACCTAAAGATCGCATCTTTGAGGGCAAGAACTCACCACGTGGCAAAGACTACTGAGAAAACTGGAAAGTAATCTGGCATAGACCAATATTCATACAATGTATATCAAGATGGATACATAATTTAGACATAAAGGCTGACACCATAAGCAAATTAAGGGAGCACTGAAGAAAATATCTATTAAATCCATGGATAGGGGAAGATTTCATGATTAAATGAGAAATACAGAGGTTCAAAGGAGGTAAATTGGGTAATTTTGATTACATAAAATTTTAAGTTTTTGTACAAACAAAACCAATGTAGTCAAAATTAGAAGAAAAGCATTAACTGGGGGAAATATTTTCAGCAAGTTTGTCTGAAGAAGGTTTCATTTCTCAAATATATAGAGAACTAAGACAGTTTTTAGAAACCATTCTTCAAACGATAAATGGTAAAAGGATATGAATAAGCAATTTGCAGAAGAACCAACGGAAGTTTTCTATAGGCATATGAAAGATGCTCTAAATCATTATTGATTAAAGAATTGCAAATCAAAACAATACTGGGGTACCACCTCATACCTATCAGAAATGAAAAATGCTGGAGGGGTTGAGGGAAAATAGGTACACTAATGAACTGTTGTGGGAGCTGTCAACTAGTCTAACTATTGTGGAGAACAATTTGCAACTATGCCCAAAGGCCTATAAAACTGCACATACCCTGTGACCCAATAATATCACTACTAGGTCTATATCCCATGAAAATCAAAGGAAAAAGAAAAGGACCTATATTATAGTAGATCTTTTTGTGGTTACAAATAATTAGAAACTGAGAAGTTGCCTCTCAATAGGGGAATGGCTAAACAAGTTACAATATGAAAAGTAATAAATACTACTGTACAATTAAGAAACTATGAAGGTGATTTCAGAAAAAAATGTAATGACATATAAACTGATGAAAAATAAAGTCAGCAGAACCAGAAGAACAATCTACACAGTAACAGCAATACCATACAGATAAAAACTGTCAAAGACCTAGTAACTTTGATCAATGCAATGATCTACCATAACTCCAAAGGACTCATGATATAAAATTCTATCCACCTCAAGATAGACTCAGAATGCAGACAGAAGCAACTTTCCCCTTTATTTCTCTTGCATTGGCAGGGGGTGAGGGAGGGGACATGGCTAATGCAGAAATGCTTAGAATGATTTCATATGTATAATTAACATTGTATTATTTGTCTTTCCAATGCATGAGGGACAGGCTGGAGTGAGAGAATTTGAAACTGAAAATAAAATTTTTTTTTAAATATTCTATAATGCTAAAGTCATTAAATATAAGTTTTTATTTTCTTAATATGAGTTTTAAAAAAAACTTTTTCTGCAGCGGTGCACTATTAAACTTTCCAAATGATATTTTAGATAACAGAATTAAGGAGGCAGAGGTTCAAGATCTTTCTAGTTAACATGGGGAGTCTATCCTGTATCTTTCCAAAATTTTTCTAAGTTCACATCAACTTCCATAGATCTTTTGCTGTTTAATGTAAATGGTTTTTTAAAAAAAATAAATTATAGTTTTTCCCACCTTAAAAAAATCTACATGACTAATATGAAAATGTGTTTAATAGGAATGTATGTGTAGAACCCATGTAAGATTGTTGTGGGAAGGGAGGCAGAAGGGAGGGGAGGAGGAGGGGAGGGGGGAGAGGGGGAGAAAAATTTAAAACTTATGGCAGTGATTTTGAAAACTTAGAACAAATAAATTATTAACCAAAAAAAAATCTATTTCAACCTAGGAAGGCTGTTTGCTACCCAGTCCAACTCTACATGTTAATTTTTGTTAATTCTTTAAATGCATATTCTTTTATTATTAATTTGTATGTTTAACAGTCTTAAAATAGACAATTAATCCTCTAGACGCTTTCATAAATGTGGACAAATCTGAATTCTTATAAATAGGTCTTCTGAAAGCAACACACAACGGTCAAACACATTTGAACACTAGAGATGATCAGTGTAAGTTTCCAAATCAGTTTAAGTCTTCTATGCATTCTGCTCTCTAAAGAGCATTGCATTTTTTCTACATAGAAATTAGAAGGTACTGAGTAAAAAAGGACAAAGTTACAATTTCTTAGAAGCATCATGTTGATTCCATTGTGATTAGTCTGTTCTCTTTAAAAGTTACACCATTTTTTTTCTTTAAAAAAATATTTGTTGTATGAGGCAAGCTCTCTGGGAAGAGGATAGGGAAGGTTACAGAAGAAATTCTGGTAACAGAAAAAAGCAAAAACAATAAAGAAAATTTTTAAGTCATCCCATATCTGAAGAAAGGAGTAAGTCATAACCCTAGGTCAAAATTCTCAAAGAATTGAAATATTGACCCATCTTTTATATATAAATGAAAATACATACCATGTAATCTCCCTAAGAACTATAAAGTCTAATTCAACATAAAGAATTACTTTTCCTGATTTACATATAAAGGGTAATACCATAAGCAAATTAGGAGAGCACGAAATAGTTTATTTGTCTGATGTGACTAAGAGAAGAATTTGGGATCAAAGAAAATATAGAGAGCATTACAAAATGTAAAATAGATCATTTTGATAATATAAAATTTAAAAGTTTTGTACAAGCAAAACCAATGCAACAAAAATTAAAAGGAAAGCAGAAAACTGTGGCAGAAATTTGCAACAAAATATCTCTGATAAAGGCCTCATTTCTCAAATATGAAGATAACTGAGTCAAATTTATAAAAATACAAGTTTTTCTCCAATTGGCAAATGGTCAAAGGATACGAACAGGCAGTTTTCAGACAATCAAAGCTATCTCTAGTCATACGAAAAGATGCTCTAAGTCATTATTGATTAGATAAATGCAAATTAAAAACAACACTAAGGTACCACTTCACACCTATCAGATTGGCAAATGACAAAAAAAGGGAAAATGATGGATGTTGAAGGGGATGTGGGAAAACTGGGATATCAATGCACTGCAGGTAGAGTGGTGAACTGATCCTGATCCAACCATTCCAGAGAGCAATTTGGAACTATGGCCAAAGGGGTATACCACTGCTACTCACATGTACAAAAAATATTTATAGCAGCTCTTTTTGTGGAGGCAAAGAATGGGAAATAGATGGGATACTCATCAATTAGGGAATGGCTAAATGTGGCATATGATTGTGATGGAATATTATTGTGCTATAAGAAATAACAAGCAGGTTAATTTCAGAAAAACCTGGAGAGGCTTGCATGGCATGATGCAAAGTGAAGTGAACAGAATCAGGAGATCACTGTACACAGTAACAGCAATATTGTACAATAAAGAACTGTAAAGGACTTAGCTATTCTCAGCAATACTATGATCCAAGATCCAAAGAACTAATGATGATACATACTATCCACCTCCAGAGAAAGAATTGATATTGTTTGAATACAGACTGAAACACGCTATTTTTCACTTTCCTTCTTTTGTTCTTTTTCTTTTACTTGAGTCTCCCTGTACAAAATGACTAATATGAAAACGTTTTACATGACTGCACATGTATGACCTATATATGACTGCTTAACATCTCAGGGAGAGGGAAGGGAAGGGAGGGAGAAAGGGACAGAATCTGGAAATAAAATTTTTTTTTTAAATGTTAAAAACTGTTTTAACATTTAATTGGGGAAAAATAAATTATACTTTAAAAAATTACTTTTCCCCAATAAGTCATAATACCTCACATTCAGAAAGCATTTTACATAAGTTATTTCTATTGACTTCATCTGATTCTCATAATTCTTAAAAAACAGAAATATTATTATGCTTATTTTATAGATATAAAACCTAAGGTCCTCTAGGCTAAGTAACTGCCCATGGTCCTACAGCTTCTAAGTGTGAAGCAAGAACTGAAACCTAAGTCCGAGGGAGGACACATGACATTGCTTCTCTAAGAGTTTACATCCATTGCTTTATGGAAACAACACAAAATATCAACTAGCTCCAATGTGATCAGTCTCATGGCTGGGATGGCAGACTTCGAGAAGGAAGGATCTGCGCTCCCTTTTCCTACCTCCAACTCTAAGAGATGCAATCTGGACTCTCCCCTTGCTACCATCATTCAACAAAAGGTATTACACAGTCAGGATCCTAACAGCACTTACTTATGGGCCTCCAGGGCATTTTCCCTCTCCATCCAGCTTCTGCTTTGATACAAGGGGATTATAGCATACCTACCGATGTCTTCTCAAACACCCTAAGCTCCAAGATGCCCAGTTAACTTGGATTTTACTGGCTCCCCTCTCCTCCCCTTCCCTCTCCCATCTTCTCCCAAAACCTTAAACCTACTGCACTCTGAAACTGGGACTCCTATGGGCCCCCTGCCTAAGGGCTCCTCTGGACCCTCCTAGCTTTAGAGTGATTATCAATAGTAACTGTTGCTGTTTCTCACCCAGCCTGGTGTCTTTCTTTTTCCTGGACTCATTAAAGGGGCCATGCCCTGGCTACTTCTTAAACAGGCCTACTCAATGAATAGGTGTTGCCTCACCCTAAGAGAGTACCTGCAAAGACCTTGGCCTAAAGTGCCCAAGATTTCCCAGTGCATCCTGGGTCATCTCCAGTCATCCTGAGGAATATCAGGTCACTGGATTCAGATGGCTCTGGAGAAGTGAGGGTGGTGACCTGCACAGCCCTCCCTCACTCAAAACAAAGTCAAATCAAGTCATGTCATCATTTCTCTCATGGTATAGTCTTCTTTGGCTACAAGGTACGAACACAATTGAAGCTCCCAGCTCCCTAACCTTTAGATGATCATGATCTCACACCTGGATCACACCCTTGAGCAATCCATCATCCACAAGTATTCCACAACACAACAAAATCCTGAAATTATTATTTTTTTTTTCAGATCACAGCCTCCTATCATATTCCATGTCTCCCTACAGAATGGACCCCTCCTAAACCTAGTCTTCATCCACATTTGGACATTCAAACTCTATGCGCTAGTGTACTCTGGCTATCAACACTACTCTAACCTCACTTTTCTCCCTTCCCAATCTCAACTCTACATTGTTCTCTGCTCTCTAATCCCTTGCCCCTCTACCCAACACTACCCCAAAGCACACTATGCCAAAACTCAATCAATTCCTGCCATCCACCTCTTCAACTAACATACTACTACCAGACCTTGAGGAAATCACACAAAAGAGCAGAAAATCATGCAAAAGAGCAGTTAATTCATTACAAATTTGTTTTCTAATCTCAAATGGGCCCTCACCACAGCAAAATAATTTTTTCAATCCTCTCTAATTGATTCACTTTTTCAGTCCCTATGTGTAGACTGTCTTCTCAGATCTTCCTCTCACAACTACCCTTCTCATCCTTCTCAGGTGAGGAGAAAATAGAGACTTGGACTGGATAATAGAGCACTGCAATGAGAAATTAGATCACCAGCTCCAAGTTCCAGTGTTTTCTCTTCTCTACATCTTAAAATCACTAAAGGTCATCCTCCATTCTCTTCATTCCTTACTCATCTCTTCAAAAAAAGCCAACCCTATCAATATATACACCTTCATCCCCCTCTCATCTTCTCCAGCAGCTTTCCCCTTCATTCACACCTACCCCCTACACCTACACACACATACACACACATCCTTCAACTTCACTCCCCATCAACTGGCTATCTATCAATGTGCCCAAGTTTCCCCCATCCTTAAAAATCCCTCATTAGATCCTACCACCTCCTCAAATCACCATCCTATAGTCTCCACCCCAATCCCTATCCCTCTCATAGCCCTTCTCAACCTCCGCAACTTTCAACATTGTTGGCCAACATTTCCTGGATACTCTCCCCTCTCAAGGTTTTCCTGCCTGCTTTCTTTTGGTTCTACTCCTGTCTGCTCTCTCAAGGACGTATCCTGGGGCCCTCTATTCTTTCTACACTCTCCTATTCAACAAACTCTAATGGCTTCCTATTGCCTGTAGAATAAAATACAAGCTCTTCTTGCTTATTTTTTGAAGCCCTTTGTCACCAGGCCCCAACCTACCTTTCCAGGACCTGAAGAATAGGTATGCAAAATGTAAACAGGAAGGAGAAACTACTCTTTTTAGAAATTTGGTGCTGAAAGAGGAAGGTAGCATGATCCCTTGAACTGGGAACACTGTTAAGGGGAAGACTGGGGTTTTAAATTGGGGAAGGGTTCTATTCAGGGGGAGGGAAGTTAGGATGGGGAGATATGAATGTTTTATAGGAGAGATAGAGGATTAGATCCTTTGAAATTAAAGGGAAAGGAAAAAAGAAAGGTTGAACACGGAAAGAGGCACAAAGGAGTCAGGTCAAGGGAGTTTCTGCTGGGCTAACTGTGTCTATGCTGTCTTCCCAACTACAGTAGTCTACCAACCCTTTCATGGCCTCCAGGACTGCCACCATACTCAAAGCCAATATTGTACGCAGTAAATGCTGCCTCCCATTCTGCTGAAATCCTGCCTGTCAATGTCGTCCGAGGGTCACAGAGGCACAGCATGGATAATTCCTGGTCTCACTTCCAGCCACACAGTGAAACATCTCACATCTTTCTCAGCAGTCACAGGACTATTATCGAAGGGCAGGGAACTCAAACTCCTTTAAGGGGCAGCACAGGTAGCTATTTCATCCCCACAAAGGTATGACTTCTATTACTTTGTCTGAGTTTCCCTCCTCTTCCAATGTCAAAGTATCTGCTTCTTGCCTCTCCCAGAAGCTCCTGACCAGCCCCATTTATCCATCCTTTTTTTCTTAGTTCTTTTATACCCTATCAGTTATCCCACAAGACTCCAGTGTTTCTTCCACATCACCATCACACAGAAACTGTTTTTCTTCTATATAGCAAAATCCGCAGCACAGTACACCAGGTGTGAGCTTCAGCTCTACTCTGATGAACTCTTTTGTTGCTATGTCATAAAAAGCAGTTTGCAGTCAAAGACTAGACCCCTTTTCTGACCCTACTGCCATGAATTTTAGTACAGTCATTTCAGAAACCTGGGGGCTTAAGAATGAAAGTTTAAAGTACCTCAAAACTGAAGAGACCCTACATTCTGCAACAAAAATTGTCAGATGAGAGTAATTTAACCATGTAATCAATTGCTAGATACAAAATAACACGAGTTTATAAACTTAAATATTAACGAAGATATTTTTATTAAAATTATTTTATCACTTGACAGCATAATAGTCTGCATCAATGAAGAATAATCGGTTTGATCACATCTTTCTTTCACATAATCAGCATACTGTGAATGATTAGGTAATTTGCGATGTTTGCTGATAATTACAACAGTACTTAGCTGTATTTTAAGTTAAATTTCAAAAGACAGAAAAACTTGATACATAAGAATATAGGTTAACGCACATTTAAATTTTATCTATGGAAGTATTTATGCCAAAATTAGACCCCTACATACAAGTTACTCAGAAAGAAAATAAAAGGAGAATCCTTAGCTCCAAGCAACCACCAAGGCTTTGCAAATCCACTGTTGTCATTTTCAAAGTAGCCAAAAACAAGAGATGTGTCATATACTGAGACAGCCAATAAAATGAAATGTAAGCTAATAATCACGGACTTTCATTTTTGTCTTTGTGTGTCTTAGTGCCTAAAACAGTGCTTAGGAGGCATGTAATAGGTGTCTGTTGAAGGAATATCTATAGTTCACTCAAAAATCACCAGGACAACCAGATTATTAGTTATTCCTTGAAATAAAGTAAGTCAATATGCAGAAAATTCTCCATTATAAATGAATTTGCCTAAAATTTAGGCAAATTGCCAAAGTTAACAAGTGTCTCATGTCTGTCATCTCAAACATTCATCTCTAGTCAGATCCAACTTAAGTCTTTGTTGAAAACAGCTGAAGTTCTAACTGAGCGATAAGACTCTCCTCAATTGCTAAAATCTAAGGAAAAACAGAGGCCTAAAAATTCAGGACGAGGGTAAAATTCAGGATGTTCCCCAGAACAACTGGAAATATTCTACTCTGAGGAAAAAAATAAAAGATCATCAGTGAGGGGGGGGCGGGGCCAAGATGGCGGAGTAGAAGGACGCACGTTTACGAGCTCCGAAACCAAAGCCCATAGAATTAATGTAAAAAGAGACCCCCATAACTTCTGGGTCAATAAGGTGTGCAGAAACGGAGTGGAAGAGATTTCGGTGCCAGAGAGCCCTGAAGAGCCGTCCCTGGGGTCCATCGCGCCCTGGAAAGTAGACCCCACCCCAGCGCAGCCTTGGCCGCGGCCACAGAAAAGCTGATCCGAGCAGGCTTCAGACACGGAAGCTCCGGCAGCCGGGAAAGTCCCTCCGCCCACAGAAGCTACAGGTCAGTGAGAAAGAAGACTGGGCTAGAGGAGGGGAGTGGAGCGTCTCCGTGACTCGGGCCCCCTCGGGAGGAAGCGGCAGCGGCAGAGACGGGGGCAGGAAGCGGCAGAGGCAGAGGGGTGGGCGGCGGCTGAGGGGCAGCGGCCGGGACTCAGGAATCCCCCAGCAGCAGGCAGGATCTTCATTACGGAAAGTTTCTGCATAAAACCTGAGGGAGCTGAGCCTGGGAGACGGCCATGCCCCCACCCCGCTCTATTACTGAAGGCCTCCACATAAAGCCCCTGAGGGAACTGAGCCTAGGAGGCGGGCCCCCCACCCCGCCCCCACCCGCTCCATTCTTGAAAGTCTCTGCATAAAGCCCCTGAGGGAACTGAGCCTGGGAGGCGACCCTGCCTCCATCCCAGCGCCAGAACTAAAGCTTGCCGCGGAAAGCCCATTTAAATCTCAGAGACCAAGCACTAGCTGGGCGGATCCAGGCGGGGGTGGAAAGGAATCTCAGAAGTCAAGTAACTGGCTGGGAAAATGCCTAGAAAAGGGAAGAAAAATAAGACTATAGAGAGTTTTTTCCAACAAATGCAAATGATCCCGACCTTCGGATCTGATGATGAGGACGTATTCTTGCCATCAGGGAAAGACGTGGAGGGCGGGGCCTCAGTACCCCAGATACCCCAGGGGGGTGGCAGGTGGGCTCAGGCCTTGGAATAGCTCAAAAAGAATTTTGAAAAGCAAGTTAGACAGGTGGAGGAAAAACTGGGAAGAGAAATGACAGAGATGCAAGAAAAGCATGAAAAACAAGTCAATACCCTGCTAAAGGAGACCCAAAAAAATGCTGAAGAAAATAACACCTTGAAAAATAGGCTCACTCAATTGTCAAAAGAGGTTCAAAAAGCCAATGAGGAGAAGAATGCTTTCAAAAGCAGAATGAGCCAAATGGAAAAAGAGGCTCAAAAGCTCACTGAATTTAATAGTTCTCTCAAAATTAGAATGGAACAAATGGAGTCTAATGACTTTATGAGAAACCAAGAAATCACCAAACAAAACCAAAAGAACGAAAAAATGGAAGAGAATGTGAAATATCTCATGGGAAAAACAACTGACCTGGAAAATAGATCCAGGAGAGACAATTTAAAAATTATGGGACTACCTGAAAGCCATGATCAAAAAAAGAGCCTAGATATCATCTTCCATGAAATTATCAAGGAAAACTGCCCTGACATTCTAGAACCAGAGGGCAAAATAAGTATTGAAAGAATCCATCGATCACCACCTGAAAGAGATCCAAAAAGAGAAACTCCTAGGAACATTGTGTCCAAATTCCAGAACTCCCAGCTCAAGGAAAAAATCTTGCAAGCAGCTAGAAAGAAACAATTCCAGTACTGTGGAAATACAATCAGGATAACTCAAGATCTAGCAGCTTCTACATTAAGGGATCGAAGGGTGTGGAATAGGATATTCCAGAAGGCAAAGGAACTAGGACTCAAACCAAGAATCACCTACCCAGCTAAACTGAGTATAATACTTCAAGGGAAAATATGGTCTTTCAATAAAACAGAGGACTTTCAATCATTCTTGATGAAAAGACCAGAGCTGAAAAGAAAATTTGACTTTCAAACACAAGAATGAGAAGAAGCATGAAAAAGGAAACAGCAAAGAGAAGTCTTAAGGGACTTACCATAAGTGAACTGTTTACATTCATACAGGGAAAGACATTATTTCTAACTCTTAAAACTTTTCAGTATCTGGGTAGTTGGTGGGACCACACATACACATGTACACGTATGCACACACATACACACATGCACATACATACAGAGATAGAGAGCACAGATTGAACTGAATAGGATGGGACCATATCTTAAAAGAAATTAAGGTAAATGGTGAGAGAGAAATGTAGTGGGAGGAAAGAGGGGGAAATGGAAGGGGGTAACTATATGTCATTTAAGAGGCAGGTAGGAGTTTTTTTTAGTGGAGGGAAAAAGAGGAGAGCTGAGAAAAAAAAAAAGAAAAAAAAACAAGAAGTTTACCCTCATCACATTTGACTAAACGAAGGAGTGAAATGCACACTCATTTTGGTATGAAAACCTATCTTACAGTATAAGAAAGTGGGGGAGGAGATATTGCAAGGGGCGGGGAATGATGGAAGGGAGGGCAAAGGGAGGAGGGAGCAATTTGAAGTCAACACTTGGGGAGGGACAGGATCAAAACACAGAAGAGAAACAATGAGGGGCAGGTTAGGGGGGATGGTAATCCAGTTAGTCTTACACAACACGACTATCAGGGAGGTCATTTGCAAAACTACACAGATATGGCCTATATTGAACTGCCTGCCGTCCCAAAGGGAATGGGTGAGGAGGGAGGGATGGGGAGAATTTGGAACTCAAAGTTTTAGGAACAACTGTTTAGTTGTTTAGTTTTTGTTGCTACTAGGAAAGAAGACGTACAGTTAATGAGGAATAGAAAGTCATCTGGCCCTACAGGAGAAAAGAGAAAATGGAGACAAGAGAAGGGAGGGCAGATTGGAGATAGGGAAAATTAGATTGCTTGGGGTATTGGGGTGGGGGGAGGGGATAAAAGGGGAGAAAATTTGGAACCCAAAAATTTGTGAAAATGAATGTAAAAAGTTAAATAAATAAATAAATTTAAAAAAAAAAAGAACGATCATCAGTGAGATCTTTGGGAGCCAGTAATAACAAAGTTTCCTTCCTTTAGTGCCCATCTCCTGCCAAGTCTGACCACACTGGAATAAGAATGGCTAACTTTATCAGTTAATCAGAGATTGGCATTTAATCTCACCAACTAGAAAACTAGATCTCAAAAACCAGATCTCAATGTTAAAAAACCAGCAAACACCTGGGGCATTTCAATAGGGAAAAGAAATTCATAGAGTAGTTTATCTTAACATAAAATTAGAAGTACTAACCAGCTGAAACAATACAGAGACTAAGATAAATCAGGAAGTCATTAAAGCTACCAACTTCTACCTCTGCCTATACCTTCCACGTTGACTACCACTGTTATGTCTAGTTTCAATATTACCCTGTAACATGATGAGAACTATTAATATTTGATTTTGTAAAATTCATTAAAAAATTGTTTTATCATACCCTAACTGTGATTTTATTATACTCTATGGCAAGCACAGGAATATTTCTCCTGTTTTATAAGGAAGTCAATAGGAAAATGAAAGAATATAAAACAGAAATTTTAAGAACTTTCCAGAAAAGCCTTTATTCCATGTATATTTAACTTCAAAATAATGTCTAACTGTATTGTGATCCTCAACACAAATATAATTTCCACAGCTTCTTTTTAATAATGGTCAGACTGACATTCTAGTTACCTAGCACTTTCAGATTAGCCAAGCAATTTATCTCCATGATTTCATTTGGCAGCATTCCCTGTGGGGCTTCTTTAAATGAACCTCAATTTCTCATCATGTGTACTTTACCCTATCATAATTTTTATATGTGATTTTTCTCTTTTTCAGTCCTTCAAGGATCTATGTTTCATCAGGGTGGATGTTCTCTTTACAGATGGAGAATGAAAGCTTTCTCTGCCTTAACTGATAGTTTTCATGAGATGACACGGTTGAAAACATCTATTACCCTACAGACTGCCATTTAATGAGTTTGCCCAAAGATAGCCAAGCTGGACTTCAGATGCCAGAAGTACAATCCATCACCTGACCTACTTGAAAGCCTTTTCAGTTTCAGAAAACCTGCCAGAGATTCTGCACTGCACCACAAGAAGACACTAAAGGAAGACTTTTTCTGAAAATAGTATAATTACTGACATTTTATTCAAATTCTTTTGCCCCTTTTATAATAGCCACATCACTATATTACATGCTAAATATTACATCCAATTTATCTTCTAACTAGAAGAGACAGATACATTTCAAAATGTCTGCCCCTTAACAACTGATGGCAGACAGGTTTCACATGTGCTACTACATTCACTTCCTGCTCTAAGGGAGAAAATATGGAGGTAGCAGACCATGGCTCCAGGATAGATATGCTCCCTTCTCATTGTCTATTATGTCATCATATCTTCCTATTTCAGGCAAAGGAGAGTAAAACAAAGGAACTTCCCAAGATGACTTGGGAGAGAGACCGTCCACACAGCAGCTTCTCATAGGCAATTTATGATTCTTTTTTGACCTCCAAGGTGTACATGATAATATCCCCCAGGAAGCGGAGGTAGAATCAGAAGTGCTGGGCTCTAGGCCTAGCTCTGGCATTTACCTATCAAGGAAGTACCTGTGGGCAAATCACTTCACTTCTTTTGGGTCTTTGTCACCTAATTTGTAAAACTGGAAGAAAAAAACTTGCACTGTTGTCCCTCAGGGTTGTGAGAAAAGTATTCTATAAATTGCTATAAAAATATTCAGGTATTATTACTATAAATATTGATCTAATTATATAGTTCTAAAGTTTTCCATGAACACTGTTAAGATTTTTTGACAGTGTCTCCTTTCCTAAAACTTCTGAAAGACTACATTTAGAACTACTACATTTAGAAAATGAAATTTCATATAAAGGTGACAAAATATTTTTAATGTCAAAACTTCTAAAAAGAATTATGTGCAGCTATTTTCTGAACTATGAATTTGTCATTTGATATTAAATATTTAACACATAGTGGCATTTGCCCCATTTTTACTCCAGCCAGCCAGGAACAGGACCATCATTAGAATACTCCCCATTAGCAGCGACATGATTCAGAAGATGGAGAGACACAAAAGGTTGGCTGACAATATAACAAGCTGCCAGTTACTTCCCTGAAAAAAGGCAAGTAACACCATATGGTCTGCAATGCACAACCTCAATTATTTTAATGTTACCCTTTTATGGATACATTTTCCTTTCAGAAGAGAGCTCTGATCATGCATCCAATCTCAAATTACAATGAATATACAATCTTAAACTGAGGGGAAAAACTCCAGGAAGCAGCTCTGCTCCTCACCATCCCCAAAGCCTATGCTATTAACTACACTAGTACAGAAATGTAAAAATGAAATTCATTTATTCAGACATTTCCAAAGAGAACTGAAATACTCTATATGCTAAGTCTAATTAGTTGCTTCATTGATCTAAAAAACACAAACAAAACAAAAACCCTTGGAGACATTACACACCAAATTTGCTGTCAATCTGCCGACTCCCCGGGTTCTTAAATTCTAAAGGTTCATTGTGTCAAAGGATCCTGCTGCTACTTTGAATTGTCATAAGGATACTACTCCTTTGATCTTTGCTGTTTAAGTTTCCAACTGAAACACTTCAGGAAAAACAACATACTACTAGACTTTTTTTTTTAAGTAACCACATTAAAAATTAACAGACACTATATTTAAATACTAAATTTTCTTAAAGTTTTTATTTACACACCCCACATTAAAAACCTCAATTTTGAATTTTTCAATAAAGCAGGCATCTACCAAAATAATTAGCCTTAATGTGTTATTCAGGTTAGTAATTATGAAATCCAAGTATAATTTCCAGTACTGATGCTAAAATTAACCCACAGATCAATAAACATCTGACTCAGAACACAATGTGTATAAGAAAACATATACTGACAAAAATAAATGCTCAGCAATATAATTCTGACATGCCCACTATTCAGTGATACGAATTAGATCTAAAAAAAAGTCCCACCAATTAAATCATTAAAAACTGGGTTTACTTATTACCTAAGATTATTTGGATATTTTTTTCATGTCCCCTCCATAATAGCTACTTGAAAAAATATCACAAATTTTAAAAAAAACCTCCTAAAATTAGAAAATCTGAATTAGAAACCACATTTTTATAGATCACAGCCAAACATCCTACTCTTAACAAGTCACAACAAAAAACATAAAACTTATAATCAGCAATGGTCATTAAATGTTTTAAACATGAAGTCTGAACAAAGCATTCTATCTTCTTTTCAAAGGGCGTGCTTATGCACACACACTTGTACAGAGGATCCGGAATTTATAAAGCTTCTCTTTTCACTCCTAATACCCAAGTGAGGGTAAGGTTTCATTAAATTCCAAGTAGTAAACAAACTAACACACACTCGAGTTCAAGACTTTGCTGCATTAAAGTAGGAATCTGTACATCCTTCCTCTTCCCACCAAAGTCTCAACTCTGTTGTTCTAGGGGTTCACAAAGTTCATCTGTCCCTCCAAGTCTCTCATTCTTACACTCACTTTCAAGAAAAAGACCCATCCTGCATCAGAACATGCTTTTTTTTTTTCTTCTGTAAGTTTAATAAGATGAAAACTGCTGATAAAAATCCAATATATTTGCCAGATACATCCCTTTATATACATTGAAAATTACTGTTTAAAAAGTATATTCTACTAAAGCTCTTGTCTACAGTATTAAACATCTGAGTATTACTATGATTACTCTGTATCATTAGTTTAAAATACACTTAAAATTTAAATGTGGGGGCATTAAATGTTTCCCTAATAAGTACTAACACTAAAAACCAGTTATTCAAAATTACATATGTGTGTATGTGTGTGTGTATTTTGTACAATACCAAGAGCATAAAGAACTTAACAAAATGTATTCAGTGAATCCCCTTAAAAATTCCTACACAACAGGCAGGATTATTCTCTTCTTCAAGTGGAGAACAGAGCAGTGAAGCATTTAGTACCGAGGATACTCAGGAAGAAAAGAAAAGATCTGAGTCTTCTACCATCTAACCCAAGCATCTAGAAAGGCCACTGGCCTATTGCGATTACCTTGAATTAACTCTCAAAATGTTAATCTTTACACTTAAAAAAAAGGAGGAGAGAGAAAAGAATCTTTTTTTCCATACAAGGACAACCATGAATTAGTCCTCATAAGGCATAAGGTATTTACACAATTCTACACAAAATAACTTCTGTTCCTAACCCTCAAATTTAAGAATGTTTAAAGCAACATGAAATCAAGCAAAATCAAACCCAGGTAATCAAAGACATTCACTCCCTGTTACCTGTCTCCGCTCCCTCCGGGATAAGGTGCTACCATGGAGAATTCGCCAAAGTGTCCGTGCAGCAATCTTGGTATCAATCCACAACAATCGGAAGCCATGATAATAGTGCTTCAACTCATCCACAACCTTCTGAACAAGTGATTTCTTCACAGGTGCCTCTACCGTAGGGCTGTAGACAGGCCCACCTTCTTCAAGCTTCTTATTTTTATCCTTAATAGACTTCAGGGATTTTTCCACTACTGAGTCATCTTGAAGGGGACAAGAAGAATGCAAGCACCTCACAGAAACATGTGCAGGTTCCAGAGAGCACAAACTGGAAAGAGGCGTCCATGATTTAGGAGACCTTATTACCATATATGTTTGTTCAGGTCTTTTAGTCCAACAATTTAAGTGATCACTTTTGAAGGAAATGTAAACAGGGTGGACATGAGTGCAACAACCAAACTTAATATTCCTTTAAAAAAAGAGAGAGAGAACAGTAAGCAATCAAGGAATTTAACTTAAAATCTAAAAACTATATACAGATATAGCTAAGATTAATTAAACTAATACATCATACTTGGTCAAAAAATATCTGTATAAAGTGGCTCTTAACAATGTTAAAACCAGTTAAGACAACAATATAGTAACTAGTTTGTGTTAAAATATCTTCTGAGTAATTAATTCATTGTAATCTATTTACTGAAAAAAAAATCTCGAGTCAAGAAACAAACTACTTTTCTATTACCATAAATCTATGTAAATAATATTAAAGGAAAATTCTGTAGTCTCTAGCCTTCAAGGTAACCTATTTATAAATATTTGAATTGCTGGTTTCTACAAAGCTTGAACAAAAATTAAAGACAGAAGTAGTCTGACTGGCTAGCTCAATTGGTTAAAACATGACACCAATGAAGACAGGATTGTGGGACTGATCCACATCCAAGTAAAAGGGTTTCCCTTTTTCTCCTAAATCCCAAGGTACCCCAAAAATGTATAAATCAAGCTTATCTTTATGGTCAACAGGTAGGCTCTAAATGTGTAATTATCAGAAACCATTTAGCCTAGAAAATATCCCCACTGGTATGATAGAAGGGAAGGCAGATTGGAGAACGGGGTAATTAGAAGGCATGCTGTCTTGGAGTGGGCAGAGGGGGAAAATGAGGAGAAAATTTGGAACTCAAAATCTTCTGGAAATGAATGCTGAAAACTAAAAAGAAATAAAGTAGAATTTAAAACAAAAAAAAATCCCTATAACACAATTCTTCAAAAAAGTTGAAGGATTCTTCCTTCTATAATTTGGTATAAATGGTAAAATTCCTGGCTGAATTTTTTTCTGCTTGTAAATTTTTAACACAAGGGAATTATATTCCAAGTATAATCAGTTAAGTATAAATGATTCAGTCTCATCTTCCTCAGCTTCTCTGTAGTTAATGTCATAAACCAGTTGGATATCTCACCAACCTTGCCCCTCTTACCTTTTAAGTATAGCTATTTTCCACAGTTTTCCCCAATGTCTCTTCTAAGGTCTAGACCTGTACATCCAAATACCTTGCCTACAAGACTTCACTACCACCCCTTAAGCCCCTCCAAATTAAATCCATTAATTTTTTGATATTTGACCTAATGCAAATGTGGTCATTGGATGAAATTATCAAAGAAAACTGCCCTGATATTCTAGAACCAGAGGGCAAAAGAAATATTGAAAGAATCTATCAATCACCTCCTGAAAGAGATCCAAAAAGAGAAAGTCCCAGGAATATTGTAGCCAAATTCTAGAGTTCCCAGGTCAAGGAGAAAATATTGCAAGCAGCTATAAAGAAACAATTCAAGTACTGCGGAAATACAGTCAGGATAACACAAGATCTAGTAGCTTCTACACTAAGGGATCTAAGGGCTTGGAATAGGATATTCCAGAAGTCAAAGGAACTAGGACTCAAACCAAGAATCACCTACTCAGCAAAACTGAGCATAATACTTCAGGGAAAAAAATAGTCATTCAAAGAAATAGAGGGCTTTCAAGCATTCTTGATGAAAAGACCAGAGCTGAATAGAAAATGTGACTTTCAAACACAAGAATCAAGAGAAGCTTGAAAAGGTAAACAGGAAAGAGAAATAAGGAACTTACTAAAGTTGAACTGTTTACATTCCTACATGGAAAGATAGTATCTGTAACTCTTGAACCTTTTCACACACACACACACATATACATATATATATACATATATACATACATATATACATATACATATATGTATATATAGACAGAGAGCACAGGGTGAATTGAATAGGAAGGGATGATATCTAAAAATATAAAATTAAGGGGTGAGAGAGGAATATATTGGGAGGAGAAAGGGAGAAACGGAATGGGGCAAATTATCTCATAAAAGAGGCAAGAAAAAGCTTTTTCAATGGAGGAGAAAAGGGAGGAGGTGAGTGGGGAAAAAGAGAAGCTCACCCTCATCACATTTGGCTTAAGGAGGGAATAATATACACACTCAGCTTGGTATGAAAATCTATCTTACACTACAGGAAAGTAGGGGAGAAGTGGGGTGGGGGGATGATAGAAGGGAGGGCAAATGGGAGGAGGGAGCAATTAGAAGTTAACACTCTTGGGGAGGGACAAGATCAAAAGAGAAAATAGAAGAAATGGGGGGCAGGACAGGATGGAGGGAAATATAGTTAGTCTCATGCAACATGACTATTATGAAAGTCTTTTGCAAAACTACACATATAAAGCCTATATTGAATTGCTCGCCTTCTCAGTGGGGATGGGTGGGAAGGGAGGAAGGGAGAGAAGCTGGAACTCAAAGTCTTAAGAACAAATGTTGAGAATTGTTTTTGCGTACAACTGGAATATAAGAAATACAGGTAATGGGGTATAGAAACCTATATTGCCGTACAAGAAAAGAGAAGATGGGCATAACAGAAAGAAGGGGTGTGACAGAAAGGAGGGCAGATTGGGGGAAGGGATAATCAGAATGCATGGCGTTTTGGGGTGGGGGAAGGGAGAGATGGGGAGAAAATTTGGAAATCAAAATTTTGTGAAAAGGAATGTTGAAAACTAAAAATAAGTAAACATAAAAAAAACAAATTTGGTCATTGGTAAGGGTTATAGGTAAATAAAATTTGAAAAATTGTGTTCAAAAGCAAAGAATAGGAGAAATCAAAAACATATACACACACACACACGTTTCACACCTATACATCATTAATACTTTAAAGCCTTAAAAGTCTCTTTCCCAACAAGTGTTTATGTTCACCATTGTTTCAGTAAAGATGTGGTATAAAATCCAAACTGAGGAAGGATTTCCTATAAGGAGGTACTCCAGATAAGTTTGTGGATGACATGGTGATTGCATCAAACCCTTCTCATACTAAAAAACAAGATAAAGATAGGGGAAAAAACTTCCTACAGAAGAGATATTTGCAATTTAATAGGTTAGTATTTCAAGACTTGTCTCTAGACCCTCATTATTTTCTCCCAAGCCTTATGCCTAGAATACTAGTATATATCACCAGGTGACAGTAGTGCCAAGTACCACTTCTACAGCTCAGCAAACACTGGAGACTTTCTTAAATGAGAAGAATGATATTTTTCAACAAAAATCTAACTTAAAACAATTTGTATTACATAGTTTCAATAAAAATGAAATTAAAAAGAAAAACAATAAAGATCTAGAATGAACAGAAAGAATAGGCTTACTTTTGTCAGTTACTATTTACTAATATCCCAAGAACTAATCTAAAGCTGGAGACATAAAGACTCTAACACTTCACTTAGGAGGCGAAATCTCCAGGGTTATTCGTGTACAGGCAGCAATCGTTCTAGCTTGACAACGTGCTGCTTGAAAAGTCTCTAAAGCTAGCTACTTCATGCCTTAGGCTTAAACCTCTGCATCACTCTTTTAACCACAGCCTTATTCCTCCCTTTCTTCCTCAGTGACCCTGCTACATCTCTCAACATGTGGTCAGATTTAGGCCTCAAATGAACTAAAAAGCTCCATTCTTTCCTCTCATAATCATAACAAAAAAGAGGAAGGGCATTTTGGTTTTCTTTTTTTCCCCCATTTAATCTAAGACCGTTGATCCTAAATTAATAACTAGGAATCTACTTTTCTAAGGGTACCACCATCCCTCCACTCTGCTTCTCCTCTCATATCCAATTTTTTGTCATGGCCTGTCTACTCTATGTAAAGTTCCCTTATATCTGGTCCCATTCTCTTCCTTTACATGCCACTCTAGTTGAGAATCTCATCACTTCTCAACACCATTATGAAGAGACTTAAAAAAAAGGGGAAAGGGCCTGTATATACAAAAATATTTATACCAGCTCTTTTTTGTGGTGGCAAAGAATTGGAAACTGAGGGGAATGGCTATCAATTGGGGAATGATGACTGAACAAGTTGTGGTATATGATTGTGATGGAACACTGTTATTCTATAAAAAATGACAAGCAGGATGTTTTAGAAGAACCTGGGAAGACTTACATGAACTGATGCAGAGTGAAGTGAGCAGAACCAGAGGAATACTACATACAGTAACTGCAATATTGTATGATGATCAACTGTGAATTAGCTCTTCTCAGTAATCCAGTGATATAAAACAATCATGAAAGGCTCCTGATGAAAAATGCTGTCTACCTCCAGAGACAACTGATTAGAATATAGAAGCACTTTTTTTTGTAACTTTATTTTTCTTGGGGTTTTTGGGGGGAGGGGAATCTATGTTTTCTTCCACAACATGACTAATACAGAAATATTTTGCATGCCTGCACATGAAGAACCTATATCAAATTGCTTGCCATCTCAATGAGAGGGGGAGAAGAAGGAGGGAGGGAGGGAGAGAATTTGGAACTCAAAAAATTTTTTTAAATGTTAAAAATCTTTACATATAATTGGAAATTATTTTAAATGCTCAGCACCAGCACTATACATGAGACTTTCAAAATTCCTTTGCCCTTAGCATGCAAAACAAATATGACTCTCAAACTGAGATCACTAATATCCTAAATTCAAGTAGTGATTATAATAAAAAATACCTCATCAAGCTCTTGCTGTATTTTTATACTCTAAATCCACAGCTAATAAGTGATCATGTTTTAATCTCAAGAATTTGGATGTTTTTAAACACTCATTTCAGATCATCAAAACTTTTAAACAAAAGTTTTTTTGTGTTATTAACAACACCTTTTGTTATAATACCAGTCGTTTCCAGATATATCCCCACCCACCCAGTGAGCCTTCCCTTGTAACGTAAAACGAACACACGCAGCAATGACGTCTAATAGCATAAGCTACATTCCATATTCAGCCCCCTGATTTTCCAAGAAAAAAGCACATGCTTTATATTTTCTGTGGGCCCATGACTAGGCATTATAATTACATAATTATCTTCATTTTCATATTCTCTTGTTTTGTATTACTGTAGTTATTCTATGTACACTGTAGTTCTAGTTCTGTCTTCTTCACTCTGACCTTTAGGTCATTCAAGTTGTCTCATATTTCTCTGAATCTCTCATATTCAACACTTCTTACAGCATAAATATCCCATAATTTCTCTGGTCATTTTCCAATCAACAGATGCCCATTTTGTTTCTGGTTTTTCCTTACTATAAAAGTGCAACTAAAAATCTTCTGGAAAATATGGGGCCTTTTTTTCCTTTTACTTCTTTGAAGCATAAGCTTCCATACTAATCCAGGAGGTGGTTTGAGGAAGGACTTTGTAAACTTTAACACTATATAAATTTAAGCCATTATTATGATTTCAATTATTTATGATATCTATATAGATGTGTACGCTCAGTCAATATTTGCTCAATCTCTATTACCTCTTAACAAAAATAGTGAGTTGATCATATTTTTTTCTTATATTTTTATAGAAATGCCTACTTAAAACACATTAGTTCCTACAAAAGGAAAACAGCTTCATTTCAGAGAATGTGGTACTTTCTTCATCAGATGTTACGGGATTTTTTAAAAAATTAAGAATTAATTTGCAAAGCATTTTAAGAATTTAATCCTTGAGAGTACTTAAGTAATAGTAAAATGTACTCACTGCCATTGCTCTATAGTAGAACAGAAGTCTTAAAATGAAATTAATTTTTATTTAATCTTATCTCTAAGCCCCACTTTCAGAATTCAGCATTTCAGTATGAATTGTTCAATCAAAAAATGAGACCTGCTGTGCAACACGGATCATGAAGTACTGCAGATGAAGGACTGTAATAAAGGTCCAATTTAACTTATTTTGCAAGAATTACAATTATAAAGTAATTTTTTCCTCAAATTCTAATGGTCATATTTTATGCTACCTACGAGAATAATACCTTGGAAGAGATAAGAGGAAATAAATACCAAAATATCAAAGGCTATTTCAGATAATGGCTTTGGTTTGTTTTATTTTTTTTTTAAACTAAAGGGAAGAATCTAAAAGGAAATAAATTTACAGACAGACTTTCTCTACAAAGAACTGATGACACATTAGGGTCATACAGTGAACTCAGAAACCAACTACATTAAAACTTAGTCAAGCCTTGTTATGTAATTCTTGAAAAACTGTTTTTTAAGATATTAGAGGATGGGGAAAAACTAAATCCCCCTTTCTTTATAACAAATCATTACTAGCATTCTTATCAAGTGAAGTTTGATTAAAAGTTTCATAACAGACTGATCACAATATTAATATTTTAAAGAAAGAGCTTTGATTTAGAAAATGTCTATTTTAGTTAACTAATTAGCCAGAAAAGATGAAAAAAATTTTCATTGAAAAACGAAAGGTTGAGAAGTTTAAATGGCACAGTTAAAACTTTGTTAATTTGACCAAATTATAGCAAAGGCAGATGTGAATTAGTGACTTTTTTAAAAGAATGTTTTTATTTAGCCTACTGAATACATTAACTCAAACTAGTAAAAAAGAATACACAGGATAGTTGGCAATTTTATGTTCACAGGTGATTAAAAAGTTTATTGTCTGGAATATTTTTATATGCCCATAAAACTATTTTAAGTTTTACTCAATAAAAGTAAACTTTACACCAACATCATGAACTCCTTAACTAATGAAGCTATACTCTAAACATCTTACAAGGTCATCCCAGACCTAGATAGGATAAACTCTGTGACAACTTGGATGACACTGTTTACTGCCATATCCTTTAGAGAATCAGGGGGTATATCATAAGAACTAGCTCAAAATGCATAGCAACTCTTCTGCCTTACCCTGGGAATTAGGTGGGGTATTAGACAGAATTATCTCAGGTACATACATGGAAGGTCAGGGCTCTTACATCACATCTCTCAGAGAAGTGAAAATTTATAGTCTGTTTTCACTAAGATCAATAGCCTTAAACTTTCTGGATCTTGTTCATTTATGGGCTACCCTGATTACACATGAGATGTACTTTAGAGTTGCCCACAAGCAGAGAGATTCCCAAATACTAAACCACGCACTGAAAAGGGCATACAGACTAATAAGTGCTTGGCACAGGAAAGCCCTGGGTCCAAAGGATGAGGCCTTTGACCACAGACATATCACTTGAGCTTCTAGGCTTCAGACAGTTCTCCAGGATCATAAGGTCACACATATAAAATAGAAAGAAATCCCTAAGGTCTTATTCCACTTGAAGTGTGAGTCCCAAGGAAGTTAAGTCACTTGCCATTATCAAGGTCACACATGGAGTAAGAGAGGCGGGAGTTGAACCCTCACCCTGACTTCTGAGTAAGATCTCCTTCTATCTCCTATGAGTTGGTGGAAAGAGTCCCCCCACTAACAAGATCAAATATTTAATCAACTTATACACAAAGGAAAAATTCTCAAACAAAAATTATTGCTGTTTGAGCAATAATCATTCTTCATTCTAGCTCAAAGAGAACCAGTGATATCACAATGGTGAGATCTTGACTCCCACGTAATGGGGAGGAGTGGGGCAGAGCTGGGCAAAGTCTTCAGCCCCTCTCTCTTCTCCAGAGTCATCAAAGTTCAGTGCAAGACCTTGACTTTTCTAAGTTAAGGTCTTTCTCAGGACGCAGTTTGTCTGAGGCCATGCCCATTCAATGACTGAGAGCTAGGGAAAAGTCAAGACAAAAGATGGCTCGAATTACCATCACAAAGATATCTGAGAGTGGAAGAATTTCAGTTTCTGGTCAGAACAGGAAACAATTGCTACCATCTCTCAGATGAACTAAAAAGACTTTTCTATATTCAGTGCACAGTTAAAAAAAAAAAAGAATGAGGGGACAGTATCCCCTAGAAAATGGTACGGTGATACAAATCTCAGACGATATAGGATTCATCAAACGCAAGGGTAAAGGTACACTTCCAGGGACAATGGGCTGAGTTCCAAGTGCTACTTCCTTCCTACAAGGGACAGAACCTTGAAAAACTCCTTCTAGAAAAGGAATAGTGATGTCAAAAAAAAAATCAATAATGACAGAATGATACATTCATTTATCAAATAGTTTTAAAGTTACAAACCACTCCCATGAAGGAAAAAAATTGTTTTCATTCATTATAATCCAATTCAATTAGTTAGTTGCACAGTCCTTAATTAAACAAATAGGTTTTTGTCCCTTCATTCTTTTTAAAACTGGGATTACTACGAAAAATTAATGGAGCGAATGAGCCATACAATCAGCAATACTGTCTTCACCCACCTAATACACAAAGATGCCAAAGTTTTTGAAATATAATTATATCTGGAATATTTATCATCTAGTCCAGAGTTTCTTAAACTTTTTCCATTCCCAACCCCCTTTCAGGAGAGTTGTGTTGAATGATCTGAGGACATTGGCAGAGGAAAGCGCAAATGCTTTGCGTTCAGAATCAAGGCTGCAGTGAAGTGCAGAGTAATGTAACATGGGCAAGTGCTACTAGAAACACCTCGGATTCTTTAGGCATTTTATTTTTAATAATTGTTGGTGATACGATATTCAGAAGCCTTTTACTGCTGCCGGTTTTGTGATCCCAAGGGGTCAAAACCTACAGTGTAAGAAGTGCTGATGTTTCCAGAAGATCTTGCCATCTTTAAGAACTAAAGAAATTCTAGGTGAGGCAGGGGGATGATATATGTCAAAAGCAAAGTCAACAACCTGACACCAGGAACAAAAAGTTAGATTCAGTAGCAGATTAATTTAGTAGTCTTATACATGAATTTCTTAAAAGGAAATGCAGAATTTTGATACTGAGTTATTTAAATGGATGTAGCCAATAACTGAAGGTAGCAACTATATTACATTAAAAAGGAAAAGGTGACATCAATTATTACATAGTTTGCAAAGGCAACAGCTTTTCCTTTTCCTTTCCATACTCATTCTCATTATAATTCTATACAACAACAGATACACTCAACTCATCAGAAATAAATGGCTTTTTTTTAATGCCATTAAGGAATCAGTGCTTTATCTCTGAATAAATTTACAAGCAACAAATTTCCTTATTTTATTATTCAATGAACAATCTTTTTAGGTAAGATTATAGTTTCTACTGGTCCTTATATCTATTGCAAATTCCTGAAGATCAGAAACCATTGTTTTTAAATTATCCCTAGGCAATGTCAAATACAGTTCATGTAGTAGGCACTAAATGTTCTTGAATGAACATTCCTCCATTAGGGAGGCCGAAACGTCAGTGACTAAATATTTAAGTGCCTACTATGTTCCAGGCACTCTGCTAAGTAATGAGGAGCTCATAGTAGACTGGGAAAAAGGAATACAGAAGGCAGGGTAGAGGTATTTAAGTGCCAGGCTGAAAAATGTGCATTTGATTCCAGCAGTATTCTGGTAGCAGCAAATTCTTAAGCAGCAGAGTCACCAGGTCACTGTGATTAAGTAAGATTATTCTGGTAATTGTATCAAGGATAAACTGGAGAGAAAAGATTAGAAGCAAGAAGAAGACTATTGCAATAATGCAGAAAATAAGTGATGAACAAGGATTGTAGTCATATTAGGGATGACAAAGGGAGAGGCGGGTAGAGAAGGCATGCAGGGAGAAAGAAATTTGGAACTCAAAATCTTATAAAAGTGAATGCTGGAAACTATCTTTACATGTAACTGGAAAAAAATAAAATATTATTCAATAGAAAATTTTTTTAAATGAATAGGCAGTTTTCAGAGGAAGAAATTAAAGCTATCTATAGTCATGAAAAAATGCTCTAAATCACTATTGATTAGAGATGCAAATCAAAACAACTCTGAGGTACCACATCATACCTACCAGATTGGCTAACAAAAAACAGGAAGATGATTAATGTTGGAGAAGATGTGGGAGAGTTGGAACACTAATTCATTGTTGGTGGAGCTGTGAGTTGATCTAACCATTCTGGAGAGCAATTTGGAACTATGCCCAAAGGGCTACAAAAATGTGCATATCCTTTGACCCAGCAATATTGCTTCTAGGACTGTACCCCAAAAAGATCATAGAAATGGGAAAGAGTCCCACATATACAAAAATATTTATAGCAGCTCTCTTTGTGGTACACAAACTGAACAGCTGAACAAGCTGTGCTATATGAATACACTATTGTGCTATAAGAAATGATGAACATAAAGACTTCAGAGAGGCCTGGAAATACTTATATGAACTGATGCTGAGTGAAATGAGCAGAACCAGGAGAGCATTGTACACACTAACAGCCACAGCGTATAAGGATTGTTGATAGACTCAGCCCTTCCCAGCAACACAAGGACCTAAAACATTCCCAAAGGACTCATGATGCAAAATGCCATCCACATCCAGAGAAAGAACTATGGAATAGGAATGCAGAATAAGGCAGACTATTTTCTCTTGTGTTATGTTTTGGTTTGGTTTCTCTCAAGGTTTCTCCCATTCTTTTTAATTCTTCTATGCAACATGACTAATGTGAAAACATGTTTAATAAAAATATATGTGTAGAAGATTGCATGCCATCTTGGGGAGCCAGTGGGAAGGGAGGGAGAGAAAATTTAAGACTTACAGAAGTGACTGTTGAAAACCAAAAACAAATTAATTTATTTTTTCAAAAAAGATTATATGAACTGATGCTGAATAAGAACCAGAAGTTTCTATGCAACAAGATTAATGTGAAAATGTGTTTAATAAGAATGTATGTGTAGAACTCATATAAGATCGCATGCTGTCTTGGAGAGGGAGGGGGAGAAAATTTAAGACTTATGGAAATGATTACTGAAAACTGAAAACAAATTAATTAAATTTTAAAAAAAGAAAATAGAACATCCATTCCTATTAAAACACAAAAAACAGTAAAAAAAAAATTATACAGAAAAAAATAGAATGTGCCTTAAGATATTTTCAAAAAAGGACTTTCAAAAATATTTTGAAGAATGGCAGCCCTACAGATTGAAGTATATAACTTCACAAGATAATAATTTTAAAGGATCATGTAGATGTGTAAATTGTTCATTTTTTTAAACACATTACTTTTATCAATTTCTAATCCTACCAGACTCAAGCTTAGCTCTAAATTTTCTGTTGCCTACAGTACATCTCCACGTCGATATTCTACCATCACCTCCAAATCAAACTGCCTATTTAACTTAGTATTTTACGACCCATGCCTCTTGACTATCTCTCACTAATTCACCATCCTAAAAACCTTAAAATCTCCAAGTACCTCCCTCTCTTTTGTCTCCCATGACATAGTCATCACATTTTTCTGGGAAAAGATGCCATAAGATACAAAAATTTAAACTTCCATCATTTTAGATATAATTAATTATAAACAATCTTTTCTAGAAATAATCTCTCTGGAGGCAGAGCCAAAATGGCAGAGTACAAGCCAGGACCCAGCTGAACTCTCTCAACATTCTCTTCCAAACAACTTTAAATTAATACCTCAAATGAAATTTTGGAACCAACAAAAGGTCAAAAGGCGACATTCTTGCAGCCTAAGACAATTTAGGAAGTCCACAGGGAGAGATTGGGCACAGAACCAGAGCACAGCAGGAGGACTAGTGGTGAGCCTTAGAGGTGGCTGCAACAGCAGCTTCAAGTGTTCTCAACCCTGAAGACATTAGCGGTTCAGACAACTCATCAGAATAAGATTATGTGGACCCTTTGCTGGCACAGGGTGCAGCTGGTGCTGACAGGCAACTCTATTGCCCATATACAGTCCTGGGCTGCAGTTCCAGGATGGAGAGGTATTTTTGTGATCTGTCACGACAGAGCAGAGGCCCTGATCACTGTTCCAGAGCCAAGAAAATGCTACCACTTGTAGCTGAAGAAGAGCAGGGGCCCTTCCTGCATAAAAACCTGAACATAGAACAGGAGACAGTGACCACACCTCTCCCAGAATCACTCCACCTTGGAAGCACCAAAGACTTGCAGACCTCCAAAACTAGCTATGAAAACAATAAAACAAAAAAACCTGAAGCTTAGCACAGTTCACCATTCCCAGATAAGCACAGCCCAAATTTAACATAAAATTCATAGTGAAGAATGACAGCAAACAAAAAAAGAACTTGACCATGAAAAGCTACTATAATGGCAGGGAAGACCAAAGACATAAACCTAGAAAAAGATAACAATATGAAAACAAGGAAAGCTTCAAAGAAAAATACTAACTGAAGCCAAGTTCAACAAGAATTCCTGGAAAAGTTAGAGATGTGAGGCAGAGGAAAAACTGGGAAAATAAATGAGAATCATGATGAAAACTGCCATCCATATCCAGAGAAAGAACTGATGGAGTCTGAATGTACAAAGCATACTATTTTTCACTTAATTTTTTTTCATTTTTTTTTCTTTTAGTCTCCATCTTCTTTGAAAACATGACTAATATGGAAATGTTTTGCATGATTGCACAATACCAAATTGCTTACCATCTCAGAGGGGGAAAGTGAGGGAAAGGGAGAAAATAGAACTCAAAATTTTTTAAAACAATGTTAAAAATTGTCTTTGCATGTGACTGGTAGAAAAAATAAAATAATGGAAAAAAAGAAATGAGAGTAATACAAGAAAATTTTGAAAAGAGAATTAACAGCTTCGTAAAAGAGGCACAAAAAAGGTACTGAAGAAAATAACACCTTAAAAAACACAATCAGCCTAACAGAAAAGTAGGTAAAAAAATTCACTGAAGAAAAGAATTCCTTAAAAGCAGAACAGGACAAATGGAAAAGAAAGTACAAAACTCACTTAAGAAAATTACATTTTGTATGATTTCACATAAACAGCTGACAATATATTCTTCTCTTTTTCACTGGGTGGGTAGAGAATCTAGAACTCAAAATTTAAAAATAAAAGAATGTTAAAAATGATCATTTTTAAAAGAAATTACCTCTCTTATGGGTAAAGAAATTGTTTTGTCTTTAAGCCAATATTATTATCTTCCTAGCAGATTATCTATCAGAAATGGCCACAATTCTGGCTTTGTTCATTTGATCACAAATACACCATCTACAATGATTTATTCACACAGCCAGTAAGACAGGAAGTACACATCAGACAATGAGAAAGCCCAAATAAATATTGATAGCATTCTCAGTAGTACAAGAAAACATGTAATGACATCTCTAGATATTAAGAAAAAAATAAAGGATAAACAAGGAACAAGGTTTGTGACTTTTTTTTAAAGGAGTAAGTATAGTTACCCCAAGTCTCTCTCATAACAATGAAGGGGAAAAAAAAAGAAACTTTTCACACACTGTTGTTAAACTGTCAGGAACTTACAAAGAATTACAAACAAATGTTATGTCATATTTAACTTTTACTTACGTATGACTTATGAAACTCAGAGATGTACAACTGAGACAAGCACGGTCTCCCAGACTACCTAAAACCAAAAACAGAAAAAAATTAAATCCCAACCACTCCAAATTTACCCATACGTAAAAAAGTCATTTAAAATTTTTAAAACAAATATTTAGTAAATTACTGTAAAGAAATCACTATGTAAATTCAAAAACTATTGTTTAGTTTAATCCCAACTGCATGCTTCCTGGTTGATTTCCTTTACACCACTTCTTGCAGATAGATTATAGTTAAAAACAGGCTACAATCTATTTACATACCTGGTCCATCATGAATCTCTACACTGCCTTTTGGGTCACCTCTAACTTTTAGCTTTTAAAAACTGTATCCTTCCCAAGATTTACAACTATAAAGCACCACTGAGAAAACATTCATTTAAAAATGTACTTTTGTCAGGGAATCCTTTAAGATGGTTAAACAAATTAAACCAATTTCCCAAATGCAAGCTGGTCTATTTTCTTCTTCTCATTCAAATTGGGGTTCACTTCACTGTCCATCAGTAGTACCTGTCCAATATATGCATGGTGATGTATTAATTCAATGGACTTGCCATTCTCCAAGCCACATTGTGCACAATAACAATCACCACTCCATTCTTCACCTGATTTCTTCTCATGTGGATTATTAAACTGTCCTCTGTTTAAGTAAACCTGGATCTCATTCATATTCAGGGGCTTGATGCCATCAGAAGAATGTTATCAGCAAATAATAGCATCTAGAGGACATCAGCATCTTTAGGGAATCCTTCTGCTGGGATTTTGAGCAGAACATTCCCCATGACAATACCAAGCACCTTTGGCAAGCACATACTTCCCTGCTTTGCCTCAACTGACAATAATCTCTGAAAATAACTGCCTGCAGTGATCTAGGAACTTGTATGATCTTAACATATTCCTTAACATAAGACTTAATGGAAGAGAATCTTTAGGTCCTACTGCATTTTACTCTAATGATTGTCATAACAAAAAGACAATAAACACAAATCACTCTTCTATTCCCCTTCACCCTTCAATTAATTCTGAAGAGAAAGGTGTGATCCACTGTAGAAAATTGCTTACAGAAATCAGCCTGTCACTACTTCGTATTTTCATCAAGGACACCACTAATGATTCTCAAAGATTTTATGAAGAAAGTAGGCCTACAAGAACTGGAAACTGAGGGAATGCCCATCAATTGGGGAATGGCTGAACAAGTTGTGGTATATGAATGAATATAAAGAAATACTATTGTGCCATAAGAAATGATGAGCGGGAAGACTTCAGAAAAATCTGGAAAGATTTACATGAACTGATGCTGAGTGAAATGAGCAGAACCAGGAGAATATTATACACAGTAAAAGCCATAGTGTATAAGGACTGATTCTGATAGACTTAGCCCTTCACAGCAATGCAAAGACCTAAAATATTTCCAAAGACTCTTGAAATAAAATGTCATCCCCATCCAGAGAGCTATAGAGTCGGAATGCAGAATGAAGCAGACTATTTTCTCTTGTGTTATGTTTTGTTTTGGTTTGGTTTTTCTTGTGGTTTCTTCCATCTGCTTTAACTCTTTTATGTGACATAATAAGAATGTATATGTAGAATCCATATAAGATTACATGCCATCTCAGAGAGGAAAGGAAAAGGGAAGGGGAGAAAATTTAAAACTTATGGAAGTGATTGTTGAAAACCAAAAACAAATAAATTAATTTTTAAAAAAAAAAGTAGGCCTATAAGTTGACAGTTCTCTTAATTACCTGGTTTTGTGAGTAATTATAAAATTGTCTGATTTTCTCCATTATTCTGAATTTTTTCCTCTCCTTTACAATCAAATGTAAAATATGCCTGATTTGAGTCAAAGAAGGTGAGTTCAATTTTTTTTTCTTATAACCCATGAGACGTTGGGCAAATCTCTAAACTTAACCTCTAAACTTGGGTTTCCTCTCTTATAAAATGAAGGGACATGCAGATCTCTAAGATCCCTTTCATATTCAGGAGACAACCAAGTCTCAGTGAGAGCCAGAAGTTGGAAGGAGTGGTAAAGGAAGAGATTTAAGACAAAAGCAAAAAAATTTTTTAACCTATGGACAGGTATTCCAGACAGCACAGGAAGAAGGCATAGGTAGCTTTACAGTGAACACAGATGGGTTGGGTCAAGGACTATGGGAATAAAGTGACAAGCAGTGAGGAAGGGTTCTGGGATTTTGAATAATGAACGATATAGCCTAGGGTTCTGAATCACTAGGTAAGAGTCTGTTAACTGAAGAATGACTTCAGGTAGTAGATTACTAACATCCTCTGGGGTTTGGTCCCACAGTGGAGTCCTCTAAATTAGGTAACTGAGGTCCAGAATGACATTCCCACCCTTCCCCTAAGAGAGAAGACAGGCAAGATGCAGCCAGTAAAAAGGAAAACCACTGGATTTTAAGCCAAGAAAGACTGAATTTAAATGGCCTTGAACTGCCTATGTGGCCACCAGTCAATCACTGAAGCTCTCTGGGGTTTTTTCCTCATTTCCAAAATGGCAATAACACCTACCTATTACGAGAATAAAAAAAGAAAATAAAGCACTAGAATGTTATAAACTCCAGTTGTTGTTTTTTTAATATAATAAATATTATTAAGGAGACAGTATGAGTCAATGGTGTAGAGTACTGGCCTTTGAGTCATACCTGCCTTTGACACATCGAACAATTACGTGACCATATACAAATATGTTGCTTTATCTCTGAGAGATTAAGGCAACTCAGAGTATTACAGAAGCTTGGTGACCTTAACCCAATGGAGAGAGTCTCCTGCACTGAAGAAATCACCCCATCTTTAACAAATGGATTAAGCAAATGAAAGCATTTCCAGTGGCTAGACCCTCGGATATAAGACAGAACATTCAAAGAATTTTTGTTTGGGAGCCTCAAGTCAAGCAGCAGGAGACATAGATGATAGGTAAACTACAGGGGACAGAGACTACAGCGACAATTTCATGGGTATAGAGAAGGAAGCATCCCCTTGCACAAAGCTACCTGAGATGCCAGTAACTTGCCCCTAACAATGGCAGTGAGTATGGGGAAAGGACACAAGCCAGTGGGGGCTCAAGGCAACAGCAATACAGAATAGACATTCCTGGATTCTTAAGGGGAAGATGCAGCATCCTGGCTCTAGAAAGCAAAGTCAGATCTCCCAAGCTACACTTATATGTACACATTTGCATTCATGCTGTCTCCATTAGAATGTGAGCTCCTTGGGGGTAGGGACCATTTTTAGTTTGCCTTTCTTCTTATCCGTTTGGCAAGTAGTAATAAATGCTTGCTGCCTAACTGATTTACTGAATGCTACACCACCTCACAGTTCTACCAGCAGTGAAATTCTTCACAGAGTCCCTCCAACAACGAATTTTACCATCTTAGTTAATTTGATGAGTATAAGATCTTTCCCATTCCTCCCTTCAAGTGGCTATTTTCTTCCCCCTTTTGTTCTGTATGAAAAAGAGTAAAATTAAAATCACCCACTGCTCTTTAACCTGGTATAGCTATCAGGTGAAAACATATTTGGATTTTCAATTAAGTCTGAACAAGGGCTAATCATCTCCCTTAAAGTTATAGTAAGTATGTTCTGATTGGACAAGAGATTCCATCATACCTCATGGAGCCTGTATAAAACCATCAGGCTAATCAGAAACAGATCTGCAAACCAGAAGAGAGAAGTATTCTGGCTAAACACATTGAGATAGAGTCTTGAGGGGAGGAAGGAAGGAAAGTAACTTTGGTCTTGGTCTCTTCCTTCCCCCTTGGCAAAAGTATGACATGAACTTCAGAAAGGACCAAAGGATTTAGATTGCCCCCATCACCTTCCTAGTCCAGCAGCATCCCTGCAGCAGCAGCTGACTAGTGTCTTGCCTCTGCACTGGGAGTCTTAGTGAAGAAGAAAAAGGAAACCAAAGAAACTACACCATGCCTAAAAGAGGAATTTCTTGAGCACCCCATGAACAGGAAAGAAGGGCTTCTAGCACCAAAGGGAGCTCCTGGAGAGCTGGGACTGGTTTTGCCTTTCTTTGAATCCCACCCCTTGATTTTTAAAACTGATAGTCACTTCTCTGTAAACAGATTTTGCTATGTAGTTTGTTCCCTCAAAACAAAGAAGTAGCCAATTAAGCACCAAGGTTTCATATAACAACTGGGATGTGAAACTACCTCTTTCTCCTCTTTCTTCAGAGCAAGGACAGGACTCTGGGATATCACTTACCTGAGCCAACTCTGGCCCCTTCATTTGATTTAAATTCTCTCCAGAACTGTCTTCCTTTACCCCACCTGTCCTTGTGCACATGTTTTTGGTTTGGTTTTTTTTGGTTCTGCTTCTTCCTGTGTCTGTCCTTCCACCAACTCTCCAATTAGACATCTTTTATCATCCTGACTGGAACAACATGGCAGAATGGATAAAGAGCTGGCTCCAGAGTCAGACAGACCATGCCTCAATCACATACTGGCCATGTGACCCCCAGGCAAGCTGTTTAACCCTTCAGTGTGCCACACAAACTAACCTCTCTGAGACTCTCCATGGCAGACCTGAATTAGTAGGTGTTCCCCATACTGATAAAATCAGTTCTTCCAGTTTAGAAAAAAAAAATTTGCTTAATTTGATGGGTATAAGGTATTATCTTAGCACTATTTTAATGTGCATTTCTTTTACAAATGCTTCAGAGTATTTTTTAGAGTATCCTTTGACCACTTATGCACTGAGAATTGATGCTCAATCTTATGGCAATTCCACAGAAATTTTGGGTATCAAATGTTTACAAAAGATCTTCCATAAGAGCTGTTCTTCATGAGATTCGTAGCTGAAGAATACAAATTTGTTTTCAAAAGAAAAAAATGCAAATTATCAACAAATAACTGTTTACAAATCACTTAGGAGAGAAATGAAAATTAAAACAACCCTGAGGTCATACCTCAATCAGTCAATAAGCAATTGTTAAGCACCTGCTAAATACCAGGTATGTGCTAAGCACACTGAACCCTCAAGGAGTTGTTATTTTAATGAAGAAAACCACATGTAAATAAACAGACACATAAAAGATGCAGCACACTTAGACTCTGGGAGTTCTTATCCCCACTCACATGGATGAATTAGGTCTCCAGAGGTTGGCTGTTCTGTCTCTTTAGGATGAAGGGGTCTAGAGTTCCCACTTGTGTGCATCCTCCACCCTTCCATTTTCTCCCCCCAACCCCAGTACTAGTTGACATAAATTAGTCAAAGAGACTTGATTAGCTTTTAAAAAGGAGTGTTTACTAGATGATATAATTGATACAAACCATTCCCCCCATAAGCCTGTGACACACTTTCTCCCAAATATATACAGAGTTCAAGGGAAAGTGGGCTCAAGTTTAGAGAACATATGTGTCAAAAAGTAACCCAAAGCTATTTGCTGTTGGAAGTCCTTTTTTCCCCATTCATGAGGTGCTCAAGAAGTTAGGTAGTTTCTCTGAGTTCCTTGTGGGGCCCTGAAGCCACTGTTTTTCCACTAAGGCCCCAATGCAGAGGCAAACTAGGGAAGGTGACAGGGAAAATAAAACCCAAATCCTCTGGTCCTGGATGAAGTTCAAGTCGTCCTTAACCTACCACACAATAGAAATGCACAAGTTCATGTCCCTCTTTCTATTCTTTAAATTTGAAACATTCTTGTTTGTTGATATTTGTTAATAAGTTCATTTTTTAAAAATTGTCTGATGAGCAACTAGATGGACAGTGAAGTGGATAGAGCACTGACCCTGGAGCCAGGAGGATCTGAGTTCAAATTTGACCTCAGACACTTGACACTTACTAGCTATGTAATACTAGGTAAATCACTTAACCCCAATTGCCTCACCAAAAGAAAAATTGTCTGAATTTAATAAAGACAACATTGAAAGGCAACAAAATTCTGATCAAATACAACAAAACATATTGGCACCATATAATCAAATTAAAGTACCCATCCTTCCTTTCTATTTCTTCCTGCACTCAACTGTCAAATTGTTCTTCCAAAAGGGAAGGTCTGACTATGTCTCATGCTCTGTTTAATCAAATCCAGTGGCTCCATATCCTCCAGGATCAAAAAGAAAATGATGTTTGTTTCAGCTGTCCCCCAACCAGAATGCTCTCTTCTCAGCTGAGACTACTGACCTCCCTGGATTCTTTTTAAGTACCAGCTAAAATCCCATCTTCTCCAGGAAGCCTTCCCTAATCTTTCTTAATTTAAGAAAGCTTCTTACTGTTTTCTACCCTATCTATCCTTTGCTTTGTATATATTTTTACCTGTTATCTCCCTGATTAGATTTAAGCTCTCTGAAGGCAGAGCCTGCCTTCGGCCTTTTGGTATTTCCAGTGCTTGGCACACTTAATAGATGCTTAATAAATGTTTACCAATTGGTTATCCAGCTCTTCAAGTCCTTCAAACACTGGCCCCTTCCTGCTTTTCTTCTACTCTGCTCCTCTCCACTGTATCCTACAATCCAGTAAAACTGGCCTCCTCTCCTTTCCACAAGTAACAGCCCACTCCCAGCTTGATCCATTTTCACTGGCTGTCCCCCAGCTTCCTTATTTCTGCCTCCTGGCTTCTCTCAAGTCTCAGCTCCAGTCCTGTTATCTAAAAAAGCCTTTCCCAGCCCTCCGTAATCAAAGTGCCTTCCTTCTGTTGATCACCTCCAGTTCACCCTGTATCCATCGTGTTGTATAAAGCTATTTGCATGGTGTCTCCCCCATTAGGCTCCTAGAGGGCAAACACTGTTTGGTTTTTGTTTTTCCCTTCTTTTTCTCTCCAGCACTGAGCAGAGCATCTCATATATAGCAGGCACTTAATAAATGCTAATTGACAATCTATGAAAACTATTTCAATAGAGAATAAGTGTCCAAATATCTGCCATATTCCAAGGAATTTAATGGGATCCAATACAATAAGGGTATATCCCTGAGTATATAGGAATACATACTAAGCTCTCAAAAATATTCAAATATAAAAGAACCAAAGGAATTTTAAAGTCATTATACCTATTAAGAAAAAAAGGGATTTTAATTCTTCTATGCCATATGACTAAAGTGAAAATGTATTTAATAATTCCTCAATTGATAAATGGTCAAAGGATATGAACAGGCAGTTTACAGAGGAAGAAATTAAAGATATCTATAGTCATATGAAAAAATGCTCTAAATCACTACTGATTAGAGAGATATATCAAAACAACAGTGAGGTACCAAATCACACCTATCAGACTGCCTAACATGACAGAACAGGAAGATGATAAATGCTGGAGAGGATGTAGGAGAGTTGGAACACTAATTCGTTGTTGGTGGAGCTGTAGCTGATCCAACCATTCTGGAGGGCAGTGTGGAACTATACCCAAAGGGCTACAAAAATATGCATACCCTTTGACCCAGCAATATCTCTTCTAGAACTGTATCCCCAAGAGATCATAAAAATGGAAAAGGGTTCCACATGTACAAAAATATTTACAGCAGCACTCTTTGTGGTGGCCGAACACTGGAAATCAAGGGGATGTCCATCAATCAGGGAATGGCTGAATAAATTATGGTATATGAATGTAATGGAATACTATTGCACTATAAGAAATGATGAACAGGAAGACTTCAGAGAAGCCTGGAAAGATTTATATGATCTGATACTGGGTGAAAGGAGCAAAACCAGGAGAACTTTGTGCACAGGAACAACCACAGTGTGCAAGAGTATCTTCTGGTAGACTTGATACTTTGTTGCAATGCAAGGACTTAAAAAAATTCCCAATGGTCTTTTAAGGGAAAATGCCTTCCACATCCAGAGAAAGAACCACAGAATTCAATCGCAGAATGTAAGCTGATCATTTTCTTTTGTATTGTTTGTTTTGGTTTGTTTATATGATTTCTCCCATTCATTTTAATTCTTCTACACAGCATGTCTATGGTGAAAATGTATTTAATAGGAATGTGTATGTAGAACCTATATAAAATTTTATACTGTCTCAGGGAGAGAGAGGGGAGAAGGGGGGAGGTAGGGGAAAAAAAGCTAAGTTATATAGTAGTGACTGTAGGACACTGAAAATAAATAAAATAAATAAAAATTAAAAAAGAAAATGTATTTAATAAGAATGTATATGTAGAACCCATATAAGATTGCATGCCTTCTCAGGAAGGAAGGGGTGAGGAAGGGGAGAAAATCTAAAACTTATGGAAGTGATTGTAGAAAACTGAAAACAAATAAATTAAAAAAAAAAATTTCTAAAAAAATTAATTGATCAGGTTGGAATTATCTTAATTACAAAAAAGAAAGGAAAAAAGGGAGAAAACATCTGATATAATGAATTATTTACAACAGTGATCCTAGGAAACAAGCCTAACAATGGTTTGATAAAACTACGTTAACTATATTGAACAGCAGCAGGAGATGGACCACAAGCATTAGACTTAGACAAAGAGAAACAGTTTGATTCATAGTAAGTAGCACTAAAGTTAAGGAGTAATGTTTCCAGAAGGCTGGGTAGGACTTACAGTCAAAAAGTTTGCATTCAAGTCCTACCTGCTACAGGAGTGAAACATTGAAGCTTTCTCAGGCAACTTTTCTAAGACTATAAACTACAGACACCAGTTGCCAATTTGTGTCATACTAGCTCTTAGCACAAGTTCTCTACAATCACTTGTCTGGACCATACCTCTTCCTAACCTGCTCCCAAAATCATATCTATTGCAAATTAATGAGAGCTGCTCTTTTCATACTCTCCATTACTGACAGCTTAAGTCAGAATTTTCTTGAACAGCAGATAGCCTAACACTGTCAACTGTGGGCTGTGAAGTCTAGGGAATCAAGGTCACAGAAGAATACAATTCCCGTGTTATTTATGGCACAGTGGATGCAATAAACAATATCATTACTACGGTCATGAATACAAGACTTTTCACATCAAAGAATTTGAAATCTACAAAACAGACATTAAAACAATTCTGATATATTAGCTCAGCAGCCTATTTCCCACCATACTGTGGGGAAAACCCAGAATTTGGCAACATAGGACCTTGGTTCAAATCCAACCTCTGGTCCTTACGCCTCTGGGACTTGGTCATTTCTCAGCACTGATTTTCACTAAAATGATGGGGCTGAACTAAATAAATGATCTTCAAATTTCCAGCAGGGGGTGTTTCTTTCTTTGTACCTGAATCCATGAGATGTATGGGGTATTCAGGTGGACAAGTACCTCTGGTGGGAAGGCTTGCTGAGCCCTTTTCTGGACAGCTCATCCCCATTTGATGTCCACCTGATTCACGCAACTCGCCTGTGGCACCAAGAAACTGTAGTGTGTGCAGCAGCCACAACCCAGTAAACTGTCTCAGCAGACAGGGTTAAACCAGATTGAGGGTAACCAACAGATCCCAAACCCACTTGTGAGTTAGGAAGATTTCTACCCCAAGCATGTGAAGCCTTCCCACAATGGAATGGGTAGATGAGAACAACTGGTTCCAACAGCCATGAAAATAAAGCAGATCCTGTGGAGTATATACAGTTTGGTCAGACATAGAAGACACCAAGATCATCCACTGCATCATCAATCAGTCATCTCTACTCTTGTCCTGCCACTGGACTTCCTGACTCAGGAAGAGAGAAGTGAGGCTGATGACTTTGTGCAACTCTATCTCACTTAAATCCAATTCTCAAGCAAGCTATCACTTTGAGACATCACTGATGCTCTTAGAAAACAACACAACCTGTATCTCTAGCACCTAGCAAAGGGCATTTAACACTTTTGAAGACGGATTTAAGATCTCTCCCAGCTCCAAATTCTTTCTTCTAATGGCACTCCCAAAGGGTTCCAGTGACTTAAACAGTTCTGACCATCCGAGACAAAGTTTATAAAACTTCCTCACCATGTGTTTTGCTTTCTTGATAGACAACTTGATTCTCTTTTTATATGATCCTGCTTTGGTCACACTTTCCTTGTAATGAAGAATCTTTTTCAAGTGGGGCAAGGAGAAGAAAGGGCAATGTGAATGAAATAACTCACAAGGATAGAAGACAACTCAACTTCAGAAATGACGATACCAAAAACACAGACTGTTCTTTACCAACAATGAGTTTGGAAGGGGAAATGTGAACCCTAGGAAAAAAGCAGCACCGTAGCCAAACCTGGGAAAGTAGTCAAAGGGCCATGTGGACAGGCTAGATGTCAGCATCTCATCATAAAGTTACAATACTGCCCACTTCATTTTAAACATTCCTTCCCTTCCTTGTATAAGCTTTGTTAGCCTACACTTATTCAGATATCACTTTATAACTGTCTTTAGGTGTTGAATTCAAATGTAGTTTCCACACCTAGATTCTCATAATCCATATGTGCTCAATAAAGGCTTGTGAACTCAGTAAGTTCCATTTTCTTCCTAGCATCCTGACAGTGCTCATTAAATCTAACTGAATGCTTTTCATAGTCTTCTTACACATCATACAACTTGGGTAAGTTACTCAGTCTCTCTAAGTCTCAGTTTCCTCATCTGTATAATAAAGGGGCTGGACTAGGGAGTCTCTGAGGTCCCTTTAGGCTCTAACTTTAGGACTCTCTAAATCAGAAGACTTGGGTTAGAGTCCCAACTTAAATAACTCACCGGCTGGATGATCTGGGAGGCAAGCAATGAGCCTCTTAGTCTTAGATCTCTGAACTGCAGAAAGTAGATCTAGATCTCAAAAGGTTCATGGAAGGAAAAGTACTTTATAACTTAAAATGAATGTGATTTTAAGAAACATTCTTATGAAATAAATCTTTCATTGAAATAGAATCAACAGTTTTTGGGCTGAGAGGGGACCCAAGTGATAATCCAGTCCAGGGCTTCTTAAACTTTTTCCACTTGCAACCTCTTTTTACATTTCAGCAGCATTCCTCAGTGCTGCATGGTGTGACAATATGCTTTGTGTTTGTGCACTTGCCTTGTGTTCAGAACCAAAGCTGCAGTGAAGTTCCTTGATGCAACACGGGCAAGGGCTGCCATAAACACACTGGATTCATTACAGATTTGATTTTTAGTTAATTTGTGGTCATTGCATGATTTTTCATGTGGGGTAGCGACACACAGTTTTAAAAAGCACTGTTCTACTCCAGCCCATACTGGGACAAGCATTCCCTGGATTACAGGTCTTCTAATCACATTCCCTAACATTAAGTCTAAAATTGCCTCTTTGCAACTTCTACCTTTTGCTTAGTTCTACCCAATGGAAGAAGTCTGATCCTTCTTCCAACTTCCAGCCCATCCAATGCCTCAAGAGGGCTACTTTGAGGTCCTCCTTGAGCTTATTCTTTTCTAAGCTGACCATCCCCAGTTCCTTAAACTGAACCTCTACGGTATGACCTTAGAGGTCCTTTCTGCATTCTGGCTGTAGATTCTCCACTGCACAATCTCCAGCTCAATAGGTCTTTTCTAAAAGGCAGCAGTACCCAGAGAAGACTACAATATCAACCATGGTAGAACCACCAGCTCTGCAGTCTAAGGAAAGGGATTCAAAATGAAATTCTGAGGCTTCTTATCTGTGTGACCCTGGACAAGTCATTTCAGTCCCCTCACCTATAGAATAAGGTGGCTGGCAGAGATAATCTCTTAGCTCCAGTCCAGCTTTTGAGCTGGGTCTTAGGATTCTATGACTAAGGCCCCCTACAGTGGGACTATTACATCTCCTAAATTTTATGTCTCTCAGCATCAAAAATCATATCAGTTTTTCACACTATTTCACTCCTTCCATCTTTTTCAGAGAATCTACTCCCTAGTCTCATCTTCTATATCTTGTACTTATGTCTTAGGCTGATTTTTCAAAACTAGGTATAAAGCTTCACATTTACCACCAATTCATTTCATCTTACTAGATTTGGCTCAAAGTTACAACCTGTCATGATCTTGTTGAATCCTGCCTTTGCCAACTAGTGATGTTAACTCTTTCCTAGCTTTGTGTCATCTACAAATTTGACAGCCATGCCATTTTTGTCTTTATGAAAGTCATGAACGTTAAACAGCACAGGTACAAAAACAAATGACTAAGGCCCTTAACTAAATGCATCCTTCCAGCTAGGATGACATGAAACTATTGCTCTTCTTTAGGTCCAACCATCAATTGGTTCCTAAGTCATGAGTTGTACAGAAAACATCTAAAGCATTCCTAGATCTAAATTTATTAATGGGGTCAAAAGGCTCTGCCATCACCTATTCCTCTGAAATGTAAATTTGAGAATTTTGCCAAGAATCAAAGTCAAGCTCAATAGCCTATGATGTGCCAATTCTATTACTTTCCTCTTTAAAAATCAAGAATGTCTCTCTTTGCTGAATGTGGCTTTTAAAAACCCCTTTGAATTATCTTTACTATATTTTTTAAACCTTTATTATCCTGTCTTCACCAACCTCAGCTCATTCCAAACTTTAACATTCTTGATGCTGTTTTTATTTTTTTCCAGTTACATATAAAAATAATTTTAACATTTTTTTACATTTTTGGGTTCCAAATTTTCTCCTCTCTCCTATCGCCTCTCCTTGAGAAGGCAAACAATTTGATATTCCTGACACTACTCTTAAAAGACCAATGTCACACTTCTGGTTCATGCTCTATTGCCTACTATCACTTCTATCTTATGTATATATGTAGACATGTGGACCTTCTAAAAGTCTAGGTGGGTTGATGAGTTCCCCACATATACACATCGGTCTCATGTCAGTATTTACACAATACTATAGGTATGGTTTGAATATTAAATATAATAGTGCATGCAATGCTAGTAATGCTTACACCAAAAATGGACAATGTTAAATTAAAGCGACAACCTGGGATAGTGTAAAGAATACTGATGGGACTTGGGAGTCAGCAGAAATCTGGATTCAAAGCCTACCTAACACTGGTTTGTGTGACCATGGGCAAATGACCACTTTTCTGAGTTTAATTTTCTCACATAAAATAAAAATAATGCTCCCAGTAGTACTTTCCTCATGGCAGATGCCAGCCTCTTAAGTGTTACATAAATGTCAAATACTACAATCATTAGTTTAACTGCAAATGTAAAAAAGTCTCTAACATGCAGGAAAAGTCTTTAATTAAATCCCTTTGCCCTTGTTATTATCAACAAACAATTACCAAATGCCTATTGTGTGCCAGGTACTGTGATGGTATACAAAGACAAAAATGAAGCAGTCTCTGCTACGAAGCAGTTTACATTCTAATAGAGATCACATCATGTACACGTACTGGATGAGATGAGGAAGATTCCTTTTGTGTTCAATGGTTCAAATTGGTCAGATTGTCTCACCAGAAAAATACACACACACTTGTATGTATATAAAGTGCCTTCAACCTTCAGACCTCTCAATTCAATGATTCCTGTTAGGGTTTTGTGCTAAAATGATAGAAAAAAAGAAAAACCCACCTACCTATATGAAAATATCCATAGCTGGCCCATTTGTAAGGGCAAAAAATGTTAATAACAAATCCAAATACGGTATATTAACATTATGGAATACTACAGTGCTATTAAAAAATAACTATGAATCATACAAGAAGATCTGGAAAGACCTACATAAAGTCTCAGAAAGTGCAATCAGGAGAACCAGAACTAGATAAGCATTAATTTCAAATATAAAAATGACCTGGAAGGGAATGCAGAATAAAACTATTTTTGCTTGTCAATTCATTGGCTTTACCCTGTAATTATACAAAATTGTGTTTATTTTGTGGGGTTTTTTTTATTGGTGACTAAGTTAATAGGAAAAAAACTTTAATAAATACTTCAAGGACCTGTAATTTTGTCACTGTGGGTACTTTCTTCACCAATACAGACCAGAACCATTCTATGCCTCATTAGATGATCTGAGAAAGTCACTGTGGCCAAAAAAAATATCCATAATCCTGCAAGTGAATCTGGTAAAGAGTCTGTCAGTCTTCAACCAGGCTGATAGACAAGAGAGAGAGACCCTGCCATCACACTGACACTAGCAGTTGCTGCAGCTCTGCAGCCCAGGCCACACTGCATGGGCACTGCTTTCACAAACCCAGTTAACTCTAGCACCTAAGGAGTGTGTATGAGAGGAGGCTCTGAATTCAAGACATTACTCTACAATTTGGCTACAGAATGATTCATTATTACAGATTCTGACACTCCCAAAGTCAATTACTTCCCTCAAAATATAATCATATAGTAAAAGCCTTATTATAAAAAAAAGTTATAAAAGCATGTCTCACTTTCTGTATCAGAAGGTACCCCAACATACACGGGGGGGGGGGGTGCTGCTATCACAGGTTCTTAGATTTGCATTCATAAAAGGAAAAGCAACTTTTGAGGGGTTAACAATCACTTTAATAGAGCACATATTTCATCCATCTAGTTCAGGGGAGTCAGTACCCTGAACTTCAAAGAAAATACAGAGAAATCAAAGATCAACAGACATGGCTTCCTCTGCCTGAATTCAACAGACAGGTCCAACTGTCTGATCATAGTTACCAGAACAGGAAACACTGACATTTAGGTTTTCCAAGGTGGGGGGGAGAGGGGGAAGGTGCTCCTTAGCACCTTCATAGAGTCCTCATTTGGCCAAACAAACACTTCCAGTAAGACCCAAAGTCAAACCTCAACTCAGAGTATTTATACCTTTTTTAGAGTCACAGGGCATCACAACCCTTGAGAACCATTGCCTCATTAACAAAAGGCATGGGTCTTCCCACAAATCTTCCCTAATCAGCTTCCCCTTAATGGGCAGGCCCATTAATGGGTAGGGAAGATCTTTAATCACATTAAAATAATTAACAATACAAATACATATACAGTTTCCAGTTAAAGAAACTCTTGTTTCTGTACTTTACTCCTATTAAAGACTCTTGATTGATAAAGGCAACAATAAATCATAGACACTTGATTATACTAAAACAAAAAACAGCAAAAGACCCTAATCTGCTTGCCATCACACTTTTCAACACCAGTACCTACAAAGAGATCCCACTGTGAATCTACAAATACAGTAGTCTTTGACATACATCTATTTAGCTAGGCCTAGATTCCATCTCCTGGTATTCACTGTTTATACTAAATAGACAATGATCTCAGGAGAAAGTGGCAAGGTGGACCTGTCAATCATGGGACTTGGGAGTCAGGAAGACCTACTATTCCAACCACATGTATTATAGTAATATATTCAGACAGAGGCAACCTGACCCAAGGGCTGGAGTTCCAGGCCTCAATTCACATGAAGCTGCTGACACTAGCCTAGTAATTGCCCAGAATTCAGTTATGTGCCTTGGCCAGCACTGGATATGGGAAGCAGAACAATGTAAAAGCTAGTCAAAGGAGCTGGGCTGGTTTTAAGGAACTTACATCAAATTGATTGCAATATAAAAATAAACTGGGAGATGTTTAACAAAATCACATTTCCCTAATGCTTCAAGTTAATCAAATCCTTTTCTCATACAACTTTATAAGGGAGAGTACAAGTATTATGAGTCTATTCTGTACTGACAGATGATCTAAGAAGTCAAATGATTTGCCTGAGATCACAGAGCTAAAAACACAGAATACTATGATTCTGTGAAGTGACAGGAGTAAAGCCAAGTCTTCTGATTCCAAATTCAGTGTTCTTTCCACCTTACAACTAATGGGATGACACTAGGTCTTAAAACCCAGGTCCTTCTGAAAAGCAACTCCAGGATTCTTTCCCCTACCAGCAATTAATAAAAGATAAAGTAGTTGGGTCACATTTTCAAATTTTCAACAAGGAAGTCAGTGAGTCAAATAAGAACTCACTTTATTTTAATTTCTGAAATATAAGAGAAAAACAACTTTTATGTATCACCTTTCCTCATCTGATCCTCACGACAGCCCTGGAACAAAAAGTACTGCAATCTTATTCTCAAGAGAGTACAGCTAGTACCAAAACTTCATTTTAACATTTACAAAGTGTATACTATATGTTCCTATTTTAAGTTACTCAGCACTGCATTTAATTCTTTTCAAATATCAAGTGATTCTAACTTACTAAATATAGAGTTAAGATCAGCATATTTACTAATATTGTCTTAATCATTTTTGTTAGATTTCCTATTCAGATAACAGAGTTGCTATCTCCTCCTATTATTAACCTTGTGTCTATTTTTCTTTTGTTATGGCTAATACTTTTTTGTGAATTTAAGTGTCAAACTATAGTCTTTATAAAATATATGTGTATATGTGCATTCATTTTTCCTTTTGCATTAAATTATGCCCTTGTCTGTCAAAAAAAAAAAACTACTGAGCACTGAAGGATGAAAAATGAGACTACTACATTTCTGCAGTTTACAATTTAGTGGAGGAATACATTTTTATAAATATGATACCACCTAAAACATGACAGGAGGAAAAGTAAGAGCCAGATTAAGTATTCTAAGAAACTTAGGAGGAAGAAGCTTTGTATAGTTTGTTCTTAGTACACTCTTTAGGCAGGTAGGTATGGAGTAGCCAGGGAGCTGGGCAGAAGTCAGGAAGACTCATCTTACCTCAGATACTTCCTAGCTATGTGATGCTAGGCAAGTCCCTTAACTCTATTTGCCTCAGTTTCCTCATCTGTGAGATGAACTGGACAAGGAAATGGCAAACCACTCCAGGATCTTTGCCAAGAAAACCTTAAATGGGGCCACTTATGACTTGCACACTCTGAACCACAACAAACCCTCTTTATTAAAATATGAGGCTATTTTTTTATGGATCTAAAAACCAGCGAATGAAGGGAAATGATGCTGTTGGTGAAGTTCAGAGAACTAACATTGAGAACGTACATTATGAGACATGTCTTTTACAAAATGGAGAGTCCAGGGTTTGGAGTCAACCTGGGCTCTGCCACTTACTTGATGACCTTGGGATACCACTTAGTCTCTCAAGGTCTAGGGTTCCTCCCCTGTAAAAGGAGGAAGTCGGAATGGATGACCTCTCAGGTCCCTTCCTGCTCTAAAGCCAGGCTCCTAGTTCTTTTGAGACCATTCCTACAGAGAAAAACTTCCCAACCCCCTCATTTCCAAACCTCAGGAGGCATCCCACACAAGTGTCAAATAAAAGGTGGCTTTACAATCTGAACAGCAACCCCGCTCTGACTCCAGCAGAGAAACGGAAGGAACCAACACGAAAATGCCACCTGAGGATGGCAGCGGGGGCAGGAGAATCCAGAGCGGTCTGGACGAAAGCGGAGTTGGGGTGGAGAGATGGGTGAGGCCGGGGGAGGATGCCACGGTACAACTGCCAGGGCGGAGGGCGGCTGGCAGCGCGAGGGGCACGGCAGAGGAGTGAGGGCAGGGGCACGCTGCCGACCATCCACGCTGGCGGTCACGACCTGGGGCAGCGGGATGAAGGGGCAGCGGCAGAGGCGTCCGGGCGGAGAGGGCGGGGGGGAGGTCGCGGGCCCCGAGGGAGGGGTCCGGCATGCAGGGCAGGATCGGGCGCTGGAAGGCTCGGCTTCCCGGCAGGGCAGGCGCACCGGGACAAAGGTCACCCGCGCCCGGCCCGTAGCCCGGGAGCCGCCCGTGCTCGCAGGCCGCCTCAGGTCGCTCCCCTCAGGTGACCCGCCGGGCGCTTACCCCTTCGGATGACGGCAGCGGCGGCGGCGGGGACGGCGCGGGGCCGGGCGAGGCGGACGGCCCCGCGTCCGCAGCAGCTCCTCAGTAAGATGGACGCCATGTGACCGGCACTGACTCGCTCCGCTCAGTCGCGGGCTCCCTGGCTCCTCCCGGCTCCTCCGCCGCGGCCCGGCCCGGCCCAGCCCGGCCTCGCAGGCTCGCGGCCTGCGCGACGTACGCACCACGCACGCACGCACGGCGGCGGCGGCGGCGGAACGTTAGCCGTTGACTCCGGGCGGTTGGCTGCGGCCGCTCAGCTGGAGGCCGCGGAGCCGGCAGTCGCCATGTCCCGGCAGCGATGGACGTAGAGCGCGGGGCGGGGCGAAGACACACCAGCACCCCCACCCCCTCACCCCGCCCGGCCGCTCCCATTGGGCCTGGCCAGTCTCGCTACGGACCCCTCCCCCGGCCCCCGGCCCCTCCCCCGCGTTCCGGGCCTCGTGCCAAGAGAGGCGGGAAGCGGAGGTTCGGCGGGCCGGAGGAGAAGACTACAAGTCCCAAGAAGCCATGGGCCAGGTCCCGAGGCCTGCTGCATGGAAGCCTCGAGGTTATCGGCCACAATGAACTCTGGGACTTGTAGTTTAGGTAGGGCGCTGACCGCCAAATAGAGTCAGAATTTCAAGCAAAATGGAGTTCCCGGAAGGCGTTATAGCTAAGGGTCCTGCCTCTCATTCAGATAGACTCCGACCTAGCAGGATGATTTAAGTAGTGCAGTGCAGGTTTGGGTTTTTTGCTGTTGTTTTTTGACAGGAGCTCTATTTCACTGACTCCCCCGACTCCTGCAAATCCGAGTCTCCTCAGCAGTCTCCTGCAGACTTGGCCCCGGGGTGAGGGGGGGGCACTCACCCAGCGGGTGGGCGCCCGCGCGGAGGGGCTGTCACCCAAGGCTTCCTGACCCCTTACTGTCCACCGGGCCAGGCTGCAGGGAAGGAAACTGGTCACGGGGGCACCCTCCTCCAGAACCGTGGGACCTCCCCAGAAAAGCCACAGCTCTTGAGCTCCCTCTCTTAAAAATGGGCAGTCAAGGTATTTAGTCAGACGGGATCAGAGATTTAGAGTCAGAAGGGTTCTTTAAAGTCACCCGGTTCCGTCTCCCCATTTTTCAGGTTTGGATACGGAGACTCCCTGAGGATAGGTAATGCCTAAGGTCACACAAATAGCCCAACTAGGAAAGACGCAAGAGAATGTGATCTAATGAGAAAGTAACCCTGGGACAGAGAAGTGCCAAGTGCCTTCTCCCAGCGGATCATCTCCGACTTGTACTGTTTCTGCCTTGTTTGTACACACACATACGCGCCGCCCGGTGCCCGGGACTTATGCCCCAGGAAGCCGTGCTTGTGGACAGAGTGAGCGGGAGAAGCTCTAACGACTGCTAACCTTGAGGAGCTATGTAGAAACTTGCTCAGCGGAGTAGCGTGCTGGAGAGGCCACTGCAAAGGCTCGGATGCTGTTTCCCTTCGTCTCAGGTGTCTGGCAGCCTCCTCCAATCGGTGCCCAGCGTACGGCTCCCGATTACTGCCAAGTGTTGTGGAGCACAGTGCCTGGCACATAGAAGTGTTGCTTTGAGTGATGGGTCGTAGGGCTTCTGCTTTTCAATCTTGTCTTCAAATATAAACCCCCTCTCATAAAAGGAGTGGTCATTTCACTTTTAACCAGAGTCCATAAACTGGATCTTTTGAAGGAAGGAAGGAAGGCCCTTTCACATTCTTATCACTAGCAAAAGCTAACTAGTTCCTCCAGTCATAGCTGGGTGAGACATTTTTCTCCAGGAAGAAATTCTTAGCTCCCGGGGCCAAGGTCAGGAAACTAAGTACCCCAGATAAGTAGAGCCTGAAGGTATTTAATGGGCCTTTGAGCCTTTCTCTCCAGCTGGACTGGGACCGGTGACTCACTTCTAAGTCTACGGCCTTGCCTAGCTCTTGGACTAGGTGTGGCCTGGTGTTCGTTCTATCCCTCTGCCTGATTTAGAATTAAACATTCCTTGTAATTCTTGTAATTCCTAATGGAGATCTCTTGTCTCATCACATCCATTGCAGGTAGTATGCTTCATCCCCCAACCCCCCAAAAAATACTAGAATTGTGTGGTTCTGAGACATTTCAGTTTTCCCTCATTCCAAGATCCTTTGGGTCTCTCTTGCAAATAGAATTGAAACCGGGAACACCTACTACATTCCAGGCACAGTGCAAGAAATTGGTAGACGTCAAGAATGGCAAAAAGGAGCCAGGTAAAATCACTGCTGGATATGGACTGTATCCCAGACCTCCCTCCCCAGTTCTTGGACTCATTCACTGTGCATATAGGACCAGCAGCAAGCTCCCAGGCTTTAAACTGCCTTACATAGAGCATCTACAATTTGCATTCCCTCACAGGTCTAATAAACTGTGAGTCCTGCAGAGCAATGCATTAACAGATTTATGATAACCACTGTGAAATAAATACACAGAAAACTGTAAAACATGGTTTCTACTATAAAATAGAGTTTTTTCCTAGTTGAGGGAATGTCATTAGAAGGAGGAAATGTAATTTAATAAATAAACACCTGATAACCTAGGCTAGGCAGCTAGGTAGTTCAGCAGATAGAGCACCCCACCTCAAGTTAGGAAGACCTGAGTTCAAATTTGGCCTCAGACATTTCCTAGCTGTGTGACCCTGCTCAAGTCTCTTACCCGTATTTGACTCAGTTTCCTCATTTGTAATACAAGTTGGAGAAAGAAATGGCAAACCACTCCTGTATCTTTGCTAAGAAAACCCCCAGTGGGGTCACCAAGAGTCAGACACAGCTGAAACAACTCAACAAGAAAAGTCTAGACTAAGTGCCAAATAGGCAGACATGATATGGAATTTATTTAGCAGCCCACATTTTAAAAAAAAGCTAAAGTTTTAATAGACTCTGAGCTCAATTTGAGTTAAAATTGAGCCAAATAGCCAAGTCAGCTTTAAGCTGTATTAAAAGCCTAGAATGAGGAAAGTAGTAGACAATTCTGCTGTCCTTTGCCCCTGATTCAAACACATCTGAGTATCCGAGTTTGGGTTCACTTCTAGGTTCCATATTTCAGGAAGAACGCATAAGGCAGAGCACATTCATAAGGAAGAGATGAAGATGAGGCCAGAAAAAAGCCAGAAATGCGTCACTGAGAGAATTGGAATTGATTAACCTGGTGAAGAAAAACTTAGAGACAGAATCACTGTCCAAATTTTTTAAGCGCTCTGGAGGAAGAATTGTTTGTCCTGTTTGTTGCTGAGCTACAACTAGATATAAAGAAAATGTCTAGCAGTGAGAGCTGTCCAACTATCGAGTGGTCTGTATGAGGAGGTTCTGAGTTACCTGCCTGCCGCTGGAGAGATTTAAGCAGAGAGTGCTCTCAGTGATACTGAAGTACAGAGTCATAAAGTATGGGGGAAGAGGTATCCACTGAAGTCACTGCTTGCCCTAAGGTTCTTTAATTCACAGGGCTAGGACATCTCTGGGGGCTAAGACATCTCTGGAAGAGTTAGCCCTGGTGGAACTGGGCTATGAATGATGGGCAGGCCCACAAGTGCCTGAACTATCAACACAACTTCAAAATGTGTCCGAGAGATAATAAGACCAGTGTGGGACTAGTAGGAGCTAACCCAGCAAAAGGAGCTTGAGATGAGGTTGCAGAGCAGTGGATTTGAATATCTAGCTAAGGAGTTTGGATTATAATCAGGACCAGTGAGGCCAGTCCCCATTGAAAGGAGACTAGGAGCAATGCAAATATGACTGAGATAAACAGAACCAGGAAGCCAGTGGAACCAGTGGGGAGGCACTTGGGAGACATTCCTGTTTTGAAAACTTGGATTATCAAGTAGAAAGGGCTTGCAAAATTTACCCTAAACCCATTACCTGACTGATGCTAATGAATAACAGTAGCTCATCATAACAGCCCTGGGAGGCAGTAGTGGTTTTATTGCTCCCATTTTACAAAGGAGGAAACAGTCTCCTGGAGGGGAAGGGACATGTTTAAAATCACACTGATAAAAATGATACTAAAAGGGATGTCTCCTGTCTCCACATTACGGGGGATTTCCACCATATCACATTGCTTTTCCTAGCTATTTATGGACCATAGAAATAGACCTTGTCTCCTATACTAGTAAACTCATTGAGGGCAGGGGCAGCTAGGTGATGGAAGGGAATAGAATGCCTAGCCTGAGGTGAGAAAGATAGGAATTCAAATCCCACCTTAGACACTTAATAAACTGTGTAACCTTGGGCAAGTCACTTAACTTCTCTTTGCCTCAGTTTCCCTATCTATAAAATGGAGATGATAATAGTACCCACCTTGCAGCATTGTTGTGAGGATTGCTGCAAAAATTTTCAAGATCTTTGAGCTTTAGCCACTAGACCAATAAGCCAGCAAAGAATACAGACAGTCAGATACACTGCAGTTGATTTATCCACCCAAGAGTGTCACATACACCATCAGTAGGTGATAAACCTCAAAGTTTCACAGATGACTGATTATTTCTGATATTAATAGCTAGTTAGTAAAATTGGGTAGAACTATTTCTAACATATATAGAGACTAAGTCAAATTTATAAGAATACAAGTCATTCCCCGGTTGGTAAATGGTCAAAGGAAAGGAACTGGCAGTTTTCAGAGGAAGAAATTAAACTACATATAGTCATATGCAAAAATGTTCTAAATCACTATTAATTAGAGAAATGCAAATTAAAACAACTCTGACGTACCACATCACACCTATCAGATTGGTTAACATGACAAAATAGGAAAATGATAAATGTTGGAAAAGATGTGGAAAAATTGGAACACTAATTCATTGTTGATAAAATTGTGAATCAGTCCAACCATTCTGGCTGTAAAACTTTACATACTCTTTGATCCAGCAATACCACTTCTAAGTTGGTATCCCAAAGAGATCATAAAAAAAGGAAAAGGACCCACATGTACAAAACTATTTATAGCAACTGTTTTTGTGGTGGCAAAGAATTGGAAATTGAGTGGAAGCCCATCAATTGAGGAATGGTTGAACAAGTGGCATATGCATGTAATGGAATGCTGTTGATCCACAAGAGATGATGGATGAGCAGGTGGACTTCAGAAAAATCTAGAAAGACTTACTTGAACTGATGCTGAGTGAAGAAAGCAGAACCAGAAGAACATTGTACACAGTAGCAACAACATCATGTGATACCCAACTCTGGCAGACTTAACTCTTTTTTGTAATGCAATGATCTAAGACAACTCCAAAAGACTTATGATGGAAAATGCTATCTCTATACAGAGAAAGAACTGGGGGAGTTTGAATGTAGGTCAAAGCATACTATTTTTTTGCTCTTTTTTTTTTGTTTGCTTCTTTCTCATGATTTTTCCCTTTGGTTCTAGTTCTTCTTTACAACATGACTAATATGGAAATGTGTTTTTTTTTAAATGCAACATTTCCAAAGGGAAGTGCTTGGGAACCCCATGATTGGGGGGGAAAAGGACTTTTATCTACCTCAGTAGCTGTTAATTACCCATTTGGCATATGTACTTTCTAAAAAATATATAATAAAATAATACAAATAAAATAACGTTAGGGAGACCCAAACTCTTTCCCCTGTCCAGTCTCTGAAGGATAGGTCTGATGGAAGATAGGATTAACACTTTCATTCTGGGTACTACTACTCCACTCAAATACATCAGACCTCCAACCTAAGGTGAAACTCCCTTCTGTTCAGGTTTGAGTGGAGATAAATTCTTTGAACAGATTTGTAGGAGACTGGGGGTAACTCAGAAGTAAATAATATAATCAAAGGTCATTAGAATAGGTTCAGGCCCTCCCTACAATATTCATTCTCTCGTTAACTGCTGGTTGCCACCCTCAAGAACACCAGCCATGATTGTCTATGGCATTCAAGAGTGCCACAGATCTCTTTTTATTAAAATGCTGGCATTATTAATAATTACCCAGAAATTATATCTCTCTGACTTTTTAAATGCCAAACTCTTCTATTGAAGCACATGACCCAGGGTTTGGGTAAGATACTTACTGATATGGAAAAGGTATATTTTTTATGTGGAAAGGTATATTTTTTATATGGAAAAGGTATATTTTTTGACAAAAGAATAAGGGTGTCTGCCTATTCCAAAGGCCTGTAGTCATTTACACCACACCAAAGAAAACAGTGTCAGTTAATTAACATTTAAGTTTCTACTATGTGCTTTATTAGAATAAAACGAGTGGATAAGTTCCTGAAATTATTCAAAGTCCTTTGAGTTTTCTTTTGTATATTGTTGAGTGATTAGGGAAAGAGAGGTACTGAAGGAGATATTCAGTACATTTTTATAATAACAGCAAATATGGCACAAAATGGAATTAGTTATGTACTCCCATAAGTCCACTTTCAACAATTCTCCCTTTGGCCCTGCACTAAAAAATAAATTTTTTACATCACTAGGCCATCTAAATATTCACAGTACTATAAGACAGTTATTTATACAGACCATAATAAATTTGACAAATTAAGAATTGTCTGAACAAAACTTACCAGTGTACTGCATGAAGTCGTCTGTTTCTGGGAAACTTTTTCCCCTGGAAATTCTATGTCCCAGAGGTTTGTCCCAAACCACTAGCCACAAATTGTCAGGTTTGGTCCACTCAGACTCAGGTGTGTATCCCTGTATCAGCAGCTTGATGTCTTTAACTGGGTGTCAGTTGTCAACGCTACGTGGAATGGGCTTTCTACCTTGTTTCTGCAGATTTTGCAAAGATATTTGTTGCAGTACTGACTTTCCATGTTCAAGCCCCATGTGGAGATTTCCTAGGTAATATTGCTTAAACCTCTTATAATAAGACTTAGTATAATTTAGTAGGGTCTTACAAAACCTAATCACATCAGCCTTCAGTAAATAGCTCATGTGATGAAAGCCAATAGTAATCTTATGGAGTTAACCTTATGAACACCAGGGTTGTAGGAAGAACATCAAATAAAGCTACCTATGATATATCTGGAATTGAAAAGTTTAAGTTTTCACTTATGATTTATACTTTCTTTGTTAAATCCTATACTTTGCATGGAGAGTTCTATATATAAGCTAGAAGTAGTCTTAAAAAAAAAAACCAAAACTTTGAGGACCTTGTTATGGCAAGCAAAATAGGGTCTTTTTCTGTTTTTGTTTTAGTATAATCAAGTACCTCTGAATCTTGCCTTCATCAATCAAGAGTCTTTACTAGGAATAAAGTACAGAAATAAGATTTTCTTTAACTAGAAACAGTATATATATTTGTATTGTTCGTTATTTTAATGTGATTGAAGATCTTCCTCAATCATTAATGGGCCTGCCCATTAATGGGAGTTTGATTAGGGAAGATTTGTGGGAAGGCCCATGCCTTTTGCTAATGAGGCAATGGTTCTCAAGGGTTGTGATGCCCTGTGGCTCTAAAAAAGGCATAAAAACTCTGAGTTGAGGTTTGACTTTGGGTCTTTCTGGAAGTGTTTGGCCAAATGAGGACTCTATGAAGGTGCTAAGGAGCACCTTCCGCCCCTCCCCTTCCACCTTGGAAAACCTAAATGTCAGTGTTTCCTGTTCTGGTAACTATGATCAGACAGTTGGACCTGTCTGTTGAATTCAGGCAGAGGAAGCCATGTCTGTGATCTTTGATTTCTCTGTATTTTCTTTGAAGCTCAGGGTGCTGACTCACCTGAACTAGGTGAATTACATATGTGTTTAGTTAAAGAAATGATACATGCACTTGATTAAAGTGATTGTTAATTCCTCAACATTTGCCTTTCCTTTTATGAATGCAGATCTAAGAACCTGTGATAGTAGGCCCCTCTGTGTATTTTGTAGCCCTTACTGTTACAGACCTGACATTGTAAAATAACATCTATCTTGATATTATCAGAGAGACCTCAGACAACAACACCAAAATCAGGGGGCAGCTAGGTGGTGCAGTGAGTAGAGCACCAGACCTGGAGTCAGGAGAACCTGAGTACAAATCCAACCTCAGACACTTGACACACTTACTAGCTAACAGTGTGACCACTGGCAAGTCACTTTAAAAAAAAAATTACTATTTAAAAATTACTTTGTAACTACTTAAACCAATTCTATAGGTGAGAACTTTAATCCAACTTGATACCTCATTGACAATTTAAACCACATCCAAAGCCTGCGTTTTTAGGCATTTGTGTGGCTAAATATCTGGATATTCAAATGGATCTGAAGGAAACTCCATACTTGGCTCTACCATTTCCAGTCATATTTCTATTACCTCCAAGATCAAATTTAAAATATCTCATTTAGGACCATCATCTTTATTTAGCCTTTTGTTATTGTCTCCAGTGACACCGATGCCAATATTTTTAAGACAACTAATACAGTTATAGTTATCAAGAGTCTAAATGAATTCTTTAATCCAAAGAAAACATTTGGTAGCCAATCACATATATAAATAGCCTAATTATATTGCTTTTATCAAACTGAAGTTTACTAATCAAAACTGAAAGTTTAACATCTTTATTATATCCTCCCTTGATATATTTCATTCTCATATCATTCAAGAAAGATGACACATAATTTTAATACATGAATATTTAGCTAATTAAACCAATAAACAAGGAGATGACAAATCTAAGAACTGATTTTCTTTACTTTCCAGAATTAAGAATTTGAAACAAGTAAAGGTCAGGTATTCAGAATAATAAAAAAGCAATTAAATCCTATATATTTTTATTTCATTGTAATTGATGGTAACAATAACATTCATTTATACAACTTTTGAAGTTCTCCTTCCGTGATCATAGGAAAGTGCTCGGAGAAGAGGATGAGTAACATGGTTGTAAAATAACAAGTCAAGACTGTTCAGATTGACCTATAGTAGGTATATTATGAGATAACGCCTTTGGTTTAAAATATAGATACTTCTTCCGAATAACTAACCATGCAACAGAGTTCCACATTATTCACAGATTATCACAGTCAGGTTCAGAAACAACTAGGTGGGAAGCTTTCCTATTCAGAAAGGAAATAACATAATAGGGAAACTGAGCTAAGAAAATTCTGCCAGTACCTTGGAAAGACCACCTTCTCAACTTTCTCTATCATTTACATCTATCAGGAGGGTTTTCCAGATACTCTGAGCAGATCAAGCTCTCCCTTGAATGGTAGATTATCAGTTTAACAATCAAACAATTATGCCTGAATTCAGAACAAACATATGATAGTCCCAAATTATTCCATCTCAAACAGCAGGTTTCACTCCTTACAGTTTAGAGCAGGACAAGTTATTTTTCATGTTGCAATGATAAATAAAAACATTTTCTTGTAAGTTAGTAAGTATAAACAAGGCCTTTCCAAAAGCACTCATTATTTTACTTTTCTTTTCTCATTTAAATATATTCTGATATAAAAATCAATTACAAAATCAAAAAACTTCACATTCTGGAGTTTTATACATAAAGTTAATGTGTAATATGAAAAAAATACTTACTATTGCAATATTTCCTGAAGTAGAAAAAAAATCTTTTAAACTAAAAAAAGTTTAAAAAAAAAATCTTTTAAACTCTTGATACCAAATTGACTCAAAGATGCAACTCCAAAACATTATTTCAGGTACAGCTTCAAAATTTTCATTCAGAAATCAGATATCCATATAAATCACTTCTATGTTATCAGCAAATTTGAATAATCTACTACTTTGTCTTGTATATTGTGAATTGGGCTCAGTAGCTCTACAATGGTCTCTAGTCTCCTAGTGAAATTTGCAAAAAACTCCCATTTACATACCCTTTCCAAGTAACTCCTTTTTCCTCTCCAACTCCCCCCCTCCCCCATCCCCACCCCACTGTGGATCTTAATTTGAGTTAAAAATTCAGTCTGATAACGTCTCATAGACTATGAGACTTCCGCAGGTAACAAGTTTATTTTGACCATCTTGGAGCCTACTATTTGAATATGAAAGACAAACCAAAAAAGCACTCTGCCAAAAAGAAAAGTTAACAGTTGGGTTAGGTGCAGGTTCAAACTGAAAAAACACTCACCCTGTTTGGAAGATAAAACTTTAAAACCTACTTCAGTTCTGTTAAAGAACTGAGCATTTTTCATCTTTCTCCAGAGGAGAGAAAATGAGAGAAGTGTGATGTTTGTGTGAAAATTTCACAAAGTTAAATTCTGGGAAACTGTAACCCCAAGAACACAAAGTTATTTCATCATTTATTGGAAAGATTTCATCTTACCTTATCTGTCTCTTTCCTTTCCTCACTTGGCCAGAATTTGAGAATACAAAGAAAATCAGTCAATAAACATTTATTAATTACCTACCAAGTGCGAAATACAGAGATGAAAAAAGGCATCAAGACCGTCTGCCCTCAAGGGGCAGCTTTGAATTTTGCCACAGAAACTTTTCCTAGCTTTCCTGCCTAATCTTAAAATTCATCTCCCACTGCCTTGTTTATTGGGAAATAAAGGTTAGCATTATAACTGGCTTTTACCCTTTAGAATGTGTAAATGACCCATTAGGGGTCATTTAGATTGATGTTTTAAAACTGTATCTTGTTCTGATTACTGTGACAACCTCCCTCCCCCTTCTAGTCAGTATAGTAAGTTTAAGTAGCCAGTATAAAGGGGGCAATAGTAGGAATTAAGATTGTAAAGGGGACCCAAAGGGCTATAAAATGTGCATACCCTTTGACCCAGCAATTCTGCTTTTAGAGCTGTATCCCAAAGAGATCATAAAAATGGGGAAAGGATCCACATGTACAAAAATATTTATAGCAGTTCTTTTTGTGGTGGCCAAGAACTGGAAATCAAGAGGATGCCCATCAATTGGGGAATGACTGAAGAAGTTGTGGCGTATGGATGTAATGGAATGCTGTTGATCCATAAGAGATGATGGATGAGCAGGTGGACTTCAGAGAAACCTGGAAAGACTTACATGAACTGATGCTGAGTGAAGAAAGCAGAATCAGGAGGACATTGTACACAGTGTCAGCCACAGTGTGAGAGGGCTGATTTTGATGAACTTTGCCATTCTCAGCAATGCAAGGACCTAAAACATTTCCAAAGGACTCATAATATAAAATGCCATCTACATCCAGAGAAAAAACTATGAAGTTGAAACACAGAATGAAGCAGATTATTTTCTCTTATGTTTTGTTTTTCTCATGGTTTCTCCCATTTGTTTTAATTCTTCTATGCAATGTGACTAATGTGAAAATGTGTTTAATAGGAATGCATGTGTAGAGCCCATATAAGATTGCATGCTGTCTTGGGGAGGGAAAATTTAAAACTTAAGGAAGTGAATGTTGAAAACTGAAAACAAATTAATAAATTTTAGGCGGGGAGATGGAGGAAATAGCAATTGCAACAAAAAAAGCAAAAAAAAAAAAGATTGCAAAGAGCAAACTTGAAGCCACATACGATCGTACCAAAGATCAAAGGAATATAACTTATAAATTGTATCCTATATTAACCAAAATTCACATCCTGGGAGTATGTGCTAAATTAGCAGAAATCATCTAGCAGGGCCTTCTGGTCCTATGATGTGAAGCTCAGACACCAGCAGTAAGACCAACAGAACATTGAAAGGTGCCAATGCTTTTGAGATGATGAGAACATGTTAACTTCAAAGTTTTACCAATAACTTTGAGATGATTTGGGTATGTTAATGAACTAACCCCAAGGCAGCACAAACAACAGTTAGTCCATTTCCCCTCCCAAAAGGAGGGACCTTAAACTCCTGGCCCACAAACACTGTTCTGTCTCCAAAGAATCTGTGAAGCCTAGTGTTCCCAATTCAAATCTTGGATACTCTGCCTCTCCCCCTTTCCATTCTTTTTCCCATACTACCAGTCTCTTTTCACCATCCTATTTCCCCCATCCCCATCACCTTCTGTGTTTTATTAAAGTGTGGTGGCAGCTCCAGCTTCCCACTGCTATCATGGGCTTTCTCAGAAATACCCAATAAATCAAACAGGGCTGCCCTGGTTTCACAAACTAATTATCAATTCAGTTGACATAATTCAAAAAGGATAGACAGACAAATTAGCCCTTTCTGGGATTTTTTTCAAATTTAACAATAGCCCCACTGGTCTTGGTTCTAAAACAGATGAGAACCTAGAATGACTACTGACCATTCCATCCACTGTTAGAATTATATAATTATCTGGTTGTCAGAAACATTATTTGGCAATGGAATACAAAGGATTCTATAATGAAGAATACTACTCAAGTTGGAATTGACATGTCACCTTTAGACCATTATTAATAGGAATCCTGCTAGCTATTCAAGTTTTACATTAACTTAGAAAATGAACAAAAAATTTATACAGAAAGAATGGTCAAGAGTCAAGACAATACCAAATAATCACCCAGACATAGAAACACAAAATTTTCTCAGGTATAAGAGATAAGACAGACAATATGGAACCATAAAACACTAAGCTGTCTCAGTAATTTTCTCACTTTAAAACACAGAGGTACTGCACTGCATCTTTATCAGCTCTCCCTCTTCTCTAGTAGTTCTCAGATTGGTAAAATTGCCTTTTCTGCAGTTTGTAACCTTTGGAAGAGGAGAATCTGAGAGTCCAAACCAGCAGTGTCTTCATGGTTGCCAGTTGTTGCAAGAATTTTCAGGGTCCTTGTGCTTTACAACTCCAGTATCTTTGCCAAGAAAACCCCAAATGGAGTCACAAAGGGTCAGGCCCAACTGAAACGACAAAGCAACAACAAAGCTCCTATTATGTGCCTTACTGGATAAAGAGAAGTAGATGAGTTCCTGGAACTATTAAAAGTCCTCCTAGTTTTCTTTTGTAATTTTAAAGTGATTAGAGGAAGGGAGGTACTGAAGGAGACACTTGGTAGATTTATCTAATAATAGCAAATACAACACAAAATGGAGTCAGCTCTCCCAAAAGTCCACTTTCAACAGAATCAAATGAGAAATGTTAGTTAACTGTTGTTATTTTTCTCGTATCTCCTCCAGTGCCCAGCGCAATACTGAGCCAAATTCTTAGAATCATAGGACATGACCTTACATCATAAAATCTAGTCCCACTTTTGTTTTACAGAGGAAGAAACTGAGGCCCAGAAAGGCGAAGCAGCCAACCTATGATCACACAGCTAGGAAGTGTCAGAGCCAAGATATGAATTAATATCCTCTAACCACAAATCTGCGGCTCTTTCCATGATACTACTACGCTGCTTCTTTTTCAGTAATTGAAAAAATTTAGTTTCACCAATACAAATGCTCCTCTCACCATTGCTGATTAAAGTCCCTTCATTCCTTAGTCTTTTTGGGTTCCTGTGACCTAAAAAAAAAACCAAAACAATCTTTTGCTGATGAATGTCTTCACATTTAGCAAGGTTAGGCCTTTGGAGGATTGACAAAATGCCGTTCTGTTGCCTGATCCATGCTGGAAGCCTTTCCACCTTGATAGGACCCTCTGGAGTTAGAGCATAAGAGTTTAGGTTTGCAAAGTGCTTTCTTTAAAACAGATCTCTGAAGAAATGAGTGTGAATCCCGATATTACAGATGAGGAAATTGAGAGACATAGAGCCCAAGGTCACACTGGTATCAGAGCCAAAACTCAAATTCAGGTCTTCTAAGACTTTCCATGATTTTCAAAGACCACTGCCACCCCCAGAGTACATTGAGTCCTCAGAGAGGACTTAGTCCACTTAACACTAACTTGAGAGAGTCATTCTCAAGCCAGGAGGGTCCAGAAGAGAGCCTTGAGTCAGGGACCCAGTGTTGTCCGAGCTTCAGAGTGCAGGACTCTCTTCTGGACCCTCCTAACTTGAGTGATTATCAATATTAACTTGCTGTTTCCCTCCAAACCTGATGTCTTTCTTTTTCTTTGCCTCCTTCTCTTTGCCCTAGCTACTTCTTAAATAAGCCTATTCAATGAATGGGCGTTACCTCAACCTAAGTGAGTACTTGCACAGACTTTGCTCTAAAGGGGCCAAGGTCTCCCAGTGCATCCTGGGTCATCTCCAGTCATCCTGATGAATATCTGGTCACTGAATTCAGATGGCTGGCTAGGGACCTTGCACAGCCCTCCCTCAATGAAAACAAAGTCAAGTGCAAGTCATGTCATCATTTCTCTGATGGCATGGTCTTCTTCGTCAACAAAGGACACACATAACAACAACTTGAGACAGTATATGCACAACAATAATAGGAGATCATATTTATGAAAGGGCTTCAAGGTTGACAAAGAACTTTCTTCATCCCTTGAGGTAGAGATATAAGCATCTTTATCCTCATTTTGTAGATGAGGGAACTGAGGCTGATAGATGCAGACCCTAAGATTTTAACCCAGGTTCTCACTGTAGCCCTCTTTGAACTGGGCCAGGCTGCCTCTGGATTAAAGAGATAATGCAAAGATTCCTCTTTAGCCATGATGTGACCCCAACCCACCTCTCCAGATTTATTTCATATCACTCCACTTGAGGTACCATTCCATCCAGCCAAACTGACCTATCTGCTAGTTCCTTTTGCCATGCCTTTGCAGAAGCTATTCCCCATACCAGGAAAGCCCTCCTTCTCACTTCTGCCTCCTGGAATTCATCAGCTCAGGAGTCACTTTCATTCATTAGGTAGTTTTACCTGATCTTCCTTCCCCTTTCTCTAGGGAGTATCCATATTGGCTTCCCTGAAAGTCATAAGCTCATTCTACACATTTGTACATCACACTGTTTATTACAAACATTAAGGACAGGCATGAGACTCACCTTCAGATCTTGAATGAAAGGTACAGGATCATTCTCCCTTCCCCAGGGAACAAACCCCCATCCCCACAAAATTTAAATGACAGTACCACTAAAGTCTCAGTAACATGGGTGGAATTATGGAAAGAGGGAAAAGTCAACTTTGCCATCTGATCCCTGGGACAGTTCCAGCTGCAGTTCCCATCCCCTAATTTGGGCTCTCATGGGTCAGATCAGCATCCTCCCTACTGTGGTCTTGCCCTAGCTTCAGCCCAGCCATAATAACCTCTCCTCTCAATCCTATGGGCTGATCTCCCAGCAACATTAGTACAGCAATCTGTACTTTGAGCCCAAGGCATCACAGGAAAGCGATTCCTGCTCTCCTCCAATCAACATCTGTACCACAAACCCTATGGATTATGGGAAAGTGAGTTTTTTCCTTCTCTTCTTTCCCAACATGCCTATCACACCTTTATCTTGGAATAGCTATAATTGCCAGGAAACTTCTCCTAAAATCAGATTTATTTCCCTGCAGTTTAATTTGAATGTGACAGAGTGAAGTGAACAGGAGAATAATTTATATAATATATAATAATTTATACAATAATAATACATAATAATTTATACAGCAATATTACAAAACAAAATAACCTTGAAAGACTTAAGAATTCTGATCAGCAAGGGCCCGTCAGCCCTAAGAAAGGCTAAGACATTCTCCAAAGCCTCTGCCCCATTTAGATATAAGGGTCTTTTGGACTCTGGCATCCAGGCTACTATCTTACTTGGCATTCCCAAGAGACCCATTGGACAACCTTGTTTCCACAATGGGTTTTAGAGGGCAGATCACCAAGAAAGGAGCCTAATGAGATCTTAGGAGAAGTCCTATATGAACCTTTTCACTAACCCTTATAAGATTATTATGAGTCCAGTCAAATAGAAACTCTTGGAGTTGCCCAAATCATCACAAATTATTAGATTAATATTAATTAAATATCAATACCAAATAATATGGAGTCCCCAGAGAGGTCCCCAAAGATATGAAATGAAAGGATCTAGTGTAACTCATTATGCTAACTCCCTTTACAACAGGAGTTCTTAAAATGGGGTCCGTGAACATATATTTTTTAAAAAAATATTAATAACTTTTTTCAATATAACTGGGTTTCTTTGTAATCCTATGTATTCATCTAAAAACATGATTTAAGGAGGGGCCCACAGACTTACTCAGATGCCAAAGGGATGTGTAACACAAAAAATGGTTAAGAAACTCAGCCTTACAACAACCCTGTGTGACCCATGATGATGGGCAGTTGGCATCTGGCAACTTGTAACAGCTAACAGAGCTGAACAAAGTTACCACACCTTTTGCTTCAGCCATTTCTGACTTCTTCACTGTAGTGAAACAGATAGTGCAGGCTCAGTGTGAGTATATGGAGTTACTTTCCCTCACAGTACTTTCTTCTGTAGTTCTGTGACTTACATTCATCAGTCAGGAACAATTCACTGTCACCTTGGAAGGAGTCTAGTGCACCTTTATCATCTTTCTCAAGGCTGAATGTTCTCTCATGTTGCTGAAGTCTGACGTGCAGAGACCTGAAAGGGGCTTCCATTCCTAAAAGCATTAATGTATACTAGCGGCATCAAACTCAAATGGACTCGGACCACTAAACCATACATAAATCTAGCTTCATATTGACTTAGAATCATATCAACATTATCTATGTTCTATTATATATATTTTTCAAATTTCATTAAATATTTTCAAATTACATTTTAATCTGGTTCAGACTATTCTGGAGCATTATGGCTTATGTTTGACACTGCTGATATACACCACCACTACGACAGATCAGACTATGGTGGCAGAGGCTATAGATTGGGTGGTGACCCATATGAGGGGCAAAATTAACTCTAAAATAATCTGGTATTTAGTCAACTCAATCAAGTTTTAGGCAACATAGTATATGGAGAAAACTCAGATAATTCTGGACACAGTCCAGAAAAAGGTACGCACTTTCCCACAATCTAAAAATAAAGCCCAGAAACTTATTGGACTCTCCAGGTTTTGGATAACCCATATGACCTACCTGAGTGGTCTATTTAGCATGCCGGCCACCTATAAGTCTGTCTATTTCAAGTGAGGCTCAGAATAAGTTAGAACAGGGGTGGGGAACCTGCAACCTTGAGGCTGGCATTGGAAGAACTAGATAAAGCAGACCATCCAGCAATCTCTGTCCCTAGGCCCTTATTACCCCCATGGGGCCTATATTTTTGGAAGCTTCTGTCCATACAGGCGAGGCTGAGTGAAATCTTTGGTAGGCACCAAGGCTTTATCAGACCAAATAACCATTAGGCTTCTGGAGGTAAAATCAGCCCAGAATGTCCACTTGCTGTACCACTTCTAAAAAGCAATTCTTTGCCCATTACTGGGTTCTAGCTGGGGTCTAGATTTGTCCCTATTAGTCCCAATTTCATCATCATGTCCCTGGTAGCTTGGATCAGGACCACCTCCCATAAATTGAATCCATTTCATTCTAGGAAGGGAAGAGCTCTCTATTCCAAAGGTTTCTTACATTTAAGTGCCAGGAAGACTTACCCAGTAAAGACTAGGGTTGATCCTGTCCAGTTATTCCTTATTCCTTTCTTGGGTCTAGAAGTTCCTTTCCCCTCAGAGGACTCTAAACACAAGAAAAAACTGCTGAGATCTCCCTCAACTAGTAAATTGGCAGATCCACTCCCATGCCATGATCCAGGCAACTCCTTCCAGATGGAGCTTGGGCAACCAAGGGATGGCATTGTTGGGGGGTCTTTGCCTTTTGACAACATCAGGGAGGTGAAACTGTCTCTGGTGAATGGTGAATGTACCTGGAAGAAAGGGGCTGCTCTAATTCACTTGCTGGTAATCCTAAATTCCTAGATGAACGTGACGAAGAGTCCTTCTCTAGCCTGTCACAATAAATTAGATTTGTTTTATTTGACTATGAAGGGCAGTGAGGACAAGCCATGGATAGGCTTTATGTAAGAGAAAGTTTCTTAACAATAAGAAGTCCAAAATGGACTGAGCAGCTTTCTGACTTAGATGGGCCTCTCACCATTGCAGGTCTTCACTCAGAAGATGGATGACCTATTTTTAGGAATTGCTGAGGAAATTTCTCTTTAGGTAGGAATAGGGATTAGATGCCCACTGAGCTCTGAGATTCCGTGATACTGAGCTCACTATTAAAGAAGATCTGCCTCCTTTTGTAAAGTCATTCCTTTAGCAGTTAACCATCCTTAAGTCTCCTCCAGCACATTTTGATGCTCTATAGTCATCTGTCTACGTGTACCTGTTTTGATGGAGTAGCCTTCCTTTCTAAAATACCTGCTGCAAAAATAAATTACAAAAACATTTCCTGTCTTCCACGGCATCCTTTCTTGGACTATGGCTTTTGAAAAACCTGTGCCTTTTCTTCTTCATCCGAATCCCTGCTTCATTCCTCCTGCTGCTACTTCCTCTTACCACAGGAGACACACTGGGAAACAATTTACATACAGAATGTCACACAACACAAAATTGGATTGCATTCAAATAAATTATAGCCCCGTAAATCAGGTTAATAATACTACCTCCCTGTTTTGCCTCTAGGACTGTGGTGAGGCTTAAAGGTGAAGATTAATGGGTTTACAAACTGCTTTGTATTCCTTAGATAAAAGATACTATTTAATCAAGTATTATTATGACTGAATTTATAGCTGAGCTTTTCTAGGGTCTAAAGTAGGAAAATGGAAATACCACAGCTCATGAGGAACAGGAATAGATTTGTCCTGACTAGGATGACTGGAGGTGGGAGTGTGTGTAGGGGGGAAACAGGGAGAGTTCTAGGCTGGAAAATTTCAGCTCAGTATAGGGAGATCTTCCTAACAATTCGAGTTTTCCAGCAGTGAAAAGGACTGCCCTGGGAGTCAATGAACTGTCTGTTAATAGAGGTTGTTGTAAACCCACTCACACTCCACTCTGATGCTCTGGCTCTGACTGTGTTCACACTGCCTTGGGCACTCTCTTTTCCCATACAGAGACTCAAAACTGCCATTCAAATATATCATGTGTGAGGACTCTTTCATCACTGCCCCGGAACTCTGAATGGGAAACACTGAGACTTTGAACACTAAATACTAACAATTTTGGTGTCCAGAGCAAGTGTAAGTGGCTTTGGGGTAAGGCACCTTAGGAACATAATTTAGACTTTAGAATCCAGAAGACCATAGTAGGGAGACCCCTGGCACAGACTATGGTAATGGAGAAAAAGATCACAGAACCCCAGGGAGGAAGGAAGCAGGGCAGAGAGGAGTTAGGAAGAAGGAGCTCACCTATAGTGAGGGAAGTTCTCAAGATCACACCTCAGATGGTATATACTGACTGTCAGGGCACCACAGAGGGTTTTCGTGTGAGGTGCTTATGGTCTAGTGAAGGATTGCCTGAGGAAGGACAACCAGTTTCCCACAGAAAATCTAGAAGTTCCTTCTTGATATAACTCTGGGCACCCCAGCCCTCTGGGAGGATATAAATAGAGGAGTGCAGCAAGCACACTAATGGGGGAAAGACACAACTGCACTCATCTCTCTCAACCCCAGGATGTGAAGAGAAACGTGATGACCTTGGCCCTCAGAGGCGGGCATAGTGTAAGAAGGTGGCAGCCAGGGACTAGATGAGGGAATATGGGTAACTGCTGCAGATGCTGGGGGCCATGGTCCAGAGCTGGTAGTCTTTGTGTATCAGGCACCTTCAGCCCAAGCCCCTGTCATCCCACTCTAGTTACAGCTATGCTAGTGCACTCGATAGAAAAGCTAGCAGCATCTGCCTCTGTGTTCTGCCTTAATTCTCCACTCTTCCGCTCTCAAAGGTTTGCTTTAGAGACAACCCCCCCCCATTTAAGGATCCACATCCAAAGACACCCACAAAACTCTCAGATATCCATACCTCAAAACACAGTTCCTCACAGCACTCTCCATCCGCTTTCCGACTCACATTGCTATGTGTATCGAGGCATCAGGACAAACTGGAGCATCCTTTGCAGAATGATGGGAGGAATCAGACCCAAAGTCATGTCCACGCCACCTGCTGGAGCTGCCTAAAACTGCAAGAAGAACCCCAAAGCGCTACAACTGCTAGGAGTCCTGTCAGGCACTCCATTGTACTGAGGCTGTGCGAAGGTTCTAGGGGAGAAGCGTTCATTGACTGGTTATTACTGTTTTCCATTATTTCCATCATCAGTTCTTTTTGTTTTCTACTATATGTCAATAAAATATTCCTCTTTGGAAGAGGATTCTGGGAAGATGGTGGCATAGGTCAGAAAATTCTAAGTTCTCCAGATTCCCCCCAGAAACAAGATAAAATATCAACTCAGGGCTAACACAGAGCAGTAAAAATAAACAAGTTAGGGCAGAGCAGTAGTGGGTCTTCTCAAAACAATCTGAGAAGATCCCAAGAAAAGCTGTGAAGAGTAAACACCTCTAGGCTAATTCCACTTAAACACTAAGCTGTGAGCTCTGGACTTGCTGGATTGGGAAGTAACCTCAGCCCCAGCCAAGGAATCTTCACGACTTGGACAGCGTGGGGAGTCAGGCATAGCGGGGAGAACCTTCGCTGTTAAGGGTCATCAGATTCAGCTGTGCTACCAAGACTTTGTCCTGGGTGAGAAGGAACAGAACCCACATAGTGTGTGCAGAAACAATGGGGCTGGGATACCCAGGAGGCTGGAGTTCTTGGTTTCAGTTCTAGAGTCAGATGGGAGAACTAAAGGAAGTTCTGAGTCCAGAGGCACCAACTCCCATACCCCAGGACTAGAGGTGATTACAATAATAAGCTACTACATTTTTTTTTTTTAATGAGCAGGCAAAGGAGAAAGAATCCAACTATAGGCAGTTATTATGAGAATAGAGAAGACCAGGGTTCATCTTCAGAGGAGGACACTGAAGCAAAAAAAGCATCTCCTACCCCAAAGAGTAATGTCAAATGATCACCTGACCCAAAAGAATTCATAGAAGAACTTTAAAAATCAAATGAGATTGAGGAAAAAAAAATTTTTAAAACTATTCAAGAAAAACAAGTTTATGAAAAGGAAGTCAACCAACTGGAAAAGGAGATACAAAAGAAAACTTGAAAATTAGAGTTGTGCAAGGGGAAGGCAGCAGTCTTCGGGGAATGAGGGAGTAGGTTAAGTAAAAGGAGGGCAAGGTAGTGAATAGAAGTAAAATAAAGGGGTCACAAGGGACAGGAAATAGATACACCCAAACATAAGGATCAGGAGTAGAATTTAATAGGGAAAAAAAACAGGGGTAGTAGGCATGATATCAGGCAAAGGTAAAGTTAAAATAGATTTAATCAAAAGAGAAAAACAGGGAAACTACGCTATATGTCAGTTATATTAATCAATATTGTTTTAGGTTATTTAAAATAACTAGACAGTACAAGGTTGGAACACTACCGTGGTGTAAGAAATACTGAGTTGGTGGTCTTAGAAAACTATAGAAAGGCTTAGACTTATGAAGGAAAATGCTCTCCACCCTCAGAGAATCAGAGGACAAACCAACTATAGCATGGTCTTACATAGATGTATCTGAATGTCTATATCTATGTATGAGTATATATATATATATATGTGTATGTGAATGTAGCTATATGTATATGTGTAATACTATATACATGCATACATATGTGTGTATATATATATATATTCATGCTTAATTGTAGCCTTCTTGAGAAGAGGGAGAAAAGAACAAAGTAAAACGTGCACAGCAGAGAACAAAAGAAAACTGACAAGGAAGCAAAGAAAAAATGGACAGCTCCAAACACAGTATGTAGCACTTATTATATAGGCTTTCTTGAAATGGAAATTTATTGCTGTATATTTTGAATCCTCTCTTATCTTCTGCTGTGCACATGGTAATGCTTTTCTTTGCTTATTGTATATTTAAGTTTATATGTTTTTTTTCCTTTTCTGATTGTGTATTTGTTTTAATACTTAAATTTAAAATAAATTAAAAAATTTTTCCTCTTTGAATTTTGTGACCTATGCGTTTGTCAGGAGCGTGGGTGAGAGCACTCTGGATGAGGTCCTAAAGTGAGTTTCCCAGATTTTCCAGGGGGAATTCTAGGAGCCAGAAAGGGGAGAAGTTGCCCAAAATGTGACTAAGGGCTTCAAGATTTTAACTGCCTTCTACACAAGGTTACAAGAGTCTTACTATTTTTTGTGTGCATGGGGAAAAAAAAATCACTTTTTTGTCTCATAATCTGTTTTGTCCTAGTAGGTGAGGGATTCCTCCTAGATCATCTATCACCAAGGACTCTTTCGGGCATGGCATTCTACCTCCTATGTTCTGAGATCCCTCCTGGCTCTGATAGCTACATGGCTGTGAAGCTACAATGAGGATCAAGTAGGGGATGTAGGAAAGAGGGAAGAGACTTGCTCCGAGAAACTAAACGTCTCCAGAGCCAGGCAGGGCAGATCTTGGATGCTGTTGGGTGCCGGCCAGAAGGGCAGAAAGGGAGGATACTGCAGTGATCTAAGCAGGTTCATGGAGGCTCAGGAGTGGGAATGGAGGGGGGAGAAGAAGGAGGGAGTCACGTACCAAATGCCTTTGCGACCATTATGGTGCTGTCCTATATTCCTGTCTACCATTTCGCCTCCAGCCCAGCCGTGCCTTCCCCATTTGTGGGTACACGCTGCCACAGAGCTCATAAAATTCTCCACTGCAGTTGCATGCGCAAGGAAATTTTATCAGCCCTGCGGCTGGGGAATCTGTTGCCATGACAACGACTAGGTTGTCTCCTCTCATAGATTTCAACCAGCAGCGATTAGTTTTACCTTCTCCCACCACCATCTGTAGAAAGAATAGGGGAGAAAATACATTAAATGGAATTTTTTAATAAAAAAAGGGAGCTTCTTTCTTAACAAGCCTTGGATGTTTTGTGAGGGTTTTTTTCTTTTTAATTTGCTTGCTTGGTTGTTTTGGGTTTTTAATATTTGTTATATAGGTAAAATTATATCTTCCCTCTTTCCTCTCTTCAAACATTTATTAAGCACCTACTACGTGCCGGGAATGGTGCTCAAGGCTAAGAGAAATACACACATATTCTTTGCCTTTTAAAATTAATATTTCTTTGGTGCCTTTTGTTTTTTACAGCACTATCATTTCCAAGTGAACCACTACCCATCTCTTGAGTCTTCCTTTGTAACAAAGAAATAACAGTTAAGAAAACCAACTAAGATGACAATGGCTGACTGAATATGCTATGGTCCACACCCACACTCCCCCATCTCTCCGAGGAAAGGAGGGAAGTCTACTTCCTCATCTCATCTCTCAAGCAAAATCGGCCATTACAGCTTCATTTGGGAGTGGGAGGTGGGGTTGTTCCTTTATTTTTTTACATTACTGAGTCGTTGTGTTCATTGTTTCTTATCATTTTATTTTATTTTTCCCTAGTTACATGTGTGTTCATTGTTTCTTGGTGCTGCTCATTTAATTCAGTTCATATAAGTATTTCTCTGAATATTTCTCTGAATTCTTCATAATCTGTTCATTTAACCTGTCACAATTTGTTTGAATATTCCTGAATGTATGGGTACCCACTTCATTGCCAAATTTTGCTGCTCCTCAGTCCCCCAAAAATTCTATGAATATTTTAATGTAACTGGAACCTTTCTGTGTTTGATCTCTTTGGAATATATGTACAGCAGAGGTGTGTCTGGATAAGAAGATATACATACAAATATACACATATAAATACAGACATATACATACACACACACATACACATACATTTTAGTGACTTTTTTACATTGTTTTCAAAAAAACTTCTTTGACCAGTTTGCAGCTACACCAACAGTGTGTCTGTCTTCCCCAAGTCCCTCCAACAATAACCAATTCTGTCTTTTGTCATCTCTGTCCATTTCCAGAGTGTGTGGGAAAGCTTCAGTTATGTTGATTTGCATTTCTTTTATTATTAGTGATTTGGAGCATGTTTTCATATAGTTGTTGATAGTTTGCAATCAACCTTACGAAAGGGATTTTTCCATGTCTTTTGACCACTTATTTGGTGAATTTTGAAAGAATAAAAATTCCTTCCTCAGAGGAAGACTAAAGAAATCAGGGATTGCTTTCTTCAGGAGGTGAATTTGAGACAGGAATTAAAGAATATATCTCATAGAGCCATTTCCCAGGCAGTGAGCAGCCAAAGGAATTAAACAAAAAGTTATAGGCTGACAGAATCCCTTGGGCATTAGCACCCATTGCAACTCTGACAGTAGAGACAGGGCATTTCCTCCTAGTACAACAAGCATGGTCAGATTGTCTCTCTCAGGGCCTGCCACTTCCAGTTAAACTGAATTTGCCACAGATGATAAGATTCTTCAGTATGACTCTTACTCCAAGGAATGATTATGAGAATACAAAGTTGCCATTAAGAAAGATACCATCAGTACTAGGTGGAAGAATAAGAGAGAGGAATCATGGTGGTTGAGTGACTCCTTGGTGAGGGATCTTGAAGAAGCTGGCACTGGAGGGACTCGTTCTTCCCAGAGTATGTATTTAGTCAATCAATGAATAAACACTTATTAAATATTTTGTCATATTATATGCCAAGCACTGTGCTGACCTGTGGGGGAAAGAGAGGCAAAAGGAGCTCACAGTTTAATGGGAGAGACAACAAACAAGCCAATCTGTACAAACTAGCTATATATAGAATTGTAAAACAATTGACAGAGAGAAGGCACTAAAATTAAGAGGGGTTGGGAAGGCATCCTGTAGATGATGAGACTTTAGAGATTTAAAGCAAGCCAGGGAAACCATTAGGAGATGAGGAGGGAGAGGGTTCCAGGAATGGAGATCAGTTGGAGAAAATGCCCAGAGCTGAGAGACAGAGTGTCTTGTTTGTGGAAAAGCCAGGAGGCCACCGTTACTAGATTGAAGAGTACATGATAGGGAAGAAGGTGTAAGAAGACTGAACATCACAGAAAATCTCTTCAGACTGTCAAATTTAATGACCATTAACTGCTTCTAGTGATCCACTATTCATAAATGATACCATCAGGAAGAACCTAGAAATCTTGCTGGATATTATAATATCTTGAGCAAGGAACTAAATATATTAGAAGTATAAGGGTTTTTTTCATCTTTGCCTTATGTAAGCTTTATTTTTAGAGATAAGTAGCTCCAGGATATCTTCTTAACTCCAAGTCCAAACTCACTGAGAATAATACAAAAATTAGGTAAGATACATTTATTGCCCTCCTGGAGCAATTAACTGCTTTAGTATGTAGATAAGACATAAACATTAGTGAAAATATTCTAAAATCAACATATTATTACAGAGCTACAAAGTGCTCCGTGAGGTCTGAGATTATTCCCTGTGGGGAATCAAGGAACACTTTTATAGAGAAGTTTGCATTAGAGGTGAGCTTCAAAGGTTGAGAAGGAATTCAGGGGCAAAGAGGTCAAGGAAGGACCTTTCAGGCAGGGGGAACAGTATAAGCAAAGACACAGAAGGAAGGTGAAGGGACAGGCTGAGAGGACAGAGAGTTGTCAAGTTTTTCTGGGGCATGGAATGTGCAGAAAAGAAGTAATATGAATGTTACCTTTCAAGGTAGCTTAGTGACCTTTTAGTTCTCTTTCACCTCTAACATTCTATGATTATGTGACCTTGGGCACTTGAAAGCTTCCCAGCTTAGCATTTAAAACCCATCTCAATACAGTTGCAACCTGCCTTTCCAGGCTTAGTTTCTACCCAAACTACCCTGCTTGCTGTTATCAAAACTTGTTAGATCTCTCAACTCTAGGCTTTCACCATGCCTGGAAAGTGCTCCTTCCTCTTTTCCTCCTCCTAAAAGTCTTAACTTCCTTCTAAATTCATTCTCCGTCTCACTCCTCACTCAGACTGTTTTAAATCTCCTCATCTTTCTGCAAGCCTCCCAGATCATTTCCTTTCCACTGCCCATATTTTCCATTGTGAAATCAGAGAATAAGTGTTGGAAAAGACCTTAGAATCCTTCTGGTGCAAACTCTTCTTGTTACAGATAAGGAAATGGAGCCATGGACAGGCTGAGGGACTTGCTCTACATACATCACATGGGTGCTGAGCCTCAGAGGTGGCATTTGAACACAGGTCCCTTGTCTCCAAAGCCATTCCTTTTTCTTCTTTACCACATTTCTTCCAGCATAGACCAGTTAAGCATTTAGGGAAAGAAAAAGGTTGTGGGAGAAGGAAGTGATTATTAATATACCAATGTGAATTTAGTTATTAATATGCCAACCAAAACCTAACCCACACCCAACAGATCTTAGTTCATTCAGCATGGCTTACACAGAAACTTTTTGTTTCTTGTTCAGTGACAATTAACTAGCTAAGACTATTCTGACAATTAAAGATGATGTAATGTGAGGAAAAGAAATCTGTTCGGACATGATTCTCTGTAAATTGAAGCCGATGAGGAAAGGAGGCATTTTAACTTAAGCTCCATCCTGGAAGTGAAAGGAACAGCATTTTGTCAGGCAGTTGAAGGAGGACCTTAAAATTTCAGATAGCGGTTGGGAGAGGAGGGGAATTCAGCTAGAAAGAAGAGAAGCTGCCACAGAACAAAACTTGGGAGGGACAGCTGCATGTTGGGGAAAGAGCAATGATGCAGGAGAACTGCCTTCAAGGATGACTGACACATTTAGGCTATGTGAATGTGGGCAGTCACTTCTTTTTCCAAAGAGAGTACCCTCACATAAAATAGGGACAATTATACTTGCACTTCCTACCACCACTATGTGGCTTTGAGGAAAGCACTTTATAAACCTTACAGCATTGTAAGAATATGACCTGGTTTTATAGCTAATAATTGAAAGAGCACTAAACTTGGTTAGAAGACCTATGTGTGATTCTGGATTCTGAAACCTTTTAGCTGTGAAGCCTTGGGCAAGTTGATTCAACTCATTGAGCTGCTATTTCTGTCATCTGTCAAATGGGGGTCATAGTAAAACTTGAACTGTCTCTGAAGTATTATCTTAAGGATTAAATAAGTATGAATCACATAATAAGGATACCTATATTGTTATTTATTTTATCTGTTTTCAGTGTTCTACAATCACTACAATCTACAATTTTTCCCCCTCCCTCCCCACTCCCTCTCTGAGACAGTATACAATCTTATATAGGTTCTACACGTACATCCCTATTAAATACATTTTCACCTTAGTTATGTTGCATAGAAGAATTAAAATGGATGGGAGAAACCATAAAACAAAACAAAACATAATACAAAAGAAAATAGTCTTCTAAATTTTGTGATCCAATTACATAGTTCTTTCTTTGGATGTGGAAGGCATTTTGCCTTGAGTCCATTGTGAATTTTTTTAAGTCCTTGCATTGCAATGAAATACTAAGTCTACCAGAAAAAAAATCCTACCTTATTGTTTTAAATATTTGTATAAGCATAGATTTAGACTTTGGAATTCTATTCAATGTCATGTTATACCTTGAGTTAAGAAGATCAAAGATGAAACTCTCTCTCTCTGTCTCTCTCTCTCTTTCTGTCTCTCTCTCTGTCTCTCTCTCCTTCTCCCCCCTCCCTCCCTCCCTTCCTCCCTCTCTCCCTTTTCCTCTCCCTCCTTCCCTCCCTTTCTTCCTCTCTCTCTCTCTCTCTCTCTCTCTCTCTCTCTCTCTCTCTCTCTCTCTCTCTCTCTCTCTCTCTCTCTACCTCTGGAGGGGTAATAGACTCAAGATGCAGGATGAGACATACATTTTGGCACATGGTCAGTCTATAAAGTTGCTACTTTGTGTCTTTGGTTCTCATATCGGTTATAAAGGTTTTTATTTTTCATTTTGTTCTTGTTTGGTTGTGCAGATCAATGAGAGGGAGAGATAAAAATGGTCATATGAGTGCATTTTTAAAAAATGAGCATAGATTTGAAGGAAACAGGGGACACTTTCCAAGGGAAGAAACATGGTAGGGAGGAAAAAGACAGACAGAGAGAGAGAGAGAGAGAGAGCTCAATAGAAAGAAAGCTGCGCCAGCCTGTCCTGGCGAGCAGAGGAAAGAGCAGATCAACAAACACCAGGAAGAAGTACAAAGCTAATGATAAGAGACGGAGCTGAAGTAAGACTCCCTGGAGAGAGCCTCTGCCTATGTCTTTTCCAGCTCTAAATTCAATGACTTTAAGGAACTTACAATTTCAATGTAGGGCTGAGTCTTAGACAAAAATAATGGATACAAAGCTGCATATGATGAGTACAAAAGTGACCTTGGTATTTTCTTTGTGAGAACACTATCCTCCAGACTATATCCTTCCATTTGGGGCCCATATTTTAGCAAGAGTGCATATGTTGGAGAGCATGCAGAAGACAGCAGCAAGGAGGGCATCAAAATCAGGCCATGTGAGGGTAAGTTAAATGGACCGGAAAAGAGAATATTCAAGTGGGATGTGATAGCAGCCTTCAAGTATTTGAGGGTTTACTATGGGGCACAGGGATTAGATTTGTTCTGGTTGCCCCAGATAGCAGAACCTAAAGCCATGAGTGGAGGTCAGAAGGAGGCAGAGACTTTTACTTGATGTAAAGACATCAAATCAAATCAAAACTGCCTAAAAGTAAAATGAACTAGCTTATGAGGTAGTGAGTTGTCCATTACTGGAAGTATTCAAGCAAAACCTGAGTGTATGTTTGTCCATTGAACCAGATAGCCTCCGAGAGTCAACAAAGCTTGGAAATTCTGTGTTTCTTTACCTGATTTCCCAGACTGCCTCAGCTCAGGTTCTTCCTGTGTCTTGTACTTCTGTCATATGAAGCTGATAAGAATACAGCTCTGATCATATTATTTCTCTATTCATAAATCTTTAACAGCTTCTCCCTGTCTACCAAATAAAATCCAAACTCCTTACCTACCAAGAAAGTCAATTCAACTTAAGTGTTTACTAAATATCCTACTATGCTCCAGGTGGTGTGCTAGGCTCTATATCAGTATTGTCTGGGTACTCCAAGTGCTCCCCAAAACCCTTTCAGGGAGTTCACAAAGTCAAAACTATTTTCAGTATGAGCTCCTGGAGAGTTGGGACTTATTTTTTGCCTTTCTTTTTATCCTCAGCATTTAGTACAGTACTTGGCACATAGTCAGTAGGTGCTTAATAGATGCTTGTTGACTTAATAGTACTATGATGTTTCAATTTCTAATGTAGTAAATATCAATTTACTGCAAAAACCAAAATCTTTGGGGACTGATCACTAATTTTTAAGAGTGTAGAGGTCCTCAGACCAAAGAGCTTATGAAAAATGGCTCTAGAAATACCAAAGAGAAAAAAAGGAAACAGTACCTGTCCTCAAGGAGCTTATATTCTGTTAGGGCAAAGTAGCTTGTACACAGGTAAGTAAATACAAAAACTAAGTCTGATGAGTGACCTTCTTCCATCATTCCCATTCACTATGAAGGGTCACCTTCAGGCCATTTATAAATCATCTTCTAAGAGTTCACTGATTGGCTGCGAAGACAAAAGTACAGAAGACCTAAGAGGTTTTTTGTTTATCTTTTAAGGGATAGTTTCGACCAGAGCAATTATCATTGCAGCAGTACTAGCACAATCTATCTTGGGACAAAGAAAACATGAACATTAGAGAGGGACCACCAGAAAAATCCATGTAGGCTGTTTGGGATACTGCCCAGTGAACAGGCCAGACGTGATGTGCCTGATCAGCAGCCTTGCAATAACTGTTCTACATCCCAACGAGGCTGTAATATTGGCCTCATAGCTGGCAATGCTATTGTTAAAAACTGAGCTACTTAAAATTTGGTAATGTGTACTATGATTCACTTGAGCTTTTCATGACTTTCTTCAAGTAGGAATAAATCATTGGTCCCATACACAATTTATATTTGTACATTGAATGTCTCTTTTATTCTCCTCCTACTGGAGGAAACTGTAGACGAGTCAAAAATAAGAATAGCACAGATGGGGATGTTGAACCAATCAGTTGGAGAAATGGAGAACAAGCTTCTCCAACTGAGAACTCAGATTGCCCCTAGCAATAAACTGAAGCGAACCACAAAGGCTAGGTAAAATCCAGGGACTCCTGAAGGTCACTAGACCTGAGGCATGAGCCAAGTGGTTGTCTCTAGCTTATGCCTTAGATATATATCAAGTAATTTCAAGGTGTGGTTATCACTAAGAACTGCAGGGACCCAGAAAGGCCTCAAGTGTAAATTGACACAATTTGGTCCTTGTAAAGAACTAGAGGTTCTAAGCAGATAGTATTCCCGGCATGAGTATTCATTTCAACACTATATAAAATCACAGAAACAGAATATTATGTATAAGGAGCTGCATGTTGACTAATTTGACTGGAATAGTGGGTGAAGAGTAATGGAAATCCATCTCAATAGACTGGAAGCTAGACTGTGAAAGGCTTTAAATTCCTTAAAAAGTAGTTTGTATTTAAGGACATGAACTATGATCTGACCCTGCTATCCTATGGGTACCTGGGTTAAAGGAAAGCATCTGAAAGCCTACATGTGATTTCCATATTCCTATCTTGATGGAAGCTTCCGTCAGTGCTACTATTAGCAGACAACAATATCCAGATCTGGGAAGGCATTCTGTGAGGAGGGATGGTGTCCTAGACCATGGCCTTCCTGGGGTATAGGGGTGCAGTGTATGTGTATATGCACACATGTACACACATATACATGCAAAATACAAGTAACTCCTCTAAATGAAGAATGGAGATGGTTCTGGTGGCACCTTGAATAAGCAGAAGCTTCTAGTGCTCCTTTCAGACCCTGCAACAAGGGACCAGGTCAGGCCACTGAGAGCAATGAAGGAAGGGGGAGAGGCTCTTGAAGAAGAGACCTTAGGTCTTCATGAACATCCTCACGGCCCTTCCCTCCATCAAACCCCCAAAGGACCGGTTTATACCCTCCTTCAGTGCGTATCATGCACTGCCTTCCATTAGAGTTGTGTGTTTGTGTAAGGTATATCCATACAATATGGGGATTGTATCTTATTCATCTTCATAGCCTTCACAGTACCTAGCCTTCAAACTGTGATTAGCAAATGACTACTCTGCAAGTACCCCTGCATGGATGTGAATCTATGAGTCATTCTGTGTGTGTGTGTGTGTGTGTGTGTGTGTGTGTGTATGTGAGACTATGTGTGCCTAGCCATATATCCATCTGTGTATATTGTGTATACATCTCCCTGAGCATATCTCTACATATGAATATTCCCATCTCTATATGTGTATACATCTATGTATACATTCATTTGTATGCACACATCTCAGTGTATGTACTTGTTTATGTATATGTAATATACTCTGTGTAGATGCTCATGTATGTTCTTATGGGTATGGATCTATTTCTACATACTTGTGTTTTCACATCTTTCTGTTTGTGAACATATATTTTTCTACAAGTGTATTTCTTTGTGTATGGATTTGTACATGTCTACCTCTGAATATGGAAGAGATATCAGAGGCCATCTGGTTCAACCTTCTCATTTTACTGAGGAAGGAACTGAGGCATAGAGAAGGTCACTTTCTTGAGAGATACTATGCATACCTCAGTGTGTGCATGCATGTGTATGTGTGTACTTTTGTAGCTATATTTTATGCATGGTTGCATACATGTATTTGTGGGCCTCTGTTTGTGTGATTTTGTGCATAAACTACCAAATAATGACTGGCCCTTTCCCTACACTAAAGAAAGAGACTTTGTAAAGGAGTGGACAACCAACGTGACCTCTTGTTCATAACCCTTTTCAGGCAGGATGGGTCCATAGGACATCTGGGTGCCAGCAGAGATAATTCGGGAAAGAAGGTGAGATGAAAAGGCTCCCGATGGGGGATTAGTATGAATGCCTGGATCTCTGCACAGGGACAGTTCGCTTCTGAATTTGTCCTTTGAGTGAAGAGAGTGAAGTCCCTTGCCTGGAGGAAGGTGCTTTACAATCCCTGCTGCTGGAATGGTCATCTCCAGAGGGAGACCTGGGAGCAGGACCTCAGGAAGAGCTCTGGATTTGAATCTGGACTCTGGTATTTCATGAATGACCTTGAGAAGGTTACTTCTCTTGCAGCCTCAGTTTGCTCCTTTTTAAAATAAGAGCACCCACCTCCATGGCCTCTGAGCTTCCTTCTAGCTCTAAATCTGAGCTCCCAGTTTCAGCAATTTCTAAGCTCCTTCCAGCTTTGACATTCTGAGATTCTCTTATTCCAGGTCCAGTCTTTAACTGAATGCTTAGCCAAGCTCTGGGCATCTATGCCTGGTTCCTTTTACCTCTCCTAGGAGATTCCTGGGCTCCAGGCTCCTCCTTTCTCTCACCCCAGCACATCCCCCACCCCCATTCTCTTTTTTATTGTTGGCTTTCTTTCCACTCCCCCTTATTTGCCAATAACGTCCATGCATTGTGGCCTCCTGGCTGTTCATTGCCTTCTCTTTCACAGTCAGAGGGGAGAAGGTGAAGGTCCTGAAGACCAGATTCCCGTCTCTTAAGACCCTGCTCTGTGACTGGCTGGGAGGGAGGAGGAGGAGGACACCCCCTTCCCACACACACATACACACAATGCCGGAGGTACCCCGTTTGGCCCCAACACTGGGATTTCCACTTGGAAGACCTCTTTATTCTGCCTTGGGAACAGAGAAAGGCTAGGGGTCAAAGTGCAGGTGTCACCATGGAAACCAGGACAGAAATGGTCATCACAGAGACCCTCAAGCCCTCACTGCCTGAAATTATAACCAGGCACGCACAGTTGGACACAAGTGGGAGGGCTATGTGTGTGGAGGCGATGTGGGAGGAAAGGAGGGTTCTTATCCAAGGCTGGTTGTGCTCTATGTGGCTGAAGAGACTCCCATTATGGGTTGGGGACCTCCTAGGCTGGAAGAATTGCAGGGGCAAGACACCTTTGTCGTTGATGGCAGCATAGCCTGGTAGAGGAAGCGAAGCATTGGTCACTGAGGGGCAGAGTGAGGCAAACTCCCACCATGTCCAGCTTGCCTGCTGTTAAACCTCCTCTGGATATTCCTGGTTGTGATTACTGCTGGTAATAACCAGCAGTTATCATCTGTCCCATTTACACATTGCCTTATACTTTCCTTCACACATGGTCTTTCTACACCTACTGCATATCCTCAATAATTCTGCCAGGAAGACAGGTGAGAGATTCCAGTCTCCCAAAATGACCCCTCCCTCCATTTGACAGAGGCTCATAGAGGTTACTCATATCATGGTGTGATTATAGAATTACTAAATAAAATCATACAACTATATAAGCATTAGATATAATAGCAACAATCATTTCAATACGGCCAAAAGATTAGCCTATGATGTCATTGGTGAGGATACCTCTTTCACCATTTTAAATGACCATTCTTTTTATGGCTTAGTAGATTGTCTTTTATCAGTGGCTGCAGCTGAAAAATTCATGACTGTTACCTTTGCCAGTCTGAGAACTGGCGGCATTCTCAATTTAGTTAGGCTGGTTTGGGAATTATAGAGATAGTCTCTCATCAAACTCATGCTTGGAGTCTTTGAAATCTGGTTAAGGACAAAGAGCAGGTGTATACACTAAGGAGGCAAAGAAATTTAAGAGCACTGAGGGATCAGTTCTCAAGAAAACTGAAAGAAAAAAAGATGTTAATACTGGATGCGGGGAGAGAATTATAAATGCTCTGACTACTAAATTAAAAAAAAAAGAATGAATGAAAAAATATCAGTCAATTCCAACCCATGCACTTACTTTCCCATTCTCTGCAAAAATCCTTGTGAGAATTCTCTGCAGGCTTATTGAAAGTATCTTTGATGAAAATATAGGATGTCAAATTCATGGTGTTCTATGGCAGATCACATCTTCATAATCACACAATTGATTGAAAGGTGAAGATAATTTTTTGTTTTACTTTTTTTTTGTTTAGTGTTTGTTGGCACAGGCTTAAAGGTTCTCCTCTAACAAGACAGTCTATATCTCCAACATGTGAAAATAATGCAAGATTCCTTTAAAGAGATAATTGAATTGTCAAAAGTTAAAGTTAAAGCCTCCTTCCTGTTACTAATCAACAAAATTCTTCAGGAAATGCTCCCCATAGGAGGGGTGGCTTAGGTGTTTTAGCAGAGAGGTGTGTTATACGAAAACAAAATACCTCAATTCCTTTTTCAAGGACACAACAATGGAAAAAATGTTGAATGATCCTGTGATTATGAATCTGTAACAAGGTTCTGTTTCCAAAAAAAGAAAATGATAAATGTTGGAGATTGTGGGAAAATTGAAATAGTAATGCATTGTTGGTAGACTTGTAAACTGATCCAACCATTCTGGAGAGCAATTTGAAACTATACCAAAGGGCAATAAAACTGTGCATACCCTTTGATCCAGCAATACCACTTCTAGGTCTGTATCCCAAAGAGATCATAAAAAATGGGAAAGGGTCCCACATGAACAAAAATATTTATAGCAGTTCTTTTTGTGGTGGCAATGAATTGGAAATTGAGAGAATGCCTATCAACTGGGGAATGGCTGAACAAGTTGTAGTGTATGAATGTAATGGAATACTATTGTGCTATAAGAAATGATGAACAGATTTCAGAAAAACCTGGGAAGACTTATATGAACTGATACTGAATGAAGTGAGTAGAGCCAGGAGAACATTATACACAGTAACAGCCACATTGTTCAATGACCAACTTTGACAGATTTCTCAGCAATACAGTAATCAAAGACAATTCCAAAAAACTCATGATGGAAAACACTATCCACATCCAGAGTAAGAACTAGAGTCTGAATGCAGGCTAAAGCATGCTATTTTTCTCCTTTTTTCTTTCTCATGCTTTTTTCCTTTTGTTCTAATTCTTCTTTCACAACACAACTTATGTGGAAATATGTCTAATATGATTGTGCATGTATAACCTTATCAGATTGCATGCTGTCTTGGGGGGGAGGGGACAGAGGAGGAAAATTTGGAACTCAAAATCCTATAAAAGTTAATATTGAAAACTAAAAATTTACTAATTAATTTTAAAAAATAAGGGTCCAATTCATTTGCAGACCTCATCAGCTTGCTCAGCTGATGCAATATTTCCAGGGAACTGACTTTTGGGAGAATCAGGAGGGAAATGCTTTGGAAATACTATGGAGCTTACCTAGACATTTTGAAACCAATTCCTTGAAGAGACTAACCACGTGTTGAAGAAGAAGCCCTCTGCTAGAAGCATTCAAAAAGGCCTGTCAGATTCCCTCTTTTGCTGTTGAGGGTTCTCAGGGGCTTTTTCTCTTCTCAAGGTATCTGTCTTACACTGGGTCTGGAACCCAGATTCTGAAATGCCAGAATACCAAAGTCTGAAGTCTTTTGAAGTCACAAGACCACAGAGGGTCTACTCCCTTCAACTGGGATGGAAAAGAACAAATGATAAGGCCAAGAACCAGATCTGTTTCTCTGTGCCCTGTGGTCTTAAAGGGGAGAAGGTTCCAAGGCCTTTCTCTTCCCTCCCTACATGGCTTCTTACCAGATGCTATAAGGATCAAGAGTAAATGAGGCCAGAGAGTTTGTACCTGAAGTTGCTACACCAGGTCAAAGAGCCTTTCCTTCACCACAAGGTTAGCTAATTGGAATCAATTACCTGGTGTCCACCCATGCCACACAGTCTCTTCAAGGCACTCCCCATGGATGATGTCATGATTCTCCCAAAAGCAAGCTCTCTAGGGTCTTCCACATGGAGAAGTTGCATCAACTAAGCCAGCTGATAGGGATTCGCATGAATGCCAGACCCCATGAATTACCAAAAAAGGGACACAGTTCTCCAGGGTGTTTGCTACAGTAATGAAAGATAACCAGTGTAAAGTCTAAATGGAAGAGGGATTCACCTCAGATAGCGCAGAACTCTGTCGTGATTTCTCATCTCTAGGAGATTTTTATATGAGGAAACAGGTGCACACATCTCTTTTTCTTCCACCATTGAGGGATGCTTTCAGTTTCCTACCTGAGATACAGGAAACAGAGAGAACTATTATAGTCAAACTGAAGTTCCCAATCCACCTTATGGGAGAGAGCAGCTGACTTTGGAAAAAGACTCCTGGTCATGATAGGTGATTCTGTCGGCAGTATCTGGTGCCAGCAGTGGAGAGACTGAGAAAAGACTATGGGCATTGATTGCCATTGTTCAGAGAAAGTCCAAGGCTTCACTGTTCAGACCCAGTGCTAAAACCAGTGCTGAAGAAGCAAGCAGACTCAAAGTAGAAACAGAGCTAGAGGAGAACCTAACTTACTGGAGATAGTTATCAAGGAACCTTTTATGGTAGGAAGTCAGACCTCTCTCCCCATATTTCTCTTATTTTCCTGGTTTAAAAATGAAGTCCAGAGTGACTTTAGGACCTTTCTCCAAATACATCAAAGAGCAGGGAAGGTTGTTTGGAGGAATCTCAGGAGACAATGGGGAAGAAGGCTACAGGTGGTATTTAACCAGTTTACTTTTTACTTTTACCATACCTAATAAACTTCATGGCTACAGTTAAGTTATTGTCTATTGTTAAGATCACCTATTAGAGAAAGAAAAGTTCAAACATGGGGAAAGGGCAGAGCCATGAATTTTTCCTATTTTTAAAGTAATTATGAGCAACATGCCAGCCACCTTTTGTCTAAATTCAGAATCAGGCCAGTAAGGGGTTTTAATTGCCCCAGGTATGGCAAAAGTCTGAGATGACTGGTGGTTTGAGAATGACTCCACCTGGTGGATATCTTATGTTACACTCCTTCCCTGGATAATTAATATAGTGACAAATTGCCTTTCCATAGGTTTCAGGAAGGTGGCATTCAGCTGATGTGGATAGCTAATGCGACTGCAGTACTTCAAGTGTCATATGTGTACACTCAATGTATCATATATAGGTATCACAATGGTAAAGACCTCCAGATTTTTTTATTCTCACACAGCCTAATTATCCACACACTTAACACCAAGTGGATGAAGAATATATATGCTTAATAAATGTTTGCTCCCTTCCTTTTAGGATATTAATGTGTACATAAAAGGTGCTTAAAATAGTAGCAGCACATAATAGGTGCTTATAAATGTTGATTGATTGGTACTGTGTGCTGGGCACTGTGCTAAGTGCTAGAGATACAAAAAGAGGTAAAAGACAGTCCTTGTCCTAAGGAGCTTACAATTTTGTTAGTGCTATGTAGTGTTAAATGACAGTAAATGAAGATTTTAAATTATATAACCTCCTTAACCCTCAAATCAATGGGTAGACCAATGGTGGGTATAATTGAGCTGCAGCATGTGGAGCAGTAGAGACATGAATTTGAAGTCAAAGAATCTTAGTTCCATTGCTTATTACCTGTGTGACCTTGGACAAATTGCTTAAAATATCAAGGCCTCAGTTTCCTCATCTGCAACATGAGGGGATTAGACTGAGTGACCTCTAAGGCTTTTTCCAGTTCTAGCTACATGATCCTATTTTTTGACTTCCCTGCAACCTCCATAAAATACAGTCCTCCATGGTTTTCCAGGTCAAAATCCCTTATTTTTCTCCCTTCAAAATCTTGATGCTATCGTCACCCATTTCACTTTTAAGATGTTTTCCAGTCTTGAATCTCCTGCCCCCTATTCTATCACTACTCATACATTGCCAAATCTAACCTTAGGATGCCTCAACTTCTGCCTTCTCCTCTAATATTCACAAGTTAGCGAATGATGCTAGTGGTAAGTTACACAACCATGCGGAAAAGGTCCAAATTCATGCCATCTAATCCTTGCTGCATGGCAATCCTTTTCCTCTTCCCTAACTGACTCCTTTTTACACTCTCCATAGCATCTGTTCCAAACCTCTTCTCTCCTCAAGTATCTCTTCTACACCATCTCTTCCCCCATCACTCTCAGTGGAGGAGGTCATTATATAGCAGTTCCTTTATTTCCTACTTTTACCTCTGAAGTCCCCACCCAACATCATCTCTCACTCTCCCTCCTTTGTTCCAATGTTAAAACGAGATACGGTCCTTAACCTTGCCAAAACCTCTCTGTCTGTGCCCTTGCTCCCACTTCCTCTCATCTCCTCCACTAGTTTACCCTTCAATCATCCCTTCTCTCTTTATAATTTTCAATCTGTCTTTGTTCATGTGCTTTCCCCTACTACCTATAAACATGCCTAGATCTTCATTTAAAAAACCAAACAAACCTATACTGCATTGCTCCTTTAGGAAATATCTTAGATCTCTCCTCCTTTCCATGGCCAAACTGCTATGAAAAAAAAAACTATAATAATTTCTTCCACTTCTTTACCTCCTTACTTTTCAACTTTTTGTAAGCTAAGTTTAGATCCCACCTCAACTGAAACTGCTCTTTCCAAGGTGACCAACAACTGCTCATCTATTAAATAATTCAATGGCTTTTTCTCAGTCCTCATCTTTATCAACCTCTCCATGGCATTTGGCACTATTGACTACTCCCTTCTCCTAAACATTCTCTCCTACTTGGGTTCTTATGGCCACATCCTCAAAAAGAACTCTTTCTGCCTATTAGACCTCTTCTTCTCAGTTTCCTTACTACCTTAAAATATACCCATCTTCCCTATCTTTATAAATCTGCATTAGTGAAGGTGTGTGTGTATGTGGGGGACTAGGGAGTCCCAGATTCTTTTTACATTTGCTAGATTCTCTTCCCTCTGTCAGCCAAACTCCAGAAAAAGTTGTCTACACTTTTTACTTCCTCTTTTTCTCTTCTCACTCCTCAACCCTTTGCAGTCTGGCTTCTGATCTCATTTTTCAAGTGGAACGACTTTCTCTAAAATTACCAGTGATCTCTTACTTGCCAAATCTAGTGTTCTTTTCTCAGTCCTTAACCTGCTCAGCCTATCCACCGCGTTTGACACTACTGATTACCTTTTGCCCCTGGACACAACTCTTTGTATTCTGGGTTTTCATGTTCACCTCCTACCTGTCTGACTGCTTTTTCTCAGCCTCCTGACTGACTCGTCATCCGTACCACACACCCTAACCAAAGGTTTTCCCAAACTTTGGTCCTAGTCCTCTTCCCCACACTCCCTTTGTATTTGTATCACCAGCACCCAGCGTGATGTCTGGCGCACAATAGATGTTTACTAAATACTTGTTAACGATTTGATTGATTGATTCTTCTTCATGATGAATATTTTGGTTGCTGTGAATCACAAAACTCTCTACCAACGCATGTCGGGATTACGATCTTCACTGCTAAGTGAAGCAGCCTCATTGATAACCCACTCCCCCAAGGCTCTTCCCTTAGTGCTCTTTTCTCTCCAGCCCTTGTGATCTCATCAACTCCCACGAACTCTAGGATAATTGCTATACGGATGGTTCCCAAATTTATATATCCAGCTCCAATCTCTCAGAGTGTAGGATTGAGCTCTAGTCTTGCATTACCAGCTGCCCTCTGGCATCTCCTTCTGTATTTCCCATAGGCATCTCAAACTCAACAAGTCCAAAATGGAGCTCATTATCTTTCCTCCAGACCCACTCCTGACTTCCTATGACTGCTGAGCGTTTCACCATGCTGCCAGTCTCCTCAGTGTTTCGCTCTGGAGTCAGCCCCCCAAAACAATCACATGCCCGGTCTTATTTATTTTACTTTCACAACATCTTTCCCATTTGTCCTTTTCTCTCCATTCACATGGCTACCACCCTACTTCAGACCTTCCTCACCTCTCATCTACAATAACCTCCTTGTTGGTTTCTCTGTTTCCAGTCTCTTCCCTTTTCCAATCCCTCCTCCAAAAAGCTGCCAAATGCATTCTCCCAAGACATAGCCTGACCATGTTACTCTCCTGCTCAGGAATATTTAGCGGCTCCCTACTACCTCTAGAATACAACACAAACTCTTTGCCAGGCACTTCAAGCTCTTCATAATCTGGCTCTCACCTTCTTTTTCAGATTTATTATATAGTACTCCCTGGAAAAGATCTACACAAGCTGTCATAACAGTTTTCTCCTTCAAGGATAGTGAAACCACCACTTGGACCCTAACATCACAGTCCCTGAAGTGCTTACAGAAGATGGAGAAATAGCACTAAATATTGGAAAAGCGGCCTGATTAGACAATGTTTATGTAGAGAGATATATGTGCTGAACATATTACAATTGTGAAGAAATTTATTTATAAGGACTAAATTACAAGATAACTAAAGGAGGAGAATATACCAAAGGAGAAAATGTCAGACCTTATTGATCCCCGCCAAAAGAAGACTGAGAGAACATCAACAACTACTGACTTACATGCTTACTTTACCATTTACACAAAATCTTTATGGGAGGCACTAATGTATAGATTGAAGGCATCCTGGATGAGGACATTAAGAAGGAACAAGCAGGCTTTACTAAGCAAAATTCAATGCTGCACCAAGTTTTTAACATCTCACAGTTGACAGCCACATAGAGAGAGATCTTAAACATATCATAAGATCCTTTTGTGCAAGCATAAATTAATTGATTATTTATTAATTATTTTTATCAATTATTAATTAATAATAATAAATAAATTATTTCTTGATTGTGAAAAAAAAGTATGTGGTTCAGAACAAAATCTCACCTTCTAGGTTCTTTTACAACAAGGTTTCTCCCATCCTTACATCAAGATCATGGAAGATATAACAACATCAATAACCCTGTTCAATAACCCTCAGATAATAAAATCAGGCAAGGCCTAAAATTGGGAGATGTATGCTTGCCAAAATTATTCACCTCTATGATGGATGTCCAGTGAAGGGCCCAGGTCAAGAAGAGCTTCCCAATGGATAGTGAGGACCTCCAGGTTGTACCATCTGTGGGTGACATTATGTTGATTGCATCAAATCCCAACACATTGGAGAGACTCTTGGAAGAAATATGTTAGAGTTCAAAGGAGCCCATTTTCTCCATTCACACAGGAAAGAGCCAATGGATGAAGAATATCTGTGTCTTAGATTTTAACATGCATCTTTCTGAACATCCAGTAGAGATCATCCAGCAGTATGTCTATCTAGAGTAGTCAAGTCAAGCTAAGTCAGCAGGCATTTGTTAAGCAATTACAATATACCAGGCACTTTTCTAAGCACTGGGAAGACAAATATGAGAAGAAACAGTCCCTGTCCACAAGGAGTTTACATTCCACATGAAGGAAATTTTTAATTTTTTACTTCATTTTATTATTTGGGACTCAGGGCCATTCCTTCTGCAAATTTTGATCAATTAAAAGTTTACTTTAACCTTAACGTTACCTGGACAAAATCTGATTCATAAAATAAGGGAAGATTGTTTGACATTCTTCAAATAGAAGCTAAAGGAGAACCAAAGTGATTTTGTTATTTGTTGGTTCCCCTAGTTAATTGTGGAAGGAAAGATTTCCCTGACAGGGTGTCTTCTTGATGTTTTTGTGACATGTAAATCTTTCCCCTCAGTTAGCCTATTTGTGAACCCTCTAAATATAGTTTCATCTGGAACCTGACCTAGTTTACCTATAGAGTTTGTTTGATGTGATTTGTTTCCTTAAAGGATATACGACATTATGACTTTTCTTAACTAAGTTTGCTCAACTTTTATGATATTGAAGGCAGTATGCTATGATGGATCTACCTTTTCTTTAACTTTTATGGCCTAAAAGAACTGCACAAGATTGCAATATGTAAAATAATTCTCTGTCACTGATACAATTTTGCCTGAGAGGACTTACTGAAATCTCAGTGGTGATTCAGATTTTCTCTGAGACCTGAACCAATGCTTGAACATAATAGTAACACCTAGGTTTTTACTTCTATAATTTCTGTGTTGTGGTGAATAAAATTTAGCAGCAGTTACCTACCACATGAACTCAGAGAGGAGATAATTCTCCTGTAACAATTCTAATGGAAGAAGAATTAGTTGGGTGTTCCTTCCCACTTTATAGATAGAGTACAACCTACCCATGCTTGCCCATCCCTTGTGACTTCCCTCCACATCTTCCTAAAAGGAAGCACATAGCAAATCCAGAACTGGATCTCTTTGCCTTGAGTTCCCTCATCTACCCCTAGATTACCGTTTTCTTTACAATTTGTTTTTGCTCATGTTGCAGCACACTAGTAGAAGGTAAGGTCCTTGAGGGCCAGAACTATTTCCTCTTATTATTTTTTTTTTGTATCTCCAGTGGCTAGCATAGTGCAGACTCTTAATAAGTGTTTGATGAATTGAATTGAGAAGTGTATCTTTCCATATCATCCCTTGCATCTCTCCATTTCATTCTATTCACATGGCCTCTTTCCTAATTCAAAGCCTACATCCCCTCTCCCCTGGATTGTTGTAATAGTCTTTTAAATAGTCTCCCTGCTTCCATTCTCTCCTCTCTCCAATCAACCCTCCCCAGAACTGCCAGACTGATCTTCACTGAACGTGTCACTCACCCCTTTTCCATCCCCCTCCTCTGTGCCTTTGAATAAGTGTCATTCCTACATGTTTGGCATGCACTCTCTCCTTATTTCTGCCTCATGGTATTTCTAGCTTTTATAAGCTACACCTCAGCTGGCCCCCTCTTAGAAGGAGGCTTTTCTGATTCCCATTGCTCAGTTGTTACCACTCTCTTCCTCTTCAAATAACTTTGTACTCTTTGTACGCACATTGTATTTGCTTGTCTGTGTACTTGTTTTGTCTCCTGAGTAGAATGTGAACTCCTGGAGAGTAAAAACTCCTTTTGTTTTTGTCTATGAATCCCCTGAGCTCAACATAGTGAATTGTACCTAGTACACATGTTAATTGGATATGTTAATAAATACTTGTTGAATGAAACGGAAGCAGTGTGGTATTAGGGAAATTCATAGTCAGAAGAATGGATTTTGCATTATGCATTATGGTTTTGCCATATACAACCTTTGCAATGACAGACAATTTTTTTTCAAACCACTTTGAATCTCAGTTTCCTCATTTATAAGATGGGAATTATGATACTTGCCTCATCTACAGGGCTCATTTGAGAAAAGTGCTCTGTTAAACCAGAGGTACTATGAACATGTTGGTTGTTATTATTTTTAAAATCTCCATTCTTTTTGAAGTATACCATCATTGGGGAAAAAATAATTTCCAATGCCAAACTCCACAAAATCAGGAATTCTTACTTTATCATTTTATCCCATGTGTGATCACAAACAATTTTCTTCCCTTCCACATCCCTCAATTTTCTCAGTAAAATGAGAGGTTTGGAGTAAAATCTCTCCGACTCTGTAAAAAGTTGGTTCATCCCTTATTAATAAATGAGTTTCTGCACAGCCCCAAGTTAAAGGATTTGTAGACTATGTAACCTTTAGAAGAGAAGTGTTCTTCTCTTAATGAAGTCCATAGAGTGGCTCCTTGGTTCCCACTGCTTCCAACGACTAGGAAACAAAGGCAGAGGGGGAGCTTTGTCCTCTCCCCCTCTACCCCCCACAGGGCATGCCACTTAATCCCCTCTCCTCTCCCGGCCTCTCCTTTCAGCCCGCACTGGGAATGAGCTCTGTGCAAGATGCGGATTTAGAAATCAAAACCTCTCCCTGCCAACCTTTGTAAAGTCAAAGCCCCTGCTTGAGTCTTTGCACGGGTTTGGGGGAAAGCACATTCAAAGAGAGCAGTTTGAATTCGAACTGTTGTACAGAAAATAAGCCTACCAAGAATTTGCAGAGATCCTCAGCCACAGTCCTGATGCACTGTGTTACTCATTTGAGTAGTCTGGCCCCAGACTTGGAGCATGAATCCAAGAGGGTTCCAAAAGATTGGCTCCAGTTGTAAATCTGGACAGGTTCAGTCTTTTAATAGAAAAGTGTCGTGGGTTGTAACTCTCCTCAAATGATGTTAGCTCAGGAGGCAGGAGGAAGAGAGCTGGGCTGCAGGGCAGGAAGATACTGAGTGCTTTTCGAGTAATCCTCCAAGCTCTTGTCCAGCAGCCCATCCTGTGGCATTCCTGCAACTTTCAACAACTCCTCATCAGGCAGTGCTGCATAATGGTTAGGGCACTGAACTTGGATACTGGAAGATACGGGATCAAATCCCGTTTTAGGCATCTGCACTAGCTGTATGACCTTCGGTAAGTCATTTAATTGTTTTAATAAAAAATTACAGTCAGAATCCACTAATTATTAGCATGGGAGTTTTGACCTGCTCTGTTTCCAATCTCAGTGCTTTTCTCCTCCCTAGGCAGGTTGGGAAGAAGGCATCCCCCATCTCCTGAGGGCTTATCATATTGATGCTAAACTTACTATGAACATACCTCAGCTTAGCCTACTGCCACTCAGAACACCAGAGTTGAAGTGATCTGCCAGCCTCAGCCTGCCTGGTAAGAACTAGAGCTGTGTGCTACCATGCCTGACCAAGTCATGTCACCTTTCTTAGTTTTAATTTCCTCACTTATAAAATGGAAAAATTAACGACACCTCCCACACAGGATTGTTGTGAGCATCAAATGAGGTAATATTTTAAAGCACATAGAAATTATCATTACAATTTAGATCTCTACCAGCGGTAAACTCTGTGATCAATCCTAAGACTTGTAGCTTTCTTTCTATCCCTATTACAGAACATAGGATCATTTGCAGGTGTTTGATAAAGGTTTATGGAATTGAATATCCAAGTTGCTACTATTGTTTTTTAAATGAAATGTGGGACACAGGAGGGTGTGTGCGAATTAAATTTTCTGGAGGAAGGAAAAAAAAACTAGATGCTTTCTGAGGTCCTTCCTAACACTAGGCATCTATGATTCTGGTTTTAAACAAACAAACAAAACAAGATTTGCTGGAATGTGCAGCTGACTCTTGGGTATATTTATGAACCCACACAAAAATAAACACATGATGAAGCACCTGCTGGTTTTGATAAAGCCATGGTGGCTTTCTGCCCTTCGGTATGGATAGAACAACTTTCTTGTTTGCCAGAAAGGGAATTTGGAGAGAAATGCAATCTTCACAAATATTTTCCACATGGTTAGTGGACCCACTTTGCTTAGAGTTCACTGATGTGGGATTGTTTTTGATAACCTTTAATTTAATCCTATTTACATACTATCTCCTCAACATCTGGGTTAACAGGTACCTCTGGGCTTTCTAAAATCATCCAGGATGTTATACAGGAAAATTGTCCAGGGCTGGAAAAAGACAGATGGTCCCAAATGAGGCAACTACATTTTTCTACCACGAGAAAATTCAAGAACACAGATTTGCTTGGTATTTGCATGAATTTGCATGTTGATTTCAGCAATTTTACATGTGATGTCAGGGGAAAAAAGAGACCTAACTTTGAAAATGTAAAGGCAATTCAAATAACTTAGTCTACTACAACTGAATTAGTGTGTTCTAATGGAACAAAACTAATGGAAGTCAGTGAATTACTAGACCAGGACCTATCTTATATTGCCAGACTCCAAATTGCAGCTGTCATGCAAAACAAATGCCAACATTCCAAAATTCATTTGGAACTCAGGAACAGATAACTTTTTTTTACATCTGCCATCAAATAAGCCTGACACCAATCTACTATCCCCTTCAAGTGACTCCTCAATCTCAGTCATCTAGTCTCAATGCCTTACTGTAGATGCAAGCATGATACTTCCTCCCACACCTGAGCCCTTATGCTAATTAGTAACTCCTCTAATTCTCCAGCCCCACTCCAGTATGAAGCATACCTTTCCTAGACCATTCTCTTTGTAATCTGCCTCTTTTGAGACAAACTATCCTATATCTTTTCAACCAACACTCCTTCCATCTCCTTAATTTAATGGAAACCTGGCTCTCCAGTGAGAACATCATGCCCTTCATGACCTTCTCCTGGCGGCCATTCCTTCTCCAGTTGTTCCAAACTTGCAGCTCCAGTAGGAGAAGTGGGTACTCCTTGCTTCATTTCCAAATGTTGTTTCCATTTATCGCTGAACTATTTGTCTGGGCTTATCCATCACTGACCTTTCTTTTTTCAAAACCTACGTAGTCCCCTTGCAAACCACCATCTCATCATCTTTGTTCTTGTTATCTATTTATTTTTAGATCACTCTCCCAGTTTTCTCAATGGCTTTAATTAGTTCCTGGTCTTCCTTTCCACACCATTTCTTGCCATCAGGTACTTACATTCATGTCGGTGGCCCTTTTAGCAATCTGACCTCTCAATTCTGCCGCCACTTCAATTCCAACAACTACTTTCTCTTTCTCACTTCAATTACACATCAATGTGGTCAAATCTGAATTTTCCAATTCTACTCTTTAGGCACAATCTCCTTTCTTTTCATGTATTCCACTCTCTGAATTAAACTAAATTTACTCTTCACCCTTATTAGGATCTTTGATCCCCCAACTCATCCAATTTTGAGAGTCTGTATCATAAACTCTAACTTCACTTGCCTGTACACCCAGCCCTGAACCCATCATATAACATTACTCTAGCTATTACCCTAGACTCTCTGGCCCCTGGAACTTCCACTCTTCTTGACCCCAAATTCTCATTCCTAGGTCAAATTCCCTTGTCCAGTTTTTTTTCCTGCTTTTATTCTCAGGCTCCTGAATGTCATTGAAAAGTGTCAAGAAATTAATCCTTAATAGGATAGCCTCATCCATCACAAAGATTCATCATCTCCAATAGGTTACTTTCCATTCTTGCTACTTGACAATTCTCCTATTTTGCCTCTGTTGAGTCCAATCTCATTCCTCACAGTGACCATTCCAGACCTTTTCTTCTATTCCTTCACTACCATCCATAATACAGTGCCACACACTAATTCCATGAGAAGGTATTCAGCATATACTCTCTCAGTTCCCATTGTCCATTCTTCAGACTTTTGCAGCACCACTATCCTTTACTTTCTACTTGTCATAAAAGAGGTTAATCCCTCCTGTGCCCTTGATCCCATTCCTTCCCTCTAGCTTCTTCCAGGACTTTACTTCAGTTGTCATCCTTCTCTCTTAGCATCTGCCACCCCTCATTGCCCACCAGCTTTCCTACCTACTTAGAAATATGTTTAGATCTCCCAAACCCACCAAAAGTTTCCCCTGACCCTTCTATCCCATCAAGCTACCATGTCATTTTCCTCCTTCCTTTGACAGCTAACCTTCTTTTAAAAATCTGGGAGAGCACTTAGGAGTCATTTTAACCCTATCCTTTCATTTTAAAGAGGAGGAAACTGAAGTCCAGAACGGAGATTATTAGCCTTGTGACTGTGATTTTTGCATTTAGATATTTGTGTATGTCCTCTCTTTGCTAGAATATAAACTCCTTGAAAACAGGGAGAATGACTCACTTTGTGTCTTCCAAATACCCAGCATAATGCTTTAGACATAGAAGTGCTTAATAAATCATTAAATGATGGATAATGACTTGAAATCAAGAAATCTGGCTTCTAGACTAAGCTCTGCCACTACCTTTGTGTGAACCTGGTAAATCCCGACCTGTCTCTAGGCCTCAGTTTCCTTATTTGTAAAATGAGGTGGCTGGATTGTAGTTGCCTGTGTGTTGTCTCCCTCATTAGACTATGAACTCTTAGAGAGCAAGTGTTATCTTTTGCCTGTCTTTGTATCCCTGGCACTGAGCACAGTACCTGGCATATAGTGGGTATTTTGTAGATGCCAGTTGACCTTTGCCTAAAGACTTGTAGTAAGGAGGAACCCACCTCAGGGGTACCCAAAGGAGATACATTTGGTGGCAGTCACTCTACTATTATCAAATAGCTCTTATCCTTAGGAAGTTTATCCTTACTCCAAGCCCAATTTTGCCTCCATGGAACATCCTCTCATTTACTGTAGTTCACTCTCTGGGGCTTACAGAGCAAATCTAACCTCTCTAATCCCTCTGTAAGACAACCTTCCCATGACCTATCATGCTTCCCTTTGTTTTGTGTTTCCAAGATCATTTCTTAGTAAGCGGTAATGCTAGGATTGTAATTCAGTTCAAACATTCTTTCTATCACATAACACATCCTAGATTAGACACAAATGGGAGGAAATTAAGATCAGGAAGTGGAATTTCAGAATACAAGATAATGGCATGGTGAGCTCTGAAGTATGACTACCATCCCTGTGGGTGACTCAAGTGAAGTAAAGAGAAAAAAAATCACAGAAGTTGAAGGGGTTAACAAAGGAGTAGGAGGAGACCAGATTGTGTTTGAGGAGGTACCGAAGTATACACTGAAGTCTTCAATTCTGAAGACAGGGCTAGAAGTAGAGGTGAAGTATATGAGTCAAGTTCTGAATTTCTTGAGAAAGTAGATCAATATATTACAGAATCTAAAATCAGACATAGGGATTAGGGAGAAATAGGGCTAATCTGGAGGGGGACGAGAGGTCATGGAGAGGTAAGTGGGGAAGGAGTTTTCTTTTAGGAGGCTACAACTCTAAATCACAAGGATTAAGAGGGCAGCAGGTAGGAGCATGTCAGCCATAAAATGTCACTATCTATAACTTCTCACTTTAAACACTGAGAGTAAGGGCCAGAGGTCTGGAAACATTTAGGTTGGGTGTCAGGCTCAATAAATACCTGGTGATCAACTCCCCAGGGCCAGGATAAACTCACATTCCAATTCCCCAGCCTTATCCCAGGCATCAGGAGATGAAGCAATTTATTTATTCGTACATATTAAGGTGGGAAACAGGGATATCAAGCACTATGCTAAGTTTTGGAAATGTAGGTAAAGGACAAAACAAAACAAAACACATACCCTTCCCTTGAACAAGTTTATACTTACTTCACTGAGCACTTGGGGCTGAAGTCCATAAAAGGAGACCATTAGGCTAAACTTTCAGCCCACTGTCTCCTTTCACATTTGGTGGCATTTTTAAAAATATAGGGCAATGATTTCACCTGTGTAGAGATCTTTCAATGTTGAAAATTTCTTCACTAGTGTCATTAATCAACTTATCTGGGATTTATGATCTTAAAGTTATTGGCTGGAGTTCTGAGAGGTTAAGTAACTTGCTCATAGGCAGGACTTGAACTCAAGTCTTCCTAACTCCAAGTTGCCTTCTGCCCTTTCCCCCATTGCTATATCATGGGACTTCTCAGTAAGAAATTATGGGCAAGTCATGCATGAGTAACTTCTGCAAAAAGTTCAGCCCTGAGGAAGTAGAATTTCATGATACATGCTCTGTTTAATTTATTTTGGCACAAGAGTCAACTATCTTTAATTCAGGTCAGTGATAAAAAAGGAAATACTTTTATTTTTCAAACTGTTTTAACGGAATCCTAAAAAATAAAATGTGCAATGTGGAGGAGGAACAATCGTTCTCGGACCCAGCTTCCTGGAGAGCAGAGAAGTAACACCTCACAAAGGGGAGAGCAAACACACAGAGGAAGAAAATTGGACTTGTCCTACTGCTTTGATGACTCTTTGTTTTCATCACTGTAGATACTCTTTTCAATGATACAGGTTGCGACTCACCCAGGCTTGCCTATCTTGTGTGACTCTTGTCTGTGTCCTCTCATAGAGGGAGAGACACAGAGTCTACTCAGCATGTTGAGCATGAGAGAACTTCCTCTAGTTCTCAGGAATTAATCATACTGTGTAAGTATGATGGGAAGGAGGGCATTAGAACCAAAAATGTCAGAACTGAAAGAGACCTCAGAGATCACCCACCTCCTTTATTGTACAGAGGATAAATGACTTGTTCATGGTTATATAGCAAGTAAGACCAGTAATGGGTACTATGTTGTTCTTATCCAACTCTTTGGGACCCTGTTTTGGAGTTTTCTTGGCAAAGATATTATAGTGGTTTGCCGTTTCCTTCTCCAGCTCATCTTACAGATGAGGGAACTAAAGCAGACAAGGTTAAATGATTTGCCCAGGGTCACATAGCTTGTAAGTGCTTGAGGCCAGATGGTCTGACCCTCTGTCTACTGTGCCACCTAACAGCCCTGTAATGAATGGGTACTAGGCCTTGACTACCAGTCCAAGGCACTCTCCAGGGTACCATGCAGCCTCCAAAGATCTGACTTCTATTTTTCAAAAAGATTATAAATTCCTTGAAGGTAGCTTCTTATGCAAGGCATTTTCTTGTACATTTCGAACTTGATGGCTCAAATTTCACAAGAATTTATCATAAGGATTTAAGTGTTTCATTTTATTGCTTTTCCCTTGCCTTATGAATCCTATCCCAAGCTTCAGTGGACCCATATCAGTGCTGCCTTAGCTTGAAGACTGCCAAATCAAGCCTCAGCCTAATTCTTAGAGGAGAGCCTTAAGCCCACCTCTGTCTCTGGCTAATTATGTTTTTCTAAGCTTCCCTCTTTTAAGCTTCTCATGGGAAAGATATCCCAAGATTTAGAGCTGAAAGCACCTTGAACATAGCAGAGTCCACCCCTTCCTCTCTGGATCCCTTGCCTAATTCACAGTGAGCTTCCCTTGCCTCTTTCTGGTGCATTAATCTGATCTTATCAGCCATTGTAATTATCTGTGTTTGTGTCTTTTCCTTTAATAAAACACAAAAGCTCTTATGAAGGTAGCAGGCAGACAAACTTGGTGTCTCCTCTAAGGCCATGAATTACAGTTCGTGTGTGATAAGAGCTTTTAGAAATGTTGATTGGCTTGAATGGAATTAAAACTAATTTAGCTGGCCCCACCTAAGGCAAAGAGATTACTGTCAGACAGAGTTCGGGGGATTGTTTGAATCCAGCTGGAAGCTGAGATGCTTAGGCCTGTGAAATGAGAGAATCAGGTGAGATGGTGAGAGAAGCAGATCTCTGTGAGATCCTGGAAGGCCAGGCCACAAGGTTTATCCTGTGATTGGAAGCCTGCAGCAACATTTCACTCTGTAAATCTCTCCTTGGCAGCTCCAAGAGCCAAGCCAGAAGCTCTGAGCAGCGGCGCTCACAAGCTCATTCCACTGCTGGCCTTACCCAGGTGACTGCAAAAATAGGAGCTCACTTTCTTACCCTTTCTATCAGCTGGGCAAACCCCCCCAAAATCTGCTGTCCTCATTTGTAGATAAGAATCATTTTGTTTTAAGGAGACACTGCTCAAGAGCCAGGAAGACTATATATACAATGTAAATGAGAAGAACCCCCAGACTAAACTTATTCTGTAAGTGACCAGGTTTGGCCTCAAAATTGGGCTAAGGAAGGGCAGCTCCCTCCCTTCACTGCAGAGGTGGGGAGGGGGGTATTCTTTGGGGAGAAGGGACTATAGATATGGAATATTGCTTATACAGTCAGGCATGGTTGTTCAGTTTTGCTGAATCTCTTTATTTTTTTCTTTTTTAAAAACCTTTTGTTATGATAGATGCTTCTTTCAGTAGGTGGAAAGAGGAAGGGATGTATTAGGAAATGAAAGTGATATAAAAATACAAGACATTAATATGTTTTAAAATAATTTTTAAAAAAACACTGCTTTGGGGGAGGGAGTTCTAAAACTGACTCTAATGTAAAACCAAAAGGTGATGTTAAAACCTATTAAAGAAAAAAAATGCTAATCTAAAAAAATAAAAATTTCAACTGTTATTGAAATTCTTCTTAGGGCACAGTTATTGTTGACAGCCCTGACTTCTGTTTTCAAAAAACTTTCAGGAAATATTCAGGTTTCTTGATGATAACTGAGAATAAGCACCAGTTATTTTTTTTAAAACAATAACTGGGAATAAATACTAGGTATTTTTTTAAAACAATGGCTAGGAATAAGCACCACATATTTTTAAAAAATACACAAAAAATGAGTTTATTTTTCTTCTCAGAATATTATCTTAGGACAATACATTTGGCCTAGAAAATGCAAGGGGAGTGAAAGCTATTTTAAAACCTTCTTCTCCCCCAGTGCCTTGGAAATAACCAATATCCTTAATGCTGCCTCATAATTGGGTCTCAGAGACAGTCATTTTACAGAAGATAAAGTTGAACCTTAATGTTAGAACCTTCCCTCTGTCGATTATCTCCAATTTTTGCTGTAACTATCTTATTTGTACATAGTTGTTCGAATGTTATTTCTCCCATTTGTCTGTGAGCTTCTTGAGAACAGGGACTGATCTTTGCCTTTGTTCCCTTAGAGCTAAGCCTGGCACAGAGTAAAGCTCATTATTTTCTTTTTAATTTATGGAATAAAATAAGCAATCCCATCACATAGCATAATAAAAAATAAATTGTAAATTTTTATTGGCTTTCTGACTGACAGAACCTGAGAGTCAGAGAAAGCAAGAGACATAGAATGCAAGGGTAATAGAACAGGAAGGAACCTCAGCGATTACCTAGGTCAATCTCTGAGTCCCAGAGAGGGCAAGTCCTTGTCTAGAGTCACATAGCTAATTAGTAGGAAAATTTAGGACCATGGCTACCCAGTTTTGTCACTACCTATTTAACCTAAAGCTTCTCTGAACCCAATTTCTTCATTTGTAAAGTGAAGGCACTAGACTAAATGGCCTCCAGTTCTTCTCTGATCCTATGACCATCCTATTGCCTTTCTCTTGCTGTCATCCTGCTTAAATATATGGTACCCAGAACTAAAACACAGCACTCTAGTTGTGTTCCAACCAGAGCAGAGTGCAAAAAAGACTTTTACTTCCCTAGCCCTGGACCCCACATTAGACTTCCCGTAATGCAGGTTCAGACTGTGTTGGCTCATTGGCTTGCCCCCCAAACCCCCGGATCTCTGGTACTATATAAATGTTAATTGTCATGAATTAATGAGTGAATAAATGAATTGAAAACATCTATTAAGCCCTATGTGCCAAGTCTGGTGCTGACACTTCATATCCAAATATAAAAATAAAGATAATCCTTACCCTCAGACTTTATATTCTGTGTAAGGTTAATGATGACCAGAGAAGGAAACTTTAATAAAAAAAGAAAGTCCCAGGCATGGTGAATGGGGACATAAGAGAATAGATTGATATTCCTTTTTCAGGAACAATAGCTGAGCTTACTTTGAGCGTGGTTCTTGGTTTTAGAACTGCAGATGGGAGGGAGCACATGTCTGAGCAGTGGCGGGGCTATGAAGGAGAGATGACTGAAGAGTAGGGAGTAAAGTAAAATATACCCAAGGCCTTCCCGAATTAATGGTGCTGGAGACAGTCACCAATCAGGCCAATGTTGTCTTTCACAAGGAAGTTCTGGAGATGAAACGGTTGAAACTTTGGGAATGGTCCTGTGTGTGGTAAGGCTTTTGGCCTTTTTTTTTTTAACATCTTCCATATTTTGTGCTTATGAAGCTGATGATTTGAACCCAGAGATAAGACTTTATATCCATTCTTGTTAAGTTCTAGTGACAACATAGACTAGTGGATGTGGAGAGATATTTTTAAAGTCAAGACCTGGCTACCAAACTGAATGGGAGGGAGAGGTCAATTTTTCTTGGACTCATCACCCTAACCTGGAGTTGTTCCAGGGAAATCTCCTCAGGTAAAATAATATCTCTTGTGTCCAAGTAATACTTCCCCCAAATGTGGTAACAGAGTTACCAACTTGCATACAAGTATGCATAGCACCAAAGACATCTCAGGTATAGCGAAGCCTTTATTTCACCACACAGAAAATGCATAAAATACAGAGGACTCACAAGAACTCACAAGGAGGATCAGAAATACATAAAACCCACAAATAGCCCTAAAAAGGAATGGAATTTGGGGGTGCTACCAGTGCAACTCTTTGACATTCCAATGAGTCTCTCTTTCCCACAGAGTCCTGCACAGACCATCCAAGACTCATAGTGCTAACCTGTGGTTTAGACTCCCCTCAGAAAGTAAATATACTTGGGCGGGGGGCTGAACAAGCAGCCCCCTTCTCATCAGATCAGAACCATCTGAATGATTCACTGACTCTGTTCTCCTATAGGACATTGGTCAGGAGCTATACAGATTCTTCTTTCTCCAAGAAACATGCTACACCAGGAAGTCCCCTTTTCCCTCTAGAAGATACAATCCCTGAACTCTCAAACTTGGAAAATTTAATACCAAGAATTACTCCCAAAAAATGTACCTTATCTGATAAAAAGTCTGATGGAGACTACAGGATGCCAATTAAGGAATTAAAGATTCCCCCATACACACATATATCCCCAACAGGGGTTGGGGATCACGTATGTTGTCCGTGAACTTCCCTTTCAGGTCAAGAGGGGACATGTGTTTGTATCTGCTCTGTGCTTCTGCAGGAAATTATCAGGGCACTAGTTTCTGCCATCTGTAAAGGTAACAATAATAGTAACTAATATATATATATATATATACTCTTTCCATATCTTATCTCAAGAGAAGAAAGTCTAGTCTCTAGAACTCCCATTTCAGGTCACGTACAAATTTATGTATATGTTTGCCATACTTCTACTACAAATTGCCATCAGGAATTCCTTTTTCCATATTAGATGTCTATATGACATGATTTTCACCAAACTGACAGAATATTTTCTGTTCTGCATCATACGGTAATATATAGAGTAAGAAGTACTGCTTAATATTGAGGTAGCAAGATGGTATCACAGGGCGCATGGAGTTAGGAAGAGCTGAGTTCAAATCCAGTCTCAGGTACTTACTCTGGGCAAGTCGCTTAACTTCTTCCTGCCTCAGTTTCCTCAACTATAAAATGGGGATAAAAAAGCACATACCTTCCAGGGTCATGGTGAGGCTCAAATGAGATAACATTTATAAGGTGTTCAGTACAGTGTCTGGAACATAGTAGGTGCTTAATAAATGCCTGTTTTCTTTCTCTCCTCTTTCCATTTCTCCTCCTACCTGCCTAAATTAGTTTCCCATCGTCATATATCAAATGCTAGTATACACCAGGTGTAGAGTCTGACCCTTGCTATTTCTGACTGTAAGACAGGGTCTCTATCTTTTATGCCACATTGTCTTTTGGGAGCTATTGTTTGTGGGTCACCCTTCAGAATCATTCCCCTCAGCAATGGTAGCTCTGCATATTGAATTTCTACTTTTCTGAGTGGGTCAGGGCATGGTTTGTGGGATGGAGGTATCTTTGCACTTTTCATTCCTAAAAGGCTCTCTGCTCAGTCTCCCAAGATGGAGAGGAGTTGGAATTCTGAGCATACTGTATTGCAATATTGTGTTGGGGCACAGAGCGTCGCTTACTGCTAACTCATGTCAAAACACATATGGTGCTTGCATGCTGAAGTCTGTTGTGAAAAAAACAGTTCCATTCGCCATTTTTTCATGGTAGATAAAATTCCAAACCTGCTAGGGAGAAAAATGAAAAATGACCAGCCAACAGTTTCACTTACGAATGTCAAATCTGTCAAACTTTTTAGTTGTAAAATTCTTTTGAAAGCATCTGGGGTGCTGGCATTAATTCAGCACCTGGTCCCCCTTTAGAGATTCAGAGTTAATTTTCATCTTCCAGATGGAAGAAAGTGTGTTCTTAGAAATGCTGGGAGACATAGGAAAAAAATCCATGCATGGGTATCAAAGGAAGATCACTGTCATCAACCCAATATTGAATCAATCTCTGTAGTATAAAGAGCACTAAATTTGTAGTTTTAGGACACAGGTTTATATGAGATCTGCTACTTAACACCTGTTTGACTTTGTATTACTTCCCCTTTTGGGGGTTTAATTTTCCACATTCATAAGATGAGGGTTACAGAAAATCCACTGATAGGCATAGGCCTCCCAAAGATGTCAAAATCAGAAGGAAAAACTTCATATAACCCAAATATTCATAATGGCACTTTATGTGGTAGCAAAGAACAGGAAACCAAATGGGCACTCACTGGGGAATGGCTGCATAAATTCGGGTATGCAAATAAAGGGTTATGTTATTGCGATATACAAAACAACGAATATGAGGAATTCAGAGAAACATTGGAAGATATTTATGAGCTGAAGCAGAACTAAATAAGCAGAATGAGGAGTCAAACAGTTGAGTTAAATTCCTACTATTTATTGAGTACTATATTTAGGTGATGTGTTCAAATCTCACTTAAAACAATTTCCCTAGAACTCAAAATTTCTTAATTTAATAATCCATACAAAACATAATCTGATTCACTCTAATTCAAGCAGCTTATCCGTGATGAATACTTACTAGCAATTAGTCTCCTTTCATGAAAGGTTTCAGGAAAACTTTGCTTCCCCTTAAACTCTGAGGAAGACAGCCTAGGACCTTGAACTCAAGTACTTTGGGGACTGCATTGTCTCCAAAAATATTGACCCAGTTTCCATTCCAGGCCCTACATTCACAGATTCACATTGCACAATGATCAGCAATGTAAATGAAAAGAACAATAAAATGAAGCCTAACACCTTATAATTATAATAACTAGTCTTGGTCTGGAGAAGAGAACATTTCCAGATGGAAATGAACCTCACTCCTATCCTTGGACAACTGGAAGACTTTGGCTATGGAATGTCATATATGCCATCTGATGTAGCCCCTGCTTTGGTTGATTTTGCTTAATTGCTTTTCTTTGTTTCAAGGGAAATATCATTTAGGGATCAGGAGGTGGAAGTAGAAGTGTATACTGAAGCATGAATGTGATGTAAAAAACAAAAAGTATCAAAATTTGAAAGAAAATGAGATTGGACTAGGGTACTTTTCTTCTACCAATTCTATAAACCTTTGAATATTTGTGAAGGACTTCTCTCCTGAGTGCCCCACACAGAAGCAGACACTAAAGGAACTACAAAAATGGTTTAAGGCATCTCTGCTTGCTCAGCATTTACAAGTTGGGAGAACAAAGAGACTATACATAAAACGACCAAAAAAGTGCTAAGTTGCATGGTAAAAAAATATAACAATTTACATTAAAAAAGTATTTTATTGGAACTTTTTTTAAAAATATTGATGTCTCTCTCCAATGACTATTGTTGCCAGAGAACCCTCACTTCTCATATCTAGTCAGTTACCCTATTGCTGTACCCTTTAGCACAGAGTCTATAGCTGTTCATGACATTTTCCCACCTCTACTCTCTTCTCTTCTAAACCACTCTTTATAGACAGCTAGTCTCCCTTAGACATTTCACAGCTCTGTCTGAAATCTTGCAATTGCTCCCAATTAGCTATGAAAAGTTCAAACTCTTCTACCTGGATTCAAGGACCTACTTGAATTGGCTTTGCCTTATTTTATAGTCTTAATCTCTTAACATTCCTCTCCGCCCACTTCAGGCTTCAGCCAAATCGGGCAACTCTGTTTCGGAACATTTGACGTCCTATTCTCTGTGTCTGGCATGCCCTCCTTTTTCCTCTTTGCCTGTTGAATTCCTACCTGTCCTTTCAAGCTCAGTTCATAGAGGGTAGAAATCATGTCTTATCTAAATTTCCTTATCACCCCCAGTGCCTTGCTCAGCATATAAGAGCTTAATAAATATTGAATTGGAACACCATGCTCTATTATTCCCAGTTTAAAAGCAAAATCTAAAAACAAAAGAGAAAAAAGATCCTAGCCACATGAAGATGGAGAGAGTGTAGATATTTTCTTCCTCTGTCCAGAAATTTATATTTCCTGACTGGGAAGGACCAATCCCCAAGCATGGCTAGTCTGCAAAGACTGGAAGAGTCTAGTGGCTGATCTCAGAATAATTGGGGACCCACAAGAGACGTCTCAGTCCTCAACTCATGCCAAGTGTTCCATGACGGTTTCGATCTGACATGTGGAACTTTGGGGAGCCTTCTCCTAGCCATGAATGATTGAAGGGCTAGTTATGGGGGATGATGAGTTTTCTGGTTAGTTTCTGAGCTGGAAGGACTGATGATAATGCAAGAACTGTATTTTCATAAGAAAGGATTGCTCTATCTCCCTTGCCATTGTTTTGTCTCTCTCCTCTCTCCATGACAGCTTTTGAATGAATATGAAGGACTAATGTGAGCCACCAAGCTGAGGGAAAGGAGGCTGTCCTACCTCCCACTGTGCCACCATGTGTCCCTGAATGCATGGAGCCTCTCTCTCTCTCTCTCTCTCTCTCTCTCTCTCTCTCTCTCTCTCTCTCTCTCTCTCTCTCTCTCTCTCTCTCCTCTCTTTCTCTCTCTCTGTTTATTCTTTCTTGATCTTGAGTGAATGAGTATTCTAGAAGAAGAGTGCTTAGGCCACTAGTGAGAGCAGGAAATCTATCAGAGAGATCTTAACAACTAGATTGGGGAACAGCAGCAGTCAAATCTAGTGAGGAGCTTATTATACCCTCTGAGGATCCAGAGGGTATAAACTTGGCTCTGTGGTAAACTTGGTAGCAACTCCAAGAAGAGAGAAAAGGACTATCAGGATCCAGTGATACTGAAATAGCTCCTGGTCCTACATATGGAATGACCTAACATGCTATTTAATTTTGAGCCCATTCTTTTTGGGGACTCTGTGTATATAGAAAGGACACAAGATCAATTTAGAGGATGTTTTGGTAACTTCTGTCCTTGCTATACCTTCTCAGTAAATATTCTTCTATAATAGAAAATTGATATTATCTGGTTAATAATCAGTATTGGGGGAGTAACCTGGACAGAGACTTATGAGCGATAGATGTGTGATGAGTCATAGAAATGGAGCCCCACAGGGCTGTATCTAGAACCTAGAGTAAAGATGTAGTCATCTGCATCATGGGACTCTTCCCACCAGTTGAAGTAGGGGCTGGGAGAGTGAGCCTTATTAGATGTCTTCCATGTGGTTAGCACTGTGCTAGGAACACAAATAGAAAATAAATCTGATCTCTCCCTTGACAAAGTTTACAATATAGTTGGGTTAGGGGAGGACAAGATAAGACATCATCTAATCATGATCTAAGACAGAATGTACTCCATGTAAAAGTGAGATAAAAGTAGTATTATATGAAATCTAAGGAGGAAAAGATCACTTTTACCTAGCCTGAATCAGAGAAAGCTTCTTGGAGGATTTAGCCCCTGAGCTAGTCTTTGAAGGAATTTCAAGAGGTAGAGAGGGTAAGAGTCCACTCTAGGTACAGGGGATGGTGGAAGCACAGGTATGGATTGATGTAAGAGAGGCAGAAGAGAAGTGGGGGTAGGGAGTAATCTGGGTTTGCTGAAATGTAGCAGTGAGTTAGTTATCCTGTGAAATAAGGCTAGAAAGGTGGGTTGGAGCAAGAAAGTGATTGTTTTCTACCAGATTTATGGGGAGATAGCAGGCAGTGGGTGCTTAGTTGGGGTGCTCAGATGGATCAGAAGAATTGTGCCTTGGCTTAAGGTGAAGTCCAGGCTCTCATAGGGCTATTTTTATGTCTTTCTCTTCACAACCCTCTTGACTGAATTGTCTCTTTCTTTAAATTTTAAGTTTCTATTTGGCAGAGAACATATTTGTGAGTTTAAATGTGACTTAGTGCATGTGTATGAAAAAAACAGGTATTTTGGAAACCTGTGTCTACTCATTGGACAAATTTATGAGCTGGATCAGGCCAACGGTCCTATGGACAGAGATCACCCCATACGTGTGTCGCCTTTTGAGTGAGTCCAAGTTTTGCAGAACAAATCCTTTTATTAGATGGATTTATGCCGTGAAGTTTGGATTCAGTCAAAGGGTCGCCCTTGAGGATCTAGAGAGTCACATGTGGCCTTGAGGCTGCAGGCTCCCTACCCCTGCATAGGTGCTTTGCTTGTTGGTTTGTTTTTGGAGTTTTTTCCTGGAGGATTGGTGTTCCAGGTGGGTGCTGCATATGTACTGTCTTCCCTAGACAGATAGATAAAGCAGTGGATAGAAGGCTGAACCTGGGGTCAAGAAAGCCTGAGTTCCCCATCGGTTCTAATTCTTTTTTCAACATAACTCATGTGAAAATAGGTTTAATATGAATGTATATGTAGAGTCTCTAACAAATTACATTGTCTTTGGACAGGGAGAGGGAAGAGATGGAGAGAAAAATTGGAACTCAAAATCTTATGGAAGTGAATGTTGAAAACTAAAAATAAATAAATTTAATTTTAAAAAAGAAGAGGAAGAGAAGAAGGAGGAGGAGGAGAGAAGAAGCAGCAGCAGAAGAAAGAAGATCTGAGTTTAAAATTAGCCTTATCTTTGACATTTCTGAGCTATGGGACCCTGGGAAAGTCTCTCAGCTTCTGTCTGCCTCTGTTTCCTCACAGCACCATTGTCTAGGGTTATTGTGAGGTCATAATGTGATATTTGTCAAGTAATTTACAAACCTTAAAGAACATTTGTCATCGTTGTCACTGTTATTCATTCCCTGGTCCCAAAACATCTAGTAAAAACAATGTAAGCTTTATCTAGCATTTTCATGTTTATAAAGTACTTTCCACGAATTATCCCTCTTAACTCTCATAAAACTTTAGGAGGTAAGCACAACAGATGTTATTATTCTCATTTTACAGACAGGGAAACTGAGGCTCAACCAGGTGAAGGGATTTGTCCAGATTCACTCATCTAGTAAATGGTAGAGGCAGAATTTGAACCCAGGTCTTTCTGACTCCCATGCCACCACTCCATCCAGTAGGTCATGCTGCCATGGTGAAATTAAGGGTACAGGTCAGGACCACTCAAGAAAGTGAGCTGGTCCAAGCAGAGTTCATACGTATGATCCTGACTTTATTTGTAATATCATCAAAATAATTAAGCTAACCGTACTGGGCCCCCCTCATAGAACGTACAGGCTATAAGGCAACATATGTAAAGTGGTCTGCAAACCTTCTACTTCTATAGAACTGTTAGCTGTTATTATTCTTTAAGTGAAGAAATACTTCTGGTTTCTTCAGAACTTGTCCTCACCAAGCATCACAGTATTTGGTGATCTCTTTTCTAATGGCTTCCTGTCAGATCATAGGATTTAGAGCTGGGAGAGACCCCCAGGATATAAAAGTAAAGACCATATCCTTTAGCACTTTACAATAGCCCTGGGAGGTAGGGAGGGTATTGTCATCATTTCATAAATGAGGAAACTTGGAAAGTCCAAGATCACCCAGGGTCAGGAATGAACCTGGGTCTCAACTCCAAGTCCAGTGTTTTTTCCATGATAGCATCTTGCCTGCGGGGCCCTGAGGAACAGAAGCCATAGCCTCTTCCTCCTAGGGCCTAGCACCTACTTGTTGATAAGGGACTAGATAACAACAGTTAACATATAAATAGCCCTTTAAGCTTTACACTGTGCTCCTGCTCTCCCTCTCTCTCTCTGTGTCTCTATTTCTCTCTCTCTGTCTCTCTTTGTTTCTGTCTCTTCTGTTCTTTTGTCCAGGACCTCTGTATACTGCCCAGACTCCCCAGTAGCCTCCCTTAAAGGGCATTTTGTTTTGGGTCTGTGTAATGCTAAGCAGATGGCTTCTGCACCTCTTTAAGAAACTAAATTCTATGAAGTCAAGAACTAATGTCTAAGCTAAATTATTCCTTTTTTCCCCAACCCTCACTGTAGTGCTTTACAAACTGTGGGTTCTTTGGAATTCCCCCAAAAGTATGCGTTCTGAGGACAATTAGGGGACAAAGAATCAAAGGTAATGAAATTTTAGCTTGGTATTAAAATCTCATTTTTCTAGCCATATTTTTTTTTGGTGTGGAGGGGAAGAAATAATGACTTAGCACTTGCCTCTGGAAGGGGGCCATCATGAGTGCCAGGGCAAAGGAGGGGAGGGTCACCAGTTCTGTGTCATGGACCCCTTTGGTAGTCTGGTGAAATCTACAGACCTCAGGAATCATGTTATTAAATAACTAAAGAAAATGCTCAACTTCAGTTCCCATCCAGGTTCCCTTGGGCCTCCCCTCCCCCCGCAAAAAATATATATACAATATACACACACACAAACCTCTATATGTATATTTGTGTGTGCATATATGGAAAAGGGGGGAGCCATTTAACACCTTGTTTAAGAACCACCGAAGAGCATGAGGTAGGGAACTCTTAAGGGGAAGTCCCAATCAAGAGAGATTAATTTGGGGTAAGGAGACTCTCTTTGAAATTTACCCCTTCCCCATCCTTCTTTCCCCACCCCCATCCCTACCCCCAGCAGAGTTAATGTGCTTCTTTGTGAATTCAATTCCTTTGCTTCCTCCTCAAAGCAGATTGAGATCAGACTAGGCTCTAGTCCTGAGTAAAGCACTGAAGTGACAGAGATTTGAGCATGGATAGGGGAAGCAGACAAGCACTGGCCACCCAGGGGGCAGTGAGCAAAGGGCAGCATGAGGCAGGAAGACACCCCAGGTGGGCAATCTACGCTGTAGACTACAGTTGAAAGCATGCTTTTGATTCACAGGCCTCAAACAGCTAAGCAATGAGATTTTTCTTTTCATAAGTTATATTTTTTAAGCAAGAAGGGTAGATTTATAAAGCTAGTATTTATATAGCCCTTTGAGGTCTGTAAAGTGCTGATTTTTTAGCTGAAGAAACTAAGACTGAGATTTAAGGGACTGTCCCAGAGCCACACAGCTTAAGTAAGTGCCTAAGGCTCAGACACTTGAACTCAGTTCTTTCTGAGTTCAGGCCCAGTGCTCTCCACTGAGCAGATATGCTGCAATCATATTATGAAAAGCTTTAAATGGAAAAGGTCTAGGGTCTGTACTTAGAGGCAAGAGGGAGCCAACATACTTTTTAAAGGGGGAGTTGTGTAACATGGTCAGAACTTTGCTTTAGAAGGATCTTTGTAAAGTGCTTAGCATAGTTCCTGATACGTTGTTATTAATATGAGTTTTTTTCAGTCCAGTCCAACTCTTCAAGACCCCATTTGGGGTTTTCTTAGCAAAGATACTGGAGTGGTTTGCCATTTTCTTCTCCGGTTCATTTTACAGATGAGAAAACTAAGGCATACAGGTGACTTGCCTAGTGTCATAAAGCTAGAAAGCAATCAAGGCTGGATTTGAACTCAGGTCTTCCTCACTACAGATCTGGCATTCTATTTAATTAACCACCCTACTGGTACGCAGTAATTAATAAAAACTTGTTTCCTTCTCCCCACTTCCTTATCAGAAATTGGGAAGTTAGGGAGACTGGGTAGGGAGGCTGTGGGGAAAGATGAATTCTGTGTTAGACATGTTGAGTTGGAGATGCTTATGACACATCCAGCTTGAGATATGCAGTGGGTCACTGGTAACGGGAGAGTGGAGCTCAGAAGAGACATCAAGGATGGCTATATTGATCTGGAGGTCATCTGCATAGAGATGATAGCAGAGTCTATGGGAACTGATGAGATCATTGAGGTAGGGATGTCAAAAGAAGGTCCACCATAGAGAGCTTTGTACACTCACAGTTAAGATGACAAGCATGGATGATGAAACAAAACAATGCTCTATTGATTATCTCCAGTTTTCCTGTACACATCTTATTTGTTTATAGTTTTCATGTTGTGTCTGTGAGCTCCTTGAGAATAGGGACTGCCTTTTACCTTTCTTTATATCCCCAAATGTGCCTGGCACACAGTAGGTGCTTAATAAACGGTTGTTGACTGACAGTAAACAATTACAGTCATTGTATGGATCTCCTATGGATGTATTCTTGTTAATGTGGTGATATTAGTGAAACTAAAAAATCTTGTGATGAGTGCCAAGTGGAACCCTTTTGGTTAGTGACTTTGAAAACTTTTGTGGTTGTTGCCTCCATTTCACAACAAGCAAAACAGGGCAAACCTCTTTTGTTCATGCTATCCACCCAGCTTCCTGTACAGCGTTTCCTGGAAAGAGACTCTTAAAGCATTTCTGAGGCCAGATTTCAGATAGTTTTGAAATCCCATCCTTCCTGAAGGCAGGGGCATGAACTAGATGACCCCTTGAAATCTTTTGTAATACAATGATCTTAGGCATGTGCAACTTTGGTTTGTCACAAACCACATTCTAGAACTTGGCCCATAATAATGATGCTGCTTCAGATGGGTTAGTTTCAAAATATTTTCTATTGTTGACTTAGAGGGACTCTGTTTTACCTGTAATTAGAGCAGTGAGCAAGGCGCCATTCATTCCTAGTGTCTGAATGAGGGCCAGGCTGACAAAATGATAGGTCTTGACAACTGAACTCATTGTAATACCATCTCCAGTCTATAATTATCAGTTATCTCTTATCTATTTCTTGTGGTAGGGCCTAGACTTCTGACTTCATTTGTGAAGGGAATTCCAAGTGTGGGAACTCTGCAGATATGCAGCTGCTCTGTATGCAGAGAATACCCAGGTTCTTAACCAGGGGTGTGTGAATTTAATTTTTAAAAATACTTTTGGATTTCAATATAATTGGGTTTCTTTATAATACTAAAATTTCATTTTAAAAGCATCATTCTACAGAGGAGGTCCAAAGGTCCAAGATTGCCCAAGGAAGGAAACGAACATGTGTTAAGCACCTACTCTGTGCCAGGCTATTTATATTTATATTATTAATATTATTACATATTATATTTATATATTATACTATGTGCCAGGTTACAAATATTTCATTTGATCCTCACAACAGTCCTGGTAGGAAGGTAATACTATTATTCCTGTTTCACATTTGAAACTTGTCCAGGATCACGCCATTAATAAATGCCTGAGGTCAGTTTTGAATTCAGGACTTCCTGACGCCTGCTTAGTCTGATGCTCTATCCCCTAACCACTTAGCTGGATCTAAGACTCAAACTTGGTTAAGAACCCTTGTTTTAGAGAGTGACCTGAAGGCACTGAGAAGTTATGTGACTTGCCTAAGGTCACATAGTGGGTATCGCACTAGAAACCAGGTCTTTCTGACTCCCAGGCAAGTCTTAATCACCAGTAACAATGCTCCCAGCACCTGTCCTACCCTGCCTTGGGTTATTCTCTTTTATTTTTTTATAGGTTTCTGCTATAGCTTTCTACCATTTTGGAATTGAGTGGAACCTTATTCTAAGCTCTTGAAGGCAAACCTTATTCTTCATCTCAATCTCTTCACCCCAAACCTCAAGTGCTCTTAGTAGATGGAATAATTTTGCATCATTTGTAAAGGATATTTTCCAGGGAGACTTCATTCTAGGGGAATTCCTCCTTTTCCTGATCTACAGAGATCTTCAGCTAAAGAAATATTTTGAAATTTGGCCTTTTACTAATGGAGTGAATCCATTTTTTTTCTAGGTCATATTAAAATTCTCCTCTGAAGACCTGCTGTAGCATGGAGAGGATCCTGGCTTCTTCGGTTTTTTGCCCAGAGAGTACAGGCTCTGAAAGGTTCTAACAAAGCTAGACAGGCTTCCAGTATAGGCCCAGAAACAAAGATCGCCAGCTGTCTGACCACTGGGGTGCTGAGTTTTCTGGGCCACAGAAGTTCAGCGAAAGCCATTTTCTGAGGTGTACACCGGGCTACAATCTACGTAGGGCTACTGAGAAACCATCCCGGTGAAATCAGTTGCTTTATTTGCATAAGGCTATGAGATTTAGCATTCATTGTAAGGGAATTTAGAGGCCATGAGTCCAATCTCCGAACTGAAGTTCAGAGACACAAAGTGACTTCCCCGAAGACCACACGGACCTCGGTTTCCACAAATCTGTAAAATGAAAGTTGACCTCTAAGATTCGTTCCAATTCTAAATCTTCGACATTAATACCAGCTGATCTCTAGCCTCCCTAACATCCTGTCTAAACACTTTGAAAGATCTGTGATTTCCTTGGTGTGGACGTTCCTTCATCTGTAAATGAAGGGGGTGGGGTCCGGTTTTAAATCCTATAATCCGGTGCTGGAAGGTGTTCCATTCTCAATCCACTAGGCTGCACAGACTGGGCACCAGCATTCTAAAGGGCGTCTTTGCTTCAGGCCCTCTTCATTTGCAACTTTCTTTTGAAATGAAATTGGCTGCTCAAGGGGTGGAAGCGGAGCTCTGAGGTCAGAAAAGGAGAAGCAGGCCCTAAGCCGACACCCAACAACCCAGGGCCTGCCCCAAAGGTTTTCTTTTCAAACTCCAGGCATCCAGCTTTTAAAATTCCGGGCTGCCATGTGGTCCTCCTCCAGGAAACGTCCCTTTCCCTTTGGAAGCAGCGCGACTCTCGGAGCCTCTTCTCCCGGGGACGGGCTTCCGAGGTTTCTCACATGTGGCCAGAAGTGACACCGGGGTGGGGCTGGGGGTGGGCCGCCTGGAACAGTCTCAGCCGGCAGGAGGGTGGTTCGGGTCCGCACACAGCCAGACTCGGTCCTGGGACGGCTTCCGAGCGAACGTCGGCTACCCCGGCAGTCGGCCGGTCCGGGTGTGAGGGGGGAATTGTCTGTCCCTTTTCGCCCCCGCCCTCCTCGGGCAAGCGCCCCGACTCTCGGCTCCGGGCTGCGGCCGAGCAGCAGCGACCCCTCCGCCAGTAGAATTCCCCAGGCATGGAGCGCGCTGCCCGGCCCGGCCGGGAAAGGGGGGCGGCGGTATGGGGGGAGCTACGTCACCGGGCTCCACTCAGCGCGCGCGAACTCAGCCCGGCAGCGACAATCGCCCGGAGGAGCTAGGGCTGGTGCGATTCGGCGGGGCGGGGAAGTCGAGGGGCGGAGGAGAAGAGAGGGGCGGGGGCAGAGCCCGGAGGGCGCTGCTGATTGGGTGGAGGGAGCAGGACGTCACCACGTTCCAGGGCTCGTTCCCATCTCCTAGCTACATTCCCCATCCTCTTTTTTTTTTTTGTGCGGCGTTTTTTCGAGGGCTCCCCCAACCCTCCCTAACCCGCCCCCCCGCCCCCTCCTTCCTTTTTTTCTTCCCTCGCTACCTCCGGGCTCGCGTGCGCGCGCACTGCCCTCCCCACCCGGCCCCTGCCCCTGCCCCTCCCTCCCCTTCTCCCCCGCAGCCCAGCACTGAGGGGATTTGAAAAGCCCGGTCCGCCTGCAGCGCCAGGCTGGCAGCCAATCAGAGGCGCGCACTTTTCCCGCTGCTTCTCTCTCTGCCGCAGCCGCAGGGCGAGGAGCGGGAGGCGGGGTCGGCGCCGGCGCGCGCGGAGCAGCCTCAGCCTCGGCCGGCGAGCCGCTTCTCCCCCCCCTCCCGCCCCCCCCCAACCACCCACCCGCCCCCTCGGAGCGCCCGCCGCCTCCGCCGCCGCCGCCAGCCCCCCTCCCTCCTCCCTCCCCCGCCCCCGCCCCGTCCGTCCGTCTGTCGGTGCCGACCCCTGCAGGAGCCGCCGCCGCCGCCGCTCTCCCTCCAGCCGCCCGCCCGGGAGCCTGGGCTCCCCTCCCTCCCGCGGAGCCGCCGCCTCGCCGCGAAGCCGCCCCCTCGGAGGATGCGACACGGCACAGGTCATTGAGAGCCCCGGGCCGGGCCCCCGGCGCCCCCGCCCTCCCCCCGGCCTCTCCCCGGCCCCTCCCCCGACCCCCCCCGCCCTCCCCCCTCCCGGGCCTAACCGACTTCCCCAACCGCCGCGGGCCGGGAAACGGCGGACGCGCGGGGCGGGCGGGCGGAGGGGGGGGAGGGGGGCCGGCGGGCTCGCGGGGGGCTCCGGGCGTGGAGAGGGGGGCCGGGGTTGTCTCCTCGGGGCCTGGCAAGGGGCGGGTAGGTAGTGAGGGTTCGGAGGTGGGGGCAGGCTATGATCCCACCCTCCCCCTTCCCTCCCTCCCTCTTCTTCCTCCTTTTCTCCACTCCCCTCTTTCCCCGCGGCCCCCCCCCAGCCTACCCCCCCCAAGCCTTCTTCTGGGGGAGGTTGGTTGAGTCCCTCTATCTCCCATTGAAATCTGGAGGCTGTAGGTGGTGCCTGGAGTTGCCTCTACCTCCCCTCCCCCTCCGCCCCCCCACCTCCCGCAGGGTTGGGGGAAAGATTGGGGGGAGCAGCTGCAGGCTCCAGCAGCAGCACCCCCACCCCCACTCCCCCGCGGGCCGCTTGTGCAGACGCTCGGTGCCGACCTCTCTGCGGGCTTTGGGAGGGGGCTTCGATGCCCTTCTCCTCCCCACCCCCCATGAAGCGGAATGGAATGGGGAGGGGATGGTTGGGCCGTCGTGGAGAACGGTGACTTCCCTCCTCCCGGGGCTGCCCAAAGGAAGGCTCGCACACATGCTGGCTCAAAAAAAAATCCCTGGGTTCAATGAAATGATGGGAGTAGGTGATTTTCCCTTTTTGCCCCCCAGCCGCACATCCCAGCCCGCCTATGCTGCCCTCTCCCAGCGCTTTGTATGGCCCTTTCCTTTATTTATTGCTGCAAATGAACTGGTTCCAGGGAGCTCGGGGCTGCCTTTATATACTGGGTGAGATTGGGGATGATGATCTGGCAGCAGTCAGGGAAAATGTAATTCTCTAATTCTCGCAGCCTGTATAGAAGAAGGGGGGTGGGGTGGGGAAGCAGCCATGTTAGATCCAGATCCTTTATCCCTACACCAAACGAGGAGATGATCCTCCACGGAAAGCCTCAGTTTCGGTCCAGCTGCACCTGTGTCACCCTCAGCCTCCCAAGAACCACAAGCTGGAGGGTGTAGGTGACAGAAGGAAGGCCCGCTGCTTCTAATGTGTATGTGATTTGCTCTACCTTTATTTCTAGCAGTGATACTGGGTGATAGAAAGCTGAAGAGCTCTGCAGGTATAAGAGACTCATTTTCAAACCCTTCTAGGTAGTTGTTCCTTGGCTTGGATGATAACTTGTCCTCCTGCTGTGTGTAAGGAAGCAAGTAAAGAATGGAGTTAAATCTTTGTGGAATGAGTATGTATAAAATTCTTAATGTCTCTTAAAGGAGGAGCAAATTCTAATTAAAAAGATCTACAGAAGCACAACATTTTGCTAGTTCTAAATGAGTCTAGAAGAGAATGAGAGGTTTGTTTCCTGAATCTATTTGGCTTTGCCATTCATGTTCAGTTTTATAGCCATTTGTCGTCTGAAGGGGGAGTTAAGGGCTGCCGCTTCTGCTGAGCATTTTAATTCACAAGAAAAGAAAATAAAGCACGATTTTGAGATATTTCTAGTTTATAAGCCTTGAAGTTTTTAGGATAGCTTGTCATATGTGGTACAGAGTCATGGGGTGTTGGTTAACATTTTTATCTACTAACTTCAAAGTGTAGAATGAGGCTCTACTGCCTAGTTAAACATTTTTGACCTGTTGGCGAAAGCTGTTAAATAATTCTGTCATATTTTGTTAGTATTTTGAAAAGTTATGAATGTTTGCCATTAGTATTTATTTTCAGAGTTCTTTTTTATCTAATTACAGATATTGTATTTGGATTCTGCAGAAATTAGAGTACTGCTAAATCAAGATACTAAAAAGACGGTCTCTTCTGTTTGTAGTTATGTTTGAGTGAAGGGCTGAGAGTAATCATATACAGTACTGTTGTCATAGAAATGTGTTAAAACATCAGTGTTTCAATATGCCATTTTCACTGAAACAACGTAAAAGATGAAGTAAATTGGTAATTTAGTAATTTAACATTTTGGCATTTTAGACTTAAGGCTTGTTGTGCTATAAAAACACAGTTTAAGGTTTCAAAGGGGACCCGTGGTGAGGATGGTGCTGTTGTATTCAAACTTGGCCCATTTTATTCAGATAATTAAGATAGGAGTTTACTGCTGTGATAGAAAGTAAGTTTGCAGGTTGATTTGCAGATGGGTTCAGGGGACAGGCAAAGAGAACTACCTTAATATTAATAAGATTTGTTTAATATGCTTTTAAACAGTAAACAATATGTGTTTCTCTTTAACTGCTATCCATGACAAAAAAATAAAACCCTCAATCAGGAGTCGAAGGGGGTCGTTGTTTATGTACATTTAAAGTATTCTTTGTTTTTACACAAAATGCATATTCATAATTTAAAATGTCCTTTTTCTTAGCATGAAAAACATTATATCCTTTTCTCCTGCAGTGATAGTAGTTGCAATTTAGATTTGAAAATGAAGAGGATTGCTATAGCTTTGAGTCATTTCCTCTTCTTTTCCATTTTGACATTTGCACAACACATATTTTAGGTGAGGGTAGTAACAAGAGCATTCAAAATTGTGAAATTGTTGCATGATTTTTATAAGGAGTATATATTCAATAATCTTTCAGTAGGATTTTCATGCATCCTTGTAGGATAGGTTGGTATCTATAGGGGTAAACATAAAATTTATATATTCTTCTCTTTAAAGGAAGTGAGGAAATCCTAGAATGATCTGTAAATGATCTTCATGCTTGAATTTTGACTTTCATTTTAACTTTTAAGGGGAGAACTCTACCTTTGTAAAAGGATATTGGACCAGGGAGAACCAATTAGTTTTGTGGTTTTTTAACTGAAATACTAACCAGAGGATGAATTTTTTTAGTTGACTAAACTAGATAAGCAAGCATATCTAGTTCACAGAACAGCAAAGTGCTCTTAAGAGACCATCTATTCTAACCCATACTCCACAATAATCCTTTCTACTACAGTACTTACCTGACAAACATTCTAGTCTTTGCTTAAAGACTTCTAGTCTAGGGAGAGCCCACTGCTTCAATCCATGCCACATTTCCATACTTGTAATTGTTAGAAAGGCCTTATTTACTGTCAAGTCCAAATTGCTTCTTTTCACCTTCTCTAGTTAGGGAATTGATACCTAGTTTTCCGAACCTCAGGAGCCAACCAGAACAATTCTCCCTGTGTTTCCTGATAACTACCCTTTTCCAAGCTAAACATACCCATAATCTTGGTCCCCTTCACCATCCTGTTTGCCTTCTGAATATTCTTCTGCTTGTCAACAGCTTTTTAAAAATGGTGTTCCGAGAATGGAATATAATATTTTAGTATGTAGTCTGACTAAGGGAGAATAGCATATCTCTGAGGCCTAGTAGTTTACATGACCATACACCATTGCTGTTCTCTAACCTCATTTACTGCATCTGCAAAACAACAATAATGGTACCTTATGATAGCCCAATTAGATAGTGCATGTAAACAGTTTTGTAAATCTTAAAAGTGTTAATAGATGTCAGTTGTTATTATTTGTCACTTTCTACTGATGATTCCTCTTAAGCTTGCAGTCCATTCCCCAGATATTTTAAAGACAAACTATCTATTGTTGTTCAGTTATATCAGTCATGTCTGACTCTTTGTAACCTCTTTTGGGGGTTTTCTTGTGATTTGCCAATTCCCTTTCTAGCTCATTTTACAGATTAGGAAACTGAGGCAAACAGGGTTAAGTGACTTGCTTAGAGTCATACAGCTAGAAAGGTCTAAGGTCAAATTTGAACTTGAATCTTTCTGACTCTAGGCCCTGTACTCTATCCAGTGCGCCACCTAGCTGTGAAAGTACCAGTACTTTCTTCCATCTTGAAGAGTTGGTTTTTTAACCTGAGTTCATGACTGTGTTTATCCCTATTACATCTCCCTCCACCCAATCCAAGAGACTCTTTCTTGTAATGACTGGTTAAGCAGAGCAAACCAGTACAGTGCAGTATAACCTTTAACACCCTTAACAAAAGGAAGTAGGTGCTTCCTTTATCTCTTCTCCAACACTTAGCACAGTTCATGGCACATAGTAAGCATCTTTTAGATTCCTGTTGACTGAGTAGCCTTCTACAGGGTGAAAATTGGCCATTACAATTACTTAGCATTTGGCTTCATTTTAGATTTTTTCTTTTTTATATTATTGTTATTGTGTATATATTGTTCTGCTTTACTCTGTCAATTATCTTTCCAAACCTACTAATTCTTTAGGTCTGATCATTTAGCTAGTTCTAAATAAACCCAATTGTGTTAATGTGTAGACTTCATTTCTCCCTGTTTTCCACAAGAAGAAGAGAAACTGTAAAATGCTTTGCTAAAATAATCAGATATCTTTTAAGTTATTAAGACTTAATATGGCATGAAGACTTTGGGAAAACATTGTATAACTTAAGGCATTTTCTGATATACCCCTCCACTAGGCGTGGGACCAGACTTGTAATTTCATTATTATTGGGAACTCTTGAAAGAGCTGACCTGGACTTTGGAGGGTAGGGGGTTAAGTGACTGATCCAAGACAACAGCCAGTACATAGCAAAGAGGGTCTTGAACCCTCTCTCCACCAAGCTAGTAGTAACTCTAATAACCAGAATGTAAATCTACTTTTGACAAAACTATGATGACTTCTGCAGTCAACTCTTAACTTCTTTAGACATTTACTAACCATACTGTTAAGTACGTTGTAGCATTTTGTCAGAATTTTTCACCAGTTTATGGAATGGTATGGAAATCAAGACCAGTAGGAATGGAATGCCCTAGTACATGTGGTACTAATAGTTGAAGACCTTGAAGGATAAATAAACTCCAGTAGTAACTAGAGGTTTACTTAAGCAAGTTAGGTGGACATTACTTTTAAATTAATATGATTTACTTAAGTTATAGCATTTGTTTCTCATTATAACTCTGAAGTAGGTACAATTATTATCCCCATTTTGCAGATAATGAAAATGAGCCTGAGAGGTGTTAAGTGACAGGTTCACAGAGCTAGTAAGTGTCTAAGGTAGGATTTTCACTCAGGTCTTCCTTACTTCAAGTCCAGTATACTACCCACTGTGCCACCCTAGCTGCCTAGATCATAAACTGAGTAAGGCCTGTTTGGGTGTTGAAGATTTTTCTTAAAAGCATTTCAAACTTTTAAATGTGTTCATGAGTGATAAATTGTAGTCTTGATGGTTTAGGCTCTATAACTCTGAAATATAAGTAACAATTTAAGTTTAGGATTAAAAACTACTCTAAGATTCTAGGAAGTGTCTTCTAAGTAAAAATTTGTAAGTCAATATGTAGTTGACATAGTATATACAAATGCCATCAAGGATAGTGATCCAAACTTTTTTTTTTTGTTTTCTATATTTGTTTTGGGAGGGTATCTTATCTAACTGAAACCTTTAAATCTGGTGACTTGTGGGCATGATTTGAAGGAGTTTGGTTTTATAGTAAACATATGTTCCCTTTTATGTTTAAATCTACTTGAATACATAGAATTACAATTTAGGATAAATGCACTACTAGTTTTGTATATTCCGGGATTATGTTCATAAAGTATGCATGCAAAATGAACTAATTTAGAATAGAAGCCCATTTCTCTTTAATAGAATTTTATGACAAGAAAAGAACTTGGAGATAAGTCATTTATATAGTACTTTTAAGGCTTACATAATATAATTTTCTTAAAGCTCTGTGGAGCAGAGGAAGAAATTGAGAAGCAGATGTTGTAATTGCTCATGGTCCTAGAAGGCTAGAATTTGGACCTAAGATTCCTGCCTTGGAAGTGTAGCAGTCTTTTCACTATAGCACAAAGCCTAATCCAGTCCCCTAATTGTGCTGATGACAAAACTCCTCAGTCTGGCCCCTTCATTTTACAGAAAAGAACACTTCTGGCCTTTAGGGGTTGAATGATTAATGTGACCATGGGTCACGTGGTAATGGTGGCAATCTAGATAGCTCTCCAGATCTCCTCTTTCCTATGCCATTTTGTTATTATTATCAAATTCAGAATATGAAAAGAACAGGTAGAAAAATACTGAGAAAGTATCTTATGTAGACAATACTCGCTTCTCAGCCTCCTCTTTCCTTTTTTCCCCTCTCCTATATAATTGGATTTGATTAAGGTTTGTTTTTTTTTTTGTTGTTGTTTTTTTTGGGGTTTTTTTTTTGAATCCTGGAGTCCTAAGCAAATGCCTTATTAACCAAACAAAAAATGACATTATTTCACATTTTGGATTTGAATCTTTGTTCTACCACACTATAAGTTTTGAAGGAGTTGATTATTTTCATGAAGTTTTGTTATGTTGATTAACTATATCAGGGTTCAACTCTCAGATTTGTGGTTCAGATTGCCATTTTAAAGTGACATGATAGTAGACAAATTTTCAGATGCATGTACTTTCCGTGATTATACTGAATTAGATGAGACATATTTCTTTGTGAAATTAAATCAGTATGCTTCAGGTAGCAGCTAATGCTTGCTGGCTGATATTCAGTAAAGGCATTGGAATCTTGTATTTCAAAAATCGTATTAGACGCAACATTGATATTAATACCTTTTCAGTTTCCATATCACAAGGATATGGGGTGTTATAGATACTACCATAACCAGTGAATGGTGCAGAGCAAGACTAGTGTCATAGAATTAGAACTGAAAACATCTTTAGGGTCTTCCAGTCCCACTTCCTTTTATAGATAGGGAAACTGAAGTCTAGATACCTTAAGCTATTTGCCTAAGGTCACTCAGGTTGTAAATGGCAGAGAGGTGAGTTTTAAACCCATCTTCTGATTTTAAACCCATTATTCTTTTTATGATACCATTTTGCCTCTCCATTTCTTTTCAAATTTCAGTACATCATTATGTATATATTTAGAATCATAGAAACCAATTGATACACACAACCACATTTAATTATTTATAATTTTGGTAGTCAAATATGGTGTTAGAACTTTGTTTTTATTGTCATTAAAAATTCAAGATAGCAACTTTGGGGATAAATGTTCTTTGGAAAATCAACTTTCAGTGGTAGTTGGGGCGTTCTTGGTCAACCATTAACAGCATATTATGGGGTACAATGTGTGTTTTCTCCTTTTTAAGTAGTATAATTGGTTACATATTTTTAAAAGACAACTCTTAGTTCACTATATAACTTAACTTTCAGTTCCTTCAAATCAGTTTTAGTTGCTTAGGTTGGAAGCGCATTCAAGTGGATGGACATTAAATTTTTGTTGAGCATCACACAGTGCTAACAGTTACAGACTCTTAGAATCAGATGAGATCTCAGAGGTTGTCTATTCCAAAGATAGCTGCACAGTTCTCTTTACTGTGAGCTGCTTATTGGCGAGCAGTACTCTCAGGTATGACCAGACTTAGATTAAAATGTAATTGGGAAATATTTAACAAAAGAAATAATAATATAGAACATAAGTAATGTTAACATGTTCTTTTTGAAGTCATTATGTGGCTGCAGGATTCCTTATTTAGAATTTAGTGGTCCCAGTTTCTGTTTGACACCATTGCCATAGGGCATACCTGACAAATAGTCATCTAGCTTCTATGTGAATACCTTTTTTAAAAAAATTATTGTTTATTTTTAAAAATTCATCTTTTACAAATTTGAGTTCTGAATTCTCTCCCTCCTGTTCCTTCCCCACCCACTGAGAAGGCAAGAAGTGTGAAATAAATTAGATATGTGAAATCATGCAAAACGTATTTATGAATACTTCAATGAGGTAAATTTTCCCCCCTAAAATCCACTCCTCTTGTGAACCTCTAATTTTGCGGAGGATACATCCATCATTGTTCCTGTTACTCAGGTTTTTTACGCTTGGTAGAGTCCTCAACCCAAGTACTGTGTCTTGCCAGATTTTAACAATTCATCTTCAGCACTCTTTTCCATTAGTCCCTTTTACTCTATTGCCTGGCCACCCCCCCTAGTTCAAGACCTTATCTCTTGCTTGAAGACCAATGTATTACAAGAACTTTTCACCCACTCCTGTCTTTAAAACATCCTTCACATAGCTGTGAGGAGGCAGCATAGTGTAGTGGTTAGGGTACTGGACTTGTAGTGTGGAAGACTTGGCTTCAGATCCTTCAAATACTTAATTATCTTTGTGACTTTGGGCAAGTCACATAATCTCTCTGGGCTTTAATTTCCTCATCTGTGAAATGAGGGGGCTGGACTTGATGGTTTTAAAAAGCTCTTCTGTCTCTAAATATATGATCTTATTTTTCTAAAGGGGTCATGTGTCACTTCCTACTCAGTAAACTCCAGTAGTTCCCTCTTACTTTCAGAATCAAATATACGCTCCTCTTTTATGTAAAAGTCTTTTACAACCTGACCCTAACCTACCTTCCTAACCTTATTTTATATCCCTTTCCTAACAACCAAATTGGCCTTCTTGCTTTTCTCCCAGACAGTTCTCCATCTCCCGTCTCTATACCTTTGCACAGTGACTGTTCCCTGTGCCTGTAATGTACTCCTTGTCTTCTTAGAAACTTATGTTTCCTTCAGGACTCACTTCAAGCATCAGATTCTACATATAGCCTTTCTTGATTTCCCTCCTCAGCTGTTACTGTCCTTTCCCTCCAAAAGAAATTGTCTTTTATTAATTTTATATATACTTACAAATGTACATATCTCCCCCAATCGCATGTAAAGCTCATGGGAGGCGGTATAAAGACTATTTTATTTTTGTCTTTGTATCTCCAGCACCTAGCAGAGTATCCAGTTGTTTGTCAGTTGTGCCTGACTCTGTGACCCCATTTGGGGTTTTCTTGGCAAATGTACTGGAGTGGTTCTCCATTTCCTTCTTCAGTTCATTTTACAGATGAGGAACTGAGGCAGACAGGGTTAAGTAACTTGCCTAGGGTCATACAGCTGGCTAATAAGTATCTGAGCCCAGATTTGAACTCATGATGAGTCTTCTAATCCAGGCCTAGCACTCTTCACTGTGCCACCTAGCTGCCCTAAAGTGTCTGATACATAGGCATTTAATAAATGCTTATTGGTTAATTCAAGAGACATCTTATTCCACTTTCGATGGCTGTAATTGCTGAGAAATCTTCCCTTACAACAACATTAAATCTGCCTCTTTGTAATTTCCCCCCATTGTTCTGCCACCTAGGGCTAAGTAGAGTAAGCTTTTTTACATGACAGATCTTCCAGTACTTGAAGACTCTCATGGTTCCCATATTGTCTTGTCTTCTCCAAGTTAGACATCACCGTTCTTCAACTGAGTTTCATATGACATGATTTCCAGTCCCCTAATTGTCCTGATTGCCTGCTTTGGACATTCTCCAACTTAGCTTTCCTGAAATATGGCTCCCAAAACAGAATATAATAATTTTAAGAAATGGTCTGAGAAAGGTAGAGCGCAGTGGACACTATCACCTTCCTAAAACCCTCCGATCTTTTTCAGACAAACTGGTAAATTGTAAGTGTGAGATTTAAGGTATAGGGTATGTAAGAGGTGGGGGAGAAGTAGTAGAAGATAAGAGTAAAAAGCAACGGGGGCCAAATGAGTAAAGCCCTTAAATGTCATGCAAAGGTAGCTTAATCTTCATGGTTTCATGGCATTCTTTAGTTATGTTGTCAGAAATGAAGAAAGACAGTACCCGTAGGTGGAAATGCGCAAGTTAGGTATAGTGGAAGGATGGTGAAGTATTTGAGGGTGTTGTGGAAGGTAGAGTGAGGTAGCTCACCTCCGAATCCGCATCGAGGAGAGATGCAGGGGCTAAATCAAGTAGGGAAAGCAAATAAACCAGAAAGGGGCAGATAATACTGGAATGAATGGGAATGCAGTGTGTATGGTGAGGAGTGGAGCAGGGTAGGAAGAGAATAGTGAGGGCTTAGGATGCCAGGAAGTGGGAGAGGTAGAAAGATAGAAAAGAGAGGAAAAGTTAGAGAAAAGAAAATTTTAGTACTCATGCTTGGAACAGTTCTGGAACATAGTTCTGCCTGTAGGTACAGAAGAAAAACACAAGGTCAGTAACAGGATTTCATTGCTGCACATCTAGAGTTCAAAGGTAAAAATGTAAGTAATATAATCCTGTCAAATGCAATACAACTATCAAGATGAGCAGATGGCTAAGACATTTATTAAATTACTTTATGGTAGGCTTTGGGATATAAATATAAGAAAGCAGGAAGGAACAATCCCAGACTTCAAGAAACTTTACATGCCAATGGAGGAAGACATTACAGGGGATCAGAAAAGTGGGATGGAGAGATGTTGAGGAAGCATTGGCTTGACCTTTCCCTGCAAGATAAGACAAAAAAGCTGAGAAACCCGGGGGGAAAAGGAGGGTGGAGAATGAGATGGAGGCCATCTTGACCCTTTTCCTCTAATCCTTCCTTCTCAGGGATTTGACTGGAAGATTCTTTCTTGGCTTATTATTGCTTCTTCCATCTTCTGCTACTGGTGAAAGACACTGGATCTGTTTTGAAAATATACCTAATCTTAAAATAAACACATATGTGGAAGGTTAGAAACACTTGTTGCAGTATGTCAACTCAATTTTCAGAGGTCTGTGAATAGGATAAAAATGTAGCATCAGAAGAAGCAGAAACTGTTAATAGTAACAGCTCAGAAAATGAAACTTTAAATATGTTCCATGTGGTATTTTTTTTTCTCAGTTCCTTTTCTGACTCTGTGATCTTTTATCTATTCAGTGTGGCAAACAACAGTCCGAAGTCCAGATAACCAAAGTAACTTTTGTTTTGCTATATAACATTAGTAATTTCTATTTTTATCTTGTACTTATCTCATAACCTGGCAAAAAGCAGAATCTCAGATCCTTGTAATGGGTTCTTAGTAGTGAACATAGTAGATATTTAGTAAATGTTTCTAGATTGACAGGAGCTCAATTTGTAACAGAAGAAAAACAAATAATTTAAGAAATTGAATAAACTGCTCTATTAACTTTAAATCCATTCCCTCTCTTCTCCCTTCACCATACAAAACCTTATAATATTTTTTGTGGCTTTAAAATTTTTTCCAATTTTCCTTCTTTCAACTTCACTGAATTGAGAAATTCTCTCTTACAGAAGCTTCCTACTTTAAGACAAGCTGTTCTTCCACCCCCAAAAGAGTAAACACATATATATGTACAAATAAATATGTAACTCAGTAGTAATAATAATAGCTAACATTTATGTAGTATCCACTGTGTGCCAGGCACTGTACTAAACACTTTACAAATACTATGTTATTTGATCTTTACAGTAGTCCTAGAAGAGAGGCTATTTTTATTCTCATTTTATAGGTGAGGAAACTGAGGCAGGCAGGATAAGTGACTTGCCCAAGGTCACATCGCTGATGTCTGAAATTGAACTGGAGCTCAGGTCGTCTTGACTCCAGGCTTGGCACTCTATCCAGTGTTCCATTTAACTGCTCCCAATGAATTTAAGTGGTAGTTTCTACCTCATTAACTATTTCATAGAGGTTGGAGAGGCAGGAAAACGTAAAGTTTGTAAACCACTGAGTAAGTGAAGATGTCAAAAGGGAATATTAAGCTATTCTCAGAATACCTTTGTCAGAAAATGTGATGTTTATCAAGATAATACATTACATAGTGAGACACAGCTGTTATAGTCCCATTCCTACTACTTAAATTTGCCGTATGCTTCTCAGTTTCTGACTCCAATAAGCTCTTTAGTGCCAGCAATATGCCAGGCACTGGGGGAAATAGATAAGTAAATGCAAAATATATACAAATAAATACAGTAATTTCTGGGGTGCACTAGTAGCTGGGGGTGAGGATCAAGTTGGAGATAATGCTGTAGCTGAGCCTTGAAGAAGGGCTGAAGGCTAGTAATACTTGAAAGCAAAGATCAGAGTGTGTTCTAGGCTTTGGGGAAAATAACCTATGCATAGATAAGGAGGTAGGAAATGTATTATCATGTAAAGGGAGAAATGCAGGGATGAATAATGTATAATAAGCCTGGAAGGATCCTTTGGATGAAGCCAGATTGTAAAGGGCTTTACTTGCCAAACTGAGAAGTTTGTGTTTAATCCTGGAATCAACAAGAAGCCACTTGGACCTCTCCAGTGAAAGAGAGGGGTGTGGTCAGATGGAGACTTTAGAAAGATCATGTTGTCATTGATCACAAGAAAACTTAAAAGAAAGTACTGAAAAGCAGGGTAGCTTTGAAAATAATGCATAGTATTTATTACATAGTTTTGCAGAAAAAGTAAACAGTATGAAATTAGAAATTCATGCTTTATATTGAATTCTCTTTTCATGTTTGCTGTGTAGATGGAATTTTTTTGGTGTTTTTATATTTAAATGGTTAAAAATGAATAAAACTTTTAGAAATGCACAATATTTGATGCATTGAATAGGGGAAGTTTTGGAGGCAAAGAGACTGTTAAGGAGTTTCTTGCAATATTCCAGGTGATTGTTAAAACGCTGAAGTAATTTGGTGCCTCTCTACACCGTAGAGAAGGAAAGAGGGAGTGAGGGATAGTGTCAAGTGTCTTTGAAATGTAGAGAACTTATGGTGAATACGCCTCCATTTTCTCAGTAACGCATATCCTCTGCAAAGAAGAGGGGTATGGGAAACTTAAGAAATAAAGAAAAAGTTTGAAATTGAAACAGCTGTTTTAAGGATTGCAGTATAGTTTATCAGGGAAGAATAAAAGGATTAACTTGCCATGGTGTGAGAACAGTTAACAAATGTTACACATTTGGAATGTACCCTGTCAGCACAGGTGAGTGATATCCTCCATTGTGTTCAATGAAATGTGGATAGTGAGGGGTTGGGGGAGTAAGGTAGAGTTGGAATTTGGTAAGGAATGATTAGTGTTAGAACAACAAAAAAAAAAGCAAAGGATTTGAGTGTAGAGGACAAGGTATAACTGAAATGGTTAGCCATAGAGTCAAGATTAAGCATGAAAAAAGTCAATGTAGTGAGGTGGGAAGAAAACTGAATTTGAAGTTAGAGGACTTGAATTAGAAGCCATGCTTTTGTCACTACTTGTGTAATCTTGGTCAGGTCACTTAAATCTCATTTTCTTCATATATAGAGCAAGAGAATTAGATTGGTCTACTTTTGAAAAACCACCTGTATAATTGTCTTTCCCTATTAAAATATTGTCTCATGGAGAGCTGGTACTGTCTTAGTTATCTATTTGTAACCCCAGCACTTTTCACATGGTCAGCTCTTAATAAATGCTTTTTCATTGATTCATTTAAATGAAGTCCCTTCCAGCACTGAATCTGTGGTCCTGTGATTGAGCGTTTACAAAAATATCATTATAAAAATAATTATTTGCCAGTGTCTGTTACACAGGAAAAGGTGGAAGAGAAATCCATTCAAGAACTCTGTAATATCTTCCCAAGAGGTGGGTATAGGGGAGGATGGCAAAAAAAATATTTTAGAAAATATTGTTCAGCAGTGAAAAAGAAGCCTTTCCAGACAGAAATCTCATATCCCATAGACCATTAGTACTTTCTTTGAGAAATGAACTGGGAAACTCTGCACATGGTGACCACCAAATAACTTTACCAAAAACAAGCTGTTATTGATATATGAGCCATTCATAAATTGGTTATCTGTGTAGAATCAGAGCACTGACTTGTTAAAGGACTAATACAAAGCTAGAAGGAATCATAAAAAATGAGAAAAACATGTGGCATGCAATTAAAATTATTCCAACCCTTATATTTAAATAAGCCATTGATATTGAAAAAATGGAGAGAGGGATTGGACAGACTGGATTCTGTCAAAGGGCCACACTTGAGGACCTAGAGGACGACATGTGGCCTTGAGGTTTCAGGTTCTCTACCCAAAATATGCAGTGTTTATGTATTTATGAATTAATGACATTTTAAAAAATTTTCTTCACATATGCATGTTTTCTGTGATTATCCAAAGTATACCACAAATCTCCAAAAATTCCCATTTAGTTATTGATGACTGGCCCACAAATAACCAAAACCACAAATGTGAAACCCTTGAATGTCGAGAAATGACTGTACTTCATAAAACAGCTAGACACATTGGAGGGCAAAGTGAGGTTAAATATAGCTTGGCAGAGGAACTAACTAAACAAAGTTATCCTGAGGGAATTTAAGGATGCAACCAGAAAGGTAACAAATGAAGGGAAAATGGAAAAGATCTGTAAAAGATTTTTTTATTAAAAACTTTACAATCAGCGACAGTGATCCACATTTGGATTTTAACTTCACAGTCCCAGAATGCTAGATGAGGAAGTGGAATGAATGAGGGAAAGAAGATGACAACCTGTAGACTAAACAGTATATGCAGAGCAGGTTTATGGGAGGTCCTTGCTGCAGGTGACACCATTTTGTGAGCTTTTTTCCCTTCCATTATCTCCCTACTGATCTTCCACTTCCTATATACTGGTTCCAGCCTAGAAGGCAGCAAATTTTACTTTCATAAGAAAATTTTTTTCAGGTATCAAGCCTAAGTTGACCTCTTGGTAACTTCTATCCATGGTTTCTACTTCCAGTTTCTGGGGCCAATCAGAATGAGTCTAATCCTTTTCCACATGGCAATCCTTCAAAGCCCTACTACTTTCTCAGCCTCTAGTAATCTTACTACTGACCTCCCCCACCTTACCTGATATAACTCTCTACAAGGTAACCATCAATCTTTTAATTGCTTATTTAGTTGGTCTTTTCTTAGTCATCATCCTTCACCTCTTAGCAGCATTTGGCACTGTTGATTATTCACCTCTTCCAGGATGCTTTCTTGTTCCTTGGTTTTGTTTTTTTTTAATCACAATACTGGTTTCTTACTTTTCTTCTTATGTGCTTAACCCTTCCTTCACAGTCCCTTCTGCTATCTTACTGTCTGTATCCTGCCCTCTCACTGTGAATGCTAAGGTTCTGTCTTGGGTTTTCTTCTTTTTACTCTATGTCTTCTCTCTTCATAATTTCTAGTCCTCTGAATTCAATGATCATTTCTGTGCAGATGAGACCCAGATTTATTAATATAGCCCAGTAGTCTATCTCCTGAACTCGTGTCTTATTTCCATAAGTGCCTTTTGGACATCTTAAACTCAATATTTTAAAAATGGAGGTCATTATCTCTGGGACTTCAAGTCCTAGCCCTTCTTGAACCTGTCCTGTTTTTTCTTGGCACAACTAAACTTCTTGTCATTCAGTTTCAAAATTTTGGCTTTATCCAACACTCTTCCTTCTCCTTCATTCCTGCTTCCATTCTTTCAGTGACCAAATCTTGTCAGTTTTACCTGTTTAAAAATCACTAACATCCATCCCCTTCTTTCCGTTTTCATGGTTACCTCCCTAGGTCAGGCCTTCCTGTAACTATTGTTATAACATCCTAACTGGAGTAACTTGGTGTAGTGTAAGGAGGTCTGTATTTAGGACCTGAAGACTGGTTCAGATTCCAGATCTGATACTACCTGAATGACCCTAGGCAAGACCCTTAACTCTTCTGAGTCTCACTTTCCTTGTATGTAAAATGAGAGGCTTAGACTTAGATAACCTCTAAGCTGACTCCAGCCTTTCTAGGATTATTTTACATATTTCCCATTCATGAATCCAGCCTTCTAGCCAAATTGGTATGCTTGCTAATCTCTGTCTATTTCATTCCATTTTCTATATTTGTGATAGATACCTGTCTGGAATAACGTCCCTCTCTGTCACCTCTGCCTTCTAGAATCCTTGGATTCCTTCAAAGCATAGCTCATAATATATGTTCTATAAGAAGTCTTTAGCCTTTTTTCATCTATTATTTACCCATTTATATGTGTTTCCTCCTTTCCCTCCCCCAGTAGAATGTCAACTTCTTGATGGCAAGAACTATGTTTAGTTGTGTCTTTGTATGTACAGTGCCTAATTAAAATTGAGGATTACCCAACATTCAGGATAAAAGTACATTGTGGAAGAGAACAAGCTGTAACACATCATAAATAAAATTATACAGGGGAAGTAGGATAAAGAATATCATCAGAGAAAAATGGGCTTTTTGTGTAGTGATAACTGATGAACTTATGTGTATTCCATTGAGATTTATGCATTGTTGAGATATCTCAAAGAAGGCTGTCAGCATATTGGGTGAACCTCATGCAGCATATTTTTGAGAGGGCATAGACACAGGATTAGAAATCATGGATGAGTTAGAATCTGCTTTGCTGAAGTACCTACATAGATGAAATTATAGACTCATCAAGGAAGTCATTGTATACTGCTTTTTTCCTTTCTGATTTTCATTCTTTGTCCTCTATTCCTAGTGTACTTCTTTCTGCCCTGTAATGACCAGTGTGATACTAGGACAGTATATATCCTGTCTCCCCACTAAGTATACTTACAAATTTACTGGTTTTTTCCCATGTTCTTGAAATTTTTTGTGTTCCTTATGTCCATTGTGACTTCTAGAATGCTATTGATAGCTTTGTTATGAGTGCTAGAAATAGGTATTGACTTTTTAAAATTAGGGCAAACAGGAATCATTATGATCCTGGGGAATATGGGAAGAATGGAGTGCTGTAGAGAAGATGGTAAGCATGATAAATCATGGAAATAAAATAATTAAATTTTGCTGTCTGTTTTCTTGTTCTTAACTAAGTGTTCCACGGACATAGTTTAAACATGAAAAGACATCTACTCCCTACTTCTTTTATAGTTGGGGAAATAGAGACTGAGAAAAATGAAAGGACTTGCCCAAGATTATATATAAAAAGCACAGCTGGAATTGAAGTGCTCCAGTGCCAAATTCATTGCTCTTTCTAATTATATCCTTACTAAAATACTTTAGCCTTCAGATAGGCTTACTTCATACTCTGTATCTGTCTTTGTTTTAACCACTGAAATTGTCCTTTAAACCGATTCCTTAATGTAAGATTCATCTCCAAATATTTTAAATTATTTTGCATTGCAACACTTCGAAATGACATAATCTTGCAGGCCAAACATAGTTACAGTGAACTCAGTGGGTGTCAGAATTATGGATTATACTGAAATTTATCTCATAGAATGCAGAATAAATGATCAGTTTAACATTGTTTTATTCTCAGGAGGTTTTGTTAGTGGTATTAGTTGTAATGGAATTTGACCTGTATCTGGAAAGGTAATATTGTTGCAGAGGAAGTTTATTGTGGCAATTCCTCTTAGCAAGAAAATGGCATCAAGGAAAATGATGCAGAAAATGCACCACTAAAAGTAGAGAAAAAGAATCAAGAGGAGTATGTTTGTATGAGTGTGAGACTTCTTTCAGTAATACAGTTTTGAAACTATGCCATCACCCACTTTTTATAGTATGCAAATAATGTCAGAAGGGGTCTCATTTTAAAAGGGCAGAAGAAGGAGTTTCTGGTTCATTTTGGCCTATGTTGTGTAGACAAGCCAGATTTGCTTAATCAGGGGCATCTATTTCACACTTTGCTGTCCTTACCCCTCTTACAGCAGTAGGAACAAAGATCTCCAAAATGCCAAAACTATTGAACCTTAGTTAAGCTTTAAGGATGGTTGAAGAGGCCAGCTATTGACCCCAGGGGGAAGGTCCTAAGGGTGTCCTAGTTTTCACTGATAGATTTTTTTGGTAAAATATTCAAAGGGCTTGTCAACTGATTCCTCCAGGGAATTTATCCTTGTAAAGGGCTCATACCTTTAAATTAAAGTGGGTGTGTGAATGACAGAAATATATCACTACTGTTGGCATTTTATCGCGGCAAGATCATAGAACACAGATGTTTCTTGCTGAAAGGAGACATTAGAAATCAGTTATTCCAATACCCAGGTATGTTTTTGTGCCTTACATCTGTCAGTGGTATTCACTTCTAGGCATGGACTAATCTGAACTTCTCCTGGTGGCTTTCAGAACTAAGAAATTTGTGCTGCTTCCTTAGATTAAAAATATACACTGTGAGGTACAATACCATAGGTCAGAGAAGAGGAAAGATGTGACTAGAGGAAACCTGGACAAGGTTAAGGCTTCTGGGAGGAAAAGGAGAATCATTGAGGATAGGAGAAAACTTCGACTTAGAAGAGACAGAAGACAGATTCAAGAAAATAGGAATGTGAGTAGGAGAAAAGTTATGATTCTAATTCAGTGTCTTTGTCCATATAGAGGAGAGTTAGTGTGGCCAGGCCTGTCTTTAGGTATACTCAAATCTCCTTTTCCTGACCAAGTTAGCAAAACTGTGTTCTCATCAATAAGATATCACTGAATGATTTTTTTTCTTTAATATAAATTTATTTATTTAACTTTTTACATTCATTTTCACAAAATTTTGGGTTCCAAATTTTCCCCCCATTTATCCCCTCCCCCCACCCCAATACACCGAGCATTCTAATTTTCCCTATCACCAATCTGCCCTCTCTTCTATCATCCCTCCCTTCTCTTGTCCCCATCTTCTCTTATGTCCTGTAGGACCAGATGACTTTCTATTCCCCATTAACTGTATTTCTTATTTCCTAGTAGCAAGAACAGTACTCAACAGTTGTTCCTAAAACTTTGAGTTCCAAATTCTCCCCATCCCTCCCTCCCTACCCATTCCCTTTGGGAAGGCAGGCAATTCAATATAGGCCCTATCTGTGTAGTTTTGCAAATGTGACTTTGATAATAGTCGTGTTGTGTAAGACTAACTGTATTTCCCTCCATCCTATCCTGCCCCCCATTGTTTCTATTCTCTCTTTTGATCCTGTCCCTCCCCAAGAGTGTTGACTTCAAATTGCTCCCTCCTCCCATTGCCCTCCCTTCCATCATCCCCCCCACCCTGCTTAGCTCCTTCTCCCCCACTTTCCTGTATTGTAAGATAGGTTTTCATACCAAAATGAGTGTGCATTTTATTCCTTCCTTTAGTTGAATGTGATGAGGGTAAACGTCATGTTTTTTTTCTGAGCTCTCCTCTTTTTCCCTCCACTAAAAAGTCTCTTGCTTGCCTGTTGCATGAGATATAATTTACCCCATTCCATTTCACCCTCTCTCCTCCCACTACATTTCTCTCTCACCGTTTACCTTAATTTCTTTTAAGATATGGTCCCATCCTATTCAATTCACTCTGTGCTCTCTGTCTCTGTATGTGCATGCATGTGTGTGTGTGTGTGATCCCACCAACTACCCAGATACTGAAAAGTTTTAAGAGTTACAAATATTGTCTTTCCATGTAGGAATGTAAATAGTTCACCTTTGGTAAGTCCCTGATGACTTCTCTTTGCTGTTTACTTTTTCATGCTTCTTCTCCTTCTTATGTTTGAAAGTCAAATTTTCTTTTCAGCTCTGGTCTTTTCATCAAGAATGCTTGAAAGTCCTCTGTTTCATTAAAAGAGACCATATTTTCCCCTGAAGTATTATACTCAGTTTTGCTGGGTAGGTGATTCTTGGTTTTAGTCCTAGTTGCTTTGACTTCTGGAATATCTTATTCTACGCCCTTTGATCCCTTAATGTAGAAGCTGCTAGATCTTGTGTTATCCTGATTGTATTTTCACAATACTGGAATTGTTTCTTTCTAGCTGCTTGCAATATTTTCTCCTTGACCTGGGAATTCTGGAATTTGGCCACAATGTTCCTAGGAGTTTCTCTTTTTGGATCTCTTTCAGGCGGTGATCGATGGATTCCTTCAATACTTATTTTGCCCTCTGGTTGTAGAATGTCAGGGCAGTTTTCCTTGATAATTTCATGAAAGATGATGTCTAGGCTATGGCTTTCAGGTAGTCCCATAATTTTTAAATTGTCTCTTCTGGATCTATTTTCCAGGTCAGTTATTTTTCCCATGAGATATTTCACATTCTCTTCCATTTTTTCATTCTTTTGGTTTTGTTTGGTGATTTCTTGGTTTCTCTTAAAGTCATTAGCCTCCATCTGAGCCATTCTAATATTGAGAGAACTATTATCTTCAGTGAGCTTTTGAACCTCTTTTTCCATTTGGCTAATTCTGCTTTTGAAAGCATTCTTCTCCTCATTGGCTTTTTGAACCTCTTTTGCCAATTGAGTGAGCCTATTTTTCAAGGTGTTATTTTCTTCAGCATTTTTTTGGGTCTCCTTTAGCAAGGTATTGACCCGTTTTTCATGCTTTTCTTGCATCTCTCTCATTTCTCTTCCCAGTTTTTCCTCCACCTGTCTAACTTGATTTTCAAAATCCTTTTTGAGCTCTTCCATAGCCTGAGCCCACCGGACATCCACCTGGGATGTCTGGGATACAGAGGCCCTGACCTCCACTTCTTTCCCTGATGGTAAGCATTGTTCCTCCTCATCATAAATGAAAGGTGGGAACATCTGTCTTCCAAGAAAGTAGCTTTCTATGGTCTTATTTTTCTTCCTTTTTCTGAGCATTTTCCCAGCCAGTTACTTGACTTCTGAGATTCCTCTCCACCCCCACCTACATCCACCCAGCTAGTGCTTGGGGTCTGAGATTCAAATGCTGCTTTCCAGCCTCAGGGCTTTCAGCTGTGGGTGGGGCTGCTATACAATGTGAGCTTAAGTTCTGGTGCTTGGGTGGGGGCAGGGCTGCCTTCCAGGCTCAGTTCCCTCAGGTGGTTTATGTGGAGACCTTCGGTAATGGCCCTGAGCTCCTATCTGCTCTGGGAGTCCCAGGCCCCTGCTGCCTCTGCTGCTGCCTCTGCCTCCCGAGGGGGCCTGAATCACGGAGACACCCTGCTGCCCTCTTGCCCAGCTCAGAAGTGTCCCTCACTGACCTGGAGCCCCTGTGAGTGGAAGGACCTTTTCGGCCGCCGGAGGTTCCGTCCCTGCAGCCTGCTTGGATCTGCTTCTCTGGGGCCGCGCGGCCAGGGCAGTGCAGGGGTGGGCTCTGCTGTCTGGTGTGCGATGGACCCCTGGGGATGCTTTCCAGGGCTCTCTGGAACAGAAATCTCTTCCACTGTGTTTCTGCGCGGCTTGCACTGATCCAGAATTTGTGGGGAGTTCTTTTTACTGAAAATAATATGGGCTGTGGGTTCAGAGCTAGCGTATGTGTCTTTCTACTCCGCCATCTTGGCTCCTCTCCCCTGAATGATTTTTAAAAAAAATTTATTTTACACTTAAATACACAATAAGAAAAGAAAAAGAAGTATGTTGTAAACCTAAATATTAAAACTTAAATACAAAATAAGAAAAGGGAAAAAAAGCATTGCCATGTGCACAGCCGAACTTGAGAGGATTCAAAATATACAGCAATAAATTTACGTTTCAAGAAAGCTATATATAATAAATACTACGTTATCGTCAGAGCTGTCCATCTTTTCGTTGTGTCCTTGTAAGTTCTCGTTTGCTCTGTGCTGTGCACTTTTGACTTTGTTCTTTTTCCCCTCCCCCTCGAAGGTAAAATTAAACATGAATATATTTACATATACTTGTATGCAAACATGTATATACATACACACGTATATGTATATACACAGATATATGCCTGCATGTACACACATATATGTACACTTACATACACATACTTAGACAACTGGTGTGTGTGTGTGTGTGTGTGTTCCTCCTTTGTAGTCGAAGAAGACCATGCCATCAGAGAAATAATGACATGACTTGCACTTGACTTTGTTTTCTAGTGAGGGAGGGCTGTGCAGGTCACCATCCTCACTTCTCCGCCAGAGCCATCTGAATCCAGTGACCAAATATTCATCAGAATGACTGGAGATGACCCAGGATGAGGCAGTTGGGGTTAAGTGACTTGCCCAAGGTCACACAGCTAGTGAGTGTCAAGTGTCTGAGGTGAGATTTGAACTGAGGCCCTTCTGACTCCTGCGCTAGTGCTCTATCCACTGCACCACCTAGCTACCCCAACTTAGATATCTAGAACCATACTCAAATATAGACATATAAGTTCATATGCATCTATGCAAGACTTTAGTAATTCGTCCTCTGTTTCTCTGAAGGTGCATAACCTCTTCCTTCATAAGTCTGAGTCTTTCCATATTTTTCTCAGTCCACCAACTTATTTCCTATTAAACCACAGCAATATTCCATCTTTATACTGTCTAGTTATTTTCAATAGTCTACAACATTGATTAATATGGCTGACATATAGTGTAGTTTCCCTATTTTTCTCTTATGACTAAATCTGTTTTAGATCAACTTTGTCGGATATCATGATTACTATCCCCGCTTTATTTTCCCCTAATAAATGCTATTCCTGATCTTTATTTTGTTTGTGTGTATTTCTTATTTCCTATCTATCCTGATTCCTCTACTTTACTTCTACTGGCTACCTTGTCCTCCTATTACTTAACCTACCCCCTCCAAGGATCCCTCCTTTATTTTCCCATTCCTGTTAATCTAAACACCTTTCTATTACCCTCCCTTATCCTAATCCCTCACCCTGCCCTCTAGAAATCCCTCCCTTATCCTCTCCTTCCTATGTATCCTCTTAAGAGGCCTTTTATTTCTTTCTGAATTTATAAGACTTTTATACCCTTCTACTCTCTTAAACATTTCCTGATGAAAGTAGGGTTCTAGTCCTCCTCCTCCATTCTCTGTGTCAGTTCTTTCTCTTAGACAAGGCCTGCACAACATGCAACCTGCCAAAGGATTTCAGCCTCAAAAAAAGAAGAGGAAAACATCCTTTGTATGTAGAGGAAATGCTTTAGTAACTACAGGTTGTGCAGGCCTGTCTTGGACCTTGTTTATATAAAATAATTACTCTTTTTACCTGTTCCTAAATGGTTTTACTTTTTAAAAATCATACCATACTCAGATTTACCCCAGTCTTTCTTTTGAATTACCCAATTACTAATAAACATCTTAGATGTATGTTTTATATTTCCTTATATAAAAGGTAAGCAATCTGTCCTTTTTGAGTCCCTTGTAATTAGTCTTTGATATGTTCCTTATATATCTCTTGGATCATATATGTCAAATTTTCTATTAAGTTTAGGGTTTTGTTTTGTTTTTTTAAACAAAATCCTGCAAGTCTGACAATTCAGTAAATATCCATTTCTTTTTTCATTCAGGATTATGCTTACCTTTGCTGGGTATGATATTTTCAGTTGCAACTCCAGTTCTTTTGCTCTTCAATATCTTTCTAAGACCTATGGTCTTTTAGTGTAGCCACTGCTAGGTCTTGTGTGATTCTACTTGTGGCACCGCCATATTTAAATAGATTTTTTTTTTTATGATTGCTCATAATATTTTATTCTTGAACTGGGGGTTTTGGAATTTGCCTATTATGTTCCAGTAGGTTTTCTTTGTAGAATCTCTTTCAGGTAGGTTATTTTTCTATTTCTACTTTCCCCTCTTGTTTTCATGCTTCAGAACAGTTTTCTTTATTTATTTCTTATACAATTATATCAAGATTCTTTTTTTGATTGAAGCTTTCAGGTATTCTTGTTTTCTCTTCTTGATCTATTCTCCAGATCAGTTGTTTTTCTTATGAGATATTTCACATTCTCTTCTATTTTTTCATTCTTTATATTTTGTTTTATTATTTCTCAATCTCTTATAACTTTACTGGTACTCCCCCTTGCCTAATCTAATTTTTAAGGAGTTGTTTTCTTTCTTAAGATTTTATATCTCATTTTCTAGTTGGTTCTAGTTGGTTTCTTTTCATAATCTTCTTGTTTTTCTTAGATTGTTCTTATCTTCTAAAAAAATTTTTCCTCAATCTCTCTCATTTGATTCTTCAAGTCTTTTTAAAATTCTTCTATGAATACTTTCTGCACAGATGACCTTTTGACATTATTCTTTAGGGTAGCAGAGGCTTTTTTTGCTTTAATATTCTCCTCTGAAGGTTAATCCCAGTCTTCTCTATTTCCACAGTAACTTCATTCTTTCTCCTTTGCCTGCTTTTTAAAAATTTGTAGCAACTTATTTTTTGTAATCACCTCTAGTCCTGAGGTATGGGGGAATGGGGCCTCTGGCCTGAGATCCTTCTGCAGTTCTTCCCACTAGCCTGGAACCGAAACCAAGAATTCTACCCTCTCCTAAATGCCCACAGCCAACTGAGTACCCATCCTACTGCTTCTGCACTCCCAGGCATGTGCTGGTTTCTTCTTACCCATGGCACTGTTTGGGTAGCACAGCTGAGGTTGGCTGTTCCTTATCAGCAGAAATTCCCTCAACCCTCCCTGGCTCAGACAAGAGCCACACAGTCTGGGAGGTGAAAGTTCCTGTGGCTGGGGCTGAGGCCACCTCCCAATCCAGCTAGCCCCAGGGCTCATTGCTTCTTATTTCACTGGTACTAACCTGGAGGTGTTTACTCTCACAGGGATATCTTGGTCTTGGGACTTCTCTTTGGATTGTCGTGGAGGGCCACTATTCTGTCCTAACTCTTGTTGATTTTTACGTTCACCCTGAGGTGCTATTTTGTCTTGTTTGTGGGGAAAATCTGGAGACCCCATCTTCACAGAATCCTTTTCTGACTGACTCTTTGGGCAGACCCTTTTAGTCTGGCTGTTACCAGTTCAATTCAGACACATGTAGTCAGGAAGCTTGTTTTTATGTAAATTAAAGTTAGAACATGATAAGTGAAGGGCAATATACCAAACTGAGCCGAGAGTGAGGAAGAAAGAGACAGTTTTCATACCTATAGGAGGTTATGGGTGTTAGATGATATCCTTATTACCATTTGCCACATGTATCCAATTAGATCTTATTTCTTCTATCTCACCATTTTCCTGTCAACTCCCTCTCCACTCATCTACCACCACTATAGTTCAGGCCCTATTTCCTTTATGCTTGGCTTGTTACAATAGACTCCAATTTGGCTTACCTCAGGCCTCTTCCCACAGCAATCCATCCTCTACACAGCCATCAAAATAAAGTTCTGATTATGTTACCCCCTCTGCTCAATAAACCCTAGTGGTTTCCTGTTGCCGCTAGGGTCAGATATAAACTCTTGACTGCCATTTAAATCTCTTTAACAGACTGTACCTTTCCTACCTTTTCCATCTCCTTACATTTTACTACCTTCACCTCACTCTGCAGTCCAGCTCTGTTGGCCTGCTTGTGGTTCTTCACATAGGGTATTTCCATGTCCATACATAGCACTGGCTTTCCCTCCAAGACTAGAATATACTTCCCACTGCTGCTTGATATAGTGGATTGAAAGCTGGTCTCAGAGTCTGGAAAACATGGGTTCACATGCTACTTCTGATACCTCAGTGTCCTTGGCAACTCTAAATCTTTCTTTCAGAGAAGGTGCTTGCTGACGTGCATAGGTAGAAGGAGTCATGGAGAATTCTCTGAAGAATAGACCCTATACCTAGGGGTGACCCCATGAACAAGTGCAGTTTCGGTGGGGTAGTGGTTATAGTATTATGAGAGGAGAAAAGTAGGTTCTCTGGAGCCAGATTGTAGGGCTTTAGACTTGGAGAAGGAAAGGGACCATTGAGCTAATCTAGTCCACAGACCTACTTCTCCAATATTAATCAAACCTGCATTCATACCCAGCTCCCCTGACTTCATTTTCAAGGTTTTTGTCTTTGACATATGTACATACATAGTACGTTGATCCCTAGTATACTTGTTTTCAAGGTTCTATAAAAAGCAATTAAGTTACTAGTCACATAGTGTTTCAGCCTTCTGTGATGAATATGTATTCATATGGGAATAGGTACTAAACTTGTGATTTCGTTAGTAATAAGGAACTCCCAAATGAGGAAGTTCCCTCTGCCCATGTAGGTCAGCACCTCCTCAGCAATGTAGAGGAGGTTCTTAGAGGATTTGCCTAGAGTGCCAAGTTAAGGGATTTGCCCGGGGTCACATAGCTAGTACATACCAGAAGTGAGACTTGAACCCAGGTCTTCTAGACTCTGAAGCCAACTTTCTATTCATTGCTCCAAACTTTTATAGTAGGGAGACTGAGAAAAAGACATCATGAGATTAAGAAATCATGAGAGAGAGAGAGCTTCACTACAGCTTCAGGTATGAAGTGGTGAATGCATTGCTGCAATGATTAAGAGATGGGTTATGTTTAGGAAAGTTTTGAAGAGGGTCATTGAACTTGAGGGAGTCAACAGATAAGGTTTTAGTCCCTGACTGCCATTAATGATCTGGGCCTTTAGACAAGTTAATTAACTGAATCCTCAGTTTACTCATATGTATAATAATAATAAACACCCTAAGAATGTTGTGAGAATCCATTGAGATAATTTAAAAGACATAACAATGTGATGATAAGATAATGCTGAGAAAATATCTAAATAGCAAAGTGGATAGAGTGCTGGGCCTGAAGTTGGGAAGATTCAACCTCATGAGTTCAAATCTGGCCTCAGGAAGGTAGATGTGTGACCCTGAGCAAGTCACTTTACCCGGTTTGCTTCAGTTCCTCATCTGTAAAATGAACTGGAGAGAGAAGTGGCAAACCACTTCAGTGTATCTGCCAAGAAAATCCTAAATGGAGTCACGAAGAGTCAGATCTGACTAAAACAACTGAACAGTAAGAGAAAAACATTGTTACCCTTTCTTGCCGCTTCCACATCTCTGACTTCTCCTTTAGTGTCCATGGCTCTCTTCTGCTCCAGACGATAAGTTCTCCTTTATCATTGACATCTTTCTTTTTTTATGTACTTTTCTAGAATTGATTTTGTCTATGTGTACTGATGACTCAGATCTTTGATTTTTAGGTGGATATCTCACTTGAATTCTGATCTCCTCTCAGCCCATCTACGAGGGTATATCTTAGATGTCCTGTTTCAATTTAAACTCAATATGGCCCATACCGAATTTATTTTCTACTCGAATCTGGATACTCTTCTCAGCATCCCATATGTTAATGGCACTGTTTTTTCCCCTTTAACTCAGCCTCAAAAATCCTAATTTCATCTGATTCTTCATTTTCCTCCATCTCATATCCAATTAGTCAAGATATGTATTTTTTTGATCCTTCATTTACCAACCTCTTGAATTTTTTCCCCCTATTTTTCCATTGACATTGTCTCATTAAGTCAGGTCTAGACTGTAATATTTTTGTTCATTTTTATTTTTGTTTATTTTTATTGTATGTTTAAGATCTGTGCAGGTATTCTAAAATTAAATAACCCTCATCAGAACCTGGTAGCCCTTATACTCAGCAGGCCAGCATATTGGTGTCAGACTTAATTTAGCAGAAGCCCAGTCAGCTTAGCCTCTGCTGCAGCTCATAACTCCTGAGATCAAGTGATCTACTAGCATCCTCAGTATTGGGGATTACAGGCAAGTAGTGTCCCTAAGCCCAGCTCCTGAACAGAGGGCTACCAGGCTGCGTAAGAAGTGAATTGGCCCAGGTTGGAAAAGCACTATCAATTACAACTTCCTTGCTGATCAGTTTTGGGATGGGCCTGTAGGTAGCCACCAGAATTACAGCATGGGCAAGAATCCCTACCTCAAATGGTTTTATAAATGGTCAGTGTATGAACTTACTTAGAATACTCAATTTTTCAGAAATAGCCACCAAATATACAACTTTCAGGAGGAATTTTTTTACTATGAAGTAGGTATGCTTTGTCTTTATTATCACTAAAAGGAAGGCAAGTTATTCTTTTAGCTCAATAATTTTTCAAAGAACTTTGGGAAATCTAATATATTTTGCAATAATAAAAAAAAAGTGGTCTGCACTTTGCCTCCATATCTTTCCATAGTTTTGCATAGAGACTTACTTTTAATGGATTTTTTTTTATAAAATTGATTTTATAAAACTTGAAAAACTGTTTGTAGCCTGTTACTCATATTTTCAATACAAGTAGTTATGAGGCATGCATGAGAAATCATACATTATAAAAAATTAATCCTTTTAGGACCAGCATTTTGTCCTGATGTCGAATGAGTTCCACAGAATCAAAGTCCAAAACAATTCTCCCATGTTAGATAATTTCACTTTTGAAAATTCATCAATTATATTGAAATTTTATTGCAAATCATTGCTATTAATAGGTTTGCAAAGTAAAAAATTTTCCATCTTAGTTCTAACAACATACGTATGTAGCCAAATAAGCATCAATGCCTGTTTCTTTATGCCTTTGCAGTACAAACTAGAAAGATTGTAATTTTTCAGTTAATTGGTTGTAAAGATCTTTAGGCATATGGGAAATTATCCTTACCACCTTATTTATCTACAACTGGTATATTGTGAGTTGCAAGGAGCACCATATTTCTCTTATGGGATGACTGACACTTAGCATTTCATTAAGCAATGCTATAAGTTAAAAGCAGTCCTCTTTATGTCACTTTTTTTTGAAAAGTATGTTTTTGCTAATTAAAATTATTTAATTTTCACTGGAAAAATTACCATCTTGCTCATGAACTCCGCATTTATATTTTCAAGATGTCATCTTAATTTGGTATATTTTATGGTATTTGAAGCTTAAGCATTGTACAAAACAAATACAGTGGTCTTTCCTCTCCATCACTAAAAATACTTTTAAGTCCCAGTGGTGAGTAAGGCAATAAGCCTAAGTAAATCTCATTTCTGGGTTTTTTGCTTTGTGTTTCTACATTTTTACTGCTTAAACTGCCTTAATATCTTTTTTATTTTATTTTTTAATATAAATTTATTTATTTAACTTTTTACATTCATTTTCACAAAATTTTGGGTTCCAAATTTTCTCCCCATTTGTTCCCTTCCCCCAATACACTGAGCATTCTAATTTCTCCCCATTTGTTCCCTTCCCTCAATACACCGAGCATTCTAATTTCCCCAGTCACCAATCTGCCCTCTCTTCTATCCTCCCTCCCTTCTCTTGTCCCCATCTTCTCTTATGTCCTGTAGGGCCAGATGACTTTCTATTCCCCATTAACTGTATTTCTTGTTTCCTAGTAGCAAGAACAATACTCAACAATTGTTCCTAAAACTTTGAGTTCCAAATTCTCCCCATCCCTCCCTCCCTACCCATTCCCTTTGGGAAGGCAGGCAATTCAATATAGGCCCTATCTGTGTAGTTTTGCAAATGACTTCGATAATAGTCGTGTTGTGTAAGACTAACTGTATTTCCCTCCATCCTATCCTGCCCCCCATTGTTTCTATTCTCTCTTTTGATCCTGTCCCTCCCCAAGAGTGTTGACTTCAAATTGCTCCCTCCTCCCATTGCCCTCCCTTCCATCATCCCCCCCACCCTGCTTAGCTCCTTCTCCCCCACTTTCCTGTATTGTAAGATAGGTTTTCATACCAAAATGAGTGTGCATTTTATTCCTTCCTTTAGTTGAATGTGATGAGGGTAAACGTCATGTTTTTTTTCTGAGCTCTCCTCTTTTTCCCTCCACTAAAAAGTCTCTTGCTTGCCTGTTGCATGAGATATAATTTACCCCATTCCATTTCACCCTCTCTCCTCCCACTACATTTCTCTCTCACCGTTTACCTTAATTTCTTTTAAGATATGGTCCCATCCTATTCAATTCACTCTGTGCTCTCTGTCTCTGTATGTGCATACATGTGTGTGTGTGTGTGATCCCACCAACTACCCAGATACTGAAAAGTTTTAAGAGTTACAAATATTGTCTTTCCATGTAGGAATGTAAATAGTTCACCTTTGGTAAGTCCCTGATGACTTCTCTTTGCTGTTTACTTTTTCATGCTTCTTCTCCTTCTTATGTTTGAAAGTCAAATTTTCTTTTCAGCTCTGGTCTTTTCATCAAGAATGCTTGAAAGTCCTCTGTTTCATTGAAAGAGACCATATTTTCCCCTGAAGTATTATACTCAGTTTTGCTGGGTAGGTGATTCTTGGTTTTAGTCCTAGTTGCTTTGACTTCTGGAATATCTTATTCTACACCCTTTGATCCCTTAATGTAGAAGCTGCTAGATCTTGTGTTATCCTGATTGTATTTCCACAATACTGGAATTGTTTCTTTCTAGCTGCTTGCAATATTTTCTCCTTGACCTGGGAATTCTGGAATTTGGCCACAATGTTCCTAGGAGTTTCTCTTTTTGGATCTCTTTCAGGCGGTGATCGATGGATTCCTTCAATACTTATTTTGCCCTCTGGTTGTAGAATGTCAGGGCAGTTTTCCTTGATAATTTCATGAAAGATGATGTCTAGGCTATGGCTTTCAGGTAGTCCCATAATTTTTAAATTGTCTCTCCTGGATCTATTTTCCAGGTCAGTTGTTTTTCCAATGAGATATTTCACATTATGTTCCATTTTTTCATTCTTTTGAAAGCATTCTTCTCCTCATTGGCTTTTTGAACCTCTTTTGCCAGTTGAGTGAGCCTATTTTTCAAGGTGTTATTTTCTTCAGCATTTTTTTGGGTCTCCTTTACCAAGGTATTGACCTGTTTTTCATGCTTTTCTTGCATCTCTCTCATTTCTCTTCCCAGTTTTTCCTCCACCTGTTTAACTTGATTTTCAAAATCCTTTTTGAGCTCTTCCATAGCCTGAGCCCACCAGACATCCACCTCGGATGTCTGGGATAGAGAGGCCCCGACCTCCACGTCTTTCTCTGATGGCAAGCATTGTACTTCGTCATCAGAAATGAAAGGAGGAAGGAACATCTCTTCCCCAAGAAAGTAGCTCTCTATGGTCTTATTTTGCTTCCTTTTTCTGGGCATTTTCCCAGCCAGTTACTTGACTTCTGAAATTCCTCTCCACCCCTGCCTAGATCTGCCCAGCTAGTGCTTGGGGTCTGAGATTCAAATGCTACTCCCCAGCCTCAGGGCTTTCAGCTGCTGGTGGGGCTACTATTCAGGGTAAGATTAAATTCAGGTTCTCAGGTTGGGGGAGGGCTGCCTCCCAGGCTCAGTTCCCTCAGGGGGTTTATGTGGAGACCTTCAACAATGGAGCTCCTTCCTGTTCCGGGAGCTCCTGGCCGCAGCTGCCTCTGCCTCTGCCTCCCGAGGGGGCCTGAGTTATGGAGACACCCTGCTCCCCTCTCGGCCAGCCCAGAAGTCTCTCTCACTGACCTGTGGTGCCTGTGGGTGAAGGGACCTTCACAGCTGCTAGAGGTTCCGTCCCTGCAGCCTGCTCGGATATGCTCCTCTCGGGCCCGCAGCCGGGGCAGGGCTGGGCTTTGCTCCGCTGTCCGGTGCGTGACAGACCTTTGGTGCCAGTTTTTCAGGGCTGTCTGGAACGGAAATCTTCTTCACTCCTTTGTTGCATGACTTGCACTGCTCCAAATTTGTGGCGAGTTCTTTTTACAGAAAATTTATGGACTGTGGGTTCAGAGCTAGCATATGTGAGTCTTTCTACTCTGCCATCTTGGCTCCTCCCCCTGCCTTAATATCTTTGTACTACTTGTATCTGTTTCAGTGGAATACCTCTTCAAATTAATTATATATTACGAAGGAATATTGTTTCACTTTTTAAAAAAATTAGACATTGAAAAGAAAGCTGGATAACCATAAATACTTCTTAACAGACAGGTAGCATACTTTATTTCTAAGGATAGCATAGTAGAAAGAGAGCTGGCCTTGGAGTTAGGAAGATCTGGGTTCAAGTTCTCCTCTGATATATATTGGTTTAGAGACTCTAGGCAAATAATACAACATTTCAGTGCCCTAGGCATTTCTGTAAGGTGAAATTTGAAAAGAAAGTATTGATCTTTGGTAGAGGGAATTTAGTCACCTCAGAATAACCCATACCAATGAAAATATTTTTCCCTATGAATATATATATTCCTTATTTCCCTTATTTCAAGCCTGAGGACTCCTCTGGAGCCTCCCAGCTTGAGAGTGATTATCAATAGTGACTGTTGCTGTTTCCCACCCAGCCTGATGTCTTCTTTTTCTTGACCTCGTTAAAGGGGGCATGCCCTGGCTACTTCTTAAACAGGCCTATTCAATGAATGGGCCCTGCCTCACCCTAAGTGAGTACTTGCAAAGACTTTGGTCTAAAGGGCTCAAGGTCTTTCTGTGTATCTTGGGCCATCTCCAGTTATCCTGTGCAATATCAGGTCTCTGGATTCAGATGACTGTAGAGGAGAAGTGAGGCTGGTGACGTGCACAGCCCTCCCTCACTCATAACAAAGTCAAGTGCAAGTTACATCATCATTTCTCTGATGGCATGGTCTTCTTCGGCAAGGAAGGATAAACACAACAATTTCCCTATTCCTATCCTATTGACCTCAATTTCTTCATTATAAAATGATGGTGCCTGCTATCATTCTTTGAAAATAATAATTCCATTTTCATATATAGGTAGAAACGGCAGACTGTGAAGCTCTGCATTTACAGCTGGCTGCATCTATCCAACCTTTTCTTTCACTGTTCTCCACTGAATGCTATCTGCCTCATTTGTGCTGATCTCCAAATAATGTTATACTAGCTGCTCCCAACTTTACCCCTTTTCTTGAGGAGTTCCTGTTGCTTTGCATGTAGTTGGAGCACTCAGTATATTTGTTGATAATTGATTTCATAATACAATAGGACCTAAGACACTTAGAACTAAGCTAAACAAAAATAGCTCCCGGCACAGCTTTTGTCCCTGCCTACTTGAATATAAACAGGACAGTCCAGTCCACAGCTGGGTGGTTTATCTTCCTTATCCCATGATCCTCTGTCCCTCTAGGCTGACTGCAGCTGCTGGAGACTTATTCCTTGTGATCAGTGTTATTGAAATCCTTCATAACCTGGAGTCCCTACTTCACATGAGAACAGTTCCACAATACAGTATCTACTCTTGCTTTCCTATTCCCATTCTTCTTTTAACATTTGTATTTGACTACAGTAATAACTCGTATGAATACAGCACTTTAAGGTTTGCATATGTATTTCTCACAACAATACTGTCAAGTAGATAGTACAAATATTATCCTTTTTTGAAAACAGAAATAGATTAAGAGCCTAAGTCTCCTGCCCTTCCCAACCCCACCTCCAATAACAATTCTATTTTGTTGGGTGATATATGTGACATATTAATTAACATTTAATGATATTTTTCTACTTTATCACTCTTATTGACACTTGGAACATATCTCTTTGTTTCCTTTTCTATTTCTAGTTATGAGCTTTCTGACAAAAAATTATATAATTGCAAATTAGCAAAGGGACCTCAGTGGTTATCTTGTCTAATTCCTACTCAGAACACCAATCTATATCATATATAGGGTAGGCTTATACAATCTCTGTTTGAGAACCCCTAGTGATTTAAGAACTCATTTCTCCTCTCCCTTCTCCCATCAGTCCATGCCATTTTAAATACCTGTAATTGTTGCTAAGGTTTTTTTTCTTTGTGTTTTCCTCTCTCTGTCCCTTCCTTCCTTCCTTCCTTCCTTCCTTCCTTCCTTCCTTCCTTCCTTCCTTCCTTCCTTCCTTCCTTCCTTCCTTCCTCCTTCCTTCCCTCCTTCCTTCCCTACCTCCAGCAATCTGTTCCAAAGAGGTATCTTCTTTTTTCTTATGACTTCTTTTTGCTTTAGCTTTTTACCAGTTTCATTTTGCATCTTACTTTGATCATTTTGCATTTTGGGGGTATTAAACTTGGACTTTCATTACTGTAATTCTGAAATTTCTAGTGAACTTTTTTACTATAACATTTGCATTTACTGTGCTTGGGTTGAGTAGACTTTTTTCCTCTTATTATCTTGTTGTATCTGTACGCTACATGATCCTTAGTTCTATACATATTTTCTGAAAAGATTTATTGCATATTTGGAACAGACACTTCTTAATTTCTTGTGCCAGTTAATGCCTTTGAACCTACAAATTGATTTAGAGAGATTTTAATCATGTATGCATATACCATTTCTTAGATTTGACTGAGACTTCATATATCTAAATTTCTTCATATATATCCATTCCTTTTTTTGAAATACCAGTATTCTTAAGGCGATTAAACAATATAATCTCAATTTTAAAAAATTTTTCTTAGTGCCTTATTTTTTATATCACATTCATTTCTGAATATATCCCTCTCTATAATCTACCCAAGAAACTGCCCTTTGTAATAAAGATTTTCTCATTTCCCATTCTTCTTGATCTCTCTTCTGCATTTAACATGCTGACTACTTACTCTCTTCTCTTGGCTGTTCTTACCTCTTGGGGATTCCATGACACCACTCTCCTGGTTCGTTTTGTATGTCTGACTTTTTCTCATTCACCTTTGCTGGAACATTATTACCATCATTGTGGATGTTCTTCAGAGCTCTGACCTATACGCTCTTTGGGTTACCTCCTCATCTTCCATGGGTTTAATGATCATTTCTATGTAAGCAACTCACAGACTGAGAGCTTGTTTCTCCCTTGAGCGTCAATTCTGTTGCACCGTTTGGTGGGTATTTCAGACTGAATGTCCGAAAGACAAAACGTACTCAACATGTCCAAAACAGAACTCATTATCTTTCCCACAAAACCCACCCATCATCATTCTTCTGTCTCTCTGGTTTGTAACATTATTCTACACTCACTGTCCCTCATTACTCATATTCAGTCAGTCGTCAATTGTTGCCATTTTACCTCTACAGCCATATTTATTCCCTTTTTTTTTACTCACCACCTTAGTTCTGGCTTTCATGACTTCTACCTAAATTATTATTGTGATCTCATCAAATCTCTTCATACAATTTTCAAAGTGGATTTCCCTGACCATGTGACTTAGTAAACTCTAGTGGCACTGTTGTCTTCAGGATAAAAGGGAAACTCTCGTTATTAAAGCCTCTTGCAACTTTTCCCCAATCTGTCATTATCATTATCCCCAGCCCACTCATTATACTTTAGTAATTCCTTTGTCCAGTTCTGTGGATTTTCCAGACTTTTCAGTGTTCTTCAGGAACCACTCCATTTCCCACATCTCAATCTTTGCACTGGCTTTTCTCGTGCCTAGAATGCACTCCCATTTCTTCACTTGTGCCTCATAGAATCCCTTTCTTCTGGATACAATTCAAATAGTTTATACATGAAGCCTTTCTTCTTTCCACTTCTAACTGATAGAGGCCTTCCTCTCTAACTACTTCGCATTTATTTTATATATTTTCTGTATATTCATGTATATATCTTCCCAAATAGGCTGTAGTTAGCTCCTTGAGAGAGTAGGGATTATATCTTTTTTTGTATTTATAGTTTCAGCACCTAGCCCAATGCTTGGCACATAATAAAAGACACAATAAATAAGTGCTTGTTGATTGAAAGAAGAGACAAAACTGTTTAGTAAAAGCAACCACCACCATATCAACTGTGTCTGATTATATGTGCAGTATGCTATAATACCCTATCTCTGCAGTAAAGGTAAGGAAGTACATTTTCTTAGCTCTTCTTCAGGACCAATCTTAGTATAATTATACAGCATTCAGTTTTCCTTTTTTGGTTTACATTGTTGTCATATATGTTATTTTCTTGGTTCTTATTTTTATTCTGCATCAATTCATGCAGTTTTTTCCAAGCTTTATTTAATTTTTTATATTTGTCATTTCTTATGGTGCAATAATATAAATTACATGAACATTTCACAACGTATTTAACCATTCCCCAGTCACTGAAAGGGAGGAGGAGGAGGAAAGGAAGAGAAAGAAGAAGCATTTATTAAGTGCCTATTACGTGCCAGACATTGTGCTAAAAGCTTCACAAATAGTATCTCGTTTGATCCTCAACACAACCCTTGAGATAGGTACAACTATTATCCCCATTTTACAGTTGAAGAAACTGAGACAAAGGTTAAATGACTTGTCTAGGATCACATAACTAATAAATGTCTGAGGCCAGATTATTTCTCAGGTCTTCTTGACTCATAGCCCTGCACTCTCTCTATTGTACCACAAGGTGCCAGTGGATACCCACTTTTTTTTTTCTGCTACAAAAAGTGCTGTATATGGGACCTTTCTTTTTGTCATGGATCCACTTGGCCTACCAGTAGGATCTCTGAGTAAAAGGGTATGCACATTTTAGTCACTCTTTTTTTAGCATAATTTCAAATGACTTTCCTTAATAGTTAGACTACTTCACATGCTTGTCTTCCCACAGCCCTGACAATTTGTGTATATAATTTTAACATTTTCTGATTTTAATTCTTAATTCTCTTGGAGTTGTTCCTGTTTTTGCAATAAAGTAATTCAAAACTTGTATTGAGTAGTGCTGACATTTCCTGAGATCCACCTTCATAAAGCAAGTAGTAGGGTTTTTTTTTTTTTTTTTAATAATTTTTAAGATCAGTTTTAGAAAAAAGCTCAAAAACAATCCAGATTAATCACTGAACTCTGAATAAAGTTTGCAGTTTTTGTTTTTTTAAAAAATGATTCTAATTCCCGGGCAGTATTGCTTTTAAAAACCTTTCTTTGCTAGTGTTGCCTATATCTTTTTTATGTATTTATTTTTCAGGGGAATGAACATAAGGTAAATATTATTTATAAAATGTTTTATAGATTAGACTCAACTTAATTATTTTCTTAATAATTCAAATCAAGTATTAAGCTCTTAATATTCTTGGTCCTTATAAGGAACTCAAAAGAAGCTGTTTTGATCCCTTGTCCACAAATCTTGGGGGTTACAACATAGATACATTTAATTCAGTAAACATCAAACACCTGCTGTGTGGGACAGTCTATTAGACCCTGGAGTTAAAAAGGTTAGATAAGGTAAAGACATTAAACTCACAATCTATGAAAGAGAAAAGATATTCAAGCACTAAAATGTGTGGTACTGAAAACTGCTTTGGAAAGTTGAGAGGAACTGTGGATGTAAATAATGTCTGAGACTTGATAGATTTGAGCTGGTTTTTTTGAATGTTGACTAGGATTTGAATCTATTACAAAGTGTAGGAGGCAACAGCATGAGATCTGTAGGTGGCAATGAATCTACCTTGTTTGGGAAACAGTGAGGAATAAGATGGCTGAAAGTGGAGGATAAGTTTTAGAACTAGGCAGAGATGATGGAGGTATTTAAATGACAGAATGAGGAATTTGGAGTTTAAATCTATTAGTAACTAAGTTATTTTAGAATCTTTAATAGAATTATCATTACTATTGTTTTTAATCTCAGCATTTTTGATGGGATTTAGGTAAAATCAATTGCAGTAGAAGTCACTTTCCTGCTGCTTTTCTTTTATAGTCAGTGTTCAATAGATTTTCCATAGATAAAATAATGGCTTTTGTAGTTGAATTAAAGTATTAGGATATAAGTACTTCTTCAGGAAAATTCCTATAGCAGATAGAACAACAGGTATATAATCTGGATCTCATCTTAGTCCCACATGATTTTGATTTCCTCAGCTTGGTTTCTATATTTTGAAAGCTTTTTGTTGTATTTGTTTTGAGGACTGGATACGTGGTGTGGCAACATCTATTTAAAATGTCCTTAAGTTTCTATGAATGCATGTTATGTCTTTTTTTTCAATTAATTGTATATATTTTCAGTGTTCTACAATCACTGCCATATAACTTAGATTTTTTTCCCCTCCCTCTCCCCTCCTTCCTGAGATGGCATACAAATTTTATTTAGGTTCTACATACACATTCCTATTGAATACATTTTCACTATAGTCATACTGTGTAGAAGAATAAAAATGAATGGGAGAAATCATATAACAAACCAAAATGTAAATACAAAAGAAAATGATCTGCTACATTCTGTGATTGAATTCCATAGTTTCTTGATGTGGAAGGCATTTTGCCTTAAAAGACCACTGGGAGTTTTTTTTAAGTCCTTGCATTGCAATGAAGTTCCAGGTCTACAAAAAAAAACTCTCGCACACTGTGGTCGTTGCTGTGTACAAAGTTCTCCTGGTTCTGCTCCTTTTACTCAGCATCAGATCATACAAGTGTTCTTGTTCATCATTTCTTATAGCGCAATACTATTCCATTACATTCATATATAATAATTTATTCAGCCATTCCCCAGTTAATGGGCATCCCCTTGATTTCCAGTTATTGGTCACTACAAAGAGTGCTGCTGTAAATATTTTTGTACATGGAGGAGCCTTTCCCATTTTTATGATCTCTTGGGGATACAGTCCTAGAAGTGATATTCTGGGTGAAAGGGTATGCACATTTTTGGAGCCCTTTGGACATAGTTCCAAATTGCTCTCCAGAATAGTTGGATGAGCTCACAGCTCCACCAACAATGAATTAGTGTTCCAACTCTCCTACATCCTCTCCAACATTTATAATTTTCCTGTTCTGTCATGTTTGCCAATCTGATAGGTGTGATGTTGTACCTCAGTTGTTTTGACTTGCATCTCTCTAATCAAAAGTGATTTAGAGCATTTTTTCATATGATTATAGATATATTTAATTTCTTCCTCTGAAAATTGCCTGTTCATATCCTTTGATCATTTATCATTTGGGGAATGAGAGAGGGAAATATTTTTAAGAATCACCATCATCCATGGTTCATTGGTAACTTCTGAATTTAAACTCAAAATCTTTGGTCTCTATTATTCCTTGCAGTATTTTAAGAATTTTATACTTATATGCAAGAATTATTGATAGCCTTCCTTAGAATATAAGGAAAATTTTTAAAAAGTATAGAAACTATTTTGGCATAAGGAAACATTACCTCACCAGTCAAGGCTGTGATAACAAGTACACGCTATTGGATTTGTCAGAAGTAATTAAAAGTAGGTTATCTCCAGAATGGAGCTTATGAAATAAGATTCAAGTGACATTGATATAATTGGAAAAAGATTTCATGAACTGGTTTAATTTGTTTTTAAGTGGAAACACAATTTGTAAAAAGTAGAAAGTGTGTCTCTGGGTTTGTAGAAAGTAGGAGAGGAACTTTGATGACATATACAGCAGGGATTTTTAACCTTTTTGTGTGTGCATTGGGTCCATTTGGCAGTCTGATAAAACCTATGAACCCCTACTCAGAATATATTTTTAAATGGACAAAATAAAATACTTAGGAATGAAAAGAAAACCAATTATGTTGAAATGTAATTATTAAAAAAATTTTAAGTTCATGGACTTCAGATAGAGGGAACTTGGCACAAATAATACACATGATCTGATAGTGAAGGCGATTTTCAGGCATCTGTGGGAGACCTTACTGCCCATAGCAGAGCAACTAGACCTAAGTCTCACCAATAATAAAATAATTGGGATAACAGTGATGGAATTTTTAATAGAAGTGACTTTTTAAAAAAAAGTCACCATTTTGTCTTAGGATCTACTGTAGAGAAGGACAAAATTGGACATAGTTTGACTACCATCCTAGACTGTGGGGAGAGGAGAGTTTATAGGATCTAGAGACAGGATCATTTAGGATTCCATGATCAGTAGTCAATAAACATGTATTAAGCTTCTGCTATGTGCCAGGCACCGTGTTAAATGTTGGGGATACAAATATGAAAAAGATAGTTCCTGCCCAGAAGGAGTTAACCGTCTAATAGAGGAAGACAATGCAAAAGAAAATGGAAAAGAAGGGAGGGGAGGGTGTCATGGTGGACAAAGGCAAAGAAGTCCAAAATGAATGTTCTGGGTAGGAGATGAGGAGGTGTTGAGGCCTAGAATTCTACTGGGCAAGTTCGCCAGAAGGAGAAGAGGGGGAGCCCTTAGGAATGAAACTGTGAAGATGCAAGAAAACATTTTTGAAAGTTGTCTGAAGAGTCACAATGGACTTATTAACCAACTTAGATTTTTTTAAAAAGTTACAGAAAATAACAAGTGTAGGCAAAAGAGGATGATGACAAAAACATGTTCTGTAAAAGACAATGTCATGAACACTAAAGCTTAGCCTGACCTGAAGGTGGAAAGAAAAATTAAGGACCACAAAAAACTGGTTTGCTTGTTTATAGTTATTGAGAAAAAAAGAGGAAGATCAAAGGAAGGTGTAATATTATGCAGTGAAAGAGTCCTAGATTTGGAGCTAGAGCACCTGGGTTCATTTTCTGTCTGCTACTTTTATGACTTGTGTGATCTTAGGCAAATTCTGAGCCTCAATTTCCTCATTTGTAAATTAAGATTTTTGGTTGGATGCCCTTAGGTCCCCTCATCTCTAAATCTTCAAAACTGTATGAAATCTTCAAAGTATTACAAAAACGAGAGCTATAATCTAAAGGAGTGCTTCAGAGGTTGGGTAACTTGGATTATGTTTCTGTTGATCTTCTGAGAAAGTAAACAGCAGCAGGATATAACAAGCTTGAAGCAATTTTTATTTCCCATCCTTAAATTTAAATTATGCTTACAAAGTATTCAGTATTAAAGGGTGAGGGAGTAAATATTTTACATGATTTTATACTTTGCTTTATTTTTTGGAGTGATTCCACATCTCTTGCTGCCTCCCTTTCATTGTGCTCTACCAACTAAGACTTTGATAGATACTTTATACTAGGACTATATTGTATAGTTTAGAGGTTTCTGAGAGTGAAATATATGTTAGGTAGAAATTTTCACATAATAGATTTGGTTGAAAAACACATCAATGAGTCACTTCTTATGACTTTGTCCTGGAACTTGGTAATTGTTTCTTAAATTGAGCCCTGTCTTAAAATGGTTAGGAAGGTTCCTTTAAAAAACTTCTTAAACTTCACTTTCACCAAACTGAATGCCATTCCCTGTAGGGCAAGGGTTCTTAATCATTTTAGTGTCATGGACTCTTCTGGAAGTCTGGTATAGCCAATGAACCCTATCTCAGGAAAAAGAAGTTTTTAAATGCATAAAGTAAAATGTGTAGGATTAAAAAAGGAAGCCAATTATCTTGAAATACAGTTGCCAAAGGTTTTTTGAGGGGATTTTATGTGTTTTTTTAAGTTTACAGACTTAATTTACGAACTTTAGTTTTTGGTTAAGAATCCCTGTTCTAGGGATAACTGAGTGACCAGTTTATTTTACTCCTGCTACTAAAAGCCAAACAGCCAGAATGTGAAATAATTTTTCAGATTTGAAGATCATATCTTTGAATGAACTGTTAACTTCTTTACAAATAAACAGATCATTTATCTAGAATGCCCTGTTTCTTTTAGAGAGAGATGAAGCATGTTTTTGACCTGGAAGATACTTAGTGCTGTTTTTCTTGATGTGCTTAGAATTTAGTTTCTATTTCCCTATGCTTTTCATCATTCTTTCCTTCTTGTAAAATGTTAGATTTATAAAATATTTGTTTTTCTAGATCCTTAGAAGTTTGAAGCTAAAGTTGAAGATGGAGCCAAGGACTCTAGCATCACAGCAACGTTTAGTACATAAAGCTCTGCCCTTTTTTGTGTGACCTGGAGCAAATTACTTAGGTTTTTATGATCTAAAACTTAAAAGGTACCAAAGCAATCATCTAGTCCAACCTCTTTTGTCAGTGAGGAACCTGAGGTCAAGGGAGATGATTTGCCTTAAGGTCACACAGCTAATAAGCACCTAGATCTCTAATACCTCATAGGTAGGCAAGTTACTTCCCTAGACCTATTCTGTCATCTCTAAAACAGACATTTGACTATAGGATCTCTAAGATCCCTTTTAGGTCAAAATCCTTTCATCCCAAGCAAAGTATAGATAGGTTTTGAAAGGTAATATGTGACATGTGACTCCTTAATCAGTCTTTAGAAGATTGGACTCTTTTAAGATAGAAACACCTATATAAAATTTCTGTTCTGTTTTGCCTAACAATTTACAATTACTGATTCCTTCCCTAGAGTCAACTTGTGATTATGCTGTCAATGTACTGTTAACTTAAATGGTATTTATTTCACTTAGCTGCTATACTACTGTATATATTGTTCCCTTTTTGGGAAGAAAAATCTATTGAATTCTTATTCTTCTGTTGGACAGATTTCATAAGAAAATAGAGTCTATAGACCAATAAATGTAATAGGTTAATTTATCCTGAAACCAGATGCTAGTGTACTTTTAGTGTTTTTAAAAAAGACTTTTTGAGTGAGAAGTTATCTTAAAAGTTTATTTAACAATGTACCATTTAGAATGCCACAATAAATCATTTGGATTTAAGTTAGTAAGTTGCTTCATCTTTGATGTTCTGTCCCAGTGTATATTATTTTATATATAATTTGAATGTTTTGTATTTACTAATCAGTATTTAAATTCTAATCCCTTTTTCCAATCCCTAAATGCCAGTAGAATGTAAGCTTCTTGAAGCAGGGATTATTATTATTTTTTTGTCTTTGTATCCACAGGGCCTAACACAGTGACTGGTACATAGTAAGTGCTTGACAAATGTTTATTGAATTGTACCCAGTGATAAAAATTTAATATTTCCCCAACTGAACTCATCTTCTCTCCTAAAATCATTTCTTATTCATATTTCTGTCATGGGCACCACCTAATGAACCAATCAATGGTAAAATAAAACTATTCCTTTTTATATTTCTGTCTTCTTAAATCTCTGTTCTTTAGCTTGATTAATAGATTTTTAAAAATCCATTAGAAAATTTAGGCACTGAGGACTTTGAAAGAAAGTATAAGAAATTTCGTTTTGGTAGATTATTGTTTTTGACTAGCCCCAGCATGGGGTAATAGATATAATGATTTCAAGTGGCACATGTAAAAATGATTTCTCCAGTTTATTATTTTAATAGCATAATGAATATATTTTTTTAATTTGCCCCCCTTAAAGGTCTAAATTTTTTAATATCCCTTTCCCCTAACCTAATTTATTTAAACTCTGTAATAAGCAACTATTTTAAATCTATTTTGACCTACTTTCAATTTATTAAGCATCTATTATATGCCTATTATATGCAAAGTACCTAAGCACATTGTAAGCATATACTAGATGCTTAGAAGTGTGTGTGTGTGTGTGTATGTGTGTGTGTGTCTGTCTGTCTGTCTGTGTGTAAGGGACAAAACTGAAAACTATCTCTGAAGCTCTTTTGGAAGATTGTAATAAATACACCAGACATGCTTAAAAGCAAAGGATACTTTTATGGTTGTTTACAAACTGAAGTATATGTGTTTTTGAACTAGCTGCACTTATTTGTGTCATGAAAATTAATTTTCAATAATTTACAAGTGTTCTTACATCTAAAGGTTTTTTTATGAATGAACACTAACAAATGCAGGCAAAATTGTAGAATTTTTAAAAATTCTAGACTGGCGTGGTTAGAATAAGCTTTGATTAAATACTCATTTTCAGTTCCATTCAACAAAGCTTAAATGCATGCTATGTATAAAGCTCTATTAGACACTGGATAATGTTTTCTGAGGTCACTTCCAACTCTAAGTCTATTAAATTATATTCTTCATGTTTGAAAGCTTTATTTTGCAGATATGAGTCATCTTTGAATTGAAGAAAATATAGTACTAATTACTGAGTGCAAGCTACTCTACAGGGCTTTAGAGACTGCCCATATTGTAGTACAGTGCCAGTGTTCAGTAAATGTTTGTACTAGTAACATTTTTTTTCCAGTGAGTCTATTTTTGAAGACCTATTTTTATTGAATTTTTGCATTTTGGATATATTACTCTAAAGTTTTATTTACAAATGGGAAATAATTAAGAAAAACCCAAGATAAAAGAAAGATTTCCTGGCCTTATAATCCACTAGGTTAGTGAAGTTCTGCTGTATCACATGTCATTGCTAACCACAACCTTCGCAGAATCTCTTGACATTCTGTAGGCCTGTGGTGTTTCCTGAAAGGTATAGGGTTAGGAACTATAATAAAAAGGGGTATTGCATTTTGGGAACCAAACTTTTGTTGCCTTTTTAGCCTTGTTCTATTTTCTTTTCATACTTTATGATCTTGTCAATTTGTTGTTACGTGACAGTAACTACAGCTGACCCATTTTTGCCTTTTGAAGGAGGGGCAAAGATTGGTGATAAGAATCCATGCTGACATCAGAGTTGGGCAAAGAAAATGGATGGTTTTAAGTTGCCCAAACTTTTTGAAAACAAGAATCAAGTATACTAGTGTTTGTCAGGGAAGATACTCACTCTCTCTCTCATCCTTTCCTTTATCTGTTTTTGGTATATACCTAGACAGTGGTTTTATAAGGGTTTTTCTAAAACATTAATACTGTTTTTTTCATCTTTGTTTTAATAGGAGTTATATGTGTCTGTGTTTTGAATTGAATAATAAACTTAGTTCATTTCCATTATTGGATTTTCTTTTTACTAGTACCACTAGCCAGGCAGTTAGTAAACATTTATTAGGCACTATGTGCCAGACATGGTGCTAAGCGCTGGGAATACAAAAAAAGGGCAAGAGCAGTCCCTGCCTTCAAGGATCTCAATGTCAAACCGGGGAGACAACAAAGCGAACAAATATATGCAAACAAGTATAGATAGGATAAATAGGAAATCGTTAAAACAGGGAAGAATTAATAGATGTTGGGAAAGATTTCCTGGAGAAGATGGGATTGTAGTTGGGATTTAAAGAAAGCCTCGGAAGGCAGAGATGACGAGGGAGGCAATTCTGGGCATCTAGGCAGCCACAGAAAATTCCTGGAACCAAAAGGTGCAATATCTTGGTGGAATAGCCAGAAGGCTAGAGTCACTGTATTGAAGAGTGCTTGTCTGGGGAAAAGATGTAAGAAGACTGGAAAGATAGGAGAAGGATAGGTTATGAAGGACTTTGAATGTCAGAGGATTTTGTATTTGGTCCTGGAGAGGACTGGGAGCCACTGGAGTTTGTTGAGTTTGGGCATGACGTGATCAGACCTCTATTTCGATAAAATCACTTCAGTGGCTGAAGCAAGGATGGATTGAAGCGGGGGAGGGACTTGAGGCAAGAAGATCCACTGTCAGGATTTTGTGGTGGTTCAAGCTTGCGGTGATAAGAGCTGGGGTGGGTGGAAGGGTAGGAATATTGAAGAGATGTTGCAAAGGTGAAATTGATAGGCCTTGCAACAGATTGGATGGTGGCTTTGAGTGAGAGAGTGAATTGGATTTGGGGAGAGAGATGTTGTTAGTCCTTTGTTTTGGAATAGGAGCAATGATATCATGACTGATGACTTGTGAAGTCAGTTGTATTTAAGTGAGACAGAGTTGCTCAGTCTTCAGCAATGACAGATAGTGATGAGTTAAAGAACAAAATAAAGTGGTTTACCCAAGACTATGTAATTTTTTTAATGGCAGAGCCAGGACTAAAATCAGGGTTTCCCTAATTCCAGAACAGGACTTGTTCTAGTCCATGTGGTTCACTGCGTTTCTTTTTCCTACCAACTCTTAAGTATTCTTCTTGGACTTTTAGTAAAGAAACAGTTCCTAGATATGACACTATTTGCATAACACTATTAATTCATGGGTTTGTGTTATAGTATCCGAAATCTCCTTGAATCTCTGAAATTATACCTCCTTCTGCCCCAAATAAATAAATGTGATTTTCCTGTTTTGTTTTAACTTAGAAAGACTACTTTAGAATGGCCTAGAAATTATCTTCAAATATACCTCAGTACTTAAAAAGGTTGTTGTATGTATCTATGCTCTTCAAAGATTGCACTCATGTCTACACTTCATCCTATGTGATTCTTGTCTGTGTCTTCATATAACTTTTCTAGGGGTGTACTGTCATTGGAGATGTTTTAATGTTTTGTAGGTTATATATTTTTTCTGGTATGATCTTCAAGTGTATAAAAGTTTATTACAACCTTGCTTATGTAAAAATATGATAAGTTGCCTTGCTTAATGAGATAATATTTATAAAGCACTTAATATGCTGCCTAGTATATAATAAGCATTTAATAAATGCTTATTTTCCACCTCACCCCCCGCTCCTTCTAAGGGGCACATTGTTTAAAAAATAAATAAAATCCTCTACTTTTACCACTTAACTGACAGTATTAGTAAATTCTTTAAGGTATTGTTGTCTGTCATCATAAAGTAGGTCCCAACTATAATCCCATCTTCTACAGGAAATGAGCAATTATTTATTTTTTTCCAGATGAGAGTAGAATATTTCTGATTAAAAAGCTTGTGTTAATCAGTGAGTACTTTTTATTGTAGGTTTGAAAGGAAGGCTAGATGGTTACAGTATGGTCCTAATTCTTGGAGGACCAGATTTTAGGCATTTTCAACTAATTAATATTTTGTTGTAATTTATATTGTAACTACATAATAAATGTGGTTTATTATGTATATGACTTATTATAATAAGTGTGATTTCATCTAGGTTTCAATTGAAATCTCACTTTTTTCAAGAAGCCTATCATGGTCCTACTTAATACTAATAATGCCTTCCCTTTAAAACGACCCTTAATTTACCCCGTATTGTACATACTTGTTTTGGGGGTTGGCCCCTCCCTTAGCTTGTGAGGTCCTTGAGGGCAGAAAATCTGCCTTTCTTTGTGTCCTCAGCACTTGGCACAGTATACGGCATATAGTAGGCTCCTAAACGAGGCTTGACTTGTCTGGTCTGAAATATAATCTCAGTCTAATCATAATAAAGGAATATCTATAAAATCCTTTGGTATTAATTTAATTAACTGTTTGCTTATTCCAGTTGTCCCAATCTGCATCCTAAAGTAAAATGTAAAGCCTAATAAACGAGCAAATGCTTTTATTAAGATGTCAAGGTACTTATTTACTTATTTGTGGGTCTAAAAAAACGCTTTTTTTTTTTTTTTTTTTTTTTTTTTTTTACTATAGTGTTGTAATATTGGAAGCATCTGGACTGAATGAACTTTAATATTAAAAGAAATTCTCCATCAATAACTCAGAAAATTGTAAGTCAGCTGAAAAATGAAGCAAGTTCCAGAGATCCTTGGAAATACCAATGGGAAGACTCAGACTTGTGAAGTCAATCGGGAATGTTCGGTGTTCCTCAGCAAAGCCCAGATCTCTACTACCCTACCAGAAGGTGTCATGCAAAAATTTAATGGCCATGAAGCTCTACCATTCATTCCAGCTGACAAATTGAAAGATCTAACCTCTCGTGTCTTCAATGGGGAGTCTGGTGCCCAAGATACCAAGCTGCGCTTTGAATCTCAGGAAATAAAGGGAATTGGAACACCTCCTCACACTACTCCTATTAAAAATGGCTCTCCTGAGATTAAACTGAAGATCACCAAAACTTACATGAATGGAAAACCTCTCTTTGAATCTTCTATTTGTGGAGACAATGGTCCAGATGTGTCCCAGTCAGAAGAAAATGAACAAAAACTAGAAAACAAGTCAAGAAGGAATAGGAAAAGGAGCATAAAATATGATTCCTTACTTGAGCAGGGTCTTGTTGAAGCAGCTTTGGTGTCTAAGGCTTCAAGTCCCTCAGAAAAAAAGGTAATTTTCGGGGAGAAGGGAAGGGTGGGATTAAAGAGACGGACATGACCATAGGCTCATGGACTTCAAGAGGCTATGGCAAGAGCTTGGCTTACATATCATGAGAGAAACCCCATTTGGGGTAGGCAAATGGAAAAATAGAGGAAGTGTTGGCAAAAATGTGCTCTCCCTCTCCAGCATATGGATGACTTTTTCCACCTCTTAGGTTTATAAATGACTGATAAATTTATGTTTGCATTATATTTGAATGTGCTATTTCTTATACTGTATTATCTGAGAGTAATTAGATTAGAGGATTTTTTCTTTCTTTTTTTAATTATTAAATTTATTTGTTTTCAGATTTCACAATCACTTCCATAAATCTTAGATTTTCCCCTCCTTCCATCCCCTTCCCTCCCCAATATGGCATACAATCTTATGTGGTTTCTATACATACTTTCTTATTAAGCACATTTTCACTCAGTTGCATAGAGGAATTAAAATGAATGGGGGAAACCATGAGAAAAAAAACATAACACAAGAGATACTCTGCTTCATTCTGCATTCCAATTCCATAGTTCTTTCTCTCGATGTGGATGGCATTTTGTCTCAAGAGTCCTTTAGGAATGTTTTAGGTCCTTGCATTGTTGTGAAGGGCTAAGTCTACCAGAAAAATTCCTCTCACACTGTGGCTGTTACCGTGTACAATGTAATAGAAGGGTTTAAATGAAAATTGTGTTTGTACATTAAAGTTGAGACTTGGTATAGAGGATTAGATCACCCAAGAATCTGAAAGAATTTGTCTCCTTGTGACTTAAATATGAAGGATCACATCAACTCTAGTCCTTCGTGCTATCTTAAGTATCCCTAATGTCTAATTAATGAGGGTAGAAGCTAGAGAATAGACAGAAGTTGCTTTTCTTGGCCAGTGGAATTAAAGACAGAGAACTTTAGCTTCTTTCAGTCCTTGGATTTCATGGGGGTTTCAATAATTCCTCCTCTGTTGAGTAGCATTTGAAGGGTGTTTTTTCTCACCAGTATTTAAAAACACAAACATTCACCACAGAAAGAGAAAGCCATGAAAGAATTGTTGAGAAAATGAGATGGGAGGGAGATAGGTTATTTTAAGTAGTTAAATCACAGAAATATTCACTTAGTAATCTAGGTGGGACTGGCTATAACGAAAAATACTGTGGCAATTGTTACACTGAAAATTTTTTTTTCATGTTATTTGATACTTTAGTGAAGGTCTTGTGTTTCAACACTAATAAAATAGCAGGTGTAAAAGATTGCTTCAGAGGGGCTGGAGAAGATTTACTTATGATTTTAGTTGGTAGTTTGAGAGTTCAGAAGGGAAGGGATGGGAGAAATTTAAGTATAGTTGCTCCTAGATTGTGGAACTATTCAATTTAATTGCCCTGTGGATGACAATAACTGCCATCTTATGTGAGGAACTGTTAAACAAGACTCAGAAAACATTTGTGTGATGGAAAACTTTACAACAGTTTTTGATGATTTAGCATTTATACATTTTGTTTGTTTGTTTGTTTAAAGATTCTAGCTAAGAGAGAGTCATATCCAAACATCAGCAAAGAAAAAGATCATCTGTTGAAGTACAACGTTGGAGATTTGGTATGGTCAAAAGTTTCAGGTTACCCTTGGTGGCCATGTATGGTTTCAGCAGATCCTCTCCTTCACAGCTATACCAAACTAAAAGGTAGAGTATATGTGGGTTGTTTTCTATCCCCTTCCTTTTCTCATTTTTCCTTCAACTTGATCTTTGTTTTCACACTCAAAATTTTCATATGTATTTTATAAGCACTTTTTGCTATGTAATCTTTAAGTTAGTGGTTCCGCCTTTTCTTAGGGCGAGGTAGATGCTATTGTTTATAAATAGGTGATTTAATTTACTGTAATCTCTGTCACATTCACTTTCAGGAAACTATAAAATAGGGAATACATTTTACCTGTTTCCATGTACCTTAACTCATATCCTCCCACTTTCATACTTTTCTAAATCATATTCGTTGAATTCATTGTTTCTTGGAAATATTTCCTAATGATTCCAAGCACTCCTATATCTTGCAACTCCATTTAATATTATTTTGTACTTAGCCATAAATTTCTCTGTAATTGTTTGTTAACTTTCTGTACACACACACACACACACACACACACACACACACACACACACACACACACACACACACACACACACACACACACACACACACACACCCCCTACATATAATATTTCTTTCAATTTGATTATAAATTTAGTAGGTTATGTCTTGGTAGGGGAGGGGAAGTATTAACTATAACAATATAGTGTTTTGTACATGGGTGCTCAAAAATATTTGTGGTGACCTATCCCTGAACCTTTGGGTGGTGTTAAGGATCAAAGGAGCTTAATCTGGGTTCCCCTTTAACCCCTTCACCATAATATAATTGAGCATACTGCCTAAAAACAAGTTGTTTGTGGCTGTGATTCTTTAGCCTGCTTATCTCTCTCTAAAGAAAGGATAAGTTTTTCATTATTATATCATCATATTCACGTAACCTTTGTCAGATTTCAATTTTTAAAAAGTCTTGCTTGTTTCACTTAAATTTATGTAGAAAGGTAAAGTCAGTTACTAGGATAGGTCTTGGACAATCTAAATTTTACTCTTCCCAATACATCGTATAAAGTTTGCCCAGATATTAATAGCAAGCAATGGAACCGGGGTGGAGAAACTTCTTTTCTGTTGAAAGTCTTTGATTCACAGCAAAGAATCATTTAGAGACCAGAAACAAAACAAATTGATTAGTTTCTATCGGGTTGAAAGAAAGGAGGAGTAGATTGGGTGACACAGGACCGAGTTCTAGTCCTATTTTAGTCATTAATATTTTGTGACGTTGGACAAATCAATTAATAGTTTTGGTTCTGTTTTCTCTTCTGTTAATGGAGATGGAAGCTGGCAGTTAGTCAACAAACATTTGTTGTTGTCATTGTTACTTGTTCATTTCAGTCTTGTCCAATTCTTTGTGACTACTTTTGGGGTTTTCTTGGCAGTGGTACTGGAGTGGTTTGCCATTTCCTTCTCTAGTTCATTTTATAGATGAGGAATTGAGGCAAACAGGGTTAAATGACTTGCCCAGGGTCACAAGCTAATAAGTGTCTCAAGCTGAATTTGGACTCACCCAGATGAGTCTTCCTGACTTCAGGCATTTACTAAGCCCTTTGTTTGTGCCAAGGAACTGTGCTAATTAAATGGTGTTTCAAAGAAAAACACCAATTTTCCTTTTACTCCTAAATAGGATTTTTTCCTGAGTCTTTAATTTTCAAAATAACATATATTTTACTATGCTAATATAAAATATGCTTCATTTCCATATTGCAGTCAGTTGAGGTATAAAGCAATATTTGGGGAAGGAAAGCATATGTCATATAGTACAGAGAAGTAGAAAAGCAGAGAAACAAAATAAGGCAAGATATTAGGAAAGAAGAAAAGGCACTACTCTAGTCCAAATATCCATAAACCTGCTCTTCTAAGCTTTTGTTCCATTGCTTTGGTCTTAAGTTTCCCTTATTTTATTTTCTGTTTTATTAATGCATTTTGGTTTGTTTTTATACCACCATCACTGTCCCATAACTCCAAAAAAACACTTAAGTAATACCAGCTGATGACTGTGATTGACTACTTAGTTATGTGAATCTTCTGTAATCGGAGTCTATCCTCTCTACTGAGAAGGAAGCATTTCCTAATATCAATCATCCTGAATCAATATTGGTCATTACATCTGATCCAAATTTTGTTGTCTTTTAAATTTATCTTCATTTAGATTATTGTAAGTTGTGTATATTTTTCTTCTGGTTTTTCTCTTTTCTCTGTGCACCAAGCCTTCCCAGAAAATTTTTTTCTGAAATCTTCATATTCATTATCCATTGGCTATAAAAATATCTCATAACATCCATATGCCACAATTTATTTAACCATCATCCCATTGGTGAGCACCTGTTTTTGTTTCTAGTTTTAGGGGTACAAGAAGCTCCTTCTACAGAAAAGTGTGACTGTGAGTGTTTAGTATATATGGTACCTTTCTGTGATTGGCATGTGAATAGTAGTGGATTTTTGGTTCAAAGGCTGTGAACTATTTGGTAACTTCTCTCACATAATTTCAGATTGTTTTTGAAAAGTGTTATCAATTCATAGCTTCACCAAAAATATCCAGTTTGAGTGACAAGATGGAACCTAAGAGTTATTTTCATTTTATTTTTATATTTTTAGATATTTAAAGCACTTTCATCATATTATGTTTGTTGATGGTTTTCTAAAGAAATGCAGTCTGTTTACGCTACAGGCTTGCCAAAATAACTCCATGCCTCTGAGTTCCTGAAATTCCCTTTTATTCTGCTGGTACATCCAACCTTTATGTGTTGTCTTTTTTATTAACTCTTGTCACCACGATTATCAGGTAATTCTGGTGATTCTATGGCTAGCTACCTCTCTATTATTGGTGTTTGGACCAACTGATTATTGGTTCTTTTTCAACTATAAATATTAGGGTAAAAATAAATAGTGACTGCTATTGCATTGTGCTAGGGGCTATGGATCGATCCATAGAAGCAAATCCTCAAGGAGCGTAGTTGAAGAGAACAAGACATGCTAAAAATATATAGACTAGTTTTATATTGTTAAATCACCTATAATTGGTACAGATAAGTAGTTGTATAGGCTCTCATAGAGAGAAGAGATAGAGTAGTCAGGGAAGAATTGGAACATATGCTGGGCTTTGTGGTAAAAAAACAAGAAGAGATAAAATGGAAAAATATTTAAAGTTAAGTAGAGACAATATGAACATATGATGTTTATTTTTAGATGGTCTAACTTGTTATTATATTATATTTTGTTATTTGACCTACCATACTTTGTGGGCTTGTCTCTTCTCACTTGAGTAACCTTTCTTTTTTATGAAAGATGTATTTTTCTTTTCTGCTCATCAGCCATGTTAGGTTTATGTAATGCTTCCTCACATTCCTCAATCAACTGTATAGGATATTTGGTGTTTGGTGTGCTGTTTCACTTAGACGTTTCTTATATGTCCACAGTTCTTGTGGCTTGACCTTTTAAAAAGGTAAACCATTGGTTCAGTTTATGTCCCATTTTAGGAATCTTTTTCTTATCATTCTGATCATTGTTAGTGCTTTTTTCCTCCTCAAATTATATTTTCTTCATTTATCAATCATATTGAATCCCTCAGGTTATAAACTTCTTTAGGGCTTGGACTGTTTTTAATTGTATCCTTAGTGCTGAGCACTGTGTTTTGTATAAATTTAACGTTTTATAAATGCTTGTTGAATTAGAGTATGATAACTTTATTACTGAGTACTTTACCTGTCTTCCTATATCCTCCAGTAGTCTGGGGGTGTTATTCGTACTCTCTTGAGAGAACTTCCATTTTTTCATAGTAATCTAAATCTGTTTCTTTAGATCATTATTTATTGTATCATTCAATTTTGATTTGTAGCATCTTTGTGAGACCAGGAGATTTGTTGTTCATTCTTTTTCTCTTGAGCATTCCTGAATCCTCCCCACTTCAAGTCTCTGGCTGATAATCAGAATTTTATTTCCTTCAGTACTTTATTTTCAGATAGTAGCTTATTCTTCTGACACCCTGCTAGGTAGCATACTAAAACAGTATTAACTTTTTCATTTAAAATTGATTGGATCCCTTATCTCTAATCCCCCTTTATCAATTCCCAAATAACCTACACAGATTTGCACACTGTAGGTACCTAAATAAGTGACCTCCAAAAGTTATAAAGATTGGTTTAATTTCTCAGTAAAATTGGTTTATTTCTATAGTATTGATCTAACCAGCAAATTAAGTCAAAACTGTGTTTGTTAAAATATCTTTCACCTTCATCACTTCTGAATATTTTATCCTTTTTTGACTTCCTCAGTGGAGTTTCTGTGTTTTTCATAGCTTTAGGAAATAATGAGACCAGTTGTATAGTCTTTTGATAGGAATAGAATTTGCTAATAAAGTAAAGGCAACTTGGTGTTTTTTTTCACTTGAATAGTGTAAAAACAATTAGATATTTTCCCATTTTCCTTCCAGTATCTATTTTCTAATGTACATTTATCTTCTTTGTGAAATTAGGACAGAAAAAGAGTGCTCGTCAGTATCATGTACAGTTCTTTGGTGATGCTCCAGAAAGAGCTTGGATATTTGAGAAGAGCCTTGTATCATTTGAAGGAGAAGAGCAATTTGAAAAATTATGCCAGGAAAGTGCAAAACAGGCGCCCACAAAAGCAGAGAAAATCAAGGTAATCAGTATTGCTAAAAGCTTTTAGAAGAGAATTTTTAAAAATCTTTTGTGAATTCCCACAGAAAGCCTCTTCTGATGCTTTATCCTGGTGTAGAGAGGACCCTGAGTTTTAGAATTGGAGCACCTTTCTTTTCAATACTATTTTATTTTTTCCAGTTACATGTAAAGACAATTTTTAACATTCATTTTTTTAAAACAATTTTGAGTTGCAAAATTTCTCTCCCTTAATTTCTTACCCTATCCTCCTTATGGTGGTAAGCAGTTTGATGGAGGGTTTATATGAAGCACAAGCTCTTGGGATTCTAGGCCCAGTGATCCATCATTTGTCTGTGGTCAGTTAACTAGCCTTGTCAAGTTTGGAGAGACATCACCAGGCTGCAAAGACACTGAATTTTTATCTGTGTCATCTCTCAAAAACCTTGGTGCAGTGAAAGTGCAGGTCCTTCAAGTATTGCTATAACTAGTATTTGTAGTATTTTAACTTTTAGAATTCACAAATGTCTGAATTGTATGGTAGAGGTTAGTTGTGGTATGTGCTCTTTACCTTTTGTGGTATGTGTAAATTATTACACATTTGTCTAAAAATGCTTTGTTAAAATATGCCTAAATTTAATTATGTATACTTTAAAAAAATATTCATGGACACTATAACACCCAAGCTAAATAAATATTTTCTTGGATATTTTTTCTTCGTATGTACAAATAGCTTAAATTTAGTTTTGGGGTAGAAATGGAGAACTTATCACAAATTGGAGACTGAGTTCCTTACTTTGAAATATCAGTTCAAATGCTTTCCTAGTACTTTAGTGCTCCTAACAAAAATTGTCATTCCTTAATTTATAGTTTTGTGTCTCTTCTATTTTTTTTCAGCTATTGAAACCTATTTCAGGCAAATTGAGGGCCCAGTGGGAAATGGGTATTATTCAAGCAAAAGAAGCAGTGAGTATGACAGTAGAAGAGCGGAAAGCCAAGTTTACCTTCGTCTACGTTAGGGACCGACTTCACCTTAATCCTCAAGTAGCTAAGGAAGCTGGTATTGTTGTGGACCCATTAGAGGAAGTAGATGAATCTTCAGATGTAAGTGAAGAAACTGCTCAAAATCCAAAGCATAAAGAATTAGGCATCCCCATCAAGAGGAGGAGGAGATCAAAATTACCAACGTGTACAGATAACCAGGAAAGTGATTCAGGGGCTAAAAACATTACTCCTCAAAGGGCAGCTGAACAAGCAGATTCAAAAAGAGGATTGGGCTCTCCTGTTGGTAGAAAGAAGGCTGCAGCATCTACTCCACGAAGCAGAAAGGGAGATTCAGGGTCTCAGTTTTTGGTCTTCTGTCAGAAGCACAGAGATGAGGTTTGTATCCTATTGAATTTATAAGTTATATAATAAATACACAAAACTTATTTTTAGTTCTTGGAATAATACCAATCATTAGATCATTCTCTTTGTTAGAAATTTCCAACAAAAAAATCATAAGAGAAAATAAATTTTATCACCTAGTGATAAGAATCACCAAAATTGGAATATTCCTGTAATTTCAGTATGTACCAGCCTTTGGGCAAAAATACATATTATTTCTTCACCTCTTGCATGTTTATCAAATTGTTCTTATGAGACGTAGATAGGTGGGATGAGTGGGAAAGTTACTTCTTGGGTGGAACCTGCTGAGATTCTGGTAGGTGTAGAGGCTTCTCACCAAAGTACATTGTTATTTTAAAATTTCTAATGGTATTATTGCTTCTGGTAGAGAAAAGGGAAATACTAATATCAAGAAGTCTTTATTTTTTATGAAGATTTTAAAGATAATGCATTGTCTGTATTTAAAGTACCATTATAATTTCATTGTCTTTTTTTCCTTTCATTCAACAAACATTTTTGACAACCACTTACTATTCTAGGCACAAGGAAGATACAAAGATAGTAATATGATAGTGCAGTGTTTCAAGACACAGTTCATATCTTTCCAGAATGAATCATCTAGTAGGGGAGATAGGACATGTACTCAAATATTTTTTAGGGGGTTATAATAGATAAGTGAATAATTGTATGAATAAGGCACTATAAGTTTGCTAGATGGAAAGTTTATTTCTAGCTGTAGAGCTCAAAGAAGATACAATTTTTGTGGAGATGACATTTGAGCTGAACCTTGAAGAATGGGAATTATTTTAGTAGACAAAGATATAGAGAGGAGGATATTCCCAAGACAGAGAGTGATATAAAGTTGGGAAAGTGCGATATGTGGTTAAGGAACAGAAAATAATCTCTTTTAACTTGGAGGGTAGAGTATATAAAGGGGAATGGTATAAGATAAGACTTGAAAAGTATGTTGAAAAGAGATTCTTTTCTTAGTCTCATTGTACTGTGAAGACAATATCATAAACCAAATCCAGTTAACCCTGAGGCATTGCGTTATTTCTTTTGGCCTACTCTCTGGATTATAGAACTAAATTTAAGGAAGTGAACTATTAAAAAATTGGAGGGTAAAAGAGAAGAACAAATACATTTAAAATCATCAAGTGGAGAAAAAGTAGATAGTTTTAAAAATCCTAAATTTTGAGGAAAATAATTATAATAATTATAACCAACATATGAGATAAAAAACATCTAAAATTCGAACCAATTAGACTATTTAAGGACAACACAAAATCACCATTGGATAAGTGGTCAAGTTTTATACATATTATTTAAAAAATTAAAAAAAAATATTTAGCCTAGTTAATACTCAGAAATGCAATTTAAAACAGTTTTTAAGTACTATTTCATAGCTATCAAACTGGCATAAATAAAAGCAATAATGTAATGTTTGTGGACTTGTTAAGAAATCGGTATACTTATACACATACTGACATGGTAAGTTAGTAGAATCTTTTTGGAGGCCTATCTGATTGGATAAAGTAGGTCATAAAAATCATCTTATCTTTTGGTCCAGTGTTTACATATTTGCAAGTAGACCTTAAAAGTGTATCATAGAAGAGAGCTGTTCTTATAGCTTTTTCTTTGTCCGTATATATAGATGTATGTGTATATATTTATGAAAACAACATTATTTATAATTCCAAAGAACTTGAAGCAAACTAAACAAACATCACTGATGAAGTGGTGAATGACTATATTATTGTATATTAATGCAATAGAATACCAAAGTGCCATTAATAATTTGAAGAACAAATACGTTTGAACAAAGAAAGTAATGCAAAAGGAGATCCAGGAGAATAGCATGTGAACAGATTTACAAATGTATTCCCAAAAACAGAAATGAACTAACAAACGGAATTCATTTTTAAGTGCAACTAGTTGTAAATGTATGTTTGGGTTTATTTGAGGCAAGTGCATTGTCATTATCATTATCATTATTATTACTACTATTAGAGTTCCGAAGGGGAACCCTTGAGAAGTTGAAATGAAAGAAACAGTGTTGTGTAAGTGGACAGTATTGGATTTGCTGTCACTAGACCTGAAATCAAGTATCATCTCTGCTTATTTAATATTTTTATGACCTTTATTGGAGTGTTGCTTCAACTCTTTGGATCCTTTTCCTGATCTGTAAAATGAGAAGAGTTAGACTAGTTTTCTTATTCTTCTGGCTCTAAATCTGTGATCCTAACTGAATTAATTAATTGCTTTACAGAGGCAAAAACCATTATGTAAAGATGTAAATTTCTGTTCGGTTGTTTAAGCCATGTCTGATTCTTTGTAACCTTATTTGGAGTTTTCTTGGTAAAAATATTGGAGTGGTTTGCCATTTCCTTCTCATTTTACAGATGAGGAAACTGAGACAGACAGGTTTAAGGTCACCTAGCTGCCTCTAGAGCAGGTAGAGTTTAAGTAACTTGCCTAATGTCACATAGCCAGTAAGTTTCTGAGGCCAGATTTTAACCCAGGTCTTCCTGACTACAGGCCCAGCACTTTTATCCATTGTCTCTTATATAAACTCTTACTAAACTAGTAAGTAATCTCTTTAAAATATACTTTGCATATTGTTTTAAATTTTTTTATTTTGTTTTCAACATCCATTTCCACAAGGTTTTGAGTTCCAAATTTTCTCCCCATTTCTCCCCTCCCCCACCCCAAGATGGCGTGCATTCTGATTATTCCTTCCCCTAGTCTGCCCTCCCTTTTATAAACACCCCCCCTTAATCCTCTTCCCCTTGACTTTCTTAAAAGGCAGGATAGATTTCTATATCCCACTGCCTGTTTATCTTATTTCCCAGTTGCAGGTAAAAACTTTTTTTTTTTTTAACACATTTGTTTTTAAAACTTTTGAGTTCCATATTCTCTCCTTTCTTCCCTCATCACCCACCTTCATTGAGAAGGTGAGCAATTTGGTATTAACAAATGTTTTGTTCAGTTTAATTGTTGATTAGTGAGATCTGCACATATTGTTGAAAATTCCTTGCTACAGGTTATACATGTGTAGTTACGCAAAACATTTCCATAATAGTCACGTTGTGAAAGACTGTATTTCCTTCCATCCTATCTGCCCCCCCAATTTTTCTGTTTTCTCTTTTGACCCTGTCCCTTTTCAAAAGTGTTTGCTTCTCACTACCCCCTCCCCCAATATCCCCTCCCTCTTGTCTCCTCCCGCCCTTATCCTCTTTTCTTCTACTTTCCTGTAGGGTAAGAAACCCAATTGACTCTGTATGTTATTCCCTCCATAAGTTAAATCTGATGAGAGTAAAGTTCTCTCATTCCTTCTCACCTTCCCCCTCTTCTCCTCCCTTGTGAAACCTTTTTCTTGTCTCTTTTATGTGAGATCATTTATCCCATTCTATTTCTCCCTTTCTCCTTCTGCCAATATATTCTTCCCTTGCCCCTTAATTTTATTTTTTAGATATCATCTCTTCATATTCAAGTCAACCCTGTGCCCTCTCTCTGTTTTTGTTTATCTCTCTGTCTGTCTGTCTATCTATGTCCTCCAACTACCCTAATAACTGAGAAATGTCTCATGAGTTACAAATATCATCTTTCCATGTAGGAATATGAACAGTTCAACTTTAATAAGTCTCTTATGATTTCTCTTTCCTCTTTATCTTTTTATGCTTCTCTTGATTCTTATATGTGAAAGTCAAATTTTCTATTCAGCTCTGGTCTTTTCATCAAGAAAGCTTGAAAGTCCTCTGTTTCATTGAATAGCCATTTTTTTCCCTGAAGAATTATACTCAGTTTTGCTGGGTAGGTGATCCTTGGTTTTAATCCTAGTTCCTCTGACCTCCGAAATATCATATTCCAAGCATTTTGATCTCTTAATGTAGAAGCTGCTAGATCTTGCGTTATTCTGATTGTATTTCCACAATACTCAAATTTTTGTTTTCCCCGTGACCTAGGTACTCTGTATTTGGCTACAATATTCCTAGGAGTTTTCCTTTTAGGATCTATTTCCAAAGGTGATCCGTGAATTCTTTCAATTTCTATTTTTCTAGAATATCAGGGCAGTTTGCCTTAACAATTTCTTGAAAGATGATGTTTAGGCTCTTTTTTTTGATCATGGCTTTTAGATAATTTGAAGTTTTGGTTACTTTAGAGTAGTTTGATCTAGTGGATATTAGAATAATATATTCTGAGTACGTTTGTATAATAGCATAAGCAATACCTTTTCAGTTGTTTTTTTGTTTTTTGAGGTGAATGGTCCAAATTACATAAATATAAGAGAGATGAGTAACAGATTGTTTTCACCTTGTGAGGGCAAACCTTCCTAAGTATGAGGACAATCATTACTAGTAGGCTGGCCATTTGAGAATTCATTAACTGTATCAGCTCATAAAACTAAAGAAAAATTTTAGATGATCCTTAGCCCTATGTGGCCCTCTTCTGCTTCTGCAGTGACTGTGGCAAATAAGGTGGAAAACATGTGTAACATTAATTTAGCTGTAAGTATTCTGTGTCAGATGTGTTTTTGACACATGTGACTAATGATAAACAAGTGAACTTGCCACTAGAGGAAATGAGTCATGCCAGTATTGACATTCTAACTAAATAAAGCTAGAAGATAAAAGGAAATTACAAATAAATGGAAGAATGGTTCACAGGCTCACCTTAAAGAGCAAATAAAGGAGTTGGTTTTGTCTTGTGTCCAAAGGCAAGAATTGCTTTGTGGTTATCATTCTCTACTCTCCAACACAGGAAGATTTGTTTCTCACCCTTACTTCTAGACTCTCTTTTTGCTACTTAAGTCAACAACTCTCCTTTCTTTGAGGTTCACTCTATCCATTTTTATCATCCAGTTCAATACTTTGTCACCAATCATCTGTTGCACAATGGCTCATTTTTTTTTTTTTTTGCTCAAGAAACTCAGTTCTCTGCTCATAGGTGTTTCTTTAATTAAGCCCTTATCACTGCTCATCTGACTTTATAATTTATTTCTGTTTCCCTTCTCACCCTTCTCCAATCTGTCCTCCTTATAATTGCCAAAAATGTTACAAAATATATGATGTTACAAAATGATGTTACAAAAATATAGATCTGGTCTTGTCACCTCTTAATAAATTATTTTCAGTAGTTTCCCCTATGCCTCTAGATTAAAATGTAAATTCTGTTTGGTATTTAAAGACTTCCATAATCTGATTCTTCTCTAGTCATATTACTCATATTCTCTTTTAGTCAAACTGACCAGTTGCTCATGCATGGTATTCTCTTTCATCCTTTCATGTATTTGTACAAAAACTGTATCTAGACTCTCTTCTCACCTCTGCCTCATAGAAATTTTAGGGTCTTTCATAGTTTAGTTCTTTGCCTTTTTGTGTTTCTCTTCAGTTATTTTCACTCCTTTGTACTTTCTTTTATATCTATTGTTTCACCCAAACAGAAAGCAAGTTCCTTTATGCAGGGATTGTTACTGTTTCTATCATTTTATATTCCTTGCACCTACTGCAGGTGCCTTGAATGTTACAGATGCTTAACAAATGTTTTGTTCAATTTAATTATTGATTAGTAAGATCTCCTACTGCAGGTGCCTTGAATGTTACAGATGCTTAACAAATGTTTTGTTCAATTTAATTATTGATTAGTAAGATTTTCCACATATTGTTGAAAATTCTTTGCCACTAATCTTGTGGAAAATCTTATTGACATGTAACTAGAAGTCCCCCACAGATTGATTTTAGGTATCAACAAAGTCAACAATGTGATCAAAATTAAGTATTTTAAATAGTGGGTATATGGGGTATGAATTCTGTAAAAATGTCTAGTTCCTAACTAGAAAAGATAACCTGAACCATCGTTAGGAAACACTGCTAAGATTGGCAAGAAAATAAAATTGAGCTTCCCCCCATTAAAGTGAAACATTCTGTATGGAAATAATTGGATGACACACACCCCGCCCCCACCATGAATCCAGAGGACCAGTAATGAAGCTTGCAACTCGCTTCTGAACGGAGAAGTGATATACAAAATGCAACATACATTTTTAGGCATATGACTATTGTGATAATTTGCTTTTTTTGATCATGAATGTTGTTTAAAAGAGTTCTTTTCTTTTTCAAATAGTGAAGGGAAGTGGAGAGGGGAGAAAATGATATTAACTGCATTAAAAAAAATAAGTGTAATTGAAATATATTCAATTGATGGTGTTTTCACTTTCTGGTTTTCAAGGATTTCTATGTTGTGTCAATGGAATAAATTTTTTCTTCTCCCAATATTACTGGCCCACCAATTTGGTTGTTTTTAAAAATTGTAGCTTACTACTTTCATGAGATTAGGCTGCCATCTATTAGCATGAATATTTAAGGGTCAATAAATGTATTACTTTTAAGTAAAAGCACTGTTTAAAAAAATAAAACTCCTAATAATTATTTAATATTTGTATTCATAGGTAGTTGCTGAACATCCAGATGCTTCATCTGAAGAGATTGAAGAATTGCTTGAATCACAGTGGAATATGCTTAATGAAAAGCAGAAAGCTCGTTATAACACAAAATTTGCCATAGTGACCTCTCCCAAATCTGAAGAAGACTCTGGTAAACGTAAAACTGTGCTAGTGTACTCTAATTAAAATTGATATATATATATAGTAATGTCAAACTAAGCACATATATTTGAGATCTGTAGAGAAAGCAGTGGTTCAACTGTTTTCTAAGTTTAGTTTTTGGTATTTGTGCCAGTAGCAAAAAGTTACAAATGATTACAATAAAAAAGCACTCTCTGAAGTCTACATTTCTTGCTTATTGTTATGAAGAGCTGTTATATGTACGTACACCCTCTGATGTTTTGAAATTATAGGTTTCTTATTCTTCTTTTGCCTACAGCTGCACTGTAGCCTTTACTATCTACAGGAATGTGTGAGAAAGATTTGGAGAGAGACAATTAAGATATTTTCTCTGAGTGCAAATTTATGGATCATTTGGTTTAAGAAAGACTTAATTAAAATAGTAGTTATACCCCTATTTTGCAAGTAACTGGAGCTGTAATCCCAAGGAACATATTCCAAAACCTATAAAAAAAAATTTTCACTGCTGCTCTGTATATGACAATATTCGCAATTGTAAGATGATTCCTGGGAGTTGTCTTAATTGACATTTGGTTTTGATTCACTATTTAATGAATATTTATTGCTCTTTTGAGTAAGTTACTTAAGGAAGAAGTTATAAAACCATATTAAGCTGGCTTGATCTTTAAAATCAAATGATCTTTGACCCATTAGTTCTTTATAGCACTCTAAGAAAGGCTTTTTTTTTCAGTATTTGAAAAATTTCCATGTGACACTTTGCTTTGGACAATGACAAGAATTCTTGTCATATGCTTGTCATATGTGTGTGCAAAAATTTGTGGGGAAATTAACAGCATTTTAAGAATAAGTGTCAAATATTTGGATATCAGTTTAAAAAACAAAAAAAATTCTGTATCTCTCAAGGTTCATCATTGAAGAATATTGGAGAGACCAAACGTAAAGTGTTTCAAGATTCACCTAAAAGGAGATCAAGATCCAGAAGTAATTGAAATTTGTATTGTGTACACTTAGCTCATCATTTTAAGTAGTGATTGAGTATATCTTTTATGTAATCATCTACGTACCATAGCATCTTCATTTTTTTCCGTCAGATACTGTTGTCTTGTTTTTAGGTTTTTTAGTAAATCCCAGACTAAATTTCTATATGCTGTAGTATTGAAATTGTTACTGTAGTAAGTGTCTTTTGAAAGTAATGTGATTAGAATAGTGAATAGTCAATAAATGGAGATTTTTTTGACTCTTAGATTTCTTCAGTTAAGTTCAGAAAAGTGTTATGATTTAAAAGTGTAGCATGTTTAACTAAAAGTAATAGAAGAAAAGGTGATTCTGTCTCCCCATTATCTTAACCCTGAAAAGTAAACTGTGAATTTGAAATAACTAGTTTGATGATAACCAAAGATAAAAGTAATCTTTGCTTTTATCTTTGCTTTTTTAAAGAATATCACAAATTTGTTGTTAAAAATTTTTGTGCTTAGAAAACTAGTAGAACTTAAGTATTTGTATGTAGTCCTCTTCTGCAAATGGTGTTTAGTTCAAGGTATTTGTTTTCAGATGTCTTTTAATCTTAATTTTAAAATTGCTCTGGTGCTAATAAAGATGCAGAATGTTCATGGTATCTTACCTTGAGTATTAGTTTTTGAAAAGTATTCAGACAGTCTATGTCTGAGCTACCTCTTTAACCTTTAAAAACATTACAATTACAGATATTTGAAAGAAAATGTGATTTATGGAAAGGATTTCTGAATAAATTACATAGTTTACTGCCATCTAGAGCAAAGACTATGTTGCTGGAGGTTAATAATGGTGTAGTGATTGTATTGAAGTAAACAGATGCCTGATGGGGGTGAGTGGTGGGTCTCTGTTTTAGCTTAACTTTGTCAACAAAAAAAAAATGAACAAGCTGGTATCTACATATTGTTTTGTGTATTAGAGAGCATAATTCAGACACAAGTTTGGAGGCTGTTTTTTGTATATTGTCTGCCATCCAACCAGTGGGTTTCTGGAGCAGTATACAGTATCCAGTATACGGTCATGGACGTTGAATCTAACAGGCGTGCTTTACCTTTTAGCTAATGTGTCCATATTTGATTTGTGGACAGACCTTGCCTTTGTTGGTCCATTTGCTGTTGTACCCATGGAACATGCACTTAGTTTGGGCTGTCTGCACAATAGTTGTTTCTGTCTTTTAGTTTGATAGACAGATAGATGTCCACACCTGGATCTGGACATATGCTCCTCTGGGATCAAATTCTATAGCGTAGATGCCAGATGTCAATAAAGAATTGGTACATGGGCAGATTCCCAAACTAGTGGTGATTTTTGAGTAAGCTTAGATTAGCACTCAGGCAATGCTTTTTTTTTCATGCTAGTGGGTTTCTATCAGTGGAGTCAGTGTGGGTAGGGTGTCTGCATATCTAGGTGGACCTCTCTCTCCCTTATAAAAATCTAAAGATTTACTGGTGAAGGTATACATTTTTTCAAAATTCCTTACCTAGTGTTTAACTTTCTGCTTCCATAAGGCAGTTGTGTTGATGAAAATATTTGCTCTATATTTATGAAATATATAAATTTCCACATCAGGGGAGGCCAGTTATTTATCTTTTTGAATGTCTAATTCCTTCATGTGACTTTTAAATTGATGTCTTCAGATTTTTTTATATCATGGAAAGATATAACGTACTTCAGACTAGAGGAATGTTAAGAAGCCTTTAATCTACACACAGAAAAAGTAGGGGGAGACACTTGCTGCTTTACATAGATAGTTGAAATGAAAAGAGAATTGTGAAGAATTTACACACACGGGAGTACATAGATATATACATACGTGTGTGTGTGTGTGTGTGTGTGTGTGTGTGTGTGTGTGTGTGTGTGTGTGTATCCAAAGAGAAATACAGCCTTTACTTACAAGGAACAAAGAATTTGTTCAGTTTTATTGGGTCCCATATTAAAATTAGTACTATGTCAAAGAGGTTAGATACTATTGTAACAAAAATGATTACTAAATAAATCTCCAGATAAAGAAAACACTTTAAAGCTCCAGTAAATGACATGATGTAGTCTTTTGATATTTTACAAGAACTTGGACAGTTCCTTGAAATTTTGGTAAATGAATTTGAACTAGGCTAGCCCCTAGAGATACTATTAAATTTAAAGAAACTTTTAAAAGCATCAAGGAACATTTAAGTTTTAAAAATTTGCTACACTAGATAGGTTCACAATACTTTTAATTGAGCTTTAAGAGTATTTTTTCATGTAAGTTTCCCCATCCCCCACTCCAAGGTAACTTACCTGGAAAAAAAAGAAACCATACAAAGAGGACACAGCACCCTACAGAAGATTTTGAAGTTCAGGAACCAGCTAGGAAAAGACTCAGGATGGATAAACACAGTAATCGGAAGGTAATTATGTTCTTGGTTTGTTTGAATTGTTTATAAAAATACCAGTCACATGACTATGGTTAAATTTGTTTGTGTTTCCATTTTTTAAGACTTATTCTGTAAAATTGGGATTTGTCAACATAGTAAACTAGTCAGAAGATATTTATTTAAATATTTAGCTTAGGGAAATAAATCTGATTAACCAGATGTAGATTTCGCTAGGAACATGCTAAATTCATCTAAGTGGGATCTGAGAATCAGTTGTTATTAATACCTTATGATTTTATAATATATTGTTTTTGCTCTATAAAAGACAGTCCTTCACAGTTGGTCAAGATGGATTTCCATTAAATGTAGAAGACAATTAAATACAAAGAAACTATAATGTTTTTTGAAATCTGAGTTTATTAAGAGAGAGTAGAAGAGCAAATAGCTGACTTTTTAAGTCAGGAAGACTTCCTTGTAACAAATATTGACTCTGTGACCCTGGACAAGTCCCTTACCTTTTCAGTGCCTCAGGCAACTTTGTAATACTAGAGGTTGCAGAAAAATTGAAGTTCAGCATTGGTAGAAGGACCTTACTTACTGGAATTTCCCTATGAAATCACAAGTTTGGACCTTCTTCCTCAAGGTGGTCCTCAAGTTTATTTTTCTATAATAGGTTTTCATAAATTTTTGAGAATCAGTATTGCACAACAGATTTGGAATTTGATCTTAGTTAAATCCTTAACTGTCATTTTGTGTAATTTTAAACAAATTATTTAACTTCCGTAGACCTTCATCTAGTTTTCCAATGTTATTATCTGTGACCTCCAATAATATGATAAATTGATAGTAAAATATACATTATATCTAAACACCTTGTACTGATAAATAAACCCTTTTCCTCAATGTATAATACCTCAGAGGATAAAACAAAGAATTGACTTCATTTATTCCAGGGACAAATTATCCATTAAAATAGGTGGATTATTTCTTTGGTAAACCTAGGATTTTACATATTATGAGTATAGCAAATGCATATTAACCTATTGAAATTTTTGTTTCATGATATTCCCCAGTTTTGCTTATTTCCCATATGTGTGTATGTTTATATATAATTTGTTTTAATATGAAAATATTAAAAGAATAACTATTTCATAGAAACATAGAGTATAGCATTATACCTTAATTTATACTGAAATATAGTTTGCTTTGGCTTTTAACAGAAGAGTTGACTATATATTACTTTAAATGAAGTTCTGTTCCCTCTTGCAGATCTAAAGTAGTCAGTTAGCTTTTTATTTGATTGTTCTGTTTTTATTAGCAGAATATATACATTTATTCTGAAGAGCCCAAGGTTAAAACTAATCTTAACATGAGGAACAAGAAATCTTCCTTTCTTTTTATTGCTCAGTTTATTCTTATATTTTAGCCAGTCTGTGCCTTTCTGGATGATTTTGATTCATTAATAAATTAGATGAATGAACTAGATAAATGAACACTGCTTGGAAAGACATTAGCACTACTTATTAGTGATAAAGCTCTTCTTTACTGAGCACGTACAAGTAGGCCTTTTCAATATTCTATCTTGAAATGAGACCTTCTAAATCTTTGTGTGTAAAGCGTCCCTAAGAAGTGTATTATCTTAAGATATTTCATTTAAAAATCAATATTTATATAAAATATCAAGACAGTATTTGTCTTATGGCATAATTCCAATGTTAAAATTTCAAAACATTTATGTAAACTTATCAGAAAGGTTGAGCATAGCACCTTTTAACTGTAGTTCAGTTATCAAGGCACTGCTTCAGACACTCTGAAGTGGAGTTGTACTTAACAGATTTGGAAAGATACATGAAAAATGTTTGTGCTCCCCAGTACATAATGCTATTTGGTAAATAACATAAACTACAAGTTAATCTGGAGCCTGATTTCAATGAAAATGTTTACACTGAGTTGACAATCACCAATGCAAAACAAGAGTGGTCTTAAGAATTTAAATTAGATAGCTCAGACTGCATAGAGAAATACTTTTCCCAATTCCTTTCTGAATTTTTATATTGGTATCTTGAATACTAACATGAATAGTTCATAGGAAATTTACGTAAATCTACTAAATTTCAGGTTACGAGTCACTATTGAAATTAAAATCTTTATGTTTAAGATTTCTATGTTGAGACTGTAATTCCTTTGCGCCTTGTCAGATATTAAGACTTGTGTATATATGAAGGTATTGGTTGATAAGTTGTTTTGTTTACTTTGAGGGTATTAAATTGTCCCTTTTGGATTGTTTAAATCAAACTTAATTTTGTGGGAAATCCATAAACAACTCTCTTGCTCAAAAACATATTTGAAATTTCAGACAAAGAAAAATGTATTTTTCATTAACTCTCCAGAAATAATTTCTACTTCTGTTCACTCACAATGAGAGTTTCTTTTTTCTTTTTGTAACAGAGGGAGACAAGCAATGACAAAACAGCCAAAACAAACTCTTCTAAGGTCACAGAAACCTCCTCGTCCCTAAAGAACCAGTCAGGTAATATGGTCAGAATGGTTTACATTCTAATATTTAAATAAATCATTTACATTTAATAAAATTTATTTTAAATACTCAACTAAATTTTGCTGAAGCTATTTCTTAACCAATTCATATTTTAGGGCCAATAATGGACTTTTTTGTTGTTAAATTTAATTATAGGAGCATATCAGACTTTGAAAACAGCTGCTTTTATTTTCTTCTTTTGAGAATGCCCATTGCTGCCTAAATATCTTAAGCATTATCCAGTATCTTAATTTACAATTTGTTTAATGATTATGAACTTAGAAGATAAAAAGAAGAAATGTAGTTAATATTGAGGTTTTTATGAAGTTGTTTAAATATATTCTGTAGGTAAGCTACCCAAGATGGGAAAAGTTCTTAGATAAATGTAAGCTCTTTCAATGCTTTTCGTATAAAGATTTGCTCTTGACATATTTCTGTAACTTGTCAAAGGTTATACAGCGTGAAAAAATTGTTCTTTATCCAAGAGAGCTTATTGAAAGTTCTAGCATTATTAAATTTCAGTATTAAAATGCTAAACAAAATACAAAATCCATCTCCAAGCCACTTCCATTTCTCCAGCATTTTATTTAAATATTTTTTAAGTTAAAGTAAGACCAAATGGGCAAACATAAATTTATTGGAGATTGTATAATATTGTTATGTAGTTAATCAAAGCACTTTATACAAGTTCTTTAAATTTAGATAGTGAAACACTAAAAAAAACGGGGAATCTCTCATGGTATCTTTATTGAATCTTGGCCTTGCTGTACTAAGTTAACTTTAAAAATAAAATAGGCTTTGAGTACTACACAGGAATTGAGAAAACTCATCTTTAGAACATCTTCAATTGTTAAGAAAGGGACTATTTTAAAGTAGAAACAAGATAGTCATCTTTAAATGTTCCAAACTTCACTTTGTAAACAAAAATTATTTTACAGCAACGAAAAATCTGTCTGATGCATGTAAACCACTGAAGAAGCGAAATCGGGCTTCAGCAGCAGAATCTTCAGCTCTTGCGTTTAGCAAAAGTTCATCTCCTTCAACTTCCTTAACTGAGAATGAGGTAAAAAAAAAAGTGGCATTTACATGAAAGCCATTTAGTTATCAAAAGTCTGTGATTTAAAAATCCATTTTTAAAGAAAAAACAATCAGACTCAATTTTAAATTTAATGCTCCCTTTACCTCTCTATATGAGTTAAAGCTTTTTGTCTCTGTAGCTCTGTTGAATTAACATGCATTGTGACAATACATTCACTGTAGTGAAGATCAAGTTGGGTACTTCAAGTATATATACATATCTAATGCAATTTAATTGTACTAAGCATACACATTTTAGAGATGTAATTTTCAGAAACAAAATGTTAATGGTGTGCATTTTCTTCTAAAACTATGTTTTTTATTCATCTTCATGTCATAATTTTTATATGGAAGCAAGTGTGCTTTTTGTTTTATGTGACAGAATGATCTCTTGGTCTTGAGCACGAGCTCTGTACTCTCATAATGGTGATATATGTGGGTGTGTTTGTGTGTGTATACATACACACATATAGATATAGAAAAAAGTCAGGTTCTTAACATTTTGTTTTTTATGATCCCTGTTTTCTGTGCACAAATAGCAAATAATGTGTCCTTTTCATACCATAATTTGACAAATTTTAAGTTCTATATATTTAAATTTTAGTTTATTGAGAATATAATTAGATTATAATTCCTTGAACTATTAAAATATTTGGCAGAAGATAATAATGAAGTCAAAATAGATATGTTTTCTCAGATAAAATGTAGACAAAAAGCTTAAAGTCTTTGTCCTTGCCAGGAAAAAAAAACGCTCAAAATTCAGGAATGACAAATATTTCTTGCTTGAGAAAGAGAAAGGTTGAGTCTATAGTTTGCTAAGTGATCTCTTGTCTGTCTCTCTTTTTTTCTTCCAAATGTCTTCCATTTTTCACTGTAGTCCCAGTTCTTTCATTGCAGACACCCTTTTTTTTTTCCTACGTGAAAGGCATTATGCTATAATATTTACTAGTGGTTTTCTCATTTAGTTCTAAATAGTTCACTAATTGTTAATTCAAAGTGTATTCTATTGGGGGGTGGGGAAGAGTGAAGAAAAAGAAAACATTTCCATGTTTTCGTAGTCGAACAATAAATGTTTAAATACAGACAAGTCTGATTGGGCGATGGGGTGGGGTGGGTGGTTAGATGGTATGGCTACTGTTGAATGGGACATTTCAGTGTTTAATATAAACTAAGAGGAATTCTTGGAAATAAGAAACCTAGTTAAGTTCTCTCCTGTAGTATATATAGTATTGACATTTGTGATGTTAGTAAAGAAAACATACCAGTTTTCCTCCTATAGTTTCTAATGGAAGTAAGAAAATATAATTGAGTTTGAAACTTAACAAACATTTAGTGCCAGGCCCTGTGCTAGGTAATGGGGATACAAAGACAAAAAAAATAAACATTTCTGCCCTTTAGGAGCTTATATTGTACTTCTTCTAAATATAGAAGATTAAGAAGCCAAGTCTCAGAGTATACTCTAAATATAGGATTTTAAAAATACTTAACAATAGCACTAAAAATATAGATTTAGGTATTATAAGAGAATTATGGTAAGAATTTCCTTCTGTACTGTGTGGAGTTCACCAAACAATGTTAAAATGTAATCTTTCCTAGTTGCATAATGTTATTTAGTCTTTTGCCATATTATTTGTTAGTTTTAGACTTTTAGACAAAGGAGTTACTGGGAAAAGCACCTCCAATTTGTAACAAAATATTTAATAGTTAATGTTACTGCACTCCCTTCCTAACCCTATCTTTAGTTAATCAAGGGAAAGGGAAACCTTTTTAGTTAAACATAATTTACTTAATTAAACTGCATCTGATTTTTGGTCACTTTATATATTTGAATCTACTGTTCATGTCTTCCAATAAAACTGAGAGTTTGAAAACAGAATAGTCATCCTGGCCATTTATTTTTAATCAAGAATGCTACAGTCTAGATAACATAGATAATAGAAAGGTCAGAGCTTTTAATATATTATAAATACATTAATTTTTGGCATACTACTGCATCAGCATACACTTTTTAGGTAATACCTTGCTAATATTTTGAGATGTTTTTCATAGTAATTTTTTATTTTCCTGGACTAAATATTTTGGAATTTTCTTTTAACTCATAAAGAATTCATATTTAGGAATAGAAAACAAAACTACCAGGTAGTCTTGCTATATTAAACTCTTAGTAGAAAAGTAGATAACTTTGAGGCTTATCCAAGTATCTTTGAGTGTATAGTCATCCTGTTCGCTTGGCCTTTATATTGTCACTTTTGTGTGGGTTTTGGAAATTCATCATTAAAACCTTTTTTACTGAATTATATTGTTGTAATTAAACACTGTTAAAACCTTAATGGAATAGAAGTCTTGTATGCTATGTTTAATAATCTAGTATTGTCATAAAAGTATGATATTTGTGAAAAGCGTTAATTGTTGTGTGCTTAATATTCTGGCTTATGAGGCAGAAAGTAGTCTGCACCCGTCACCTTGAAAAAAAATGGGAGAAAAAGTAAGTGGGCCCACTTCTAGTCTCAAATGCATCAATCCTTCTAAGTAATGTTTTAGTTCAAAGAGATTCCCTGTTCAGTTGTAGTTTTTCTTTGAAACATTTCTTCCTTGTGTTGAAGGATATTGGTGATATTTAGCTACATATTTTCATGTTCTATGGCTGAAAACACAATGAGAAATAATGATAATATTTATATAGTGCTTATTATTTACTAAGGCACTATTCTAAGCACAGCTTAACTTTATTATCTCATTTAATCCTTACAACAACCCTGGCAAGTAGGTGCTATTATTGTCTCTATTTTACATTTGGGGACACTGAGGTAAACAGAGTGACTTGCCCAGAGTCATACAGCTAGTAAGGATCTGAGGCTGAATTTGAACTCAGGTCTTCTTGACTCCAGGCCCAGTGCTCTATCCACTGCGCCATCTAGCGGCCACCGTAGGAAATTTTGTTGAAGTAAATACTTGAAGATGTTACCAGGAATATATATTTTTTTTACTTTTTAACATTAACAAAGAAATTAATAGATGGTGAATATGCAAGCTCCATGTTTGCTTGGTTTTTATTTTTGCACAGTTACCACTTTAACAAAAAGAATGGTAAATTTCCACACCTGCATGACAAAGACCTATGAAGGAATAAATGTTATTTAAGTGTTTTCATAACATTAATACTTTTTCCCTTAGAGAAAATTCTTATTTTTTTCACCTTCACGGGTAACAGCTTTTATTGGAACCAACATCAGTCAAGTTGGACTTGAGCTCTGCTGCAATGTACTGCACATAAAATGATGTAATATTCCAAGATGTCTGCTGCAAGTTGTACTATCATCGTATACACTAAAATGACATTTCTATCACAATCATTTTATGGAAGATGTATGATACTCTGTTTTTACTGGTATTAATAAACACACACAATGAAGAAAACAGATACACAAATTTTAAGACCAAGGTAAGATGCCTAATCAAGGTCATTTAATCAACCACATTCATCTCATAATAAAAATGCATTCATTCCAATGATCAACATAACATTCAAACTGATTGAAGTGGTACCATTAGGTTGTGAAACTGTCTAAATTGTAAATGTGGATGCAATTCCACATTAAAGACAGTTAATTTTATTAGAGGTAAACTTCTTAGAGATTTTTATGTTGGAAAAATATCCACATGTATATTATGTTTTTTGCCCCCTTTCTCCAACGGTATATATCAACATGAGTATTTTCATTCAAGTGGTCAATCTTTATACCAGTTTAACCAGTCAGATATATTCAATACAATAGACATAAATTAGTGATCCATATTTAACATGCAGGAAATACTTTGTTCCTAACCTTTTTACTAAACAATTTCAATAAAACACTAAATGTAGTATGTTTTGTTAGTCAAATATTATAGAACATTTATATTACTTTAGCCTGTTGATTTCATTTATAAAACTAGCCAGAAGACGCCATAATAACATTAACTACCTTGCCTGATACATTAATTGCTTACTTAAAATGATACTATATTCCAGCGTTTTAAGCGTTGATCATTTGTTGTGATATTTCAGCATGTTTGCATGATGAGTGAAATTGCTTAGCCTCTTCAGCTGAGTATTATAAGATAGGACATGTTAACATGTTACATACTATTACCATGAAACATTTCAGTGCTTATATTGTAAACCATAGTTGTATCAGAACAATATTAACTTTCCTTAAAGCCTTTTGCTGGCACATATAGAACGTGTAGAATAGGTTTTCCAAACCATTTTCCCTTTTTATTGAAAAATAAAAAGATTACTTTGGCATAAAAATTACTCTATTTGAATCAGTTATACTAGAGGATAAAAGGAAAACAAAATCGACTGAACAGTGACAGTTTTTGTTCATCTGTAATAAAACAATTTTATGAGAAGTTAAAACGTTGAGCTAAATTAAAATCAGTAGCATAATTATATCACATAAAAAAATCTAAGGCATAAAGACCCTGACCTCCCACTGACATTCCTAAAAGCTCAAGAATAAATTCATAGCTGTGAGACAAATAGCAAGTATTACTAATATGAGGAAGTTCTTTTTAATGTTGAAAACCATAGTAATAAAATCAGGAGGGCAACTAAGGATGTCATTTGAAACGACAACTATGAATTTTATATGTAGAGGATGTGCTAAGTAATAAGTGGGATAGAGTGTTTCACCATCTATTTACTGCCTTCTATATGCAGAGTACTGGTAGCAGTGAGGACTGTTAAAAAAACCCAAATGATAGTCTAGTTGAAGAGATTACACACATAAAACATAAAGAATTACTGTACCAAACCTCGTGAAATTACTTTTATGAACAGACTAGGGGGAACATCCATGAGTAAAGTCTTGAATAATACAATTTGGGAAATAGCCAAAGGTGTGTGAAGAAGGTGAGTTTGTGTTCATTAGGAGGGACCAGAGATATAAGTAGTTTGTACTTCCAGTTATTATTATTTTTCAAGATTTATTATGCTATTCAGCCAAAGTGACATCATTCTGGGAAAAAAAGTGCTCCTCTTATGTGCTAATTAATTACTATCTGTAGAAATGAGATCCATTTTGTACTATGGATTCACCATGTAAAATCTGTGTCGGAAGTACTGACTCCATTTGATTTTCTTAAAAACACCTATCATAAAATATTTGCCCTTTGAAGGCCTGTAAATGTATTAGACAAAGGTATAATAATACCTCACTGATTCAAGCTCATAACAAATCAGAAGTGGTTTTTTTAATCCAATTTATAATTTTTTAAAAGGAAATGTAATCTTATTACTTTGAATACATAGTAACCTGTGTACTTGAGTAATGTCAAGTTGAGCATCTGTCTGGCCTTCCTTTACGAATGGATGTTATTTAGTATATATATAATTTTTCTCTTGTAGTCCTTAGGTGCTTTAAAATTTTGTTCCAAAGATTTGCTTACTAACAAAAAGAAACAACATTTTTATGTATTTTATATTTGCTAGGCACTGGAGGAAATTCAGAGTTTAGATAGAACAGTACTTGTAATAACTTTGAGAGCTTATAATTTGATTAAAAATAAGACACAAACCCTGATAACTGATATATTGATAAGTATTTTAAAGAGTTGTTAAGCAAAGTTAATAGTTAGCTCTTGAGTTTCTAGGGAGCTCTGGGAAGGTCTTATGAAAGGAATTCAGCTTTCTTCATAGATATCAGAAGTTACACTTCAGCCCTGTCCAAGATGTATTGTGAATTCTTAATTAGTGTTATCAGCATACTCCATATCATGTTGCCCTAACTGATGTCTTCTTACGTAATTATAATTAAATCCCACCCTAACATTATGAAACTGTGCTATAACCTTATTTGACCAATCATCCGTTCATTCCTATGGAACTATTTAACCTCTAGAATATTGTTCTGAAAGTTTTTAAATGAAATCAGTTAAGATTATAGTATATAATTAACAAATTTTATTCTGTTCATCTATTTTTGTTATTAGTCTACATCCTAAGAAAAAATCTGACTAGTTTACATTCTATCTAATTTAGTTTAAAGAAAATATACTAGAAAACTAGGAACTTTATAAAAGTCAAATAAAAATAAGCAAAGGACACATCTACAAAGTATAATGTGTAATAGAAAATTCAGTTGCCAAGAGATCTCATCATAATCATTACTCTGCCCTTGCTACGTGACTTCTGACATGTTGAGTCTGTTCCTCATTTTGAATATTTGTTCTACCTCTAACTTATGACTCTTCTGTGTTGAAGTTTAATTTCATGAAAAACGTGAGTCCTTAATGTTGTTTGTTTTTTTTTCAGGGAATTAGAGAAACAATCCCTTCATGGATATAGTAATAGTGTACTGCAGCTTTCTTTTATAGGTGAATATTTTGAGATAGCAGGGAGGCTTTAGCAACTAGCCAAGCTAAAGGGTTATAGAGAAAGCAGCCTCAGTTGCTTAGGGAATTTGACTCAGACTGTTGTACCATTGCTTCACACATGTTGATTTGTTAGTAAGGTTTACTACTAAAATGATGGTATTATGTATGGCTAAAGCAACAACCTGAAAAAAGAATTTTTAAGTGTGACTAATTACACCTAAATCTTCTTCCAAAACAAATAAAATGATTGACCTAAAATCATCCATAAAAAGTTACTTTTAAATGTAAGGATTCTTGCATCCTCTCCTAATTACCCAGGCTTCTCAGCCATACCTCAAAAAAAAATCACATCGAAAGCTGGAAGAGACCTAAGAAACCTTTCTAGTCCAACCCCCCTCATGATCTTCAATGAGGAAACTAAGGCCCATGGAGGTTGTGACTTGCCCATACAGGTCATATGCATCAGATGTGGGATTCAAACCCAAGTATTCTGACATCAGGACTTCTAAGTCTTTACATATGATACTGACTATTTCAGTTTCAGGTGCCAAAATTAGGCAAAATACTGAATGTCAAATGGTAAATTACCAAAACAATAATAATTTACTGCTAAAATGCTAGGATATGTGCAAAAGCAACAGCTTGGGAAATATTCTTTTTTTTTTTTTTTTTTTTTTTTTTAAGAAAAATTTTACAAATGTCACAGAAGTCCTATTTCAAGAGGTGATGGTGTGGCCACATGTTCTGGTTCCCTTGTCCTTTTTGTAGTAGTCCTATAAATGATGGTTTCATTTCCCTCAAAGTCAATATAAGAAAAACCTTTTAAAGACTTTTACTGTGAAAGATCAATTTGGGGGAGCTTTAAAAATGTAAGGCAGTTTTTCAGTAATTTTTTTTGTATTCTAGATTGGGCACCTCAAAAGAAACTTTGAAATGATTTTTTTTTTTTAACATTAGAAAGGTCTCCGCAGATGTCTTCCTTTCTGCATAATAATGGTAGATGTAGAAAAGTTTCTAGTACCTTTTTTTACTTGTTACTAATGCATATTGCATTCATTTTGTTACATATATTTAGCCTTTTCTAATTCCAAATTAACATCTGAGTTGGCTTAAAGGTTATTTTAGAAAATCCTGTAATACACATTGTATAGTGTTTAAACAGTTACAAAGTAAAAGAGCATTTTTGGTTTCCCTTAATACTTAAAAAATACAGATTTTTTTTGCCCTCCAAATTTCAGTTTCATTGAATTCATTATTGGGTGTTCAGGAACATTTTAGCAATGAACCAAAAAACGCTGTATAAATCATTCTCTAATAAAAGAAAATGCCTGCCCTTTAGAAAATTGATAGAATAAGTAGAGCAGTACAAAAAAAGACTGTAGAATCTAATTAGTGGGTTAATACTTCTGTCCATCTGCGTTTAATTAGAGGACCAGAGGAAAAAGCTAGAGTTCTTTATCTTTCTCAAGATGGTGGAGAAAACGTTGATAATTTGGAGTTATGACTTCATAAGGATGGATATTCTTTGTATTCATTCAGATTGTAGCCCCTCCATACCTCACCCTCTTGAAATACTTGTATTTCATTAATACAGTCTTCTATGTCATTGTCTAGTACATTTACTAACAACATTTATACTATTAGGGGTCTGAATATTCTCAAGATACAGTTTCTGCCAAAAAACTATTTTTTTCTGCCCCATTCTTATTTTTTCCCCTTCTGTCAAAAAAAAAAGTGCATCTTCTTTTGGTATCTTTGATTATTACTCTATTTGATCTGATCTAATAAATAACTATTATTCCTACCTGTCCAGGACAAAAGATTTATTTTTAGCAAATGGAAAAGATATCTGTTGTTTTTGTTTCACTATCTTGTACAACTTTGATGTGATAGGGATTGGAGGGCCCTGATGTATTTTGGTGTAGGGTTTTGCATATATTTGAAGTTTCTCCTGATAATTCTTTTTAAAAGCTGTCCTGCAGTCTCACTAATAAAACTTTTTGTTAGCCTTTCCAGGGTTGAGTTTAAGAGCTTCCCCTAGTTACTACCATATATTTCTACTTATACATACGTGTGTATGTGTATCTACATATACATGTCTATAAATAAACATATATTATATATAGACATACCTATCTTGAATGGTCAGATTTAAAATTTTATCTCTTTTCTCTTCATTTTTACATTTACTAAATGACTTAGTAAACTTTCGAAGAAAATTTAGGTAGGTTGTGTTTTGAAATATAATTCCAAATCTGGCACGCAGTATTTTTTAAATCATTTTTTTTCCATTTTTTGTCCATTAGTGACCATTTTTGGAGAGTTTCTTATTGTAGGAAATTCTAAATATACATTTAAGCATAATTTGGAATGCAGTTTGTGTTAGTAGCTAGATAAGCATGTCTTTTTGTGAATCTTAAAAGTGTGACCAGCGAAAAGTATTTCTCACTTACTTTTTGAGTTTTAAATTTTTTAGAAGATAGTGAAACACAAATACAATATTTTTATTAGAGATTTTAATTTGTCCAAATTATTCAAATGTTACTTGTAATTGTATTGCTTGTGAAAAGAATCAAGAGGTAGCTGATTCATTTGTGTATTGCTCTGACATTCTATAAGTACGGTGGTATGAATAATGTAGCCTGTACTTTTCCACCAAATCTGGCTTGTGTAATGCCAGTGTCACATATAAATCAGGGTTTTTTTGCGGGGGGGGGGGGGGGGTGTTGTTGTTTTTCCTTCAGGGAGATTTCATTTTGGAGTATATTTGGACCAGTAAATCTTATCTAAGTGTTGTTTTAGACATTAGGTAGAGAAGCATTGTGTTAAGGTCCAGAAAACCTGGGTTCAAGTTTCACCTCTGACGCATATTGGCTGTGTGACCCCAGGCAAGTCATCTAACCGCTCAGTGCTCTAGGCTGTAGGTGAGAAAGTACCAACCTGGATTGGTAGAAGAAATAGTTTCTCACTGGGAGCTTCTTATAACAAATCACAGGTGCAATCCCTATTCTTAATCCTATTCTGAAATGTGATCAGTTACTACAAAATCATTTGCCAATTCTAATAATTAGCTTTATTTTAAAAAATTGAATCTGCAAGAGACTTATACTAAATATAAATTTAGTGTGAATCACTTAGCTGAACCTAAGCATCTTAAAATTATTAAACTTTATAAACTTATCTCCCCAGCTTCCATTGTAAAATCATATAGCCAGGGATTCAAGAAACCTAATTTGTTGATATGTTCATTGTTTGCAAATCATGTAGTAATTGTGATTCAAAAAAAGATTTAGTCTTCACCTTGTAAAGAGATTTGTCAAAAGTTTAAGTGAATTTTAATTCTTTAAGAAGTTAGATAAAATGTTTTTGCATTACTACCAAACTATTATTGGCAAAATTATTCCTGTCTTAAGTGGCTCTATTGCTTCTGGATAAATATTTAAATGTGTTAATTATATTCTTTATCACATTGGTCAGGTTAGTTTAGAATATTCTGAAGGGTATATTTTAAAAATAACACTTCTCTTCCCACCCAAAAAAAGTTTAAAAATTTAAAAAATATGACTGGCTGACATGTCATTAGAAAATTTATTGGAAAAAGTATTTCCTGTTTGAAGAAAATTGCTAAAAATTAAGTTTTAAAAATGGAAAGAGCTACAAAATCTAAGTACTTAAAATAACTTTGGTAAATATGAAAAGCAACTAGAATAGTCTTTAAAACAGTCTTGTGTCCATTCAACTGCTACATTTTTCTTTTTCCAAATGCATCATATTGGATATGGAATAGTTCATATATATCGTATACTGGGATTTTGGGACTGTGTTCATAGGATCCATAAAGGTGAATTTATCGTTTTCACAATTGACATCTCTGAGTAAGTAATGTTATATGGTAAAGTAGAGTGAAGTCTGACTCTAGTAAAGAAACTATATCCTGTTATTTATCTGTCTACATTTGCTAGTGGTTTGCTAAATAGTCTTTGGAATACAGTTCCCATAAACATGAATGGAAAAAGGGTGGAACACATGGTACAAGTCAGAATATCCTGGAATTGTACTTTGACTGATTGTAACTTTGTAAGGTTTCATTTTTATATATTATCCTGTATGTATATCCCCTCCCAAATATTAGAAAATAACTTAATATTTTGTCTTTTGAAGTTTATACATGCATTAAAAAAGTGTATTCACTGTTCTTCCTTAAACACACTTTGTTAATTTTAGGAAATATCTTCTCCAAGTGGAAACATGCTAACTTTTTCTGTAAATTTTAAATAAAAGGTGCTGCTTCTTCCTCTGTACCAGGACTGATGTGTGTTTTCTGTCTCTATCCCCACCCATTTTTTTCTGCTTCGAAATTTGTTTGAAACTAGTATCAACAAGGTTGTGGATAAAGCGCTGCCAGCTGGTTTATTTGAGTTGAGATTTGGGTTAAAGTCCCTTAGTATTCCTTATTGTATTTCAATTTGTCTCTAAGATTGTTTGTAAAGTGCTTTGAGGGCCTCTTCCCCACTGAAAGCTACCTGTAGTGTATAAAGTAATAATAGCACATAATTCTGTTTGTGTTTTGAGAGGCAATCCCAGTAAGAATGGATTGTTAGCTTGTACCACATGAACAGGATACTTTGTGTCCCTACACATAGGAATGCTATTAACTTGATTTGGAACTTTATTGATCATATAAATTTGGGACTTAAACTCAAAGTGTTTTTTAATTGCTGCTTTGTCCATATCTGCAGAATGCAAAAGGAATACTAATGGAAAATAGGGGAAAAAAAAACTTATTAATGGAAAATACTGAACAAAAGCACATTTTTGTTAGAACTACTGCTTAGATATATCAAAACATATTTAAATATGTCAAATCAAAATTATATTCACCTATTTTAAAATTAGCGTTAACTTCTTGTTCTGTTCCCGTTTTTCTAGAAAATAATTGGTAGAGTCAGGATAAAAAAGTTACTAGAAAACTTATTTTAATACTGATTTAAAATCAGGAAAACACTTAGTGATATCTCTAGAATTTTTTTCCCAATATGTCCTATTAAATAATGTAAATTGCATAAACATACAAGTTAAATAATTTGTTTGAAGTCAATTGTTGATGCATAAACCTACATAACTGACCAAATTAAGCTGATATTCTTGCAGTGATGTAGACTCATCACTTAATTCTAAATTACAGTTTTTTTGTATTCAGTTTCTTAGGTCTACTACTTTACACAATGATAAATGAATGTTGTGATTTAGGCTCATGTAAAAGCTTTCACATATGGTGTCTAAAGTTTTGTTTACAAAGATCATTACAAATCTTTAACAGAAAAGCTAAATGGCAAAAGGTTTTCCTGTTTTCAATTAAAAGCATGTATGAATTGAATTGGAAGTCTGACTTTTGAAAAGATTCAGTGGTGGGTGGGGAAGTATTAGCCTAAGATAGATTATGTTTGATAATAAGAGGGTGGGAGATACAGTATGGCTAAACAAAACTTCCTAGATTAGTTATATTATTTGGCCAAGAGTTTGAATTTCTTCCTCCCAAACTTTTCTTTCTTTCTTTTTTTTTTAAACCAGAACTGTTAAGTAAAATGGACAGATTTGACTTCACCTTCTCTTCACCTTCTCTCCCTTCAGCTACCCACCCTCGGGGGGAGGTAATAATGAGCTGTGAAATGTCCCAAAGGCAAGCATTGGGGAGAAGAAGAGAAACAGAGGACATGGATAATCCACAAACTTGATAATAAGTCTCAAAAACTAAGTTTAGTGAATACTTTTAAGAAACATTAGAAAAGGAGTATATCCCATTTTGAATATTTTTTTCGAAACCCTTTAAAGCTGAGTTTTGGCATTGAAATAAATAGGAGTACATTTATGGGGCTTGAACTTGTGTTCCAAATTTTACTTATTTAAGAAAAAAAAATCACATACTTGGTATTAACATATTTTACTGTATACATTTGATTTTGTTTGGGACTGAAGTGGTTTAGTGGGGAAAGTCAAAGCCCCAAATTTTTAAAATGTGTTATAATTTTCAAATATAAAACAGTACTGATATTTTTGTTACTAAATATAGTTAGTTAAATATAAGGTTATTTAAGAAAGTTGCAAAATCTTAGGCATAATACAACTTCTATACATGTATGTATAAAAGTTGTCACATTGAAATTCAGTAATAAAGGGAAATGTTTATAAGGTATTGTTTGTACATTAAATCATTTAACAATAACTAGTGCCTTTTTTAAAGCAGAATACAAACCCTTGTTTCTTCCCTTGGCCATAGTGAAATATAATCCATACGCTTCATCTTCAGATCTCAGATGGTCAAGGAGATGAACCTTCAGAGTCCCCATATGAGAGCGCAGATGAGACTCAAACTGAAATATCTATATCTTCCAAAAAGTCTGAGCGAGGAACCACAGCTAAAAAGGAGTATGTCTGTCAGGTAAGCTAGGAACTATTAAGTGATAATGTGCTTTTGGCCAAACTTTTCAAATGTCCCTCTTTTGCCTTTTGTGAACCCTCGTATTTTGGATTGTTATCAAAGATATATAATGTGCTCTAAAACAGACAGTTAAGTTGTCCTAACTAGTTGTGGTCATTGACTTATGCTTGAATCTTGCTGAGTGGAAATTCTGGTTGTGAGAGGTGAAAAAGTGGTCCCATTATAACACAAACTATTAGTTGCTTGTTTTGATCAGAAGTAGTCTTTACCCATAGAAATGTCTTATGAATTACACATGAGTGGTTTTAAGCCATAAATTGATGATGTGACATTTTCTATGAATAGTTTGTTCATGTATCTGACTTGAAATTTTTTAATAAGGCCTATATACTTTTAGTTAAATTTGAGATTGGCTAATCAGCAGTGTTTATAATTGACTGATTTATTAATATTTTGTAATCTATAGTATTTTGCATGTGTGTCTTTTCCCCTAAATAGCAAAATAGGCTTAGGAAGAGAAAAGTGGGGAGATGGGAGAGATCTTTGTATGTATTCAACATTCCTGCTTTCTGTTTAAAAGCTTTGCGAGAAATCTGGCAATCTTCTACTTTGTGAAGGACCCTGTTATGGAGCCTTTCATTTATCCTGCCTTGGGCTTTCTAGAAGACCAGAAGGAAAATTCATTTGCAGTGAATGTACTTCAGGCAAGTTTTTTGTTCAAAACTTTAAAAAAAAAGTTTTTATTTTTAAAAAGAGAAATTGACAGAATTTCTCAGGTGATAGAATTCTAGATTGTATGTATGTAAGCATGTATGTGTGTGTGTTTGAAATATTTCTGAAATTGAAATTCATAGACACAAGTAATGCCTTTGATGTTAGTGTTTACCTGTTCCTTTTCTTTAATCCTGAGAACTCTTTGTCTATCAAAATACTCTCATCCCTGAAAACTTCATAGAATGTTTCACCTTATTGCAAGTTGAGTGATTGCTGTTTGTGCTCTTTTCATCTCTGGATTATAACATTGAACAATAAGTAATCCTACATTTTAAAAAACGTTTTCTTTAAAGACAGTGTTTGATATATTTTTTAATTGTTGAAGTGAAATTGGCTCATATATACTTTTAACTTTTGAGTCTTGAATTTTTTGCAGAATACCTTTTACTCAGTTGTCAGTTTAAAAACTAGAATGCTACAAAGTGTGCTTTCTTGACTTACACTACCTTGGGAGACTTTAAAAAAATAAAACTTAAAATTAGATCCAAAATTTTGTACAAATAAAATTAACTCAGTGTAAAAAATGTTAACTATCTGACTGTGCTAAAACGGTGATAGACATTCTAATCAGGCTGTTATTTGAAACTTGGAAATATTTCATTATAAAAGTTAGTACCCATTGCCAGAAATAGTCATGATAACCAAAAACATTCATAAATGATTATCTCAGTTAAGATTTGTGACCCACTCATTTCAGATTAGAATATCACAGAATTATAATACTACCAAAGAATTTGATGAGCTTGTGACATTTATTTGATTTTGAGGATTTCAGAGAATTCTTTTTAACTGTAGTGAAACCACATTAGTTCCAAATGTACAGTCTTAGAGTTTCTGATTAGTAATATTTCACCTTGGTTCTTTTTTATCTGTGAAGGATTTTTGATGAGGTCATCTGGCATAGTGGAATAAAGGGGCTGGACTCAATTTTTTAAAATTAATTTATTTGTTTACAGTTTTCAACAATCACTTACATAAATTTAAAATTTTCTCCCCTTTCCTCCCCAAGACAGCATGCGATCTTATATGAGCTCTACACATACATTCTTATTAAACATATTTCTACATTAGTCATGTTACATAGAAGAATTAAAATGAATGGGAGAAATCATGAGAAAAACCAAAACATAACAAAATAGAAAATAGTCTGCTTCATTCTGCATTCTGATTCCATAGTTCTTTCTCTGGATGTAGATGTCATTTTGCATCAAGAGTCCTTTGGAAATTTTTGTAGGTCCTTGCATTACTGGGAAGGGCTAAGTCTATTAGAAACAGTCCTCACACACTGTGTCTGACTGTGTATGTTAATCTCCTGGTTCTGCTCGTTTTACTCACCATCACGTCATATAAATCTTTCCAGGTTTTTCTGAAGTCCACCTGTTCCTCATTTCTTCTAGCACAGTAGTATTCCATTACATTCATATACCACACCTTGTTCAGCCATTCCCCAATTGATGGACATTCCCTCGATTTCCAGTTCTTGGTCACCACAGAAAGAGTTACTATAAGTATTTTTGTACATGTGAGTTCTTTCCCCATTTTTGTGATCTCTTTGGGATACGGTCCTAGAAGCAATATTGCTGGGTCAAAGGGTATGCACATTTTTATAGCCCTTTGGGCATAGTTCCAAATTGCTTGCCAGAATGCTCATAGCTCCACCAACTGTGAATTCATAGTGTTCTAACTCTCCCATATCTTCTCCAACATTTATCATCTTATTGTTTTGTCATGTTAGCCAATCTGATAGTTGTGATGTGGTACCTCAGAGTTGTTTTGATTTGCATCTCTCTAACCAATAGTGATTTAGAACATTTTTTCATATGACTATAGAGCTTTAAACTGCCTGTTCATATCCTCCAACTATCAACTGGGAAAGAAATGACTTATATTCTTGTAAATTTGGCTCAGTTCTCTATATATTTTAGAAGTGAGGGCTGGCCTCTATTCTTGCCACAGACATACTGACTCTGTGACCCTGAGCAGATCATGGAGCCTCTCAGCGCCTCAGGCAGTTTTCTAAGAAATGAGTTGTAGAACAGGTGCTGTTCTCTATTAGTGAGGGGAGTTTTTTCACCAGGAGATCACTCTGCTGATGAAAGCACGGCATCCTCAAATCACAAACAAGTGATGCCTACCCACCCTCCTCTTCCCAAAAAAAGCTTATTTAAAGAAAAGGATGTGTTAAGCAAATTATGTAATAAGGTCAAAGGAGGAATGGGCACAGAAATGTTACAATCCCTTTGAGAAACATTTGTTTTTATAAGCCATAAATTTTACTGCACTATCAGATGGTACTTTTCCAATAGTACTATTAACAGTTTTAGTTACTCAATGCTCTTAAGAGGTGTAAAATAACATTTCTTCCAAAATATTCCATAATTCAAACTTTACACTAATTTAGTTAATCTTTTCTTTTAATTATCCTGTCATTTCACAATATGCATAATAATTCATAACACTTTTCCCTGAATCATAACTACATCTCTTCCAAAGTACAAATGATTTCCTCAAGAAGTTTTAAGTTTTCCCTTCAGTAGAAGTCTTCAAGCGAATTCAGAATGACGGAAGATTGAAGTTATTTTGGAGTGTGTTATTATTACTATTTGGTCTGGAACTAGGTAGCTTTGTTGATCTCTTCCAACTCAAATATTCTATGATTGTGTGATAAAATGAGCTGCACTTTTGTATTCTGTGTTTTTCCAGCTATCTCTGTGTGTTCAGGCAGAAACTTTGAAGAATGCCTCCCTCCTTACCAGGGCTTAAAGTAGTAGCTGGTTTTTCCCCCTTCTTCCCCCACCTCCAGATTTGAAAACATGATCCCCTCGGACGGGGCACATCGCTCATCGCTAGACTTAGTGGATTTTAGACTGACTTAAGCACGTAACTGTAATTTAACTTAACACGAATACTTCTCTATACTCAACTTTCCCTTTAATCATCATTAGGGATTCACTCGTGTTTTGTTTGTAAGGAGAAAAAAACAGAAGTTAAGCGCTGTGTTGTATCCCAGTGTGGAAAATTTTACCATGAAGCGTGTGTGAAAAAATACCACCTTACTGTATTTGAGAGCCGAGGGTTTCGTTGTCCCCTCCATAGCTGTGTAAGCTGTCACGTAACAAATCCTTCAAATCCAAGATCATCAAAAGGTATTTTCTTGTTGTTCAGTTGTGTCAATTGTATCTGACTCTTCATGACTCTATTTGGGGTTTTCTTGGCAAAGATACTGGAATGGTTTGCTGTTTCCTTCTCCAGCTCATTTTTACACATGAGGAATTGAGGCAAACAGGGTTAAATTTTGACTTGCCCAAGTCACACAACTGTGATGTCTCAAGCCAGATTTGAACTCATGAAGATGAGTCTTCCTGACTCTATCCACTGAACCACCTAGTTGCCCTTTAAAGGGTAAAATTAATTTTTCTCCAAATAAGATGGAAAAAAAATCAATCTTAGAGATACGTAATAGGACTTTTCCAGTTTCATAGGCGTTTTCATTTTCCTTTTGAATATGTAACACTAGACAAGTGCAGTTGATAAACTCCTCTCCCCAAAAAAGCCCAAATCTTTTCATCTTGTTTTTTGTTCTCTTAATCTTAAATGAATGGTTAAACATTCTCAAAAGAAGGTTTAAAGTTTTTATTGATTGCTTTCCCCTTAAAAGTCACTGCTGATTTTTCTCCAATGACAATTTTTCCCCTACCTGAAGAACTTTTTTTTTAAAAAAGTGTATGTGACATTTCATGAATGATTAATTTAACAAAGCAAGTGTAGTACTCTTTCTTGGCATAATTCAGTGTCTTATCTCCTTGATAATGTGCAGCTTGTCATTTTTTGCTTTTGTTTTCTCTATTTTTTAATCAGAGAAATGACTCAGCTATATTAAGTATTATTAATACATGTTTGAAATGTCCCCATGTAATTTTAACACCTCTCCCTGCCCCCTGGCTCCAGTCTCTGAGACCTTACATATATTTATTTTAAATAATTGGAGCTAATATGGAATGACCCTTAAACGTTTTTTAAGTTATTGCTTAAATACCCTTCATAAAGTTCTGCTCCAGTGTTGGATTATGGCATAAAGATTATTGTGGGTATTTGAAGGTTGTATTAATAGAGAGCATCAGGTCCAGTAACTCCTACCTGACTTTCTCACATTTAAGTATAGGCCTGGGGACGGACTATTTTTATTTGTTAGAGGATCAGCTTAGCTGAATCAAGACAAGTTTATCAGTGGAAAGCTGGCTATACCAGGTGATAAAGTATTTTAGCCACATAAATACATGATGACCATGTTCTAAGGCAGGCCTGCACAACCTCTGGCTCAAGGGCCACTTGCAGCCTGTGGGCCACTTGTAGCAGGACAAAGGATTTTGGTGGGTAACTGAAAAATGTAGAGAAAAATATCTACATTCCTCTGCATTTTTTCAAGGTCCCCTGCAGAGTCCTTTGGGGTGTCTTCCAGCAGTAAGTGGCCCGAAGGCTGCAGTTGTGCACGCCTAGTCTGAGACGTGGAAAGGTTGTGGTTTGCACTGGGGAAGGAAAGGAGCACCTTCATGGATCGAATGAGATCTTTGAAGTATTGATATATTTAAATATTTGTGTACTTAATAGGTAAAATGATGCGATGTGTTCGCTGTCCTGTTGCTTATCATGGAGGAGACGGCTGCTTGGCTGCAGGGTGTTCAGTGATTGCTTCTAACAACATTGTTTGCACTAATCATTTCACTGCTCGGAAAGGAAAAAGTCATCATGCTCATGTGAATGTGAGCTGGTGCTTTGTTTGCTCAAAAGGTAAGGCATTTTTTGTTTCATTTATATTTAATCTATTGTTTGGATACCTTTTTATCATTCTGCTGAGAGTAGTTTTTCAATGAAGTCACTTTACAATTGTCACATTTTTAAAGTGCTAAAATGTGCAGCAGCCATACATAAGAATCCTTTGATGGTGACTGTTCACAGTTGTCAACAGGCAGACACAACATGCTAACATTTTTGCAATTGCTGGTACCATGTAAGAGAATATTTCAAACTAAAATTAGAGGAAAATGTAGTAGTGGTGTAAACAGTAACAGTTTTAATGTATTAAGATGCCAGCATTTACAATGTCATTTTTCTTGAATTAGCATTTCAGAGTCAAATATGTCACAATTAATTTTGTTCTACCTTATGAGAAGTTAACTAAAGACCTGAACTGGAGTAAACAGAAACTAACTAGAGTTTGCCGTTTCATGTAGGGGGGAGCCTATTGTGCTGCGAGTCGTGTCCAGCGGCATTCCATCCAGACTGTTTGAATATTGAAATGCCAGATGGCAGTTGGTATTGCAATGACTGTAGAGCTGGAAAAAAGCTTCATTTTCAAGACATCATTTGGGTCAAACTTGGAAACTACAGGTCTGTCTGATGAGTAGAAATTCATGCTAATTACGTCTGCGTGGTTTTTTCCCTCTTCTCAGTTTATTTCTGTTAAATTACATTGCAAAATATTTAAAATTTTCATTCCTATCCATGAAAGGTTTTTAAATATGTAATTCTTAAAATTTGTCATATAGATGGTGGCCAGCAGAAGTTTGCCATCCAAAAAATGTTCCTCCAAATATTCAGAAAATGAAGCATGAGATTGGAGAGTTTCCTGTGTTTTTCTTTGGGTCTAAAGATTATTACTGGACACATCAGGCACGAGTCTTTCCCTATATGGAAGGAGATCGAGGAAGCAGATATCAAGGAATTAAAGGAATTGGAAAAGTCTTCAAAAATGGTATCAAGATATAAAATATGTTGTTTAGTTTTTCTAAAATGTCTTATGTTCACTGTGTTAATTGACAATCACCTATCATTTTTTTTGGAAACTAGACAGAAAAAGGAAATAGAGCAAACACGTTGCATTTGCATTTTAAGACAAATAAGAGAAACTAATTTGTAAATACCATAGTGAGATTAGAAAAGTATTAGTGTGATGATTTTTTAGTAAACAGTTTGTATAAAATTATATCTTGTGGTACTTTACGTACATGATCATTATTTTCAAGAATTAGTAATTTTAAATATTTTCTGGATTCTTTCATATAAGTTTCATATTTATGCATTTTTGATACTCAGGCAATTTAGGGTCAATAAAATACATTTTTCATGTTAGTCTGGTTTTACTGCAAAGGAAAAAAGAGAAGTATTGTCACTGTATTATCTCTGTGCCTATAAAGAACATAGTTTAAGCTGCAATATAGTGAAATTCATAATTTGGTAAGATCCTTATTATAAGGTTTTACTGCAATTGTTTTTTCTTTAACGTTTGCCTGGGCATAGTTAGCTTTGATCCTTATCCACCCCAGTAGGACCATAGTTTTAGAGCTTGAAGGGACCTTAGGTATCATTAAGCCCAATCCCTTCATTTTGATAGGACTTTCCTGGGGAGTGGAGTCAGTGACAGGATTCAAATTCCTGTCCTGTGGTTCCAGGGCTCTTTTCGCTGTATCACACTACCTTTTATGTTCTATTCTCATAATTATGTTCACCCATTCAAAATCTGTTACAGAATTAGTCTGTAGTGTTCTCTGCATTTGTCATAAAAACATATGAAAGGTTTTCCTTTGTTCAGATGTTTAGATTTGTTTTTAGGGTAAGTATAGAAATATCCTTCATAGCCCTCATGGAGTTCAGTTATCATCTCTGTACAGATGACTCCCATGTACATATTGCGCTTTCATCTATCCCCTGAGCTTCAGTCCCACATCACCAATTTTCTGCTGGACAAGTCAGTTGGAATCTCTTATAAACATTTTATTGCACCTCCCACACATACCACATTCTACCTTCTCAATCTGACTTGGCCAGATTGTTCCTCCTTAAACATAATATTCCATTTCCTGAGTCAGTGGCTTTACACAGCCCAATTTGAGGACCTTGGATGCTTTTTTCCTTAGCCTAATTATAATATCTAGTTTCCTCTAAGTCATAATTTTTTCCAAACATCTCCAGTTGTTAATATTATCTCTCCCCCAGTCAAAAAAGGCAAAAAAAACCCCAACAAAACTCCAGACTTTGTATAGATTTTATGTTTGGCTGTCTATATTTTCTCTTTTACCTAAGTAAAATGTTCGCTCTCTAAAGATACTGTATTTTTTTTTTTTTTTTTTGACCTTTGCATTCCTAACACCTTGCATAGTACCTGGCACTTATCTATTGATACTTAATAATTCTTGTTGAATTAAATTTTCTTTAAAATTAAGGATACAAATAGGGATGAGACCTATGATTTCACTGATACTGGGAAGTTCAAAAAGAGGAAAACTCCCTCTACCAATGCAGATGGGCACTTTCTCTAATTTATAATCTTGGAGAATGACCTACACATCTGAGAGATGGGGATTTACTCGGGCTCACACACTCAGTATGTGTCATAAACAGCTCTCTTGCTTCAAAGCCCAGTACTTTGTCTGCTAAACCACGATGATTTTCAGAATTACATTTCAATATTTGTCCAGATTTATGAGATACTACTGAGTTGTCAGATGTAACTAAATAACTGATGTTATTAAAAAGAGCATTTTAAAAAGTAGAAAATCAGTAATAAATCCAAAATATAGGAATTTAGGCAAAGTGGATCTATTTGATTATGTAAACGATGCACAACTACAAGCAATATATACAGAGTAAGAAAGCTATCACCTAGGCAAAAATCTTTGTATTAAACACATTTGATAAAATTCTGACATTTAAAATCTGTAAGAAATTTGATTGTAGAGCCATTCTCCATTAAGTAAATGGTCACACAACATAAACAAGAAGTTCTCAAAAGGAAAAAAAAAACTGTGAGCAATTATTTGAAAAAGAGGTCCAACTCTCTAATTTGAGAAGTGAAAATTAAAATAGCTCTTTTATAACCTCATAACCATTAAACTAGCAAAGACAATATTAGATAATAGAATTCAATGCTCGTGTGACTGTGGAAAAACTGACATACTAATTGACTTGTGGCACTGTGAATTGTTTCAATCTTTTTAGGAATAAATATAGAATTATATAATAAAAGTTACAAAGTGTTTGTAGCATACCACTTCATATTTTATACCCCAAAGATGTTACTGATGAGAAATAAAAAGACAAAGATGTATAAAGATAGTCCTAGTTGCAGTATTTTGCATAGGCAAACAAACCCTAGAAATAAACAGTACACTAACAACTTGGAAATAATTAAGAATAAATTATAGTGTATGAGTGTAATGGAATATTATTGTGCTGAAAGAAAGTAGAAATAGGAAAAATTCATAGAACAATGCTGTGACCTAAAGTAGAGAAGGAAGAATTAAAGGAAAATGTACCCAGTATCACAGCTATCTAATATTAAGAAACTTTAAAATATTAAAGTCTATGTTACATACATGAGATAATTTTGCTCTCAATAGTTAATATATATAGTTTTTTAATCAGTAAGCATTTATTAAGTGCCTTCTGTGCCAGGCATGGTGCTAAGCACTGGGGATACAAAGGCAAACAATAACCCCTTACCCTCAAGAAGCTCACAATCTAATGGGGAGACAGTATGCAAACAATTAGGATAAATAGGAAATCATCAACAGAGGGATGAAACTAGAATTAGAAGGTATTAAGAAAGACTTCCTGTAGGAGATGGGATTTTTAGAGGCGAGAAATGAGGAAGTTGGGCATACCAGGCATGGGGGACAACCAGTGCAAATACTCAGAAACTAGGAATATCTTAATAGGAGAAGAGCAAGAAGGTCATTGTCGGAGGACATGAGTTGAATAAGGTATAAAAAGACTGGAAAGGTGGGGGGAGTGTCTGGGATAAATTAGGAAGAGCTTTGAACACTAAACAGAAGATTTAATATTTTGTCTAGAAGGTGACATGGAGCCACTGGTATACTGGGTGTGGGGGAGAAGAAGGACACGGCCAGATACCCGCTATAGGAAATCACTTTGTTGGCTGAATGGAAGATGGTTTGGAGAGGAAAAAGACTTGAGGCAGACTAACCCAATAGCAGGCTGTCGTAGTTGTCTAGCATGAGGTGAGGATGTAGTGTCAGAAGAGAGAAGGGGGCGTGCATATTCAAGAGATGTTACAAAGGTGAAATGAATGAGCTCTGGCACCAGATCAGATGTGGGAAACGAGATAGTGAAGATTGAAGGATGAAACCTAGTTTGCAAGTCTGAGTGCCTGAGAGGCTGGTGATGCCCTCAACAGTCAGAGGGATGTTTGGGGGGAAAATGAGTCAGTTTTGAACATGTTGAGTTAACATTGAGTTCAAGGTCTAACAGGCAGTTGGAGTTGTGAGAATGGAGGTAAGCAGAAAAGTTGGGGCTGGATAAGTAGAATCGTGCATCATCAGCATAGAAATGATAACTGAGTCCATGGAAGCTGATGAGATGACCAAATGAAATAGTATAGGAGAAGAGAAGAGAGTTCAGGACAGAGCCGTGTGGGACACATGGTTAGTGGGCATGACCTAGATAAAGATCTAGCAACGGAGACTGAGAAACAGTGATCAGATAGTAGAAGGAGAACCCTAAAGAGAAGGAAAGTATCAAGAAGAAGGAGGTATTCAATATTAGCCATGCTGGGCTTTTAAAACTCTTCCTAACCCAGCCCCTTTCCACCTGTCCATTTTTCTTACATCTTAAATCTCCTTTCCATTTTCTGTAATCCTCTAACTAGCCTTCTTGCTGTTCCTCAAACAACACAGTTATCTCTCAACTCTCACTGGCTGTTCCCCATGTCTAGAATTCTTTCCCTCCTTGTCTCTACCTCTTGGCTTTCTCTGCCTTTCTTCAGTTCTTAGCTAAAATCTTGTCTCCTGTACAATTCCCCTTGATGCTAATGCTGTCTCTTCTCTGAGTTTATCTCCAGTTATCTTGTATATATCTTATTTGTGCACAACTCTTTTCATATTGATTCTTCCATTACACTTAACTCCTTGAAAACAAAGATTCCTTTTGGTCTTTTTTATCCCCAGTGTTCCTGGCACATAGTAGATATTTTATAAAGGCTTATTGACTTGACTTTTTTGTTTGTTTTTTAAAATGTTCTCTTTTCTCATATCTGTGAATCTTTGTACTTGTTGATGGAATTTAAAACTTTTATTAATAAAGTTTTGTAATTAATGATAGTATCTGAGTGAGTATTAAATTGAGATGAAAATGTATTTTCAATTATTAACACACACTTATTCACCTTATTCAGAGTAAGAAACTAGGAAGTAGTCTTTATTGAGAGTAAATTATAAATTTTTAAAAATAGGTTTTTATTGATATCTTTTGTTTTTACAAAGCCCACATTTCCTGTAGTATTACCCTTCCCTAATCTCAGAGAGCCCTTAAACCAAAGAATATTTTAAGAAAAAAAGGAGGGGATAATTCAGCAAAATCAATGAACACATCTGATGTTTTATGTTGTGTTCTGCACCCATGTTTTCTATCACTCCCAAGAAGTAGGAGGAGTTGTCTTCTTATCTGTTTTCTTTGGGCCCAAGCATCATCTTTATGATTTGACAACACTTAGTTCTGATTTTTCTTTCCATTTACTTTGCTGTCAGTTATATATCATTTTCCTGGCTTCATTTTGCATCAGTTTATATAAAACTTTACACGCTTCCTTGTATTCATCATTTTTATCTTTTCTTAGAGCACAGTATTATTCCATTACATTCATGTTTTGCAGTTAGTTAAGTTATTTCCTAGTTGATGGCATTTACTTTGTTTCTACTTCTTCTATCACCACAAAAAAAAAAACCTGCCAAAAACATCTTAATGTATATTCTTAGTGCTGTTTTCATTTTGTAACATAAGCCAGTATTCTGGATCAATTTAGCCATAAAATGACATTTCAGTAAGACAAATTGTTAGGAATATAGAATAAAAGAGAGATGAGCTATTTATATTAATAAGATTTCTTACCCATATTTCATCAACTTTTTAGCGCTGCAAGAAGCTGAAGCTCGTTTTCGAGAAATAAAGCTTCAGCGGGAAGCCAGAGAAACCCAGGAAAATGAACGTAAACCTCCACCTTACAAACATATTAAGGTGAGACTTTTAAATACAAATATTTGAAGAAATCATTAGAGTATACTGTCGAACTCAACATTGATACATTGATACATTCGATATTAATTGAAGTTTAAATTGCTAAACATTTGGGCAAATAGATATGAATCATCTCACGAATGGACAGTTTGTATAGGCAGGCACAAGTTTATTATCGTGTCTTCTTCTTCAGTAAACACTGCCATGCAGTATTATGGACACACTGGACAAAGCCCAAGACAAATACAAAAGAACTTCAACACCAAGTTGTGTGTCAGAAGTGCAATATGAATAGTGTGGGTGATAATTTTTGTAGGAACTCATTGAAAGATCACCCAAATAAAAAGCAAAATGGTGATGTTTTAGACTTAAGTGTACAGGAATATAATATCCCTTGTAAGATTAAGGTTAATGCATGGAAGGGATGGGTTTTAAACTTTACTTGCCATGGTTAGTTAGGATTTCACCAAAAGCATTTCAAACAAATAGTCAAGGAATTTACAGTTGCACTCAGGGGACATGGTCTACATGTCTCCATGTAAGTAAGTAAGTAGATAATTTTGTTATAGTAGAGGAAATAATGGGGGCTAATGAATGGATGAGGTAGGTTAGAGCCAGACTGTGGAGGACTCCTCTTTTGAGCATGGTCTCTGACACCATGAAAGTAGCTTTGTGTAGCTTTGATCATTGGAGTTTGAGATGGAAGGTAAGTTGGAATACTCTGAGGGTAAGAAAAAGAGACCCAAATTAGAGGGATAGAATTGGAATTAAGAGGACCTAGTAATTGGATTTAACTAATTGAATATTTTTGTTCAGCACCAGTTAATGATGCATAAAAAACACGTGCTTTCTGTTCTCAAAAAGCTCATAATATTGTGGTCACAATCTAGAGATCAAGAGCAAAAAGAGATCTCTTTGCCCCCTTTATGTATTCATTCTTTTTAGTTTCACTGGCTCATTGACAGGAACTCAACTTGCTACCTTGTCTCCATGTCACTTTGTTTTGTGAGATCTGTGATTCTCCTTAAAATAAGTAAATACATACATACATTCATAATGTTTTTTACATATATACACATACATGTGTATACACAATACTACATAAGCATATACTCTGATTTTTAATAAAAAAGGATCCATCGATTATATTTGATAATGCCATACCTCTAGATCTTTTTGACTACCTTCTATTACATCATGGAGATGAGTATGCAATTGAATGAAAGTAGAGGAAGAACTGTTTTTGTTGAACACTTTTTGGTTTTTCTCTGCTTCTCCCTCTACTGCTTTCTCCAGACTGGTATTAACTGAATTTAGAAAATTGGGACTTACCTATCTATGATTTGGTAAACTCTTGTACCCTAATGATGTCCAAGATTCTGTTCTTTAACCTCAGAAAAGAAGACAAATAATTAACATTAGTAAAATGTTAGCTGGATTTCTCATTTCAACTATAATGTATAAAATTTAAGGAACCTCAGTGAAAGTGAAGGTATATGAGCAATTCAGGTGTCCTGCCTTCCTTTAAAGTAGTTTAATTTCTACACTCAGGTGAATAAACCTTGTGGAAAAGTTCAGATATATACAGCTGATATTTCTGAAATTCCCAAATGCAACTGCAAGCCCACAGATGAAAATCCCTGTGGTTTTGACTCGGAGTGTTTAAATCGGATGTTAATGTATGAGTGCCACCCTCAAGTTTGCCCAGCAGGAGAGCAGTGCCAAAACCAGTGCTTTACCAAACGTCAGTACCCAGAGACAAAGATCATCAAAACTGATGGCAAAGGCTGGGGCCTGGTTGCCAAAAGGGACATTAAAAAGGTATGTAATATTTTTTTCCTTATATGAGAATCAGAAAAGAATGGTCTTTCAGAACTTTATTTAAACTGTTCCCTTGATCTAAAATTGGAAAACTTCTCAAAATATGATTAAACTACTTATCTTAAAAGTTTCTGTTCTGAAGCAAAAATGGGAGTACTATTTTGGTGTTATGGAAAAGAAAGTCTAACTCAAAACAGCAGCCCTAACCTAGTCACCAATTAGGAAGAACTGTGCTGTTGAAAGGATTAGTATGGAAAAGAGTGATACTTTAATTCTATACAATCCCAAGTAGTAGGATTGAGATAATATATTTAAATTTTTCTTTATTCTACCACTTTAAAAATATGTCTGTTTTTTAAATGCCTTTTTATCTTTTCTGCTGTGGTTCCAGAGTCCAAAAAAGTGTACTGGCCTAGATGCTTTAGTTCAACAAGTAGTAGATGAATATCTAGTCTGAACAAAGTGATAGATTAAATAACAATCTTGTTTTCATAAGAATGACCCATTGAGCACATGTAATAGAATTCTTTTCTTACCTCTCTAAATTTTTATTTCATCCAGTCCATTTTGCTGTTATTTGATAAACTATATAAAAAGCTTTCCCTACAGGAAATGTAATGGTCATATTTAAAAGAAGTTGTCATTCTAATAGAGTTTTTAAAGACCATTCTTATTTTCTTGGTACCAAGAAAATAATTAAGGGTATTTAGAGGAAGCAGAGGCACTACCAGTGAATATCCTAAATGATTAATGATATATTTATTTTACATGGTGTGAGGGTGTGTTTGACACTGACTATGTGACCCTGAGAAATAATTTCTCAATGCCCCTGTTAACTCTCTAAGGCAGGTGCCAGTACATACTGGTAAGGGAGTTTCCTCTATCAGAGTTCTTTATACCAGTAAAGTTACAAGTCTAGTTTTATTTAATCTAGTTTTATTGAATTAATCAGAAATGATGCCTAGAGAGATTGCTGTGACATTCCTGGAGCCTCTAAAGTTTCCTAGGCCCTAGAGAAGTTACTTGATCTGGGAAGGGTAGAGCCCAAAGGCAGATTGCATGTCACTAAGGTGTTCGTGGCTCATTAGAAGTCTGATAATTTTCTCTGATTATTCTCTTTTAATGAATAGCAGAACTGAGAGAAAGTTTTCTTACGAAGGCAACAATTATCTAGAGAGGTGACTTGGGTTAGAAATCCTTTAAAGCCTAAGTGGCGTGTCATTTGAAGTCAACCCCTATTTCAGCTCTTCATTCTTAGGATCAAACAATTCCCGTTTGGTAGTCTAAGAAAAGGCTACATATGTGAGCTGGGACACGCATTTTTTGTGCTTCATCAAGTGTATTCTAAGCCCTTGGCCTTCTGTGACCCATCTGAGGAGAGGTTTAGCTCACAGGGTATCTTCGGGTCAGTACTTCAATATTAAAATGAGACCCTGCTCCCGTCCTCGTTGATATTGATGTAGTATATAAAATGTTCTTTTTGCGTGTGGCATATTGTTGATTATAGCTGCATTTTTCTACCTACAGGGAGAGTTTGTGAATGAGTATGTTGGTGAATTAATTGATGAAGAAGAATGTATGGCAAGAATCAAGTATGCACATGAGAATGACATCACACATTTCTATATGCTTACTATTGATAAGGTAATTCCAGATGAATTTTCATGGTAAAGTTGAGACTTCTTAATATTTTGTACCATAATAGTATTTTAACACAGTTAATCCATTGCAAATAATACTTTTCCTTTCTTTTATGACATTATGGCCTCTCTTTCTTCTTTACTCTTTCTAAGGGTGAGAGTAAATCTTTACCTTTAAGGCAACTAGGTAGCATAGTGAATAGAGCTCAGGATCTGGGGGATAGACCATAGCGGATAGACCTCATGAAGATCTGGGTTTAAATCTGGCCTCAAATGCTTACCAACTGTGTGACCCTGAGCAAGTCACTTCTGCCTTCTTCAGTTTCCTCAACTGTAAAATGGGGATAATTAACAATACCTACCTCCCAGGGTTATGAGGATCAAGTGAGATCATATTTACAGTGCCATGTATATAGTAGGCACTATATAAATGCTTATTTATTCCATTATGTTTATTAACATTATCCTCAGAGTTAAAAAAAGCTTTGGATTCAAATCCCACTTCTGCCACATTCTAGGTGAGTGACCCTTGACAGGTTACCTAACTACTCTGTGTTCTAGGCTACTCTCTAAGACTATGAGCTGCAGAGCCAATGCCAACTTGCCTTGGGAGAGGAAATCTTCCTTCAGGAGTACTCTGTATCAATTTAAAAGGGGCAGCTAGGTGGTGCAGTGGATAGAGCCACCAGTACAGGAGTCAGGAGTTCAAATCTCACTTCAGACACTTGACACTCACTAGCTGTGTGACCTTGGGCAAGTCACTTAACCCCAATTGTCTCATTCTGGGTCATCTCCAGTCATCCTGATGAATATCTGGTCACTGGATTCAGATGGCTCTGGAGGAGAAGTGAGACTGGTGACCTGGACAGCCCTCCCTCACTCAAAACAAAGTCAAGTGCAAGTCATGTCATCATTTCTCTGATGGCCTGGTCTTCTTTGACAACGAAGGACGAACACACATGTCAATTTAAATCACAAATTTCTTTAGTTTTTTACTTTGGAGTGACCAAAGCAATCCAGTAGCATAAAAAAGAGGCTTGATTTATCCTCTTTTGAAGCACAGTATTTCATCAGCTCCCATTTAATGCAGTAGTTAAATACCTACTGTGTGCAGAATGTTATGGACACAAAGATAAAATGAAACTGTCCCTAACATGAAGACTGACATTATTCCATTCCTTGGAGAAGGACAGTAACCTCCTTAATGATTAAGAGATTGAAATGGATTAGTAACGCAGGCATAAGAATCAGAGGGAAGCTGGGTGTGGTAGCAGGCAGCGTCCGGCCCAGGACAACCCAGTCCATGGCACTGAGGGCCATCTATACTCAGATGCAGAGCAAGCCCGGACAGTCTCACTTTCTGAATGTCAGGATTTCAGAGGAGCTAATCATAGGTCAGCACAGGAATCAGGTGACCAAACAAGGTGTAAGGCACTTACCCAAAAAGATCAGCAGGAGAGTATACCAGAGCCTCACACAAAACTGACAAGATGAGTAAACTCAAGAATACATCAGCTGGTACAAGAAATTATTGCAAACTTAGAGATCTCCCAAAAAGATGTAGTAACTATGTAACAAGCAGAGACTGACAAGAAAACAAGGAATTTTCCCCAAGGACTACAATACCTGGAAGAATGAAGAAATAAATAAAAGCTTTGAATGAAAGAATTAGGAGAATAAATATCTTGAAAAAGAAAGTGGCAGACCTTACCCAAGAAATGGACTCCCTAAAAACTGGAATAGACCAAACAAATCAGTGATTCCATGAAGCAACAAGAAATAGTAAAAACAAAATCAAAAGACTGAAAAAAAATTGTAAGATAGCTGATGTTAAAAACTACTAAACTGGAAGACAGATCAAGGAGAGATACTTTAGGACTCTCTCAGACTCTGAAAAATCATGATTAAAAAAGTAATCCTGAAAAATATAATTCAAGTAATCCTAAATAAAAATTACCAAGATATATTAGAACCAGAAGACAAAGATAGAAAGAATCCACCAATCACCTCTGGAAAGAAATTCCAAAAGGAATAATCCCAGGAATGTCATAGCCACAGCCCAAAAGCTCCCATATCAAAGGAAAAATGCCATGAATATCTAGAAAGAAGCCTTTCCAGGTACCTAGGATCATATAAGAAAGTGTCACCTTCTACCATTAAAAAAGATGAGGCAATTTTGAAATGCAATATTCCAAAAGACAAAGAGATAGTTTTGTAACCAAGAACAACTTACCCTGCAAAGTTGAGTGTTTTCATGTTGGTTGGTGTTGGGGAAAGCGAGGAATAAACAGACCTTTAATGGATTAAAGGACTTTCAAATATTTACAGTCAATAGACCCAGAGCTGAATAGCAGCTTTGAGATACAAATGCAAGAGCCTGGAGAAACCTAGAAAGGTAAATCTGTTCTTGAGCATTTGGAGCTTGATAATGATGTAGCACTAACGTTCTAATAGGGGAAGAAGAAACAAGTATAGTTTCAGAACTTCAGTATCTTCAAATAATATTAAGGGAATTAAATTTAAAAAATTCAGGAGGGGGGGTTTACTGGTTCTTTTCTAAGAGTTCTAAGAAGGGAAGGGAAAAGGAAAAATAAGCTAATGTAGAAAAGAAGGACAAAATGAGTGGGCTTGGTGTTTGCAGATTGGAATCTACAGACATAGAAGGAATGGGAAGAATGTGCATCAGATTAACCTATCTGAAATGGACAGAGGAGGGTTGAACACATAGACACAAAGTTTGGTGTAGAAATACTATCACATGCAACAAGAAAACAAGCAGGAATGGGGAAATGGGAGAGATGCTTAAAAGAGGATAAAAACGGAAAAGGAGCAGTTGCAAGCAAAACTAACTTCCTGATCCTAAAGGCTAGAATAAAAAAAATGGAAGAAAAAGAAAAGTAAAGATCTTAGCTTGCTTCAGACATTTGGAGAGTGGCAGAATAAATGTGGTATATGAATATAATAGAATATCACTATTCATATGAAATTACAAAAGAGATTATTTCAGAAAATTCTAGGAAGCATAAAATTATGCAGAGTAAAGTGAGTAGAACCAGGAGAACGATTTCCACAAGGACAGCAACGCCGTAATGAAAAGCAACTTCGAAAGGCTTCAAAACTTTGATCAGTGCAGTCACCAAACATGTCTGCAGAGGGCTGATGGTGAAGCAAGTTATCGACCTTTTGGCAGAGAAGTGATAGATATGAGGGGCAGCAAAAGACAAACATTTATGGCTGTGGATTCATTTTATTTGACTATACTTATTTGTTAACAAGGTTTTCTTTTTTCTTTTTAATTGGGGGAGGGATTAGTAAGAATAATTCCCAAAAAAGGGCCACTAAAATCTTTTTCAGAAGGAACAAAAAGAAGCAGACAAGAAGGACCATTTTGAAAACTATATATCTACAAAATTGTGTATATGTGTGTATATTTATCCACACACATAAACATATATGATACATGTGTGTAGATATCTATTATATAAAGTATTATGAAATCGATTCATAGGTTTCATTTAGAATTTCCTTTTTTATATTCTACTGTGTATGTGGGTAGGCATGCTTCCAGTTTTTTGAATGTTTAAGTTCAGAATTAGAAAAAAAAGTTTAAAGAGGAACAGAGGAAAGTCCAAAGAATAGGAAAGTGTGTGTGTGTGTGTGTATCTTAAGATAGAAGCCTTCATATTGTGATTGGGGGTTTTTGGTACTAAAAATATTGGTCTGACATGAAGTTCTTAATCAGTTTTGAATTGATGAAAAATTCCCAGAGCATCAGACTTTCTCATATTTGAATGTAAGGATAAAGACAGCCTTAAAGCATTTATTACCTGTCTGCTATGTGTACTGGTACTGTGCCAAGTACTGAGAAATGAAAAGAAACAAACAGTTGTTGCTCTCTTGCAGCTTATATCCTGTCTGCAGAAGACTTTTGTTTTTACATATTTGAAAAAAGGATGGTAATGAGGTTCGTCATAGTCCTTAAAACGTTTAGTGGCTTTCTTAAAGGGAAGTTAAATGAACGTCTTTAAAAGATAGCTGTCTGCGTTTCATTAACACTGTACGTTTCATATAAAGTTAAGAGATCTTAAGAATCTGTTACCAGTTAGTGGGCAGACATTGAAGAGAATCCATTACCTACTTATTTAAAAGGCTTTATGGTCAAGAGAGCTCCGAAGATAAAATATTTGTAGAGGAAATAATCCAAGCTATACTAGGGTGCTAGAGGGCACTTTATCTTTGTTGCACTTGATACAGTTGTTAGAATGTGAGCTCTGTTATTTACAGCAGAGGCTGTTTTCTCTTTCTTTGTATTCCCAGCACTTAGCGTACAGCCTCATGCATGGTAAGCACTTAATAAATGCTTGTTGACTAACCAGCAGACCTCATGTTGCTCATTGCATTTTTCTCAGAGGAGTCTCAGGGGAAATTACTCTTTCTCAGGCACTTAGCAGTCATTTATATCATACTATGTTTTCATGGCCAAGTGAATGTTTGGCTTCTGGGAAACTAGCATCACTGCTGCAGAGGCCAAGCCAAGAACAAATCCTAGCAATCTACTATGTATCAGTGTGTGTTAGTGGTTGTAGTAGAATGGACCGTAACAGGAAAGATAAGACAAGATCCTTATACTTTAGGAGAGTAAAGTCTTCAATAATAGGAAATGACTAAAGCAAGCTGACTGCTCCTCTGAACTACATCTCAAAGTTTGTCTTGTTAAAGTACATATTGATATAAAGCAGTATATGACTGCTAAGGAAAGAATATTAGAATCAAGTTCTGTTGTTGTTGAGCCATGTCTTTGAGACCCTATTTGGGGTTTTCTTTGCAAAAATACTAGGATGATTTGCCAATTTCTTTCTCCAGCTTATTTTACAGATGAGAAAACTGAGGCAAATAGGGTTAAGTGACTTGCCCGGGGTCACACAGCTATTAAGTATCTGAGGGCAGATTCCAGCTCAGATTGAACTCAGTAGTCTTCCTGATTCAAGGCCTGGAGCACTCTCCACTGTGCCTCCTAGATGCCCAAGAAACAAATACTTAAAAGATGTGCAGATTTTTTTTCCCCAACCCCTATATAATTTATATAGTCTTTGAGAGGTTCTATATGTGAAAAAATCTTGGATGCTATACTATTTACAGAGTTTCCAGACTTGGCCAAATTGATCCCTAGATCAATGGCCTTCAATCAAAGATCAGACTTATACTCAAAGCCTTTATGGTTTATTAAGATTTGCCAGAGCTCATACGTTTAGCTGACATATGTTTCAGGAACCCAGGGTCATCTCCACACTCCGTTTAGGTATTGGAGTATGAGTCTAGTGGAAAACATTAGAAACAAAATAAAAACAAACATTATCCTAACCCTTGACATTACTGTGTACCATTAACAAAAAACGATGTTGGGTTTTAATTTCTTATTTTTGAGTCAGTTATTCTATTTTTTCACTGTAAATACTGCTAAACTTAGATACATTATTAATTATTAGTTATTTAAAAAAATTTGATCCCTTCTATAATAATATCTATTGGTGTCTAAAAGTGAGTATGGAATTTAGAATAAGAAAACCCTGAGTTCAAAGTAAGCCTCAAACACTTACTAGCTTTGTGACCATGGACAAGTCATTTAACTTCTCCCAACTTCAGTTTCTGCTTCTGTAAAATGGTAATAGCATCTGCTTGTCAGGGTTGTTGTGAAGATAAAATGAGATGTTTGCAAACATGAAAGCTCTATATAAATACTAGCTATTATTAAGTCACTAAATAGGTCATTTTATTATGTGACTAAATTGATTAAACCATTATCTGCATAGGAAAACAAATGGTACTCCCAAGTCATGGGAGAATTGGGGAATTATGAAGGGATAGCTTGGGTGAGGTTGCCCAGGAGGAGTGAAGTGGAGGATGAAGAAGAGGTCTAAAAAGGGAGGAGAGGGATGTATTCTTGTGGGAGCAATCTCAGGATTGGTTTTATCAGAGTGGAGGGAGTATGAGCATTGGGAGAATGTAGGCTTCTATTTGGTAGCACCCTGCGCCAAAGAGAAAGGGCTATGTGAGTTTGTAGCAACAGATGGCACCTAGAATGGGGGGTGGGATGGAGGACACAGAGCTGAAAATGAGACGGTACAATCTTTGGGAAGGAAATGCAGGAGGGTTGGGACTGGGCTGCAGGATTTGGGCCACATGGTAATTATCAGATGGCATTCTTGCTGCCATCTTCCCCCCAAAATTAATATTTCTAAGATGGAGGTATAGCAGGAAAGAAAGGAGGATGGAGAATGATATATAGAAATTGGTTAGAAGAGAGAGTTCAAAATTCAGACTTCAGAAGTTTTAACTCCATGAAGAACTCAGAAAGAATGAAGGAGTAATAGACTGTAATGGAAAGTAAATAATGAAGAGGACAAAGAAAACTACTTAGAAAAAGAATCAGGAAAAGAAAATCAAGAAAATAAAAGTAAGTTTTAAAGGAGAGGGAAAGGATTTTGAAATAACCACTTGGTTGAGCAGGGAAGGGTATGCATAAAAGGAGAGAGATGGTTAAATATGTAAAACAAAGAAGATGAAATCATTGAAGTAAAATCCAGAAATGAGGGAAAGAGAGAGCCCATGTGGTTATAGATTGGCTCAAACTAATCTTGAGGATACTTATTTTAAAGGGGAAAGGGCTGAAAACAGTGAGCCATACTAACACCGCAAATGAAGAAGAATTTAGAAGCCTAAGGATCATAGTTTTAAACATGAATAGATTAATCAATCCACCAAACTTTTAAAAGAGTGCCAGAATGGTTCAATTTACGAAGCATATTCTAAACCAGGACTGCTTAAACTTTTTCCACTCACAACTCCCTTTTTGCCCAAGAAATTTTTACATGATTCCAGGTATATAGGTATATAAAACAGGTATACAAATCAAACACTTACTGATAACAAATCATAAAGAAATATATTTTAAAACAATTCTTTGATTTTATATATATATATATATATATACATATATAAAATTTTATATATACATATATAAAATTTTACCATTAATTAAACATGAAAGCTGTTTTTTAATTTTATTTGCATACTAGTAAGATGGATGTATTTGTTTATTTTTGCATAAAGAATTTAGTCTTGTGGAATATTTGATACTGCAGGACATAGAGCATCTTCAACGTTTTTCAGAGTTGATTGACATTTTGATTTTATAATTGTAAGTGCTGAGAACAGTCCTTCACGTAATTCACATAAATATATAGTACAAAATGGCAGAAGTATGTTTAGAGTAATTTCAGAAATGGTTGGAAATTTTGTCCTAATCTCAAGCCAAAATTCATTTTAAAATTTTGTATATAAAGTAAAAACACTTCTATTCATAACATGCAGTAGTCTTGAATTTGAGCTGAGGTGTTTCTGGTAGTGTTGGTTGGCATTGAGTGGTGTGACAGCATGCGCAGTGTGGAGTATGGATGTTGTGTGTTCAGAATCAAGGCTGCAGTGAAGTTGTACATTGCAGCATGGGCAAGCACTGCCAGAAACACTTTGGGTTCATTATGTATTTGATTTTGGATTAATTTTTGGTGGTTGCAAGTGCAGAAACCTTTTACTGTTGCCATATTTTTTTGCAACCCCACATTCAGTTACGTGACTCCACATGGGATCTCAACCCACAGTTTAAGAGGCACTGTTGTAAACCCCCTGCCACAAGGGATTGCAATCAGACAAATGTAATCAGAAAAAAAAACAAAAAAAAAATCACAGTACCAATAGAAATAAATAAGGAAATGGTTATGCTTAAAGGAACTATAGATAATGGACTAGTGTTAAATACTAAGCATATTTATCAAATGCCATAGTATTTAAATTCACTATAGAAATTTCAATTGAAATTCAAAGAGATGACTAGTAATACAGTAGGAAGCTTTACTGATCAGAAGTATTGGGCCAACCTAACGAAGATGAACAAAAGAGAAAATACAGAACTAAATAAAACTTAGAGATTTTATAGAGAGACTCAAGGTATCTTTTGAATAAAATGTTAAAATTAACATTTTTAGCACCATACATTATCTATCTATAATTCTCCCCCCAATTACATGTTAAAACAATTTTAAAATGTTCTTCAAGTTTTGAGTTCCGAATTCTATCCCTCCCTTTCCTTCCCTCTCTTTCCCCCTCCCTCAGATAGTAAGCAATCAGATATGTTATACATGTGCAATCAGCCATAATATTTTAACAGAGAAATTATAAATAAATGTAAGAATATCAATACTAAGATACTTTAATTGCAGTTGATACGGGGAAAACAAACAAATGACCAAAATGGAGACTTAATGACATTCTGAACAATAATTGGGTTAAAAAACAAAACATAGAAACTATCAATAAATAATAATTGTGAAAATGTAACAACATACTAAAATTTCTGTAATGTAGCAAAAGTAGCCCTCAAAGGAAAAAAATTTATGTCCCTGAGAACACTCATTAACAAAGTAGGAAAAAAGAGATGACTAAGGAATGAAATATGAAATTTAACAGAAAGTCAAGAGATGAACCCAAAGCACAAAGAAGGGAATTTTGAAAATAAGGGAAAAAAATAGTTAAATTGGAAAACAGAAAAGCTGTAAAACTAATAAAGCCAAAAGCTAATTTCATTAAGAGGAAAAGGTAGAGAAAGTTAACAAAATTTAAAATGAACAAAGTAAAAGCATGACAAAGAAATAAATTTCTAAAATGATCAAAACCATAATTTAAAAGAAATTAAGAGGGTTTTTCTTTAAATGCCTAAATAACAGAATACCAAATAAGGAGTTTACTTCAATTTTGGTGAAATTAAACTAATTTTAAAGCAACTAGAGGGGTGGGGGCGGGAGTGGGGAAGGTCCAGATGGATTTCCAGAATTCCATCAAGCTTAACATTACACAAATTAATCTCAGAAATCAAAAGGGAAAAACAAGCTGCTTTTATGAGATGAATAGTCTTAATACCTTTAGATAAGGATAAAGCAAAAAAGGAGAAATATATAGACCAGTATTACTAATTCATATTGATTTTAAAAATATAAATATAATCCAGGTAAAAAGACTAAAAAACAATCAATTTGGATTTATAATTAGGATGATTCAGATTAGGAAAACAATTAGCACAGTGATTTTCTAGAATTCAGCAGGAAGTCTGACACATAGTGAACATTTGTTAAATGCTTGTTGCTTTCTTGTCCAGTCTTTTCAGTCATGTCCAACTCTCTGTGACCCCTTTTGGGGTTTTCTTGGCAAAAATACTGGAATGGTTTACCATTTCCTCCTCTAGCTCTTTTTACAGATGAAGAAAGTAGGGCAAAGTGACTTGCCCAGGGTCACACAGCTTGTAAGTGTCTGAGGCTGAATTTCAACTCAGGTCTAACTGACTCCAAACCTGGCTCTCTATCCATGGGGCCTCTTGTTTTTTTGGTAGCCAGTTAATCTTACTTGGCAATAAGTAGTCAGTCAGCATTTATTGCCTATGTGCTAGTAGTCTTTGTGCTAATAACTGAGGATACAAAGAAAGGCAAAAGAGAGTCCGTGCTTTCAAAGCACTCACTGTCTGATGGAGGAGATGTAACAACTGTGTACAAACAGGATGTACACAGGAGAAACTGGAGATAATCGGTAGAGGGAAGATACTGCAGGATCAGGAAAGGCAAGTGATTGACATTTAAGGGCACTAAAGACACAAACAAAGGCAAAAGACAGTCCTTTCCCTCAAAGAGCTCAATCAGATGGAGAAAACAGCTCTATACAGAATAAGTAGAAATAATCAGCAAAGGGAAAGTTTTCTAAGTAAGAGGGATTGTGAAGGCCTTCCTGCAGAAGGTGGGAGTTTAGCTTGGGATCTCAGGGAAGCCAGCAGGTGTTGGAAGATAAGGAGGGAGGAATAATATTTTAGGAATGGGAAACAGCCATTGACAATACTCTGAACATAGAATATCTTGTTTGAGGAACAGATAAGAAGCCATTGTGACAGGATTTCAGGGTGAGAGGGGGAGTAAAATGTGGAAGGACCAGTAAGTTAAAACCACATAATTACAATTATATGCAAAGGTAAAATACTACAAGATTTCCTAATAAATATAGGAGTAAACTAAGAATGCATTTTTTATTTTCTCCCAATTACATATTAAAACAATTTTTAACATTTTTTAAGTTTGTGAGTTCCAAATTCTATCCCTCCCTCCCCTCTTTTATTCCTTGCTTGAGACAATAAGCAATCGGATATAGGTCATATATGTGCAGTCATGTGAAATATTTCCATATTAGTCATTTTATACAAGAAGACTAGAACAAAAACAAAAAAAATGAAAGTGAAAAATTGTATGTTTCAGTCTGTATTCAGACAGTATCAGTTCTTTCTCAGGAGGCAGATAGCATGTTTCATCATGAGTCCTTTGGAATTGTCTTGGATCTTTATATTGCTTAGAATTGCTAAGTCATTCGCAGTTATTTATCATACAGTATGGCTATTACTGTGTACAACATTCTAGTTCTGCTTACTTCACTTTGTATTAGTTCATCCAAGTCTTTACAGGTTTTTCTGAAATCATCCTGCTTGTCATTGCTTATAGTAAAGTAGTACTCCATCACAATCATATCCCACTGTTTGTTCAGCCCTTCTCCAGTTGATGGGCATCCCCTCATCCAATTCTTAGCTACCACAAAAAGAACCGCTATAAGTATTTTTGTACAAATAGATCCTTTTCCCTCTTTTTTTAAATCTCTTTGGGCTACAAACCTAGTCATGGTATTTCTGGATCAAAGGGTATGCATGGTTTGATAGTTTTTTGGGACATACTACCAAATTGCTCTCCAGAATGGTTGAATCAGTTTGCAACTCCGCCAACAGTGCTTTATTGTCCCAATTTTCTCATATCCCCTCGAACATTTGTCATTTTCTTTTTTTTGTCATATTAGTCAATCAGATTATGTGTGAGGTGGTACCTCAGAGTTGTTTAAATGCATATCTTTCTAGAAATTGTAGCAATAGCAACAAGATAAGAAGACACAAAGAAGAGATGACAATATAAATCCTATTTCCTGTCAGCATGATGGTTTATTTAGAAAATCCTAAAGAATTAAGAAAGAACCAATTGAAACAATAGCCCTCAATAATGGATCAAGATACAAAATAAACCCCACAAAATCTTTAAATTTCTATGTAGCAATTACAAAATTTAGAAGAACAGAATCGGAAAGGAAATCCAATTGCAAATAACTATAAAAAAGCCTGGGGCTTAATTTACAAAGAGTACAATCAGACTGGTATATATATAAAGAACACTTTAACTAGAGGGGTGATCAATGCTTATGGTTGGACCATGCTAATATAATAAAAATGACAATACTTAAATTAATTACAAACCAAATGCTATATCTATCAAGCTCCCAGAGGATACAGTGTAAAACTAGACAAAATTAGTTTGGAGGAGCAAAATACCTAGAATCTTAAGGTAAATAATGAAGAGAAGTGGGAACCAAATGGGAATAGCACTTCTACTCCTCAATTTATACTGCAGAGCAATATTCAAATCAGTTCAGTTCTGCTATAAAACATGTTCAAGTAGAATAGACTGACAAGTAGAAAACATAGAAGCACATGGATTTGATAAACTTCAGGACGTTAATAACTTGGAGAAACTGCTTACTTGATAACTGCTGGTTAAATTGGAAAACAGCTTGTCAGAAATTAGCTGGATATCAACAACTTATATACTACGAAACTCCAAATAGATAGGTGACTTGAACATATTAAAAATTATACCACAAACAAATTAGAAGAAAAGTCAGATTAGGCAGCTTTATACATATGTGTATGTATATATATATATATATATGTGTGTGTGTGTGTGTACATTTTATATCTATATATATATATACACATATATAATATGTATCAATATTAGATACCTTTTATGTACAGTATGGTGGAGAGTTCTTAACATCACAAAAGATAAAACAGGTAAATTCAGTTATGATTTTGTTATCAGGGCTTTGTTGAAATCAGTTAAATTTGTTTCCTTTTTAATTTGATGACTTACCTTCTTTCATTCTTCCTCATAATTCGATACTAATTTTTATATCTCTACTAATAAATCAGTGGTTTTACTATACATACACAGATAATTCACAAATAACTCCTGTGAAGGCTAATGATAATGTGGCTTATGTACAAGATTAATGCTGAATGTGTTTTTAAAATGTCTTAGTCATTCTGTTACTTTTAACAGTGCTCACTAAAAACTTAGTCCCTTCCATGTGGTTGTGACAGCCAGTAAGTGAGCTAGATAATTAGTACTGGATTGGGGGTGTCATGTACCAGTTCATATGATACACCACAGTTTTCAGTACAACAAATAAAATTTACTTGCGGTTTTTATTTTCTTTAAGAAAAAAAGATACAGCTTTTCAAAGTTTCACCCAACATGTCTGAAAATTGATAAATCTTTTAGGACCGGATAATTGATGCTGGTCCCAAAGGAAACTATTCTCGATTCATGAATCACAGCTGCCAGCCAAATTGTGAGACTCTGAAGTGGACAGTAAATGGAGACACTCGTGTGGGATTGTTTGCTGTATGTGATATTCCTGCAGGTATGTGGGGTTTGGGGTAAAGACCCCGTGGCCAGCATTTGTGAACAGGCTCAAGGAAACTCAATCAGTTCTAAGAGTTCACTGTTTTTAAAGCACTAGTTACCCCTGGGCCGTTCCCCTGACCTGTCAGCTGTAGTTTCCTCATCTATCAAGTGGAAATAATAGTAACCATCTGCCCCCCAAGGCTGTTGTGAGGATCAAACGAAGTAGCACATGCAGAGCTCTGTGCAAACCTTAAGGCTCTGTCTGAACGGTAGCAGTGATTGCCGTTGTCATCATTGTTATTAATTACACGGTTTAGACCAGTCTTGGTTCCTGTTCCCATGGAGCTGATAGTTCAGTAAAGGGAGAAGACATACACTGTTAAGTATAAGTGTAGAACTCAGTAATACATTAGTTCACCAACAAGATGAAAAACAATGTTATGTAAAACCCAGTGTGGGAGTATCAGCCAGGATCACTTACCAGTAGGAGAAATCAAAGACTTCATGGAGGAGGATATGACATTTGAGTTGTGATTTAAAGGGAGGTAGCCTAGGATGATATAAAGAGGCTTAGGAAGACAGAATATGAATGGACTTGTCATGAGTATAGATTGTGTGGTAAGCTAATATGACCTTGAAAGGTGAGACATAGCAAATTGTGGATGGTATTGAATACCAGGCAAAGGGATTTGAACATATAATAAATTGCTTTCTCTTCTCCTTCTTGATAAGAGAATTTATATAATGTCTACAATAGGATTTAAAAAAATAGAATAATATACTCCCTAACATGTCCATAGTTTTGTTTCAGCACTTAAGTTACTTTATTGTGAAGGATTTTATTTTTCTTGGTCTTTTTTTATTAATTTCAATAAACAAATATGGAGATTATGTATTAAGTATATTTAAATAAACATATTAAAACCAGTAGAATATTATTTGTGGTCATAATGCAGAGCAATTTATTATTGTTGAAAGAAGATAAACATTTTCATGCTAATGAGTTTCTTTTCCCAGGGACAGAATTGACTTTTAATTACAACCTTGATTGTCTGGGCAATGAAAAAACTGTCTGTCGATGTGGTGCCTCTAACTGTAGTGGATTCCTTGGTGATAGACCAAAGGTACAGCAATAATTTAATTAAACTTAATCTTTTTTAAAAGCAAGGACAATTAAATTGTATAGCAAGATGTGTGGCAAGATAAATTTCCTTAATGCCTACAGGAAGGTTACATGTTATATGGTACAAGTTATTTCTCTACTTCCCTCAATGAACTTTATTTGCTTCAGATAAATACACCTTAATAAATGGTGGCATTTAGAAATTTGGTCATTGGTCAGTCCTAAAGAGAACTCCTAAAAATGGGCAGTTTTCTCATTTAATCGTGACTGGAATAGGAAGGGTATACAATTCTTAGCATATTTGGAAGGTAGAGGCAAAAGTCGTTGAGAAGAATCAATGGAAGACACCTAATTTTTCCCTACAGATTTTTAGAGATGTAATATTTCTTGTTGCTTAATTAAAGGTCACATATAGTTAATCACTTATTGTTATTTAACTTCTTTGCTCAAGAATATCATTGAGTCTGGCAAAGTTTAAAAAAAAAAATTGCCTGAGCCAGAACTACTCTGCAAGACCATCTAAGGCAAGGCTAAGGAACCTTGGACCTGAGGCTCATTTCCAGCTCTTTATATAAAGGTTGGTTCAACATGACCTTAATGAAACTGTGCCGGGTGCAGATCCTCTGGCACAGGGGAAAGGGTCCTGCATGTGGAGCCTCAGGACCTGAGTTTGACTCCTACCTGTGCCACAAGACCTGCACTTCCTCACTGATCAAAAGGTGGAGCTGGATTCCATGACCGCTAATATGTACAATTCTAGAGCTGTTCTCAAGTACTCCTTTTCTTCCTCTCCCCCTTCCCCACCTCTTCCTCATGACATGTATATAATGATTTTCAGAGTATTGTTACTCAAATTACTTGTCCTGCAGCCCAGAGCTGATGCTTTTAAATTATGTTCTGTGTTCTTAATTTTAGAAGTTGGTAAGTATAACATTTTGTATTTTTATTTCTCATAGGGAAGAGAGTGGGATTGATAATGGAAAAGTAGAGCACTAATGTAAATTGTATTTATATGTGACCTTGGAGTGATTTTTTTCTATGTTTCAGTCAGAAGATCTAGCTTTGAGTCTTGCTCCAATTCCAACAATGAGCAAGTCTTAACAACTCTCCATTATCCAATTTCTTTTATGTGGTTGAGAGAAAAGCACTTTGTGAACAATAAAACATGAATTTGTTGTCATTAGTTATCCTGAATGGGAACTGAAAAAAAGTTCACCCTTTCTATAATGTTAGCACCTTTGTTGAAAGAGGGCTATCTCATTAGTTCTTATATTTGTTGTTTTTCAATTTCATTGTTCTTTTTAGCATATTAAGGTAAATTAAGCCTAAGATGAGTAAGTTTTACCTGAGATACTTTTTTATTTATTCACCCTGATTTAGTAAGTCATTTTTAAAAAATCTCCCCCATATGGAATTTATCCTAGTTACTTTCTTGTTCCAGTGGGGAATTTTCTAAAAATATCTTCCTGTGATTTTGAATCTCTTGAATTATCAGCATTCCCTCTGTGTTTTTTCTTTTCAATTGAGAGGTGTTTTATTTTAAGTAAACATAACTTATTGTTTACCCTAGAACTCAGCTGCTCTTTCTTCAGAGGAAAAGGGCAAAAAGACCAAGAAAAAGACAAGGAGACGTAGAACAAAAGGTGAAGGAAAGAAAGAATCTGAAGATGATTGTTTTCGTTGTGGTGATGGGGGTCAGCTGGTACTCTGTGATCGGAAATGTTGTACTAAAGCTTATCATCTCTCCTGTCTGGGTTTGGTTAAGCGACCTTTTGGTAAGTTATAACTAGATTTATAGACGTTGTCTTTCTAGAATGTTTTTAAAATTAACATATTTGTATGCTTTCAGATACTACTTCAACTTAATATGTTTCATCTTAATTTCATCATATTACAAATACATCATTACTTACAGATAGGATGAAGAAAACGATATTGGTTTACAAAGATTTCTTGACTCTCAAATCATTGCTTTTAATCAGTTACACATTTGCTTGCTTTCAGTTATAATCATATTTTACTTAGTTTTTTATCCATTTTTTTCTTTGTCAAGCAGTATTTATATTCCTCCTTTGGTTTATAGTGTCTGTACAGTTAAGTAGTGATTCTTTGTAATTATAGAATCTCACAAGTTGAAGGAATATCCCAGATCATCAACTTTTCCTGTTAGGAATGGATTATCTCTCTAATCTCCTAACCAACTGGTCATTCAGAAGGCTCTTCCTGAGCTGAAGATTCATCTCAAGCAGTGATGACCATACCAGTCCTCAAGGCAGACCACTTCATTTTGGAGATTTCTAACTGTTATTCTGGCAGTTATTCTTTATTTTGGCTGAAGCCTACTTCCCTGTGATTTATATTCATGGGTCCGGGCTCTGCCCTCCTAGGCCCCAGAAAATCACAATAATCCTTTTTTCCAGATGAGATTCCTTTAGATAGAGGAATATCTTTTCCCATCTCACTCACAGTGAAGTCTGCTTCAAGTTATTAGACATCCTGACATCTTTCATCCAATGCACATGTCTTAGTGTTGAATCCCCTTGTCTTGCTCCTTTGCCCACATTCTGTCTTGTTCAGATTCATTCTATGCAGCAGTCCTAGAACTGAACATAGTAGGCTAGATGTTGTTTAACCAGGATAGAGAACTGCCAGATTATTACATCCTAGATTCCAGGCATTTGACTTCTGCTCATTGTTACCAGCTTATGTTCATTGTAGGGACCACAACCTGATGTGGGCCCCCCTACCCCTGCCCCCATTCTTTTCATGTAAACTTTTGTCTAGCTGTATCCTCTCTCTTCTGTTCTTGGAAAACTAATTATTTGAACCTGATTCAGTTCAGAAATTCATAGGTTTGTCAAATGATGTCATATTACAATCTGCCCATTGTTCTAGCCTATTGAGTTTTTTTATTGTGATTTCTGTCCTCCTTTGTATCATACTTTTCCCACCTTTGTGTCATATTCCCGGTTTCAAATAAGCTCTCCACCTTCTCCTGAATCTCAGTCATTGCTAAAAATAGTAAACAAAGCAAATTGAGGTCAAAGTCTTGTGATACTTCACTGGAAACCTCCTTTAGGGTGACATTTATCAGGTAATACTCCTTGGAACACCCCATACTTTATGAATCTGCTCTGTGTTACTGTCTAATCCTCCTCTCTTCTGAAACTTGGGTCTTTTGTATCTACCACATTTTCCTGTTGTTAAGGTTGGTTCAACATGACCTTAATGAAACTGTGCCGGGTGCAGATCCTCTGGCACAGGGGAAAGGGTCCTGCATGTGGAGCCTCAGGACCTGAGTTTGACTCCTACCTGTGCCACAAGACCTGCACTTCCTCACTGATCAAAAGGTGGAGCTGGATTCCATGACCGCTAATATGTACAATTCTAGAGCTGTTCTCAAGTACTCCTTTTCTTCCTCTCCCCCTTCCCCACCTCTTCCTCATGACAGCTCCGTTTTGTGCAAGGATTTAAGGCAAACTTAACTAACCTAACCAAACACTAAACCCTGTAAGGTAGGTTTGTCAAGTTCTGCAGAGTTCAGTGATTTGCCTATGATCCAACAGTTTTATCTATGCATGCTGCCTTCCATAAGGATCATGGCCTCGCTTTCTAAACAATAATCAATAGCCATTTTGACAAATACTCAAAATGACAGTTCAGTATTTGGGGGCTCCCTCCAGTGATAAAGAATGCCCCCCATCCTATGAGAGTTATGCATTTCCTCCCAAAAGTTCATCCCAGAAGGTCCACCCAATGTTCTGGAGACTTTCTTCATAGGTGTCATAGATGGATCGTCTTCTCTTTTTGTCATGAAAGAGGTCATCTTTTACTCATGTTCTTAGGAGTTTGTTGGTTATATGTAACAGCAGGCCTATACAACATACAGCCCACAGGCTACTTGTGGCCCACCTAAATGGCACATTGTGCAGGCCTATTTTACATCCTCTACATTTTTCGTAGGCTGCCCAGAATCCATTCAAAGGCTGCAGGTGGTACATGGGCCATAAGCAGCCTGCGGGTTGAATGTTTGCAGGCCTGTGTTACTGCTTTCTCACACCTACCACATACCTTTCTTTTGCCCTGTTCAGAGCACCCTATATATTTAGCACACTTCCTTATTTGTAAGAAATGCTTAATAAAAGTATGACTAAATTTAATGGGAAAAATGAAAAATAGATCCTTTTCTGAGAATCAACATCAGTCTTGTGGTTATTAGCTATATATGCAGGTTTGAATGTACCCTTCCCCCACTAGATGGCACTGTTGAATCTTCAGGCAAAATCCTGACTTAGACTGAAAGCAGCAAATTTTTGTGTGAAAATAGAAATACCAATCTTTTAGACAACATTGGCACCAAGTAGATTGGCAGAGCAGTACAAAACTGTGTATGTGTATTTGAACCTAGATGTGCACTATGAATGCTTAAAGAATCAATCTTTCTACTATATTAAGTTCTATTTCAAGAGAATTTTAGGTACCTTACTGATACAAAATCTGAGGTGCAAAGAGGCCTTCATCTGTTCTGCCCAGTCCATCCCTGAGCTGGAATACTTATTATAATACTTTGATTTCATGTTCCTTTAGCCTCTACTTGAAGACTTCCAGTTATGAGGAACTGATTGCCTTGCAATTTTTTTTTCTGTTAAAATGTTAGCCAGTTAAAACAATAAAGTACTATCACAGATATCAATCCTTTTTTAAAGATGTCTTTATAACAAAATTAGTTATAAACATAGCCATTTGTTAGAATATTTTAACTTGATCCCAGGGTCTTCTTAAATTCCATATTCTTTGAACTGCAGTTCACAGGGTTCTAGCCTGTTGAGATCTGCTACATCTTTGACTTATAAGAAGTGACTAGACTTCATCAGAGTCTGAATGCTATATTAAGAAATGTTATTCTACTGGAGTCTTTGAAATACTTGCAGTTGTGGAGCACATGAACATTCAAGTAACCAAGAGGCAACTTTTCATCGATAAAGAGCTTTTTGGAGGATTTGAGATCACGTAGCTTGTACTGGGTTTTTGTCTTGGTCAAGTCAAAACATGCCCTTAAGGCAACTCCAAAATTAAGTGGCAGATCTAGTATTAATCTACATTAGTGCAGGGCATGTCCTCACCAGGAGTTCCTTATATCAGTGAAATCATAGCTCTAGTCCAAAACAAAATTTTATTAAGCAACCAGAGAGAATCAGTGACTCCTTGGTGTGGGACCTTTGTGCCCTGTCATGATTGTGGCCTTTTTCATGGACCTCTGTGAAACTCATGATTTTTTTTTTAAATCAATTAGTTTTACTGATTAGTGCTGCACCAAGGTTCTTCCAGTTGTTACACTAGTTTTTTAATTTGTCTTGAGTGACATAACTGACATGTGGGAAGACTGTCATATCTATGGAATTTGATGAATATGACATTGGTATGGTAAGAGCTAATTTGAGACTTCTGTTGAAACTTGTTCTACATCAAATGGTGTCACTATATAGGCAAAAGTCTAAACTTACCAACATTTTGTGTTTGAGGATTTAAAACAATTCTAACATTTGTGAATATTAATTTTTTATTTTTGATTACAGGGAAATGGGAATGCCCTTGGCATCATTGCGATGTATGCGGCAAACCATCAGTTTCTTTTTGTCATTTTTGCCCAAATTCCTTTTGCAAGGACCACCAAGATGGGACAGTCTTCAGCACCACACAAGATGGACGGTTATGCTGCTCTGAACATGAGTTTGGAGTAGAATCTATTAGAAACCCAAAGACTGAGAAACCCTTCCCAGAACCAACCAAGTTGAAGCCCAAGAGAAAGAAAAGAAGGTGTTGGAGGAGAAAAACAGAGTTCAAATAGTGACAGACTTCAGGGGTTTTTTGTGTTTGTGCGTGGTTTTTTTGTTTTGTTTTGTTTTTAACTGCCAACACTATCTTGTAGATACAAGGGTCTATCTTGTGAATAGGGTCAACGAAGGACACAGTTTTACATATCTAATAAGTGTACAGGTTTCATTTTGGGGGAAAGCATTTTTAAATCCACTGAGCCATCTCTAGCAGTTTCTGCTGTATCTGCACTGATAATGAATTGTGGTAGACACAATTCAGAATTTTTCAGGACAAACAAAACTTATTACACAACATTACAGTTACACTTGAATTTCTAAGAATGTAATGGTTCCCTCCTGCATTTGGGGATAAAAAAGGCATGATTGAAAAAATTTGACGCCTATTTTCTACTTCACCTGAAAGGTATGTGAGGTGGAAAACCATATTTCCTAAAAGAAAACACTTTTAGTGTTTAACAAAAATAACTTGACCATTGCTCAGTGTCTTTGTTCAGAAGATACCACAGTGATGTCTGTTTCAAAGGTTTTAACTTGGTTTCCTCTGAAACAGTGAGCTTGGTCATCTCTCCTGCTTTTATAAAAACAGCAAACTGTAAAACTTTTTTTGTTAATGTGAAATATTTTCTCAGAAATGTATATCCCTTTATAAGGAGAGGAGCACCCTAGGATAGTGAGGGGGGAGTTTAGAGGATTTTTCATATTCTTTGTTTTCCTATTTATAGATTACAACTAAAATATAAGTAACACTTTAGTCTTCAGAGCTGTAAGAGTCTCAAACTTGGAACAACTTTTCCTAAAATGGCCGCCATGGTGAAAATCATATCACCTCTTATGGGCATATTTTTTGAATGCACAGTCATCTTGTCATCTTCACCATTTTGGGAAAACGCTTTATTTGGTTTTTCTTTCATTTGGTTTTTCTTTAATGATTTTTTTATTTTGGCTTTTAATCTCAAAGTATATATTTGCTAAGCCTCATTTCACAAATTATTACTAATTGAAATGTATGTTTATTGATGATATCCTGATTTTTCATTAAAAAAAAAATGTGAACTTGACTATTATAGGGACATTAGACCTGCCATGTGTATGTTTCTGTTTAGGCTAAAAGATAAAATAAATAATTGAGGGAAAAAAATGATTTTATGTACTGTTTCCTGCCCCATAGGTGTTTTGATATAAGGATGGATGGGCAGAGTTGCTAACAAGTTCTGACCTGTGCAATCATGATCCAACCCAGATGCCCCTAGTTTATGCCCATTTAATGTTTTATACGTACTAGCATAGTTTGCCTTTATAGTGCAGATCTGTTATGTAGCCCTTTAAAAAAAAATGAAGCATAGTCTATCATAAAAATGTATATTTTTTCAAAAGTATTTTTTCAGGGTTTGAAAGATTTAGATTTTAGAATTATTGATGATTAAAGCTATTTCCATTACATGCAAATTTTGTGGGTCTTTTTTCATTTAAAACTTGAATTGATACTGGTCTAAAATGTGCCATTATCCAACATTAATTATAATAAGAAAGCATTTGGGGGGTATAGCTGAATAATTGTTTTGCTTTGATTGTGGAACAAAATTTATAAACAATAGAGGGAAGGCTAGCTTTACCCTCTTTCAATTCTTTTCTCTGTTTCAAGTTACAATTTTTTTTTAAGATGGGACAAGTCTTACACTGATTTCCAATGTGAGGTTTTTTTTGTTTCTATTTTTTCAACAAGTAAAAGAGCACCCAGCCATGGTGTTAATATTTGAGAGATAATAAGTTCCCTTTTTTAAAAGTTTTTTTCCTGCTCTGAGAATTCATTCTGATACTTGGAAGTTTGAGGTGTAAACTCCAAAGAGCTCACGGTTCATTTCTTATCCCTCTAGTCCCTCTCTCTCTTACTCTACCCAAGGTTACTTGGTGTAAAAGGAGGGAAATAGGGAAATCCCAAGGGATAGCAAGGTGACTGCATGAAGAGAGGTAAAGGAGAAAAAAGTGAGCATCTCTACTTTTAACATCTTGTGAGAATAAAATCCATCTTGAAAAGGAATTTACAAAAACCTACTTTTGGTAATGATAGTTATGAAAACTGACACTGAAGTCAAGTGGATTTTGAAATTCAATTCCACTGTCTTCTTTGCTTTATTAGGTTGCTGTGTATCACTGGTTATAAGAAGTAGAACATTGTAACTACCCATTTTGTAACCAGGCAGGTTAACCTCAGGAAGCACCTCTGAGATGACTTCAGCATTTCTCTGCAGAAACTGCCCCATGTTTGAGGTAGATCACGGATAGATGGACCTGGCATGAGGGGAGGCCATCAAAGCCCTGTAAATATGAACCCGCCTGGGGACGTGGAGCCTCTTTTTAACAACTTTGTTGAGCACTGAATCTTTTAAGAAAAAATTGACTTCGCTGATGGTAACTGTGGTGCTATTCCCTGACCTCTCCGCTTCCACCCCCAACTAAAATACATACATGTGCCCCTAAAAGACATTTTGGGCCACTTAGTCACTTAGTGGCATTAACATTCCACATGTTTATGTTGTTAATTTCTAGAAATTATACTCCTTCAGTGGGAAATTGTTACCTAGATAATTTTCTTCTTAGAATTAGCCTCTTAGAAATGGTTGAGGCAGATGTAAAGCATTTGTTCATAAAAATAATATGCACCTTATCCCCTAGAACTGAAAAGATGTTATAAGGAAAAGAACCTTACCATTTTTCTTCTCTGGAATTCAAGCATCATGAAAATTACTGTGTACTAAAACCAAATGTGTCACATGATAGAATTAGCCAAGGCTTATTAATTTTACAAAATTATAATTAATTTTAAGAACTTTAAAATACTTATTGTGAAGGTGGCTGACTGTTTTCTTAACAAAATTTGGATTGTTTTAAAATCAGTCAAAATATGCTATTTCCTCCTAATTAATGTGCAAGCTTTCAAACATTATAGTAAGTAAACTGTCAGTATTTTTAATACTAAGACGTATATTCTGTTGGCGTCATTTTAATTTTTCCAAATTCTTTTATGATCTGGGTTAGAAAGTCTCTAAAAAGGAATGTTTTGTTTTGGTTTTTTTTTTTTTTACAGATTTCTTTCTAGAAGTGATCCTTTTTAAAAAATGAATTTTCTATATTGTAATTTTCCACATATTTATATTTCAGAGTAAGGCCACAAACACTGACAAAATGAAATTTTCTTTTTTTTGATGAAACAACTAGCTATAGCACAAGTTAGCGTTTTTCAAGTTAATATTTCAAATTTTTCACTTAATTGGTTCTCAGAGAGTTTTGGGAACATTTATAGAGATTTTGATTATGACCACCCAAAAATCAGCTTCCATCTTTTGGGTGCTTCTGTCTTTGAATTTCTTAGAAGAAAAAAACACTTAAGATATTACTTTAATCTTTTGGCACCAGGGATTGACAAAGGATCTGAAGTTAGATTTTATAAATATTACAAAAGCTTTCCCAACCATCTTTAATCAGATTTGTTTTAAAACCAGTTCTCTATAAAGTATCTAATCCTAGTCCCCAAATATATGCCTTCTCAGGCCTTTGTAAGTAAGATATGGATGCTACTCCTACCTATTGTACAGATTACAACTCTTTAGTTAATGAATACTCCAGTTGGGACATATAATGTTTGTGGGATAGTTGGGTCTCTTTGAATTTTTAATGAAATTGTCCAGTCCTCTAAACAGTTGAATATAATAGAATACAGTTGCATTTTTGCTTATATCCCAGTTACATTAAATGCTACTCTTTTCCTGGATGTTTATCTATAATAATATTAAGGACTGCATGCTCAGGTTTGAGTTTGTGGAATTTATTGAAGTATTTACCCTGATGAGCCCAAGGTATATACATTCCCCCAACTTTCAGACTATATTATTTTCAGGAAATTAAATGAATGTTAATGCAAAAAACTTTGTATTGGTTACCAAATATCTTCATCCTGTGTGAAATGAAACCTGCATGGTACTTATATGAATGTTGGGAAAAATATAGTCAGATTTTTGTACAACCCATTTTGCTAAATGGTGTATAAATTCTATCCTGTTGAGATGTGAAATAATATTGTTAGAAACACAACAAAAAGTTACGTTTTTGTTTGTTTACCTCTAAACAAGTTCCATTTACAGTAATGTCAGGTATTAGAAAGTTATATGACCGCTGAATGATGGCCCCAAATTTAATTTGTTAGCCTAGGAATCCTAGGATATTCCATTTTGGGGACGGACTGAGATGTAGAGTTTTCGAATTGCCTAACATTGCAGGGGGAGGGAAGGGAGTGGAATGATAGCTTTGAAAGGGGAAACGTGTTTGAGAAAAGTGTGTGATTATTTTTCTGTAGAAAATGAAGAAGAGAAGAGGTTTGTCTAACCTTTTCTACAGAAGTCTGTTCAATGTTTTTCATTGCCTTTTAGCTATTGCTATTACTTTTTATTAGGATTCAAATGCTACTGACTCAGTGATTTTCATCCCAAGGATTCTGGTATAAATGACTAAATTAAAAGTGTTGTAAGGAAAAGTTTCCGAGGAAGTTTTGTTACAGTCAGTGCTTTAAAATACCAATTAATTTGAGAAAGAATCCTCAACCTGTACAGAATGCCAGCATTTACAAAGGCAGATATAATTGGCCCTGTAAGAAGAATCACCTTTTGGAACAAAATTTAAAAGGCCTTTCTGTTGGGGCAACGTGAAACTGAATGAGGAAGGTCCTAGCAACTCCTCTATTTGTTGTGACTGTAGACTCAATTCTCAGTTTCCAAACCATGCTCTAGAACTCTTTACAAAATTATCCCTTTATTTACCTTGTTTACTGCAACATATGTGGCAAAAATTAACCCCATTTTATAGCTTGGTGCATGGCATTGTCAATGCTTGCAGAGTTCTGTATTCCAGACATGTTATGCACATGTTCCATAGACTCATAACAGTGCCAATAAGTATAACTTTTCTACTTGGGCTATTATATGTGGATTACTGTTTTATTTTGGAAAAATGTAATTTTATAGTCAATTTGGTTCAAGAAGTACTCATTAAAGGTTTAATGTTCACATACCAAAGACCTAATTGGAATTGTTTTTATTACCATTTAATTCAGACTTTGCATGTAAGAAGTTACAGGGAAAAATTGAGCATCTATCGAGGGGACACAATATAGGGCCAGTGTGTGAAGTGCCTCAGTTAATCATTTTCCAAAATAGATCTTGCAATGGAAAAAATATACATGTGCAGGAACAAACTCAATAGTAGGGCCCCCTATTTATACTTAACAAGGGATTATTATGTTAGGAATAACTTCTGATGATGTTAAAAACAAATCTTGTAATAAAGTACTTCAGTAAACCTTCCTGAAGTAATTCTGGTGATGAGAGGCAAATTGAGCTACTATCCAAAGTCTTGGAGAATTTAAGAGCAGAGAAAAGGCCTTCATGATCATCTCATCCAAACCCCTCATTTGAAGTCAAATGTTTGCCCAAGGTAACACAAGTAGTAACTAGCTGGACTCAAGCTCTTTTTACAAGTTGTCCGAGTTAGTCTGTTCACTGTCCCATTTATAACATATATATAATAAGATTAAATTTCCTTGAGTTTTTCACACACAAAAAAGCATTTATCAAATGCTACTCTCTTGCCACATGCTGTTCTAGGGATACTAGAGACAAAAATGAACCAATCCCTGTTCATCAGGAGCTTATATTCTGTCAAGAGATGTGTACTAGGTACATACAGAGTTAGACAAAATAAATGGAAGGTAGCTGGGCATATTGAGCACACAGTAGGGCTTTGAGAGATCAGGAAAAGCTTTGTGTAGAAGGGGGTGCTTGTGGTCTTGAAGGATGTGAAGGGTTTGGAGGCAGAGATGAGGATGAAGGATTTTTAAGGAATGGCCAACGCAAGGCTGTGGAACCCTGTGGTTCTTTGTGTTTGGCCGAACCAGCAGAGAGCAGTGTATGATGAAGTAGGAACCTTAGGCTGAGGGCAGATTATCCAATCATTTGGGACTCGAAAGACCAAACAGAAGTTTATTTTATCTTAGAGGTAATAGGTAGAGACGATATCTGGGCTGGAGGAAAATCACTAGGGCAATTGTAAGTATAAGTTGGAGACCAATCAGGCCATTTAATTAGTCAGGCAAGAGGTGATTAGGGTCTGAAATAAGGTGCTGGCTATGTCAGGAGAAGAGCTGAATAGGAGAGACGTTGAAATAGAAATGGTAATATTTGGTAAATGATTAGATATGGAGGGTGAGAGGAAAGTAGGAAGGATACCACCAAAATTATACTAGTGCTACCAAAGACTTGTTACTGAAGTAAACTCACAGAACTGAGAAAACTAGAAAACAAGTGTAAAAAAAATTAGACTAACATAACATTTACCAAAATTAGCTCCAAATAGATAACTTAGATAATAAAAGGGTACATTATAAGCCAATTAGAGGAACAAGAACATTTTTTTGGATCTATGAATAAAGGGAAGAATTCTTTAAAAAATGTATAATTTATTTTCAGTTTTCAACATTAACTTCCACAAAATTTTAAATTCTAAATTCTCTCCCCATATCTCCTCTCCCTCTGGCCGGGACAGTATACACCGCAACCACCCTAAAGGGAAGAATTCTTGATCAAACAAGGGATCATAAAAGAAAATTTTGTAACGCAATTTTAAAGTTTTTGAATCAAAACCAATGTGGCTAAAATTAGAAGGGAGACATAACTGGGGAAAAAAACCTTTGAAACAAGTTTCAGTCATAAAGGTCTGATTTATAAAATATTCAAGGAATTGGTTTAAATTTATAGGATTAAGAACCATTCTCCAATTGATATGATCAATGGATATGAACAGGAAATTGTCAAAGGAAGAAATTCAAGCTATCAGTAACAATGTTTTTAAAATGCTTTGCATCAGTAATAGAGAAATGCACATTAAAGCAACTCAGGTTCCATTTCAGATCCATCAGATTGGCAAGTATTTTGGAAAAGGAAATGATAAATGTTGAAGGGGCAGCAGGAAAGTGGGAAAATGGGTGCATTCCAGCCATTCTGGAAAGCAATTTGGAAATATGGCCATTAATTTATTTTCTTTCCCTCCCACCTACACACTCTTGCTAATCGGAAGATATTTAATTTTTTAAAATAATGATGCCCTCAACAGAAATAGGAAGTTCAGAGGTATGGATTTTGAGGGAAAGATAAGTTCAGTTTTGGATTTGTTGAATTTAGGCTATCCAGTTTGAAATATCCAATGAACGGTTTTGTGCTGTGTCAGACAGAGGGGCTAGACTATGTATGGATCTTCGAGTTACCTGATTAGAGGTGACAAGTCCAGGGGAGCCGAGATCAGCAAAAGAAAAGACTTAAGATCTAGAACAGAGCCTGGGAGATACTTTGGAAATGTGATGTGCATGGTAAGGAGACTGAGGAGTGGTCAGGATAGTGTCATAGAATCTCAGAATATCTAGAAGATGGTGAACTGTCAAATTTACCGCAGAGGTGCTCAGAAGGAATTAAGAGATGATTGGTGAATGATGAAGTCAGGTGCCAGATCAAAGAGGGCTGAGGAGTAAAAGAAGACTTAGGTTTTGGGTTGGGTAGGAGGCATGCAGGATAATAGTTTGAGGGGATGGTAGGTGCCAGTGAAGACTTTTTAAGGATTGGGGAGAGTTAGGCATGTTTATGGGTAGAGGGAGCCAGCAGCTTAGGTTAGATTAAAAATGGAAGTGGAAGGGATATTTTGAGAGGGGAATCTACTTGGACTGATGGGATCAAGAGCGCATACAAAGGGTTGGCTTTGGACAGAAGAAAGGAAGAGTGAGTGGGGGTTATGTATAAGGGACTTGAGGATGAAAAGGACAATGGGGAGCTCCTGGCAAACAGCTTCAGTTGTCTCAGTGTGGTACTGACTACCTGTTTTAGAATGCAAGAGTTGTCCTAGATCATCTCAAAGGCCCTGTAAGTCCTTTGAAAACCTATGAATATCATTCAATATGTGATATTTGTCTATAATGTCTTGTTCTATAATGTCTGTATGAATTGGGTACTTTACCACTTAGGTTTTATTAAAATGAGGGGCAATGACAATAAACTTTTACTGAGTGCGTCATAGGTGCCAGGTACTGTGCTAAGACAAAGAGAAGTGCCAAATAATAGCTCCCATCTCTAAGCTACTTTAAGAGTTTGCCCTGGGCTTTGTTCCAGTGAAAGAGGGAAAACAAACACTTTATTATTGTATTACAAATGAGGAAATAGTCTTAGAGGTTAGGAAACTGCCCACCCAGTCAGTAAGTGGAGAACTGGGATCTGAACCTAGTAATGAATACTCCTGATTTCAAAGGGTTACACTGAGAAAAGGGCTTTGTAAACCTTCTAAATGTTTTTAAAACTGGAACTACTGTTCTTAATGATTTGAAAGGTGGGGGGAGGAGCCAAGATGGCGGAGTAGAAAGACTCACATATGCAAGCTCCGAATCCACAACCCATAAATTTCCTGTAAAAAGAACTCCCCACAAATTCTGGAGCAGTGGAAGCCGCGCAGAAATGCAGTAGAGGAGATTTCCGTTCCAGAGAGCCCTGAAAAACTGACCCAAAGGTCCGTCATGCACTGGACAGTGGAGCCCAGCCCTGTCCACGCGGCCCTGAGAGGAGCAGATCCGAGCAGGCTTCAGGGACGGAACCTCCAGCAGCTGTGAAAGTCCCTCCACCCACAGGCACCACAGGTCAGTGAGAGAGATTTCTGGGCTGGCCAAGAGGGGAGCGGGGTGTCTCCATAACTCAGGCCCCCGCGGGAGGCAGCAGCAGAGGCAGCTGTGGCCAGGGGCTCCTGGAGCAGGCAGGAGCTCCATTGTTGAAAGGTCCCTGCATAAACCCCCTGAGGGAACTGAGCCTGGGAGGCAGCCCTCCCCCAACCTGAGAACCTGAATTGAATCTTACCCGGAATAGTAGCCCCACCAGCAGCTGAAAGCCCTGAGGCTGGGGAGCAGCATTTGAATCTCAGACCCCCAAGCACTAGCTGGGCAGATCTAGACAGGAGTGGACAGGAATCTCAGAAGTCAAGTAACTGGCTGGGAAAATGCCCAGAAAAGGGAGGAAAAATAAGACCATAGAAGGTTACTTTCTTGGTGAACAGATGTTTCCTCCTTTCATTTCTGATGAGGAGGAACAATGCTTACCATCAGGGAAAGACATAGAAGTCAAGGCCTTTGTATAGCAAACATCTGAAATAGATTGATATCCAATGGGCTCAGGCCATGGAAGAGCTCAAAAAGGATTTTGAAAATCAAGTTAGGTGGAGGAAAAACTGGGAAGAGAAATGAGAGAGATACAAGAAAAGCATGAAAAACGGGTCAATACCTTGCTAAAGGAGACCCCAAAAAAATGCTGAAGAAAATAACACCTTGAAAAATAGGCTCACTCAATTGGCAAAAGAGGTTCAAAAAGCCAATGAGGAGAAGAATGCTTTCAAAAGCAGAATTAGCCAAATGGAAAAAGAGGTTCAAAAGCTCACTTGAAGATAATAGTTCTCTCAAAATTAGCATGGAACAGATGGAGGCTAATGACTTTATGAGAAACCAAGAAATCACCAAACAAAACCAAAAGAATGAAAAAATGGAAGAGAATGTGAAATATCTCATTGGAAAAAACAACTGACCTGGAAAATAGATCCAGGAGAGACAATTTAAAAATTATGGGACTACCTGAAAGCCACGATCAAAAAAAGAGCCTAGACATCATCTTTCATGAAATTATCAAGGAAAACTGCCCTGAGATTCTAGAACCAGAGGGTAAAATAAGTATTGAAGGAATCCATTGATCACCGCCTGAAAGAGATCCAAAAAGAGAAACTCCTAGGAACATTGTGGCCAAATTCCAGAACTCCCAGGTCAAGGAGAAAATATTGCAAGCAGCTAGAAAGAATCAATTCCAGTATTGTGGAAACACAATCAGGATAACACAAGATCTAGCAGCTTCTACATTAAGGGATCGAAGGGCATGGAATAGGATATTCTAGAAGACAAAGGAACTAGGAATAAAACCAAGGATCACCTACCCAGCAAAACTAAATAAAATATTTCAGGGGAAAACATGGTCTTTCAATGAAATAGAGGACTTTCAATCTTTCTTGATGAAAAGACCAGAGCTGAAAAGAAAATTTGACCTTCAAACACAAGAATGAGAAGAAGCATGAAAAAGCAAACAGCAAAAAGCAAACACCAAAGGTGAACTGTTTACATTCCTACATGGAAAGACAATATTTGTAACTCTTAAAACTTTTCAGTATCTGGGTAGTTGGTGGGACTACACACACACATACACACACACATACACACATGCACGCACACACAGAGATAGAGAGCACAGAGTGAACTGAATAGGATGGGATCATATCTTAAAAGAAATTAAGGTAAATGGTGAGAGAGAAATGTAGTGGGAGGAGAGAGGGTGAAATGGAAGGGGGTAAATTATCTCTCATTCAAGAGGAAAGCAGGAGACTTTTTTAGTGGAGGGAAAAAGAGAGTTGAGAAAAAAACATGAAGTTTACTCTCATCACATTCGACTAAAGGAATGAATAAAATGCACACTTATTTTGGTATGAAAACCTATCTTAAAATACAGGAAAGTGGGGGAGGAGATAAGCAGGGTGGGGGGGATGATGGGAGGGAGGGCAATGGGAGGAGGGAGCAATTTGAAGTCAACACTTGGGGAGGGACAGGATCAAAAGACAGAATAGAAACAATGGGGGGCAGGATAGGATGGAGGGAAATACAGTTAGTCTTACACAACACGACTATTATGGAAGTCATTTGCAAAACTACACAGATATGGCCTATATTGAATTGCCTGCCTTCCCAAAGGGAATGGGTGGGGAGGGAGGGATGGGGAGAACTTGGAACTCAAAGTTTTAGGAACAACTGTTGAGTATTGTTGTTGCTACTAGGAAATAAGAAATACAGTTAATGGGGAATAGAAAGTCATCTGGCCCTACAGGACAAAAGAGAAGATGGGGACAAGAGAAGGGAGGGAGGATAGAAGAGAGGGCAGATTGGTGATAGGGAAAATTAGATTGCTCAGTGTAGTTCACAAAATTTTGTGAAAATGAATGTAAAAAGTTAAATAAATAAATTTATATTTTAAAAAAAAAAGAAAGGTGACCAGTCTGTCTTTTACATGGTGTTATATAAACTGTCCTTTGGTGATTAATACTATGAATTTCAATACCATATGTAGTGTTTTCACATCCTTCATCTTATTTGATGTTCACAATCCCAATAGGTAGGCAGAGCAATTTGTTTTCATGTCTGTAAAATAAGGATAAGACCCGGAAAAGGAAAGTATCCTGGCCACCTTTGTGTGACGAGTCAATCTAAGAGCCCACAGGCCCTCTCCCCTGTTAGCCAAACTGATAGCTGACTAAGTATTACAACTGTGATATCCTAGATCATGGATCCCCTCACCCCAACACTGCCATTTACTCAATGCTAGCTCAAGCTGTCTGCCATCCTGGACACTGCAAGTTGCCATTTAGTCAAAGGACACACCTAAAGTCCTCTTAGTTTTTACATGGTCCTTTCCTCATACCCATTCTGTGTCACAGAGAAGACAACAGAATGTGATCATTCCTATTTTAAAGATGAGGAAACCAAGTTTAGATGAAGTTAATTTGACAGCTATATCTCTATATATTTGAGATATTTCTTGAGATATATCTGTATATTATTCTTATATAACATATCTATATATTATATCAAATAGCTGGACAAATTACCTACATAAATATGTGTTTGTATGTTTACATATATCTGTGCATATATCTTATCTAAATCTATGGATACATACATATATTTCTCTGTTTACATATCTATACTTATCTATCTTTATATCTCTGTATATATGTGCATTATCTGTGTATATGTGTACATACATATATGTACACAATCTGTACATGTTTACACTATATCTCTGTGTATGTCTACATATCTATACACATATATATCTCTCTATATATGTGTATCTATATATATGTATAACTATATCTATACATCTGTGTATATCTGTACAGAATATATATATTTGGATCTACATATAAATGTGCGTATGTGCATCTATATATAAGGATTCATACACATATACACACATATGTACATATATTTATATGTGTATGTACATATATACACATATATGTATATATCTGTATCTCCTTAACTAGAGAAAGAGATAGCTGAGCAAGTGACACCTCCAGGGCCTCAATGCAGTCCAGGACTTGAGAATACAAAACTTAGGCCTATAACATTGTGCCATAAATTGGAGGCAAAGTTAAGAAGGTGAAAAAAAGGCAGTAACTTGCCTGATCTCTTCCCAAAATTCTTCTTGAAATAATGCCATGGAGCAGCAGAACCCATAGAAGGTCAGGGTAAAATAATTTTCCAGCCCAAAACAACTTAGAAAGTCAGCAGGTTCACACTTGGATGAGAGTGGAAGACAGTCCAGCAAACCAGGAGCAGGCCTTGGGAGCCACTGAATCAGCAGTGGCACCTACTTGTGTGGAGCTCTCAGCCCATACATAGTAAGGAGACTGAACAAATGAGCAGAAGGAGATTAAAGGCATCTCTTTGCTGGCATTAGGGGCAGGACTCTATTGCTTTGCCCATACCCAGATCTGGGTTGCAGTCCTGGGTGGCAACCCCAGGGCAAGGAGGAGCATTTAGCATGCCAGAGCTTGCAGCCACAGTGGAGTAGGGCAGAGTTCCAGGACAGGAAAGAATGCATGTGGTTGCTCACAGGCCAGGAGAATAATAACCTCTCCTTGGATCATACCACTTTGAATGAATGAAAACTTAACAGGGCATATCTCTAAAACATATCTGTGAAAACAGCTGCATAAAAACCCTGAAGTTTGGGACAGTGTGTCCTCCACCTTGAAAGCAGAGCCCTACTTTTACAGTTAGAAGTCAAGAAAAAGGCTGGGAAAATAAGCAAATAACAGAAAAAAAATTTTTTTTGACCCTAGAAAGTTACTATCGTGACAAGGAAAATAAAAACACACTCAGAAGAAGACAACAAAGTCAAAGTTCCTATATCCCAAGTCTCCAAATACATATACATACATATATACGTATATACATATATACATACACACAGACACACACACACACATATATACACATGGATCTATCTATCTCTCCATCTGTCTATCTATCTATCTATCTATGAATTGATGTCAGGCCATGAAAGAGCTTAAAAAGGATTTTGAAAATCAAGTAAGAGAGATAGAGGGAAAATTGGGAAGAGAAATGAGAGTGATACAAGAAAAACATGAAAAATGAGTCAATAGCCTGGTAAAGGAGATACACACACACAAAAAAATACTGAAGAAAAATAACACCTTAAAAAACAGACTAGGCCAAATGGAAAGAGAGGCACAAAAATTCTCTAAGAAAAAAATTCCTGGGGGGTGGAGTCAAGAGGGTGGAGTAGAAAGACGCACATACTCTAGCTCTTCTCCCACAGCCCATAAAATACCTGTAAAGAAAGACTCTCAGCAAATTCTAGAGTAGCAGAAGCCACAGAACAATGGAGTGGAGATTTCCAGCCCAGGGTGATCCGGAAGGCTGATGCAAAAGTCTGTCACACCAGACACAGAGCAGAGCGCAGCCCAGCCTTGGTTGTGTGGCACCAGAAGGAGCAGGACTAGAGCAGGCTTTGGGGACAGAATCCCTAGCAGCAGTGGTGGTTCACAGATCCCTTAACCCACAAGTGCCAAAGGTCAGAGAGAGGGCTTTTTCAACCTGAGCAAGAGAGAGGGAGCAAGGTCTTCCCCTAGCTCCAGTCCCAGATAGCGGCAACAGTGGCAACAGCAGCAGCAGCAGCAGGTGCTTGGCGGCTGGTGTGGTCCTGGCAGCAGCCAAGGTCCATTGTTGAAGCAGCTCAGCTTAAAGCCCCTGGGGGAAATGAGCAGCTGATCTGAATCTCAGCCCTGAGCACATTCCTGGGACATGGGGGAGCTGGAGGCCCCTAAGGAGTAAACTCTTCTCCCTTGATTGTGCCACCTTGGAGGAACTGAGATCTTACAGGTCCCCAGAGTATACCCTACTCTTGACAACGGACTCAAAAGTCAAGTAAGTGGTTGAGAACATGTCCAAAAAAGGGGGAAAAAATAAAACTATAGAAGGTTACTTTCTTGGTGAACAGGTATTGTCTCTCATCCCTTCAGATGAGGAAGAACAATGTTTACCATCAGGGGAAGATATAAAAGTCAAGGCTTCTGTATCCCAAACATCCAAAATAAATATTCAATAGTTTCAGGTCATGGAAGAGCTCAAAAAGGATTTTGAAAATCAAATAAGAGAGGTGGAGAAAAAATTGGAAAGAGAAATGAGAGTGAAGCAAGAAATTCATGAAAAGCAAGTCAACAACTTGCTAAAGGAGACCCAAAAAAATGCTGAAGAAAATAACACCTTTAAAAATAGTCTAACTCAATTGGCAAAAGAGGTCCAAAAGGCCAATGAGAAGAATGTTTTCAAAAGCAGAATTAGCCAAATGGAAAAGGAGGTTCAAAAGTTCACTGAAGAAAATAGTTATTTAAAAATTAGAATGGAGCAGATAGAAGCTAATGACTTTATGAGAAACCAAGAAATTACAAAACAAAACCAAAAGAATGAAAAAATGGAAGATGTGAAATATCTCATTGGAAAAACAACTGACCTGGAAAACAGATCCAGGTGAGACAATTTGAAAATTATGAGACTACCTGAAAACGTCAAAAAAGAGTCTAGACATCATCTTTCATGAAATTATCAAGGAAAACTGCCCTGATATTGTAGGCAAAATAAATATTGAAAGAATCCATCAATCACCTCCTGAAAGAGATCCAAAAAGAGAAACTCCCATGAATATTGTAGCCCAGAGTTCCCAGGTCAAGAAGAAAATCTTGCAAGAACCTAGAAAGAAACAATTTGAGTATTGTGGAAATACAATCAGGATAACACAAGATCTAACAGCTTCTACACTAATGGATCTAAGGACTTGGAATATTATATTCCAGAAGCCAAAGGAACTAGGATTAAAATCAAGAAACATCTACCCAGCAAAACTGAGTATAATACTTCAGGGGAAAAAATTATCATTCAATGAAATAGAGGGCTTTCAAGCATTCTTGATGAAAAGACCAGAGCTGAAAAGAAAACTTGACTTTCAAACACCAGAATCAAGAGAAGCATGAAAAGGTAAACAGGAAAGAGAAATCACAAGGGATTTACTAAAGTTGAACTGTTTACATTCCTACATGGAAAGATAATATTTGTAACTCTTGAAACTTTTCTCAGTATCTGGGTAATTGGAGGGATTACACACACACACACACACACACACACACACACACACACACACAGAGAGACAGACAGACAGACAGACAGAGACAGAGAGAGAGAGACAGAGACACAGACAGAGAGCACAGGGTGAGTTGAATAAGAAGGGTTCATATCTAAAAAAATAAAATTAAGGGGTGAGAGGAATATATTGGGAGGAGAAAGGGAGAAATGGAATAGGGCAAAATATCTCATAGAAGAGACAAGAAAAAGCTTTTCCAATGGAGAGGAATAGAGGGGAGGTGAGAAGGAAAAAGTGAAGCTTACTCTCATCACATTTGGCCCAAGGAAGAAATAATATGCACACTCAATTTGGTATGAAAATCTATCTTACACTACAGGAAAGTAGGAGAGAAGAGGTTAAGTAGGGTGGCAGGGATGATGGAAGGGAGGGTAAATGGGAGGAGGGAGCAATTAGAAGTAAACACTCTTGGGGAGGGACAAGGTCAAAAGAGAAAATAGAAGAAATGGGGGGCACAATAGGATGGAGGGGAACATAGTTAGTCTTACACAACATGACTATTATGGAAGTCATTTGCAAAACTACACAGATATGGCCTATATTGAATTGTTTGCCTTCTCAGTGGGGATGGGTGGGGAGGGAGGAAAGAAGAGAAGTTGGAACTCAAAGTTTTAGGAACAAATGTTGAGAATTGTTTTTGTGTACAAGTAGGAAATAAGAAATACGGGAAATGGGGTATAGAAATTTATCTTGCCCTACAGGACAAGAGAAAAGATGGGAATAAGGGAAGGAAGGGATATTAGAAGGAAGGGCACATTGGTGGAAGGGGCAATCAGAATGCAAGGCATTTTGGGTTTAGGGGAGGGGAGAGATGGGGAAAAAATTTGGAACTCAAAATTTTGTGGAAATGAATGTTGAAAACTTAAAATAAATTTAAAAAAGGAAAAAAAAATTTCTTAAAAAGTAGAATTGGCCAAATGGAAAAGGAAGTACAAAAGCTCATTGAAGAAAATAATTCCTTCAAAATTAGAATGGAGCAAATGGAAGCTAATGACCTTATGAGAAATCAAGAAATTATAAAACAGAACCAAAAGAATGAAAAAAAAGAAGACAATCCTTCAGGGGGAAAATGACATTCAATGAAATAGCATATATATAGACAGACAGCACAGGTAGGAGTTGAATATGAAGGGATATCTAAAAATATAAAATTAAGAGATGAGAGGAATATACTGGGAGAAAGGGAAAGAGAGAGATAGAATGAGGTAAAGTATCTCAAATAAAAGAGGCAAAAAAAGCTTTTATAGTGGAGGGAGGTGAGGGGAAATAATTGGCTCAAAGAGGGAATAACATACACACTCAATTGGGTACAGAAATCTATCTTGCTCTACAGGAAAGTAGGAGGGGAAGGGGATAAGAGAAGGGGTGATGAAAGGAGGTCAGATTCAGGGAGGGGGTAGTCAGAAGCAAAACACTTTTGAGAAGGGACAGGGTGAAAGGAGAGAGAGAATAGAATAAATGAGGGCAGGGGGAGAATAGGATGGAGGGAAATACACTAAGCAACTGTGAAACAAAATTTTGAAGCAAGTTTCTCTGATAAAGGCCTCCTTACTCAAACATAGAACTGAGTCAAATTTATAAAAATAATTCCTCAGTTGAAAATGCCATATGGAAGAATGCTGTCGCTCACTATTGACTGGAGAAATGCAAATTAAAACAATTCTGAGGTGCCACCTCATAGCTATCAGATTGGCTAATAGGACAGAAAAGGAAAATGACAAATGTTGGAGAGGTAGGAAAAATGGGACATATTAACGTCACTGTCATTGGAGTTGTTAACTGACTCTGTAGAGCAATTTGGAACTCTACCCAAAAGGCCCTTTGACCTAGCAATACCATTAGGTCTGTAGTCAAAAAGAGCGCTTAAAAAACAAAAAGGAAAAGGACCTGTATGTACAAAAATAGTTATGGCAGCTCTCTTCTGGTGGCAAAGAATTGGCAATGGAGGGTATGCTTATCAACTGGGGAATGACTGAACAAACTGTGGTATGTTATTATGATGAAATACTACTGTGCTGTAAGAACTAATGAAGGAGCAAGCTCTCGGAAAAATCTAGAAAGACCTACATGAACTGACGTAAAGTGAAATGTAATGTGTGCAAACCAACAGCAATACTGTAAAATCATCGGATGTGAATGACTTAGCTATCCTCTGCAATGCAACGATCCAAGACAACTCTGAAAGGACTTAGGATAAAAAATGCTATCCATCCCCAGAGAAAGCACTGATGGTGTCTGAATTCAGATTAAAGCATACTTTTTTAAATTTTATTTTTCTTGAGGGTTTTTTCTTTTTGGTCTGTTTTCTTTTACAGCATGACTAATATGGAAATGTTCTGTATGACTATACATGTATAACTTACATAAAACTGCTGGAAGGGAGAGAATTTGGAACTCAAAGTTTTGAAAATGAATTTTTAAAATTGTTCTTTTTTAAAAATGTTTAAATTTTTTAAAAGGGGGGGTGGTGGAAAAAATCGTGCCATAATAGCGAGGAGATCAGCCTGGACAAGGCTAAATCAGTGTGCTATGACAGTTAAAATTAAGTTATTTTAAAGTCCAGGAAACATCATTAGTGGAAATGAAAAACTGACTTTCATAGAGACCCATGTGTATAATGCTTTTAATTCTGTATATAATGACTGTAATGTAATGTAAGATTTCTGTATATAACTGAGTAATCTATATGATGTGAAAGGCCAGAAATTCAAATCACCCTCCAAATCATCAAGGCTTTACTTGGTTGTGCTATCTGAAATAACTGCCTTCTTTTTTTCTTCCTATTTCTTTCTCACACATTAGGAATGCATATTATTCAGAGGGGACCAGTGGTACAGTGGCTGCTGACTAAGGCAACCAGAATGGGGCAGAATTCAATTGACAACTTACATTTAGTAAATGCTTATGCCTACTGTGTGCCAGGTACTGTGCCAAGCAAAAATCACCTTGAATCTCTGCCCTCAAGAAGCTCACAGTCTAACAATCGTAGGTGAATCATACCTAAGGCAGCTTCCCAATGTCCTTCCTGGCTTTTTCTCCCAGCTCACCAAGTGCCCAACATCATCATACGTTACCACCAGCTCATGTCATAGATGAGGAAACTGAGTCAAGCAACTTGTCCATGGTTACACAGCCAGCAGCTAGCACAGCCAGGGTCTTCTAACTTCAAGACTTGTTCTTGTGATTTTCACTGAGATGTGATATGGTAGCTAGGCTACAGTGAATAGACTCTGGACTTGGAGGCAGGAAGACCTGGGTTTGAATCTTGAATCAGATATACTATATAGCTGAATGACTGTAGGCAAGTCACTTAATCTTCTACCACCTTCCATTTCACCAAGTGTAAACTGAGACAATGGGAATTGATGGGCCTCTAAGGTCCCTTCTGTCTCTAAATCCATGCTATGTCAGGGTTGGCAGCCGCTTGAGACCTGCCCCATTTGTGAAACATCTGCCCCAATCCATCATCGATATCCAACCATCAGAAGTTACAAAGCTACTCAAGCAAAATCTCATCCTCCTTAATCAAGACGAATACAAATTTCTTGAGGGCAGAGACTTTATTTTTGCATCTCATAATAGCTAGTATGTATCTAGTGCTTTGATGCTTGCAAATACCATTTCATTTGATTCTCCTTCCAACAACCCTTTAGGGAGGTAGGTGCTATTATTATCATCCCCATTTTACAGAATAGGAAACTGAGGCAGGCAGTGGTTAAGTGACTTACATCCAGGGATTTATGTCTGAAACCAGATTTGAACTTGGGTTTTCCTAACCCTAGGCCCAGCACTCTATCCCTGCAACACCTAGCTACCTTATTGAGAGGCTTGCCATGTTCAGGAAGGTCCATCATTTGGAAGAGATAAGTAGGGTAACTCTGCTTCACACCATAAAGCAGTATTAGGAACAAGAAAAGGAAGGTGAAGGAAAGCAGATGCTGTTTTCACAAGAGGAACACCTGAAATCCTCAGAACTGTTCAACAGTGAAATGAATTACCTTACAGTTCAGGTGCTGAAAAACCCCATCCAAAGAACCTCAGTTTCTACTTACTAGATATGCGATGATGGGAAACTCATTTCTTCTCTGAGCTTCAGATAAACTTTCCTTACCTGTAAAATGACAGGGAATGATTTTTGTACTGATTATGCAGCCTTATGAGGCTATCATGAAAAAAGCATTTTGTAAGCCCAAAGCAATTGTGACCCTAGAACCAAGGTATGAAAAGAAGTGAAGGAAACCAGGAAGGAACTAATAAGGAATAGGGAGGTGTTGAGGGAATAGTCAATACCAGGTTGGTTAGGAATGAGACACAGAGAGGTAGAAGAATGAGGGGTTGAAACCCAGAGTCTGAATTCTTAGAAGTTATTGCAGAATTGGAGGGGTCCTGGATAGAATGTTTAGTCCAGAATCTCAGCCTCTCCCCACACCTCCCATTTCATTTTATCAAGAGGGAAAAGCGTTAGGAAATCCAAAAGGTAATGAATCCAAAAAGTGGTGGAGCTGGGACTGGACCCCGTATCTCTGGATTCTTACCTCCTAGCTCACTACCACACACAAGATCCGAGAGCTCGACCTCAGACAGTAATGATCTCATCCATCTTATGCATGTATAAACCCCCTCTATGATAGTACCTTGAGGTGTGGTTGGTTATTCAGCTTCTATTGGAAGACTGCCAGTGGAAGAGAACCCATTAAACTCTTGAAGTCCATTCAATTTTTGATCAGTGCTAATTGTTAAGATGTTCTTCCTCTCATCAAACTGAAATTTATTTCTTGGCAATATCCATCCACTGTTCCCTGTGAAATGAAAAACAAGTCTAATCTCTAGCCCAATCTTTTTTATGGGTAGCTACCAAATGTGGCACAGTGGATAGGGCTCTGGGTTCAGAACCAGGAAGACTCCTTCCTCTTCACGAGTTCATTTCTGGCCTCAGACACTTTCTAGCTGTGTGACCCCAGGTAAGTTACTTAAACCTGTTTGCCTCAGTTTGTCATCTGTAAAATGACCTAGAGAAGGAAATGGCAAAGCAATCCAGTATCTTTGGCAATAAAACCCCAAAATGGAGTCAAGAGTTGGACACAACTGAAACAACTCAATGACAAAATTCCTTTTATATGCTAGCCCTTCAAGCATTTGAGCACAGGGAACATTCCTCCTCTCCAACCCTCACCGTATGCCCCCAAGGCTCCCTTAGGTTCCTCCAAATGATCTCTAGCCCCTTCCATTCCAGTTATCCTCTCGATAGGCTCCAACCTGCAATGTCATGCCTAAAATCTAACTCCCAAACAGGACATTCCAGATACAATCTGAACAGAGCAGGGGACTGAGCTTCCCTCACTCTGGATGCTGTAGCTCTCAATGCTCCATCATTTGGATTTCTTACACCTTTTGATTCATATTTAGATTACAGTTCACCAAACTCCTGATATCCCTTTTCTCCCCACATGAATTCCACCCTTTTATGAAAATTGGGATATTCATCCATTTCCAGCTCTATATCTCCCTCCTTTCCTTTAGTTCCTACCAGTTTACATAGACTGTTTTGTTGGGATAGCTCCAATAGTGAGAGTGGTCAAGAAATACTTATCAAAGTCTCTGTGCTATTCTTGTGACTGAAACGCAGAGAGGGGCTCAACAACAGTACCGCTATAGGGACTGACAACTGGGTGAATGGGTGAATCAAAGAAATGTAATGAGTGGTCTGATGTCAACAGGGAGACTGGAGTAAAAAGTCTCATGAATCTGGCCTTGGCATTATGTTTCTTAGCCTTTTTTTCAGTCACTTGGATAAAGGTAACAATGACATGCAGCACACACAAAACTGGAGGGACAGCTACGTTGTATAACAAAGTCAGGATTCCCTCAATCCACAAATCTTGACCAGCTAAAATATTGGCCCACAGCAAATGGAATAGTTATTTCATGGAGATAAAGGGTAAAGTCCTCAATTTGGGTTGGAAATCAATTTCACAAGTAAGAGATGGAGGCACCGTTGGACTACAGATCTGACTATGTGATATACCAGTCCCCGCCCGCCCAAAAAAGTCTGTGTGCTAAGCATCCTGGTGTGCCCCAGTCAAGGAGTGAAGGGCCCTACTGTGTACTTGGCTCTAGTCAGACCACACCTGGAATATTGTGTTCATTTCTGGGTGCCATATTTTAGGAAAGACCAGAATGGTGAAGGGATTTAAGATTCCACTATATAAGGAGCAGTTGAAAGAACTGGATTTGTTTAGTCTGAGATAAGTACATAAGGAGACTTAGGGGAAACATGGCGGCTGCCTCTAAGTATCTGAATGTCACCAGAAAGAAGGATTAGATTTGTTTTGCTAGACATCAGAGGGCAGAATGAAAGAGTAACCAGGTAGAAGTTACAGAGGTAGATTTAGGTTTGATAACAGGAAATGATAGCATTTATGCAACATTTCAAGTTTTGCAAAGTGCATCACAAATATTACCTCATTTGATCCTTACAACAACTGTGTGAAGTAGATGCTATTATCTCCATTTTACAGATGAGGAAACTAAGGCAGGCAGCAGTTCAATAACTTTCTCACATAGCTAGTAAATGTCTGAGACCAGCTTTGAACTCCAAGTCTGTCAACCGTCTCATGGAGCAAGCAAGGGCTGTCAAGTGTGTTGCAGAGATTTTTATGCAGGTACAGGTTGGACTAGATGACTCAGGTCCTTTCCATCAGGGACTATTCTATGGGGCAAACTGTACATTCATAGTGAACTGCACATGTGTTAAGTTGCACGTGCCATGTACTTCCCTAAGCCAATTGGCTTCTTGAAGGCCAATCTACATGTCTGGCCTTGTTATTTTTTTAAATGCTTTACTGACACTAAAATTTTTCTGCATTACTGTCATTCCTTGTTAACCTCTCCTTCCCCCAAGATTCCTCCTTTGTAAATAAAGAGAAACCTTTAAACCAAATATGCCAATACACTGCCTATAACAGGCATGCAGTCAGGACTTGGTTCTTTTTTTGGTTATCTGTATTTCCAGTATTTGGCACAGGGCTTGGCACATAGTAGGTGCTTACCAAATTAGCTAAATTTGTGTATTTTACTTATTTAAAAATGATTGACGGTCACCAAGTCTTTTTTTAAAAATTCAAACTTTATTTTAGGATTCCTAATTCTGGGATGTTTTTGGCCTACTACTTATTGGTTATTCCTCATTTGAAAATTGAACCCTGGTCTTCTGGCCTCTGGAGCCATCTCTAGCTGCTACGTCATGGTACTTTCTTACATTTTTAATGTAATCTCTCGTTTCTATGATTTGCAATTAGACCACTGACCTAACCTCTAGGCCTTACTTTCCTGATCTATAAAATGGAGTTGGTCTATATCCGAACTGCCAAATTTGCACAATTCGGTAATGTTTAACAAAACAAAATACAAACCAACAAAGATAACATTAACTAGTGGTTTTCTAAGTCCATATGCAGCCTAACAGCGATCTCTTTCTGAGTTTGACACTACAGATTTCGAGAATATTTAATGCCTCTACCAGCCAGAGGGCACACATGCCAGAGCTGGCAGGGAGCACAAAGGTCACCTAGACCTCTCAAAGGTGGGAAGCAGCCTAATGAAAGAGCTCTAGATTTGGAGTCAGAAAACTGAGGGGTGAATGTGGTCTTGGCACCGCATCTGGATGACCTCAAGACCTCTGGTTATGAGAGCTGACAAACATATCCTCAAAATGCATACTTCCTCTTTAAGAGAAATTCCTGCAACTAGTTCACCACCTGATTTTTCCTAAACCCATGGTGATGCGACTGCAACCAAGCCTGGTAGTCTTTCTAGAAAAGTGAGGACTGCTAGGCATTCAAGGTACTACCTAAAAAATATAGCAAGCTCTTCATTCACAAGGATGCTGTCCACCTGTAAGACTCTTTTCCCCTTACCTGTCCCTCCCCAGACCCCCTTCCCTCAGTAGAAATCTTTGAGAACCCAGTAAACCAGAGAATTGGTGAAAAACACTCTTTGGATGCTCAAAACTTTACACAATTTCTTTAGAAAATCTAAACTTTTATTATACAGACTGTATGTATTACACTGAAAATACGTACCCAGAGACAGAAGATCTGTAATATTTTTTACAACTGTACAAAAACCAAGAAATAGAAAACATAAGGGGCTCTGCTGGAGATGAAACATTTTACAAAATGACTTTTTTTCTTTGTTTTTTTTTTTTAAATAATCAAAGGCACCAGATTCATGGGATGGGGCAGTCTGGCTGGCTGATGCTTTAATTCTTACCCGTCAAATCTTGTTATGACAATGTTGCTCAGCCTTGAGGGCTACAAACCTGGGTGGAGCCTGATGTATGATCCACCCAGACAAGCCCATCTGTATTTCACACGATTCAGGCTGAGGAACCAGTCATGGTTCAGGGTAGAGGATGGAAAAAGATTTTCTCATCTATGGCTCCAGGAAAAGCGCTGCCCTCTAGCTCTCAGGACCCTGTTATGCTACTGAGGGCCTGGCAGCAGCACACCAAAGCAAACACAAATTTCAGAGGGTGAGAGCATTTCCCCATGAAACAGCAAAATGCTCCTGTTCCCTACAGAATCAAATGCAGGAAAAACATCTTGCGTTCTTCTGAATTGTCTGACGCTGTGATGGCCCCTTAATGCAATGTGGGCTGACCCAACCAAGGGATGGAGGATCTTCTGTGTTTAGCAACTTCCTAATGTAATTATTTCAAAAATAGGTGGACTATGGTTGCCTTTTTTGCTTCGTTAAACCCTACTAAAACTAGACTAACCCCTCTCCCCAAATTAGTAGCTTGACTGAAAAAGTTAAAGAAACAAGTTGTTTTGCTAGGGGGCAGCATAACAGGCCTTTGTTTTGTAAATGTGGAAGGTGGTACATTCCCATTTACTCTTTAAATCTGATCGCATGTTTTGATATCTACGGAAATACAAGGAAATGTTAATACATACATGTGGAAAAACATCTGCTTAGGAAGTGGGAACCCCTCTCTGGAGGGCTACAGTCATTCCTATCCCTTGCCTATGTATTCCTCCAGTGACTGACTGTGGCCCCAGCACCCCAACGGAATCCTCACTTGTACTGCGCATCCTTTTTCTGGCCATCCAGAGGCCCCGCGGATACCACCTCAACTCTGGAGGATGGGAATGGCCACGTTTGGTCACTATCAACCTCGGTCTGGTCTGAGCCCACATTATGGGAGGTGAAGAGTTCTCCCAATTCCAAAGGCTACAAAAGTCCCAAACACCATTCGTGTTTCATGCCTGTAGCCAGCACCTGCAGTTCAAAGCAGTTAACTTTGTACGAACACACAGATACTTCTTAATAGAAAAATAACTCAGTTAACAATTATCAGAATTCCTCTTTAAAAAAGTTTAAATTGGATGAAAGGCCAACAGGAATATCAGTCACTAAAATTAAGAAAAGGCTCTAACTTTTTTTGGTTAAATTTAACTTTGCAAAAATGTAACAATAAATCCAAAAACAAAACATCTAAAAAAAACCTTCAAGTCTTCTCTACCCCCCCCCCCCCAAAATAACCAAAACCAACCTTACCCTTCATTCCAGAGGACTTACTCTGAAAATAAACAGTCTGTACCTGCACACTGCACAACCAGGAGTTGTCAGCTAACACAGGATGGCTCTGAAATTACCCCCAAGAAGCTCTGCTGGGGCCCAGTCCTCGTGCTACTGCTTCCAGCTGAAGCTCTACACATGTAAACATTCATCTTCAGAGTAGCAATGCGTCTGTGCACCTCTGAATTATTGCTCCAAACCCCCATCCAAACAAAGATCTTGACTGTTTCAGACTTGAACCAAAAAGGAAAAGCTAGCATCTGTTTAAAGTAACTTTCTTGTTGCTTGTATCCCCTCGAAGATGAGACTGAAGAAGCCAAGTGAGGGCCATGGTCAACAGACATACACAAAGGCTCAAAGACCTCACATAGTCTTAAGGCTTTAACCAGCAAACACGAAGTACTTCAATGGCCAGAGAACCATTCCCATCCTCTACTTGGGGCCCTGCACCAAGACAAAGAGCCTTGCTTGTTATCCCAGGCCTGCAGTGCCATTCTTAGCCCTGTTATGTGCAGATATAAATTAACCTAGCTGTAAGTCTTAGTAAAAGGGGCAGGAGCCCCAGTTTTTGATATGCATTCTCATAACTGCTCTCACTGACATTCTCACCTCTTTTCTATGTTTCCAGGCAAAAATAACCCCTGATGCCTGCTCATGGGTAAGTCCAAGGACTGGTATGACAAACCATCCCACCACACATCCTGGTCTACTCAGAGACACATAACCTTTCTTGATGCTCCAGCCCTCAGAAGCCTGTGGGCAGATGCCACCGAGGTTCAGCCAGACTGCCAGTAGGGCAAAGGGTTAATCAGGTAGCTTGCAAGCAGTATGAGAGTGTTAGTTTTGGCAATATCTGACTCCCCAATACTAAGGGGTAAATGGGGTCTTCCGTGCTCATCTAAGCTAAGGAGAGATTAAATGCTCCTCCTGGGAGTCCCTATTTTACACTGCCCTGATACTGATACATTCAGACTGCACAGGATTCCCCAGCTCTCCTCACATGCCATTTTTTCTCAGCAATATGAGCTAAAGCACAAGGTCGTACAAATTTGCAGGGAATTTATGCTCTTGGCTTAAGAGAAAATTTGAAAGCAATTCCATAAATCATCTTTCCTTCCCGAGTTTGGAATGGAGCTCTGCTCTGCCAGGAGGAAGAGTTCTTGGATGCAACACACTCAATCCATCTTTTCCATTTTGGAAACCCTACCAATCTACCAGGCCTCGGTCTGTGCAGCTGTCACTCAGAGCACACTCCCGAGGGGGGACTAGGTAAAAGTTAGACAGCCTGGAAGGGAACAAGAAACAGAGTGTGGATGTTCTTGGGTGAAGGGCTGTATCTGCTTTTTTCACAGCAGAGGTGGCTGCCCATGCTTGGCATGGTCCCCGCAGTCTTGTCCTGGATCCTCTAGGAAACATTGGTTATGGGCTTATACTTCTTGAGCCTGGTCCACTGGCCAGTGGCATAGTTCATTTCAAAGACTGTGTCAACTAACATGGTGGTGCTCCCTGTGCCGTCAGCTTTGTCAAGAACTTCTGTGTGCTCACTGAGTTTGATCTGGATGATGTCACCCTGCTCTTGGCAAGGGTTCTCTGTGCAGACAACAAACACCAGAAAAAAGAGAATCAAGCAAAAAAGGAAAATAAAGATTTAGAATGTGTGCTGCAAAGTGGAATCCATTTAATTTCTCAAAAAACAGTAAGATATAGGTCATTTCCTACCCCATTCAGAATACAATGAAAGACAAAAATATACAATGTTTTTTAAGGAAATAAACCGCCATTATACAATTTTCCTGCATAAGGAGACACCAGCCCAGATTACTAAGGTGATTTACACAGCTCTATGAGGTATCTTCACTTGTGATTTTCCTCCTCTGAGCGCTCACTGTGAGGCAGGAAAGACCCAATGTCCTCAAGGACTACAAGGGCTGGAGTACAAGCTGGGACAAGGCTTCAGGTGCAGCAGTCCCAGTGACAGGACTCAGTAAGGCCCAGGCTCAGCACCAGGAACGCAGCCAGGAATCTGGCCACGGTAATTTATGAGGTCAGGCTGCTGAGAAGAGCTCAGGTTCTGAGCTACACTTGGGGATGGAGGGAAGGGAAGGGGGGCAATCTTTCCCAGCGGAACCACAGAGTCTTTTCTGCTCTATTACCCTAGCTGGCGTCAGGGTTAGACAATGTGTCAAATGGACCAGCCAACCTAGTGGAGGCTGGACGTGTTCAGTTCAAAGCATAAATACAAATGAAAATCTGTTTCACAGACAAATGGACCATAAAAGCCTCTCCAAGGTGGGAAGAGAAAAATCTGGAACTAAAAATCTCATAAAAAATGAATGATGAAACCATCTTTACATATAATTGGAAAAAATAAAACACTACTTATGTAAAAAAAAAAAAACTAAAACTAAAACCCCTCAAAAGGTAGCAGAGAAATGCGTCCTCACCCCTGGATCCCGCCATGAAGCCCAGGATGAGTGCTTTCTCGGGCCTCGTCACTTTGTTTGCGGTCTTGAACATTTCTTGTGCAGCACACATCTGCTCCCTCTGAAAACAAGAGAATAAATAGAAGAGCCATCACATTTTTACCCGATATGAAAACTATCTCTGGTTTGAAGTCTAACCGAAGTTCTTCCAAAAGCCCTGGAGCACAGCCAGACACATTTCAGCAACAGTCCTGTGGAGGAAGGTGGAGGAGGAGCCTGGCCTCTCTGAGCCTGGGTGTGAGCTCTGGCCCCTCTCCTAGGCCAGGCATGGGCCCCATGACAAGTCACAACAGGGTAGAGACTCCTCGAGAGCTACAGTGGAAAGAGGACCCACCTGAGGAAATCATGTAACAGAAGTCAGCCCTCAAGCCCAATGATCTACATTTACTGGGACAGAAGCCACTAATCTTTCTGGAACTGACAAAGTGAACTTTCAGGGCCTGGTGGTCCCCCTCTCTCCTGTTCTCCTTTTCACCTCTCTCAGAGTACCTGTTCACTGGGGCAGGTGCAAGCCATACCACCCGGGGAACACAGATTTAGTGCTGGAAGGGACTTTTGGGCCATTTAGGCCTCATTTTAAAGAAAGTTAAGAGGAAGTTGAGGTCCAGAGAATCTAAGTTACTGAACTCTCAAGTTCTCTGAATTCAAATTGAGCTTTCCCTCCCCATGAAATCGAGTTATCATTGTCTGGATCATCTGTCTTTCCTAACATCCACTTCCCCCAACTAACAAATTGCCTAAAAGACCCCCAAGTAAACAGGCAATTCATCACCATTGACTTTCACAGGCTAGACACAGCTAACCACAGTGTGATGGCAAGCCATAAAAGGGAACATGCCATCATGCAAAAGGAAGAGTCCAGAAGAGGGTGGGCACATTATCCTCTACTGTGGTCAGGCTATATCTGGAGTGCTCTGTTCAGGTTTAAAAGCCCCATTTTAGGAAAAACATTGGCAAAGTGGGAGGGAGGGGGCGGATGGGAGACCGTATCAAATGGAAGTATGTGGAGAGGGATGCATGCTGTCTTCAGGTATCTGAAGGGCTGTCATGGGGCAGACATATTAGACTTGCTCTCTTAGCCTCAGAAAGTAGAACTGGAAGTAGCCGCAGAGGCTGGAGAGGTGACTTGGTTTGATGTAAGTGGAAGTAGGTGCCTTGGACAGCTGGGAGCTCCGCCCCGGAAGGCAGGGTGGACACCTGGTCAGAGATTTTATGAGTGTATTTTTATCCATGTATAGACTGGACTAAGTATCTTCTGAGGTCTCCTCCTTCTGTAAGTGGGAACCACATCTCTGATAAAAGCCTCATTTCTCAATATATAGAGAACTGAGTCAAATTTTTAAAAATATAAATCATTCCTCAGTTGACAAATGGTCAAAGGATTTGAACAGGCAGTTCTCAGATGAATCAAAGCCATCCATGGTCATATGAAAAAATGTTCTAAATCACTACTGATTAGGGAAATGCAGATTAAAACAAATACAAATAAAAACTCTTGAGGTACTACCTCATATCTATCAGACTGGCTGCTAATGTGACAAAAAAGGAAAACATTGGAAGGGATGTGGGAAAACTAGGACACTAACACACTGTTGGTGGAGTTGTGAGATGATCCAACCATTGTGGAGAGCAACTTGGAATTATGTCCAAAGAGTGATAAAACTGCCCTTTGATTCAGCAAGACCTCTGCTAGGCCTAGGTCTACATGTTAAAGACACATGTGTAGACACAAAAAGGATCTATTTGTGCAAAAAATACTTATAGCACCTTTTTTGTGGTGGATAAGAACTGGAAATAAAAAGGATGCCCATCCTTTGGCGAATGGCTGAACAAGCCAAGATCTACGGCTGTGATGGAATGTCACCGTGTTGTGAGGAGTGACAAGCAGAATGACGTCAGGAGACCCTGAAATGACCAGAACCAGAACGCTGCACACAGGAACAGTGAAGGGCTGGAAACGACTTTGCTCTCCTCGGTAATAGAGGCCTAATCCCGAAGTGCACCGCCCAATGCTGGAGAAAGGACTGGTGCTGTCCGGACACAGACTGAAGTTTGCTATTTTTTCACTTTCATTTTTTCCTTTTATCTGAATCTTCTTAATGACAATGTTCCCTAACAGGGAATGTTTTCCACAATTACACGTGTACAACCTATATCTGACTGCTCACCGTGCCAGGAAGGGGGAAGGGAGAGACAGAATCTGGAACTTACAATAAGAAAGTCTTATTAAAGACTCGATGGAGTCAGAGGTTCTAAGGGGGCAGGTGAGAGGGAAGAGCAGACGTACCGTGAGGGACAGGCCTTTCTTGGGCTGCGGCTGCGGTGCCGGCTGGGTCTGCGGCACCGCTGGAGAAGTCTGGGCTGCAGGGGTGATGGCGGGCAGGCTCGTAGGGGTCAGAGGTGAGGTAGGTGGAGCAGCAGCTGCAGGGGCAGGGTTGGCATTGCTGTTGTACATGGGTGTTCTCTGCTTGAACTGAGCAGAAAGAGTAGTGTTTGGGGTGGCAGGCTCGTCCGGCTGTCGAATGGTCTGCAAGGTCTCTCGAGCCGAAGGAGCTGCAGGTGTAAAGTTAAAGGAATTAAAGTTTAATTTTTGTATGCCTGATACAAACTTGCTTCTTCATATCATCACTCAAAATTGACTCAGCTTTTCAAAAGAGAAAAGGACTTTGTAAAGGGGAATAAAACACCCAGTGGAACAGTGAGAAGCTGGTGACTGGACAGTGAGAATTCAGCCCGGTAGGAGAGTCAGCTGGATCAGCAATGGGCTGCACTCTCCTTCTCTCCTCAGCAGTGCCAGGACTTCATGTTCCATGTGAAGGTGTGGAGGCCTCACCCCCAGCTAAAAAATGACAAGATCCTCTGGCTTCCAGTTTAGATTCTAGTTGGCATATGAGGATAACACAAACGAAGCCATGAAGGTCACAGGGAAGGCCTGGATTCCCTGAAGTACCAAGAGCGCAGCACACAAGCAGCCATTCGTGACCCAACTAGCACTTGTTGGTTTGGGAGTCCACTGGGAGAGGGGCAGGTGGGGGTGCCTGTCAAGTGAGAGTGAACCTTGGCTGGGGCTCCTCCCAGATCTAACTCTCTGATCACAGAGCCTCTGATAGCAAAGCTCCATCCCCAAGTCCTCTGCTGCTGCTTCATTCATCGGAGCAAACACTTCTTTAAGAGCCAGTGGGGAACAAGGTGCTGGGGACCCAATAGACAGTGGCAGCACAGTCCTGGCCTTTCAGAGATGAAGCCAGTGGTGTGAAGAAATGCCATGAGGAGGGCTCAGAGTGTGAAGGAGCACCTGTGCAGGGTGTGCATGGGTATGGAGATATGCACATCCATCCTCTTGGCATTCCCTTCTGAATTCAACTCTGGCTGTCACATCTACACATCTGTCCAATCAATGCGACAATCTACAATGAGCTACTAGGACCATTAGCCCTCAAGGTCACCCTCCAGGACGGATGGCACTGTGTCTCCGCTGGCTGCCTTTGGCAGCACTCACGCGGGACTACCAGGACTTTCCATGAATGTGGTCACTGGCAAGACCAAATTTCTGTTCTTGTTCTCACTTTTTCAGGGTCTAGCATGAAAGAAGAGAAGCCCAGACCTCACAGAACCCCATTGCTTGCCTTCACCTGCCCACCCAGAGCTGGTCTCCCTCTTGCAGAGCTGCACTGGCTTGACCATCTTTGATGGGTGAAATCACCAGCAAGGTAAGCTGAATTAACTGAGCTGAGCCAAATGGTACCTGGTGTCAGGGACCAGAGACACCTTCCCAAAAACCTGTCCAAGACCCTCTTGTCATTAAACTATTTGTTTCTCTACCTTGGACAAAAGCCACACTGTGATGCCTGTCTTCCCCTACCTTTGCTGCAGAGGCTCCTCTAGCAGAGCGGGAGACTTCCTCTCCCTCTCAGAAAGAGCTGTTTCCCTCTCCTCCTCCTTTCCCCACCTAAGGGGTCATAATGGCTGTTGGCCACAAAAATATTAACATTCATAGTTAGGCTTCTCTTCTTGTCAATTTTAGCTGGAAATACCTAAAACCTACACCAGCAGAACTACAAAGAAAGGAAAAAAGCCTTAAGAAGGACATTCAACCACCTCATCCTCCCTATTTACCCCTCTATAATGACAGTAATTACTTTAACATTAAATACAGACATGCCACAGTGCTCTTCAATCTGGGCTGATCTCAGGTTGCTGCCCAAAGCCCAGGGACTCCCACAGCTACAGGAGTTGCAGTCTGCTTAGGCTACCACATTTTCCTTCCACAACTGCCTATCGCTTAGGGAATCCTGGCAATCACATGTATGCTGCTGGGCAGGGTGCCAAGGGGCAGGGGGCTAGGAGAATTTTCACCTTCCAGATCAGAGGTCACACTCTCTTGTTAGTGGCCCTGAAGCCAAGGAGAAAAACAGAAGGAAGTATCTCAGCCTCAGGGACAGCATCAGAACATCCTCAGAGGTGGCTGAGTATGGGATGTGTTCAGACTAGGAGAGCTTGGTGGAAGCACCCGCTGCAAGGGAGCAGCATTTTCACATAAGGCTGGAAAGACAAGGAGGCTCCAGCCTGTGGAAGTCCAGGTAAGGAAGCTGATTCACACTCAATCAGCAATAGCAGTCATGGGAGAGTTTGCAAATTAGATGAGAAACACTTTTTTTCTCAGATGTTTTAAAACTGCTAGGCAGGAGGCACGTACGAAGATGGAAGATCCGCTCCCCTGAGCTCACAGCTTCCTTTGCCCGCTCCTTCCCTGCTGCTCTCACTCTGTCAGCCCCCAAAAGTTACAGCATCCTTGGCTGCTGGCCGTCCTGGCTGCACCTTCCCAGGCACAGCCCCTCACTCCCCGACACTAGGCCCAGACTCTTCCATAGAGGCCATTGTTCGGCAGCCCTCTTCTTGGAAGTTCCCTTCATCTGTCTCTCTGGTGCCCTGTTCAGATCTTGGTTTTAACGATCTACTGACCTGGTTCACTCCCAGAGCTCAGCTCACACTTGTATCTAGTGCCTGACTGTCACTCTCTACTCCAGTTCAGTACCCAGCTTTCAGCATTCTCCTCCCTAACCACGGCCATTCAAACCACCTGATTTCTCAGTTGTAGAGCTTGTACCTTGAAGCCACCTCAGGCACTAACCCATGAATGATGTGAATGATCTCACCATAGCTCATAACTAATTCACACCCTAAACTTCTTCCCTCAGCCCACGACCACCTCCCTTTCCCTCTCTCCCTCTTTACCACTGTGCCCACACAGCCGTACTCTCCTCTGCAGCTCCTCCCCCAAGTCCCACCTTTGGCTCTCCTATGTACATCCTGCTGAATGCACCCTGGTATCACAACTGTGGTAACTGAGCAAATTAACACATTCACATTATATATAATCTCATCTTGGTCCATTCTATTCCTCTCAGCTCAGCACACTCCCTATAACAACTGCCCCAAACATCTCCTCCTCCACCTCCAGCTTCCCAAATCATCCGCTAATATGTTTCTCTCAGGAGGATCTTACAAACAGAGGTCATCCCTCCAGAGTTTCTTCTTCTCCTTCATAACACCACCTATCCTCTCCTCCTTTGTCCCGATCTCTGACAGAGAGGTGGCCTCTCTTCTTGGGCCCTGACCGCATTGTTTCCCATCTCTCCAGGTAGCTGACCCTTCTCTCTCTTCAATCTCTATCTCCTCTGAACCAGGAAAACTTTATACACAGCAACAACCAGCGTGTGAGGGTTTTTTTTGGCAGACTTAGAACTTCATTGCAATGCAAGGACTTAAAAAATTCCCAATGGTCTCTTTAAGGCAAAATGCCTTCCACATCCAGAGAAGGAACTATGGAATCTGATTCCAGAATGGAGCAGATCATTTTCTTTTGTATTACATTTTGGTTTGTTTTATGATTTCTCCCATTCATTTTAATTCTTCTTTGCAACATGACTATATGTATGCAATATGACTATGGAAAATGTACTTAACAGGAATATAGGTGTAGAACCTATATAAAATTGTATGCTGTCTTAGGGGGTGGAGATGAGGCAAAGGGAGGGAGAAAAAATCTAGGTTAATGGAAGTGATTGTAGAACACTGAAAACAAGTAAAATAACTATAAAAAAAAAAGAGAAAATCTCTATCTCCTATCTCCTTCCATGCTGCCCACAAACATGCCCTAGTCATGAACTTCATCTGATCTTGCCACCCTTTTCTCTGTTCCCTTTCACAGTCAAACACTTAGGAAAGGATGTTCAGATTCACTTCCTGGACTTCCTCCCCGCCCCCTCACTTGTCAGATCATGGCTATCTGGCAGTATTCGTCTCCACATCAGATTCAGGACCTATGCTTTTTGTTATTCCTGAAACTTAGACATGTTACAGAATAAATTCATTCAGTTAAAAAACAAAAACAAAACATCCTGGTTCTGTCTGAATGGAACTGAGCTGGAAGGCTCTATTAGTATAAGATATGTCTTTCTTCCTCCGAATGAAATACCTTTTAAGTGCATGTAAGTATTTAAAGGAGCGATACAAGTAAAAGACTACTTACCTGGCTGTGTTTCAGAGCTTGGTATATAGGATGACGATGGAACCACACTCGGAGTTGCAGGCAAGTAGCTTGTAGAAGGCAGTGCGGGCTCATTGTTCAGAGAACCAAGTTTCTGTAAAAGTTTTTGCAATTCCTCATGGGTTATAAGACTAACTACAAAAAAGCCCGATCTTAAATTTTAAAAAGTACATTCCCCCACAATTTCAAATAACTCTTATCTGCTATATGTATATGGCTTCTAGCTTCTAGAAAAGCTTTCCAGCTTCTCTTCTAGCCTCCCCAGATATCGTTATCCTTGCAACAACCTTGAAAACAGTGGAAATCCAGGTTCAGAGTAAGGTGATCTGTCATAGTATGACCACAGCTAGTGGCAGAGAAATTTTGTGATCCTTCCCCTGCTAGACTGAGACTGCTGGTAGGCCTGAGCACTCTCAAAAGACACACCAAGAGATACAATCCTCTTCTCCTTTAAGGGAAAAAAGACAGATATTTCTGTCTGGATCTCACATGTCAAATCTGGGTCATGACCAGCATGGAGAGGATCCTTTTCCATGTGAGCTGAGTGTCTTAAAATAAATGCAATCATATGCTTGATATTTTTTGATGGATTTGCATAGAATATAAACAAAAGTTCATGAACTAAAGTCGAAAACTCTACTTTCATCAAAATAAACGGCCAAGTTACCATTAAATATACAGACAATGTTAAGACCAACCTGGGTGGAGACAAGGCCAGCAGCATAATCAGGAGTAGCGTTTTCGACAACGGTTTCTTCTTTGGCTTGCTTTTCCACAACTTCTGTATCTATTAACGATTTTTTTAAAAAGGCCTATGTAAACCATTTGTTAAAAATATTCTACACGATTAAGAAACAAATCCAATCTTTAGCTCTTCTCTGGAGAAAGTAGGACTTTGAAATCTTATGTACTATAATGTGTGTTAAGTTCAAGACTGTTTTGAAATCTCCAAACCAAGTATTTGCTTAAAATTCAATTTAAACCTGCTGTCACTACACTAATTCATAGAACACTATCTTTAAGAGGAGAAAACTAATATTTAGAGATAGTCTGAGACTGATGTGATTCTCCATACCCTCTGCTCCTGTTTCCCCCACAGTAACAGGTGTAAGTAGGTGGCATGCGGGCAGTCTCCAATGAACACCTAAGCACATGAAGTGTTGTGAGAGATGAAGCAGCCAGAAAGGAGGTGAGGCTGAGACAGCAAGAGTAATAGAAGGATAAACTCAATATTACACAACTGTCAACAAAAAAACAAGATAAAGACCTCCACTGGTGATGGCAGTCTACACCAAGGAGGATCCATATGGATGAGATCAAAGATCCACTATAATTTGTGGTAAAATAAAATGTGAAAAGTAAGTCTCTCATTAGGGATGAAACAAATTACAACTGGACAGCAGGAAATGCATGCTTCAAGGGAAGTTATTTAGTCCAAAAACAATTGAGCAAGAGGCCAATTTTAGATTCTAAGTCCTTCATTTTACAGACTAGGAGAGTTCCCCCCCTTCCTTCTCTGGGGGTCAGTTTTCTACTTGGCAAAGGGAAAAGGTTTTGCGCCAGCTCTGAAGTCCTGTAACCCTAGGGTTCTACGGCATTTCCCCAATTCCTTGAAAAGCCAAAATAACATTTTCAAACATCCTTTAGTAGAGAAGAGGTGGGCAGTGGACCCATAACACATACCTAAAGTCTTCCTTCTTCTTTTCGCCTCTCGGCCTGCACCAACCATATCCAGCTCTGAAATATCTAGTAACTGCCAAAAAAACAAAATTGAAAACCTTTATTAAAATGGAAAACAGCAAATAATATGACTTTGCTTCAAAGGCTACCATCCTGTGGAAGAAGAAAGAAATGCTAAAGGAAGTCCAAAACAATTTGCCCACCTTTACTCCCCGTTCCTTTCGTAGAGGGGTTCGAGAGGGGGGGATTGGAGTCCGGTTGCCAGCAGGGCTAAAAACACTGGGTGTGGTTGGGCTTCTGAAAGGAGCCTGTTTTGGGATGCCTTTAAGAGGTGCTAAAAGAGGATAACAATGAGGGAAGGAGACAAAGGGAACAATGGTAAATAATTTTACAAGTCATATTCAAAAACCCCACCCAAAGGTAGGATATATTTAACTGAAAATACCACTAACAGATGTAATAGCAACATAAAACTCCTGTTTTAATACTCTGAAAGTAATCTCAGTGGAAGATGTGAGTCTAAAACAAGAGTGGGAAACCACAGGCTGTTTCTTCAGCTCAAAATGATCTTTACATCTTAAAATGCAATAAAACTCTTTTAAATTGCATAAAACATACTTTCCTAACGGGCTGTACAAAAATAGGATTAGACAAACTTGAAAAAGCAAGTTGCATGGTTTAATAGCTCTGTATACCTTAGTTAATTAACTTGGTGATCTGCATATAATTATTTGGGTGAACGTACTTTACAGTTATAATATAACCACAAAGACAATAATACCATGTCAAATTACTGGTATATTTATGAACTACTGGAAATTTCATCGAATACAGCACTAAGGGGCCACTATGAATAAGGCTAGATGGGTAAACTTAAGATTGAAACCCACACTTCTCTTTATACATTCTGACACAACTTTGCAGGCAATGACTATATGTGAAAGGTTTATAAAATTCATCTTGTCTTATCACATGTAACTGATAACAGTTCAGAAAATTAATGTTCATTTTATGCTTCATAGGTTTTATGCATTTGACTGAATTTTCCAAATGGGAAAAGAATAACTATCTTCAAATCAAAGTACCATGTAGCACAATGGGGCAACTCACAACCCTCTTCCTTACAAACACCCCGAGACAAGCTAGGTGCCTTCTCGTGTATCTGCAAACCTTCTGCCTCCAATCTAAACACCGAAGTTGTGGAACTCTTACTTGTGGTATCAATCTTCTTGACCAGTCCCCTTCCTTTGGCATGGAAAGGTACTCCAGCTGTCTTCTTGAGCTGCTGGGCAGTCTCTGTGGCTACAAGAGAAAAGAGCATGAGTCATAAACATCTATTCCCACCAACTGCCACTTATTTAGAATGCAAGCCTGAGCGGAGCTTAAAGAAGCAGCTTTTTGTGAAGGAAGTCTTCACACTTAACGGACCAAGTTACTGGGAATGGTCATTTGGGATCTGAACGCCTTTTCCCGTGGATATGCGGTAAGACCAGCCTAAAGAAGCCTACTTAAACCATGAGTGGAGATACTGATTAACTGCAATGAAACAGAAGTAGAAGAGCCTAATGCAACATCCATTAAAAAAAAAAAAATTAAGCTGCATGTGTGTTTTACTCCCGAATGCTGGTGTCTGAAAAAAAAAATAAATTTAAACTAGAAGAGGATGAGAGGAAAAAAAAAATTTTCAAAAAATGGAAGAATGCAAAGGAAATTTTTGGGCAGTTTTTGGTAGCACTGGCTCTTCAGCTATTTTCCCATATGGGCCTATCACTAGCACAATGTTTACATCTATCACTGGTAGCGGTGTCTTTTTTAGCTCACAAAAGGAATGGAGATGAATGGATGCAGTGCGTACTTTTCAGCACTGTGCTTGGTGAAATCTGAAATGATAAATAAATGATTTGTCATCATCCCCATTCTATGTCAATGTAGGCAACAGTGACAAGATACTGGACACCAAATAACTGAGCTATGAAAGGAAGTAAAGGGAAGGCAGTGCCATATCCCCCAGGCTAGAGAAAAGAAAGTGGGGAGGAGGGTGTGTTGTCACACAAGCAGGCAGCACTGCTGGGTCAGGACAGCACAGCTGTTGAACAAAGGAGGGCCAGGGGCTGAGGGGGAAGCACTAAATCACTTAGCTGCAAGGTAGCTATAAAACAGTTAAGGCACATTAAGGCTCTAAAGTGCCTTCTGTTAGGATATTTTATTCTAATTCCTTGGAAATTTTTATTTTTCATTTGGGATTAAATATCAGACTATTAAATTAACCAAAACATCTTATTCCCTAGCCATTCTGGATAAGCAACAATATAACACAATTCCAGGCATTAAGTTCAGTGTAAAATGGGGACACAGACAAAATCCAGCTTTTTTCCCATCTCTCCCCCAATCAGCAATACTACCATTTCTATTCAACTCTGACAAGGATCTGGAGAAACTAAGTTAGGAAACAGTTCCCATTTTCAATAACAAGTAAAAAGCTTAAGTACCAAACTGAAAATAATCTGCATCTCAAAAAAACACAAAAGTTACAAAAATAAATAAGAGTCTTTCCTCAATTATCTTCAAATTTTTATAGGATTATAGATTTAGACATAGATTCTCTTAGAATTCATCTGACCCACCTCCCCAGTTTTAGGATTAGGAGAAAAGGGCCCAGAGGAGTAATGTGTCCAACCAAGGTCACAGTGGCAGAGCTGGAATTTGAAACCAATCTGTCAGAGTCCACTCCAGTACTCGTATACAGATTCCCATAATTTAATAAAGCTGTTCTTCCAGGATAGGTATATGATATGGTAAAGTATCCTTTGAAAGGCCCATAGCATAGAAGGCTGAGGAAAGCTTTTGAGTCACCTGAGACAAGTCCTTCCTCTGACACCGTAACTCTGGAAACCCAGGTTGGATCCCAGAGCCTTGGAGAGGAGAGGGAGGACCTGTTCCTAAATGTAGTATCTGCTGCTGTCTAATAAGAGCTCCTGCCTTGGACATAGAGAGCTCCTTCCGAAACAAACTCTGCCAGTGCTTCGCAAGCCAAGGCTCCAAGTCATTGTCCAACTTACGAAGACAATGCTCATTGGTGGAGGTGGTACCCCACATTAATAAAGACCACATTTCTGGACCCCAACAAACAAAAATATTACTTAGGGAGCTTTTAACTGAAAGTGATGTGTAACATGGGCCCAAAGCAAGAGACTGAGATTGTAGTCCAAGTTCTGTCACAAGTCTGCTGCAGAACTTCAGGCAAGTCCCATATATCTCTGGACCTCAGTTTCTTTATCTGTCAATTCAATCCAATAAACACTTATTAAGAAAATACAACACTCACTGCATTATGCTAGATACTGTGAATATGGAGAGAATGAAAGCACACTTAGAATTTATGAGTTTAACAACTGTCCAAAGGGAATCAGAAAAGATGATTTCTCTGACCCCCTCCAGCTCAAAAAAATCATTTGACAACCTGCCTTGGCTTTCTAAATCTAAACCTGTGAAAGAACAAAGGTGATACTGAGATTTCCTGCTGTGAAGGCAACTTGTTCTAATTTTGCTTTTATGAAAAAAGACTTCAAGCAAGTTAGTGAAACAGAATGAAAGGGCATCATATACCTGCACCAAGGTAGTCCTGCTTACTTTTCCTTAAAATGTAAACTATTTCCCCACGTAGAAAAATACAACCTAGAGGGGTGGAGTCAAGATGGCGCAGTAGAAAGACTCATGTGTGCTAGCTCCAAAGCCACAGCCCATGGATTTCCTGTAGGAAGAACTCCCCACAGGTTCTGGATCACTGCAGGGCATGCAGAAACACAGTGGAAGGGATTTCCGTCCCAGAGAGCCCTGGAGAGCCGTCCCCAGTGTCCATCGCGCCCCGGAAAGCGGAGTCCACCCCTGCCCTGCCCTGGCCGTGGCCCCAGAGGAGCAGATTTGAGCAGGCTTCAGGGACGGAACTTCCGGCGGCCACGAAGGTCCCTCCGCCCACAGACGCTCCAGGTCAGTGAGAGAGATGCCTGGGCTGGCCGAGAGGGCAGCGGGGTGTCTCCGTGGCTCGGGACCGCGGGAGGAAGCGGCGGAGGCAGAGGCAGAGGCAGGCAGAGGCAGAGGCGGAGGCAGAGGCGGCAGCCCGGGACTCCCAGAGCAGCAGGCAGAAGCTCAGGTCTCTGCATAAACCCCCTGAGGGAACTGAGCCTGGGAGGTGGCCCTGTCCCCACCTGCTCCATTACTGAAGGTCTCTGCGTAAAGCCCCTGAGGCAGCCCTGCCCCCACCCCAGCACCAGAACTTAAGCTCACATTGAATAGCAGCCGCACCTGCTGTGGAAAGCCCATTTGAATCTCAGACCCCAAGCACTGGCTGGGTGGATCTAGGCAGGGGTGGACAAAAATCTCAGAAGTCAAGTAACTGGCTGGGAAAATGCCCAGAAAAGGGAAGAAAAATAAGATTATAGAGAGCTTCTTTGAGCAGGTGCAAATGTTCCCACCTTTCAATTCTGATGACGAGGAACTATTCTTACCATCAGGGAAAGACGTGGAGGGCGGGGCCTCTGTATCCCAGACATCCCAGGGGATGTCCAGTGGGCTCAGGCCTTGGAAGAGCTCAAAAAGGATTTTGAAAAGCAAGTTAGACAGGTGGAGGAAAAACTGGGAAGAGAAATGACAGAGATGCAAGAAAAGTATGAAAAACGGGTCAATACCTTGGTAAAGGCGACCCAAAAAAATGCTGAAGAAAATAACACCTTGAAAAATAGGCTCACTCAATTGGCAAATGAGGTTCAAAAAGCTAATGAGGAGAAGAATGCTTTCAAAAGCAGAATTAGCCAAATGGAAAAAGAGGTTCAAAAGCTCACTGAAGAGAATAGTTCTCTCAAAATTAGAATGGAACAGATGGAGTCTAATGACTTTATGAGAAACCAAGAAATCACAAAAGAATGAAAAATGGAAGAGAATGTGAAATATCTCATGGGAAAAAACAACTGACCTGGAAAATAGATCCAGGAGAGACAATTTAAAAATTATGGGACTACCTGAAAGTCATGATCAAAAAAAGAGCCTAGACATCATCTTCCATGAAATTATCAAGGACAACTGCCCTGACATTCTAGAACCAGAGGGCAAAATAAGTATTGAAAGAATCCATCGATCACTGCCTGAAAGAGATCCAAAAAGAGAAACTCCTAGGAACATTGTGGCCAAATTCCAGAATTCCCAGGTCAAGGAGAAAATATTGCAAGCAGCTAGAAAGAAACAATTCCAGTATTGTGGAAATAAAATCAGGATAACTCAAGATCTAGCAACTTCTACATTAAGGGATCGAAGGGCGTGGAATAGGATATTCCAGAAGTCAAAGGAACTAGGACTCAAACCGAGAATCACCTACCCAGCAAAACTGAGTATAATACTTCAGGTGAAAATATGGTCTTTCAATGAAACAGAGGACTTTCAAGCATTCTTGATGAAAAGACCAGAGCTGAAAAGAAAATCTGACTTTCAAACACAAGAATGAGAAGAGGCATGAAAAAGTAAACAGCAAAGAGAAGTCATAAGGGACTTACCAAAGGTGAACTGTTTACATTCCTACATGGAAAGACAATATTTGTAACTCTTAAAACTTTTCAGTATCTGGGTAGTTGGTGGGATCACACACACACATACACACACACACATGTACACATGTGCACACACATACACACACAGACATGTACATGCATGCATGCAGACACACATACACACATGCATGCACATACAGAGACAGAGAGCACAGAGTGAATTGAATAGGATGGGACCATATCTTAAAAGAAATTAAGGTAAATGGTGAGAGAGAAAGGTAGGGGGAGGAAAGAGGGTGAAATGGAATGGGGTAAATAATATCTCATTCAAGAGGCAAGCAGGAGACTTTTTAGTGGAGGGAAAAAGAGGAGAGCTGAGAAAAAACCAAGAAGTTTACCCTCATCACATTTGACTAAAGGAAGGAATAAAATGCACACTCATTTTGGTATGAAAATCTATCTTACAATACAGGAAAGTGGGGGAGAAGGAGATAAGCAAGCGGGGGGGGGATAATGGAAGGGAGGGTAATGGGAGGAGGGAACAATTTGAAGTCAACACTCGGGGAGGGACAGGATCAAAAGACAGAATAGAAACAATGAGGGGCAGGATAGGATGGAGGGAAATACAGTTAGTCTTACACAACATGACTATTATGGAAGTCATTTGCAAAACTACACAGATATGGCCTATATTGAATTGCCTGCCTTCCCAAAGGGAATGGGTGGGGAGGGAGGGATGGGGAGAATTTGGAACTCAAAGTTTTAGGAACAACTGTTTAGTATTTTTGTTGCTACTAGGAAATAAGACATACAGTTAATAAGGAATAGAAAGTCATCTGGCCCTATAGGACAAAAGAGAAGATGGGGAGAAGAGAAGGGAGGGATGATAGAAGAGAGGGCAGATTGATGATAGGGAAAATTAGATTGCTCGGTGTATTGGGGTGGGGGAAGGGGATAAAAGGGGAGAAAATTTGGAACCCAAAATTTTGTGAAAATGAATGTAAAAAGTTAAATAAATAAATTTTTATTTCAAAAAAAAAAAAAGAAAAAAAAAAGAAAAGAAAAATACAACCTAGTAAAATTACTATCACACAAACTCGAGGTGCCCCATTTCCCAGATGTACACCCCTACTTACATTTCTGCAGGAGCTCTGCTCTGAGAGTGGCACTTTTCGGCTTTCTTTTCAGCTGAAAATGCTTCACCGGGGGTGTGAGTGGCCCAGCAAGTGTGGTCAAGGCATTTTTATTCAAGTACTGACACTCCAAAGGCAACATAGCGGATGCTTCACATTCACTAACTGTTCAGTAAAGAGCAAGACAATATGTTAGGAAATACAGTTCTTTAAATTTGATATGCAAAGTAAATCACAATAAAATTTGCAATTTAAAATTATAGTGATCTAACTGCAGAACAGAAAGACGACAAACTTCACCTTTGGTAGTAACCTTCACCACAATCAATGAATCAGAAGTTAAGATAAACAGCTCCAAGTAATAGAGAAATGCAAGGTGACCGGTGATTTCAGAAACAGACAAGAAGCCAGTCAAACACTCGCACTGCCTCTCGGTTGGGTAAATAATCTGTAGCATCTTGTGCTTCCAAAGAGCTCCTCAGGGGTGTGTAACTACACAGATGTTCAGAAGATTCTGCAGTAGCTCCTACTGAACCCTAAAATTAGCAGCATTTGTCTGTCGAGTGAGGGCTTCTTCCTTGAACACAGCCACTTAGTATCTGTCTAATAAGGGCTTCTGCTTTGAACACATATCCTTATGAAATGAAACTGTGTTTCTGCTTATATCCACTGAGCCAAGGCTCATCCACTTCCATTTGCTAACAGCACCGATCAAGGAAAGTACTCTTTGGCTGGATGGAAATGGGACTGCAGCTATGAGTAATGACACACAATTCATGCTTCGCGTCATTGTTCTCCTCATTTTTTAACATGAGAAACTAAAAAGGAGGCCTTAGGAAGGAAAAACAAAGAGGGAAGGGTGGAGGGAGGAAGCGATGGAGCTCTTCAACATTCTGAAATCTACAGAGAGGCTATCCACTCCAACCTAATATACAAAGGGGAGACATCCCTTAAAGTATGGAAAAAAGGAAGTTAGCACACAGAGTAAAGCCTCAGAAGGCAGTATGTGGTTACTCCAGTACAGAGGGGTCAAACGTGGCCCACAGGCTGCATGTGCCCCACAACACGCAAAGTGTAGCCAAAACCAGATTAAAATGTAATTGGGAACTATTTTAAAAATAAATAAAAATATAACAAAATATAGATGATATTACATTTTAAAACCAAGTCATCACCCCACCCCCACCCTTTCCACAGAGGTCCTTATGCATGGCTTAGTGGTCTCTGTTTTCTGTCTGAGGTGGACACTAGTGCTCCAGGGGATCTGTGGTCTAACTGATGTGAGCGATCTCTTCAACAATTTGAGCCATCCATGCCTGCCCACCCTGGGCAATTTTCATCCATGTCTTCCCATAAATGGGCCACAGGGGACTCATAGGCTGTCCCTTTGTTCATTCTCTCTCCCTCTCTCTCCTTTCCCACTATCCCATGACCAACTCAACTATCTTAAAGTGAAAGAAATGCAAACACATCCAAGAAAGGTCAGTTACTGGTTTCCTCAACTGAGAAAACATAGGACAGGAAAGGGAGCTGGCTCAATCATATAACAAGAACAAGGAGTAACTGATGAACAGCACAAGGTTTGTACTGGTACAGAGTGCAGTGGTAAAAATGACACTACAAATTCAGTGAACCAACGATGACACAAAGGATCCCTGAAGAAGTTGGCCCACGTGATCTCTAAGATCACCTCCAATTTCCAAATGCTCTGGTTTTAAGTTTGGGATTCATCTGTAACCTTTGGCAGACTAACTTAAAATACCAAGTCTTAGGTTTTTAGTCCTCTACTATATCTCTGGAGAACTTAAATCCTGTATTTCCCCTTTACCTATAAAAAGAGGGACTGCTTGAAGTATAAGGTGTCACCTCTGACAGAGGGAGGACAATCCACTTTAAATGAAGAAAACATAAGCCTAATCAGAGTCCCCCAATTCAATGAAAACACAACCTACCTTTTTCTCTAAGCTCTCCTAAAATATCCTGAACATTGGGATTCTGTTCTTCAAGATCAAGGTTGAGGGAACCGGTATCTGGGAAGGATTTTAAAATATCAGCTACCATTAAGACCCAAGGGTCTGAATCCAAGGTTGCCAGCTGGATGATTTCAGTCAATGCTCCTTTCATCTGAGGGGGGAAGAAAAAGAGGGAAAAAGTAGATTGGAAACCATTCTGAGTAGAAATGACAAAAACACACCAAATCTTATGTACGACTTGTACAAACGATGGCTAAAATGTGTTCCTTACTCAAGATTATTTAATTTAAAAGATGAATCAACTTTCTTAGCCTCTATTTCCTCACTGTAAAACATTAATATCAGTTGCAGGCCTACTTCACAGGGCAGTAGAGAGGAAGCATTTTGTAAATAGTAAAGCACTAAATAAATGTAGGATTTGAGTGTCCATTTGACAGTGACTTTTTCCTGTTAGACTGTTTGTCCTACGGAAGAGAGGACTTTGAGGCTCCAAAATATGGGTAAACTACAGAAGCCCTTACTAGGACTCCCACACTACAGAATATCAGAGTTGGAAGGGACCTCAGTGATCTGCTAGATCTCCTTTCTAAAAAGCAGGGACCCAGACTTTGTTGGAAGACTCTAATGGGAATGAGGAGATGGGGGAGGAAGAAGTGGAAACTTCCTATGGAGGAGGAACTCAAATTTTTAGGAAATGTTTCCTATTTCCTTACATCAAGCCTAAATTTAAAATATGCTTTTAGAGTTCACAAAAAGGGATAGCAATGCTCCTGCTTCAGGTAACATATTTAAAACCAGATAGTTCTACAGAAATAGGTACTAGTTCTATTTTTTCATGAAGACAGCTAATTCCAAACAGTTCTTAACTGCCAAAACTTTAATGGGAACACCAAACCTCTTCTGCAGTCAGCACGGCAGCAATCCTTCCTAAAGGACTAGACCCCCAGGAATAAGAAGATCATTACTTAAAAGTGCTGACTCTGCAAATACAGACCACTACCCTACTTTACAAATCACTACCATGAAGTAAGGAGCCTCAATCACAAGAAAAAAAGAGTTGGTTTTTTTTAGAGTTGTTTTAATCCTTTATTTCTGAAAAGTCATTCGTTCTATATTTTAGTTAAAGCCGAACTATGGGATTTGAAATCATATAAGGATTTATAGTTGGAGACAGCATTTAGTCCAGCCCAGTGGTTTCATGATTAAGAGACTGAATAAAGAAGACCTGGAGTGATAAAGGGATTTGCTGCACCCTGGTAGCAAGTGCCAGAGCCAGGTCCTCTGACTCCAAACCCAATCCTCTTCCTATCACACTACGCTGTTTATACAAAGACATAAAGTCTATCAGAAAGAAAACAAACAAGCTAAACAAAGTTTCCTACTAACCCCAAAGGGTTAGTTTTAATGTGAAATAAAAGCAAATCCTAAGGAGATGCCATTATTGTAGCCTACAGCAACATAAATACACATCAGTCTGTACACGTTGAACACATTCACACGCATCTCTTCTGCACATAAGGAACACAACAAATTTCTGATCTCAGTCTTCTAAAATACAAAATACTTTAAGCCTTGCCTTTTATTAAGTGAACTTTAAGAACCTGTTTAGACCCTTGAGGCAAAATGTCATCCACCTGCAGAGAAAGAACTATGGAATCAGAACACAGAATGAAGCAGACTATTTTCTCTCTGTTATGTTTTGTTTTGGTTTGAGTTTTCTCAAGGCTTCTCCCATTCATTTTCATTCTTCTATGCAACATGACTAATTGAAAATGTGTTTAATAAGAATGTATGTGTAGAACCCATATATGACTGTATGCCATCTTGGGGAAGGAAGAGAGAGAAAATATACGACTTTACAGAAATGATTGTTGAAAACCAAAAACAAGTAATTTTTTTTTTTTTTTTAAAGAACCTATTCATTAAACCATGAGCTTGAGAGAGCTTCGACTGTCCTTTGCCTTTCTTTGTATCCTTAGTCTTAAAACAGAACCTGGCACATAGTTAAGTACTTAATAAAAGCTTATTGATTATTGTTTTTGGGGTTTTTTTCCCCAAAAAATTCTGAACTTAAGCATAAAAAAAAAGCATTTCTAAATACACAATATACTAAGAGCATTCCATTTGAAACCATAAAACTCTTTCATATTGCTTGCTTTTTTAAAAAAGTATATAACAAATCCCATACATTACTTTCAAAACTGCCCTCCTTGCCCTTGCTTTCTTCTGCACTTGCTAAATGTATTTCAAAATTCCTACTCGCTTCTGGTCTTTTTATCAAAAATATTTGAAATCCCTCTATTCCAGTTCCCCCCCGCAAAAAAAAATTATACTTAAGTTTTGCCAGAATAAATTATTCCTGGCTGTAACCCTATCTCTTTTGCCTTTTGGAAAATTGTATTCCAAGATCTTCTCTCATTTTGTGTAAAAGCTGCCAGATCTTATGTGATTCTAACAGTGGTTCATTACTTTCTGGATCCCAGCTGTATTTTTTTTTTAATTAAATTATTTTGTTTTCAGTGTTCTACAATCACTTCCATATAACTTAGATATTTTTCCCCTCCCTCTTCCTCCTTTCCCACTCCCTCCCTGAGGGGGCATACAATTTTATATAGGTTCTACACATACATTTCTATCAAATACATTTTCACCTTAGTCATACTGCATAGAAGAATTAAAATGGGAGAAATCATAAAAAACAAAACATAATACAAAAGAAAATGGTCTGCTTCATTTTGTGATCAAATTCCATAGTTCTTTCTCTGGATGTGGAAGTCATTTTGCCTCAAGTCCATTGGGAATTTTTTAAGGCCTTGCATTGCAATGAAGTACTAATTCTACCAGAAAAATTTCTTACACTGTGGTTGTTGCTGTGCACAAAGTTCTTCTGGCTCTGCTCCTTTCACTCAGCATCAGTAAATATAAGTCTTTCCAGGCCTCTCTGAAGTCTTTCTGTTCATCATTTCTTATAGCACAACAGTATTCCATTACATACATATGCCACAATTTATTCAACCATTCCCCAATTGATGGGCATTCCCTTGATTTCCAGTTTTTGGCCACCACTGAGTGCTGCTATAAATATTTTTGTACATGTGGGACCCTTTCCCATTTTTATGATCTCTTGGAGATACAGTCCTAGAAGCGATATTGCTGGGTCAAAGGGTATGCACATTTTTGTAGCCCTTTGGGCATAGTTCCAAATTGCTCTCCAGAATGGCTGGATCAGTTCACAGCTCCAATAATGAATGTTCAAACTCTCCCACATCTTCTCAAACATTCATCTTCCTGTTCTGTCATATTAGCCAATCTGATAGGTGTGATGTTGTACCTCAGAGTTGTTTTGATTTGCTTCTCTCTAATCAATAGTGATCTAGAGCATTTTTTCATATGACTATAGATAGCTTTAATTTCTTCCTCTGAAAACTGCCTGTTCATATCCTTTGATCATTTATCAATTGGGGAATGACTTGTATTCTTGCACATTTGAATCAGTTTTCTATATATTTTAGAAATGAGGCCTTTATCAGATACTAGTTGCAAAAATTCTTTCCCAGTTTTCTGCTTCCTTCCTAATCTTGGTTGCACTGGGTTTGTTTGTGCAAAAACTTTTCAATTTAATGTAATCAAAATTATCCATTTTGCACTTCATGTTTTCTATCTCTTGTTTAGTCAAGAATTTCTCCATTCTTCATAAATCTGATACACTATTCCTTGCTCCCCTAATTTGCTTATAGTTATCAATCTTTATACCTAGATCATGTACCCATTTGGACTTTATTCTTGTATACTGTGTTAGGCATTGGTCTATGCCCAGCTTTCGTCACACTGTTATCACACTGTTATCCAGTTTTCCCAGGAATTTTTGTTAAACAGTGAATTCTTATTCCAGAAGCTGGGGTCCTTGGGTTATCAATAGTAGAGTGCTACTATATTCATTGACTACTGTGTCTTGAGTACCTAACCTATTCCACTGGTCTACCCCTCTATTTTAGCCAGTACCAAGTGGTTTTGATAATTACTGCTTTATAATACAATCTGAGATCTGGTAGGGCTAGACCATTTTCCCTAGCATTTCTTTTCATTAGTTCCCTTGATATTCTGAACTTTTTGTTCTTCCAGATGAATTTTGAAATTATATTTTCTAGCTCTAGAAAATAATTATCTGGTAGTTTGATTTGTATGGCAGTGAATAAGTAAATTACTGTAGGCAGAACTGTCATTTTCATTATATTGGCTCGGCCTACCCACAAATAGCTGATGTTTTTCCACTTACTTAGATCTGACTTTATTTGTCTGAAAAGTGTTTTGTAATTGTGTTCATATAGTCCCTAGGTTTGTTTTGGCAGGTAGACACTCAAGTATTTTATAGTGTCTACGTTAGCTTTAAATGGGATTTCTCTTTCTATCTCTTGCTGTTGGGCTTTGTTAGTAATATAGAAATGTAGATGATTTATGCGGGTTCATTTTATAACCTGCAACTCTGTCAAAGTTGTTTATTATTTCAAGTAATTTTTTACTTGATTCTCTGGGATTCTCTAAGTACATCATCACATCATCTGTAAAGGGTGATAACTTAGTTTCTTCTTTGCCTATTCTAATTCCTTCAATTTCTTTTTATTCTCTTACTGCTACACCCAGTTGTATTTTTCTTTGAGCTCTGGATTTGGGCTATGACATAACTTGGACTTTTGTTTTGGGGGCTCCTTTCAGGATATGAGTGGTAGAGTCTTTCTTTGCTTACTTTGCCCTTTGGTCCTAATAGATACGGACAATTTTCACTTTTGTTTTCTTGAAATATAGCATCTAAAACTATTCTTCTTCTAGTTCTTTCAAGATCTTTTATTTCATTTTTAATTTCTTTTATGTACTAATGCAATCTTTCAGAAAATCTATTGTTTCTTTTGAATACTTGCACTCAGAGGTTACAAGAATTAAGTTTGTAATAATTTTTCATTTACTTATTTCTTTAGTTCCTTAACTGTGGTTTTGTGCCAGGGCAAAACTATCTCTCTGCTGCCCTTTTAGGAGAGGTAGTCAGTCCTGCTTTATCTTTTTTGGTTTCCTATGCTGACTTTCACCTCCATGGTTAGGTTCCCTGGATCTTTTAGGCTGAAAGTGTTGGGCCCTCAGGGTTGTCCTTGGTATCTCAGGGCAGGCTGTTGAGAATCTCAGATCCCTTAGGCCTGAGCCTTCCCAGCGTATATACTGGGGGAATGCAGTGGGGGACACCAGGCTATTTGCTGGCTCTGGGACTCCAAGAGCTTCCTGACAACCCTGAAAACCTTCTCAGGAGAGCCCCCCCACCCTTCCTTGCTGTCTTCAGACAGAGCCTTGCAGGCCATTTATGGTGAGAGGCTATCCTGAAATGACAGGGTTTGGTTCAGATGTTTTTTGCTTCGGGAAGGTTGGGGGCATGAAAAGGGCTTCTGGATGACTCACTATTTATTTAGTTTTGGTGTGGAAGATGCTACGTATGTGGTTTTCCGTTGGATTTCTTGATCATTATTCAGTCTAGCACTTTGGGGTTTTGCTGGAGCAGGTAGGTGGGGAAGTGGGTAGCCTTCCTCCTATTTAGGTAGGTATTTTTATTTTTAATAAATTAAATTATTTATTTTTAGTTTTCAACATTCACTTCCATAAGTTTTAAATTTTCTCTCCCTTCTCTAGCCCCTCCCCAAGGCAGCATACAATCTGATATAGGTTCTACATATATATATTTCTATTAAACATATTTTCTCATTAGTCTTGTTATACAGAAGAATTAAAATGAATGGAAGGAACCATGAGAAAGAAACAAAACAAAACAAAGGAAATAAGTCTGCTTCACTGCATTCAGACTCCACGATTCCTTCTCTGGATGTGGATGGCATTTTCCTTCATGAGTCATTTAGAACTGTTTGAGGTCCTTGCATTGCTGAGAAGGGCTAAGTCTATAAAGTCAGTCCCTCACACACTGTGGCTGTTACCATGTACCATGTTCTCCTGGTTCTGCTCACTTCATCCAGCATCTTTTCACATAAATCTTTCCAGGCTTTTCTGAAGTTTGTCAGGTAGGCATCTTACCCAGAAGTGATCAAGTTTCATATTTACAGAATATGAAGAAAGTGAGTGCTTGAAACTGATGAGCTTTATAAAAAATGAGTTTGGTATGGTCTCTTCCTGTATGTTTTCTTTGGTTGCCTGTTCAAGGGAGAATCAACTGAAAAAATGTTTCACTTGCTTCCTGACAGCTTGTCCTCATTTTAAGGAATTGGCTGAGGTAAAGTAGGAAAACCCAGTAATCTGAGGAGTTAGGAGATTCAGGTCCATCACTATTAATCAACTGTGACCTTACATAAATCCACAGGCAAAAATATTTAGCATCCTGAGCAACAATTTCTTGAAACACATCTCACTCCCTAAGCCTAATGTCAGGCACACATCCTACAGAGAAAAGCAGTACCTGAGGTTCTTTTAAATTCTTGTTAAAAAAAAAAAAAAGGTGTATTTTCCACCAGAAACCAGAATATTCTTTAAAAGCTCACCTTCCAACCACTCAGAAAACAACCATAGTGGCTTGTCAGTTTTATTTTGGGAGTTTCTGCCCCACAGCCATGTGCACATGGTCACAGTTTCATTCTCATTTTAAAAAACAACAGATTAGTCACTGCAGTTTTTCACTGTCCATGTAACCCATACTAATGGTTTAATTGTTTTCTGGCTCTTAGATGGGGTACATTTAACTACTCTTAAGGGTTATGATGACTTTTAAAAGATCTGAGATCTCCAGACTCTGAGGCTTACTATGGGTAGTTAAAGAAAAATAAACAGCATGATAAACAGTATAAGAAGCCAGCCAGTCTCCATCTGCACTTGATTTATGTCTCCTAGACTATGCTGGTCCACCTGCAGATGGTCATGCAACAAGGACACCTGTTCTACACTCTCCTCACCCCCTGGATGCTGCTTCAGCCTCATTTTACTCCTCTCCCCAACCCTCCACAGACAGGGACGGTGCCTTTGTTCCTCTCCCAAAAGCATTTGGGTGGATGGTGAGGCAGACAGGAGAGCTGAGGCAGAGGAAGCAAACAGGAGGCAGGATGTGAGATGTGAGATACAGGGTGTGAGTAGTCAGAAAAGTAATCGAACAAGACTATGCATTGAAGCCCCTCACCATGGGGACTTGCCTGTGTGTTCTGTGTTCTGGGCCCCATCTTGAACCATTTCTGTTTCTAGCCCATTGATTCCTGATTCCCATACCCTGTGCCCTGGGTTAGACCTGCTACCTCTGGACTGGAAGGCTAATGCCTTAATTCTAATACAGAACTCTGTGGGGAGGGGCAGCGTACATGATTGCTAGGTGTGTCACCATCATGCCCAGGATACTAGCTTACTCCCCATAGCTCTCCCCGCATATTCCCTGAAGACCCTGCATGGAATTTTTCCTTTGAGCATATTACAGGCAGATTCTTGGATGCAAGACATCCATTCTAGCCTGTATTTCCCTCTGCTATCTCCTGGTTGCTTTACATCTTCTCACCCACAGCAACCTGGTGTCCTTAGTGGTTTGCTTCTCTCTACCCTGGACTCAGCTGGCATCACATTCTGCAGCCCATGCTGATCAAGACCCCCTCAAGTTATTCTGGTCCCTGAGGTGAACTCTTCCCCCCGTTCAACAGGAAGCAGCTATTAAAGACAATGAACTTCGCCCCTTCCCCCCCACTCCCCAAAGAATTCTCCTACCTAGTGGCTGAGTGGTAATGATGTGGATACAAAGGTGCCTTAAAAGCTGAGCTGCCCTTTCCCTGGTTCATCCTCTGAAGGCACGCTAAAGGCTCTTGATACAAAGCCACCCTAAGTGTTCAGTTGCTCTTTCCCTGGTGCCTTAAAGTCTCCCCTTATTTTGGAATATCATAAAATTTACCCTTACCCTGGCCCACAGAATTCCTTTTCTCTCCCCCCATCCCCAGCCATATGATTTCCTTGTCTCCCTTATCCTGTCCTTATAAAAACAAGCCCCTGTCCTTCTGTAAATTGCTAGTCCTTCTTCCAGGGCTTACCCTCTGCTTTTGCATCAATAAAGCTCTCTTTGGCTAAAGAGAAAAATAAAAAAACAGTATAAAATTACAAGGGCACTAGATAATATTTATACTCTAATCTTACAGGACCAGTGTGAAGAAAAATGACACACTAGCACCTAAACCATTTACCAGATATGACTGGTTAGCTCCCTTTCTATGCTACCTTTCCTCATGAGGATGCAAATTTCTTAAGGGCAGAGAGTGTCTTTTTCATTGTATTTGTATTCCCAGCTCTTAGCATATACTAAGTGCTTAATAAATGGTCATTAATTAGTTTCCACTGACTTCAATCCAATGCTCAGCATATATTATTAGGTGCTTAATAAATGCTTCTTGATTGACTTCCTACTTCCATGACCTGTGATTTTCATCAGGATGGGTACTTTGTTCCCTGAAGCACATCGTAACGGCTCTAAGAATTAGTAAACTGGCTGGGTGTTGCAGTGACCAAAAAGTGAGCCAGATGATTAGCCTCTCTGAATGTACCCACTCAGGTCCTTTGGATGACAGATAAACTCGTTGATGTTGGCTCTGAGCTTAGGAGAACCTGCCAAATCAGTATTCCCCTGGCATAAGAACATCCCTACATAATGACACATGAGAAGATTCTTTTAATAATTTTAATACAACTTATCAGCTTTAACGTATCTAGCTAGATGTTACAGTGTCCTGTAGTTTAAAATAACAAATATGCCAGTTACATGCCAAGATGCAGACTTTGGTCTTCCAAATCCAAGTAGTCCAAAGCTATGGAATGAACAGGATATAAATGACTCAGTAAAGAAGACACTCCCAGACCAAACAGAAGCAATCTTAAGATCATTTCCGGTTTTTAATCCATTCTGCTCTCTGCTTCTGTTTTATGGGTGAATTAATCCCATTCACATTTATAGTTTTGATAACTAACTGTGGGTTTCCCTCCATGCTATTTTTCCCTTGTTTATCCCTCCTCTCTTACCCCCTACCCTTTCACTCCTCACAGGGCTTACCTTAAGTAATATTTATCTAAAACCATCAGCAAGCATTATCTGTAATGAGGATAACCGAGGTTTCTAATCCTTCCCTGTACAATCAAGGGTGAAGTAAGGATGCTCATTATCACCTCTATTATTTAACTTTGTGCCAGAAATGTTAGCTACAGCAATAAGAAAAGACAAAGAAATTAGGGGAATTGGAATAGGCAATGAGGCAACAAAACTATCACTATCACTCTCTAAAGATGACATCATTATATGCTCAGAAAATCAAGAGAATCAATTAAAAAAACTACTTGAAATTATTTCCATCTTTCAGAAGTTGCAGGACACAAAATAAACCTACACAGCCTTCCTATATATCACCAACAAAGTCCAGCAGCAAAAGATAGGAAGAGAAATTCCATTTAAAATATCTGTAGATAAAATACTTGGGAGTCTACCTGCCAAGACAAACCCAGGAACTACATGAACACAACTACAAAACACTTTTCACACAAATAAATTCAGATCTACACAATTGGCAAAATAGTAATTGCTCATGAATAGGCCAAGTCAATATAATAAAAATGACAATTTTATCTAAATTAATCGGTTTATTCAGTGCCATACCAAACTATCAAAAATCATATTATGGAGCTATAAAAAAATAGTAACTAAATTCGTCTGGAAGAATAAAAGCTCAAAAATAACAAGGAAATCAATTTTTAAAAATGCAAAAGAAGGTGGTCTAGTAGTAACAGATCTCAAACTATATTGTAAAGTGGTTATTACCAAAACAATCTGCTACTGGCTAAGAAATAGAGTGGTATATGAGTGGAAGAGATTAGGTAAAGATTACATTATATTAAATGACCATAGTAATCTAGTATATGATAAACCCAAATATCCATGTTTTTGGAACAAATATTCATTATTCAACAAAAACTGAGAAAACTGGAAAACAATATGGCAGAAACTAGTCAGAGACCAACATCTCATACCGTATATATATGATATATGTATACACACACACACACATATATATATATATATATATATATATGAAGATAAGGTTAAAATGGGTATATTATGTACACATAAAGAGTGATATCTTAAACAAATTAAGAGAGCATGGAGTAGTTTATCTGTCAAATTTATGGATAAGGGAGGAATTTAGCACCAAAGAAGATATAGAGAGCATTACAAAATATAAAATAGATCATTTGATTATATAAAATTAAAATGTTTTTGCACAAACAAAACCAATGCAACCAAAATTATAAGAAGAAAACTGAGGGGAAAATTTGCAACAATTATCTCTGAGACTTCATTTCTCAAAAATATAGAGAACTGAGTCAAATTTATAAAAATATAAGTCATTCCCCAATTGATATAGGGTCAAAGGATATGAACAGGTAGCTTTCAGACAACGAAATCAAGGCTATCTATAGTCATATGAAAAAATGCTCTAAATCACTACTGAGTAGAGAAATGTAAATTAAAACAAGTCTGAGGTACTAATTCACACCATTATCATATTGGCTAATATGATTAAAAAAAAGCAAAATGCTGGATGGAGAGAATGTGGGAAAACTGGGATACTAATGAACTGTTGGAGTTGTGAAGTGATCCAACCATTCTGGAGAACAATTTGGAACTATGCCCTATCAAACCGTGCATAACCTTTGATCCATCAATACCACTGCTACATCTATATATCCCAGACATTCAAAAAAAAGAGAAAAGGACCGATTCATACAAAAATATTTAGAGCAGCTCTTTTTGTGGTGGCTAAGAACTAGAAATCTAAGGGATGCCTATCTCTTGGGGAATGGCTAAAGAAGCTGTGGTAAAAGATTGTAATGGAATATTATTGTGCTATAAGAAATGACAAACAGAATGGTTTCAGAAAACCTGGACTTACATGAACTGATGCCCAGTGAAATAAACAGAACCAGGAGAATGTTATACACAGTATCAGCAATACTGTTCAGTGAAGAACTGTGAATGACTTAGCTATTCTCAGCAATACAATGATCCACGACAATCTCAAAAGACTAATGATGAAGCATACTATCCACCTCCAGACAAAGAACTGACATTGATTGGATACAGACGGAAACATGCTATTTTTCACTTTCTTTTTTTCTTTTATTTGAATCTTCTTGTACAAATGACTAATATGGTAAATGTTTTACATAACTGCACATGTATAACCTTAACTGATTGCTTACCTCAGGGAGTGAGGAGGGGAGGTAGGGAGAGAGAGATAGAATTTGGAACTCAAACTTTTAAATAAAAATGTTTTTAAAATTTGAAAAAAGATAAGTTCAGAAGATAGTTGAGAAAGGAGAGCATGCTAATCAGTAGAGTGGCAATTATAGAAGCGACAGTGAAAGGAAGCAAAGACTTTTGAAAGGGAAAGATAAGTAGGAAATGAATTTTAGGGGAAGAGCAATTATGGCTTATGCAAAGGCATACTCAGTAACCAGAGGTGGGGAATGGGGAGTGGTAAAATTCTTTGGGAACACCCGGTCAATAAGGGGAGTAATGTGAAATGAGCCCAGAAAAATAGGTTGTAGATAAATTGTGGAGGAGTTTAGATGTCAGGCTAAAATAATTTTCATTTTATCCTAGAGGCAGTAACATGAAATACAAATTTCCTCCTCATCAGAACTATTTCCCTTTGTGGTAAAAACAATTAGAAGGGTTTAATATAGCTTTGAGATTGTGTTAGCAAAATCTATGTGCATCTTGCCATAATAAAGTTGGGCTCCAACCTATCTGGAGGTCTTGATCTCAGCTCTAAAATAAGGAGTTTGGATTAAGAAACAATGCTTGGTGCATAGTAAGTGCCTACTGAATGCACTTTAGGTCTTCAGAGATGTTGAAGTTACTGGAAACAGAACCTTTGGGATTTGGATTGTCCCTTCCTATAGAGGGTAGATTTATTCATTAACATCCCTTTGAGATTAACTGAGACATTTCTTCGGACAGTACACTTGATGACCTCTTCTTAAATCACTGAGTCTGAGTGATAAAATCTTAGTATCTCAAAGATTATTTGATTGGTTCAGGCTATTCTGGAACCACCGCTCTACCCAAATCCTCTCAAGAAGTCTCCTCAGTCTCAAACAAGGGCTTACTTGTTTTCCTTCCTATGACCTCATTAATTTCTCCCTAGATTAACTTTACACAGATCTTCAAGGTCTACTTTAGCTTAAAGACTTATCCTGATACTTATTCAAAGGTATTGGAGAAGAAAAAAGGAACAGTTTTTTGGGGTCAATGTTACAAAATATATAGCACTAATTTACTAGGCAACACATTTTCTTTAAAAGTGTTCTTAATGAAGTTTAAGTTATTTTTTAAAAATAATGCTAGACCAGGGGTGCATAACCTGGCATTTATGAACTTAAAAAAAATTTCTTGACAACTGTACTTCAGTAACTGTTTTTTAAAAATTCTATATATTCTATTTTATGCATTTAAAAACAAAGTTCTGAGAAGGGGATCTTAAACTTCATCAGACTGCCAAACGGGTCCAGGACACAAAAAAAGTTAAGATCCCCTGTACTAGAAAACATAAGATTTAATTCAATGTAACTGAACAAATATTAAGTGCCTAGAAGGTAGTGGGGACATAAAGGTGAAAATGACAATGGCTGCTTCACAATGAGTTTACCATCTGTCAGCTAAGTTATACACCAAACAACAGTTCCCAATTTTTTACAAGGATTCTCAAAAAGTATTTTACGAGAGGAAAATAAGCAAGGATTAGGACTCCCTAAAGTCTTTATACCTAGCATGTAAATCACAGAAAGGGGGTAAATGATTTGTCTAAGCTTATACCAGCACAGTTGTGTCCAAAGTGGGCTATGAACCAAAATCTTCCTGATAACTTTCAAATCCACCCCTATGCTGTCACATCTTCACTGTATAAATATTGAACTAACAACACAAAGACTTCCCTCCACTGACAATCCTACAGGAACAAGAACAGGATCCCACCCACAGTGTAGTGGAGGTGAAGGCTAATTCTCTTAGAAGCATTTATAAAATCTCCTGGGAGTCCTATCTTTGGCCTGAGATCTAGTCAGATGTAACAGCTGTCTCTGGGTATGCCAAGTTCAGAACTATTTCAAGTTCCTCTTCTCCTACTTCTCACTAAACACTACAATCCAACACTATCTACCTCAAGAAAATATAGTGCACACAGGTGTGTTTAATAAAGGACTGTTGAATTGCAAAATCCTAAAAGATCTAATTTCTCTGACAAAAACCTGGCATTTTCAATACTAAAAATGTTTTCTATATTACGATGGCCAACAATGGTTTTGTTCTTTTTTCCACCGCTTCTTTAAAGAGCAACGAGTAACACTCTTAGACGACTGGTCGGCTTCAATTTTTTTCTACCACACAAGAATCCTCACTTCCTTTCTGTTTAAGTCATTAAAACCTCTAACTTTGAACAACAGACAGGCGGGAACAATGCTGTTATGATTCGATCCCTGAAAGAACTTGACAAACAATTCTCAACGTGACATGTGGGAAAGTTTTGAATAACAACAGAAACTACGGTTTAAAGTTCACAGCAGTTTGCAACTACTCCTAAACTGCTGCCAGATGTATGGAGGAGAAGCAGACAGCAGGGGACAGATAGGACTGTAGATTTGGAAGGTAAACTAAGGACTTCCGGAGGTCCAGGAGTGCCCGAAATGGAGAGACACAGAGTGAATAGGAAAGGATTTAACAGGAGCTCGAATTAAAGATACCGAGAATAGGTTACTATGGTTTGCCAAGGGAGGGAGTCTATGAGAGTGAAAAAGCGTCACTTATAGATTCAGTAGGCTGTTGTTATGTATCTTCATGAATGTGTGTGATGGTTGTCTAGTGGAAAAGGGGTAAGGCGGGGTACATGTTGCCTATGCCAAATGGCTAAGTGGAGGATTAGAAACGGGGGGAAGAAACTGGAGCACGCAGAAATCAGCAAAGCTAACAAACAATAGGAGCGGGAAGAAAAGTGTAAGCCAGAAAGGGGTATGTGAAAAAATACAAGCGGTGGGAAAGGGTAGGAGGGGAAGCGGGAGGGATGGTGGAATGGAGAAGGAGGGCAGGGGATTAAAGAACTAGGAAAAGAGTCTCAGGATCCTTAGCTCCCCAAGGATGAAGTGCCAAACCCAGCCCTCAACGGTGAACACTCCCACATCGCGTCAAGGTTACTTTGTTTTTATTTGTGGATACTTTGTTTCCTTCTCGGTGTACGTCCCTTTCCCTTCTGGCCTGGGCCAGCTTTCCTTATTCGGGTTTGGGGCACTTCACACAGAAAACTCGGGCTGAACGTTACTCAACGTTACCCCGGGGGGATGGGAGGGGGGAGGGATCCGTCTCTGGAAGCATTTTACAAACGCATCATAGGGGCACCCGCACAAGCGCCTGGCACCTAACTCGCAGCCTGGGCACTTAATAAATGCCGGTTGACTCATTCACTTGGTCCAGCGAGAAGAGCTGGAGGCAGCGCGTATTTATTAAGCTCTTACTGTGTGCCAAGCACTGCGCTAAAGCACAGGGAATACAAAGAAAGCATACACAGTTCCAGCCCCCTAGATGATAGTGGTCTAGGCATAAACAGTTCCAGCCCCCTAGATGATAGTGGTCTAAGGAATCAAACGACCCGAATTCCAGTTCTCCGGTCGCTGGCACTGGCTGCGTGACTTGGGGAGCCTCACTTCTTTCACCCCGGGCCTCAGTTTCCCCATCCGTAAAATGGTGGAGACTAGGCAAACTCGGGGTCCGGGGCGCAGGGGTTGGGAATTCCGGGAGTGCAGAGGGGTAGGAGAAGGGTGTAGCCGGGGGGGAGGGGCAGGAGAGGGGCAAGAAAGGGAGGAGGACCTCCCGCCGCAGAAGGTGAGAAGGGCGGGGGGGCGCCCGGGGAGCCCAGCCCTGCCCGGCTCCCGTCAGGTCCCGGGCCCCGGGCCCCCGGCCGCTGCCCTGACCTCATCCACGGCGCGCCGAGGGAGATGCAGCGTCCCGAGCAGCAGCTTCAGCTTCACGGCAGACGAAAGGTTGTGGAAGCACAGGCGGATGTTGTCGATGACCGTGGCCGTGAGCAGCGACGCGATGCTCGGCGGCGCCCACAGTTCGTCCGTCGCCCCCAACTTGTTGTGCAGCCACAGGCCGGTGTCGCTCTCCCGCATGGACGCCATCTTGGGGGAGAAAAGAGGGGGGAAGCGCTCAGCCGGCATCTTATGGAGACACCTACACGCCCGGAGCGAGGACCCCGCAACATGGCGGCGCCCGCCCGAAGGCCGGCGGGCAGACCGAGGGCGGGGCCCGAGTGACGTCATCTATTATGGCCGCACCTGCGTCCTATTGGGTCGGGGCTCTAGAGGACCGCGGCGGCCAATGGGAGGTGAAGGCGTTGGGTGAGGCTGCCGTTCCGTAACCGTTCATGGCAGCGCCCGCCATCTCCATGGGACGTACCTTTGTCCGTAACGGAAGATGGCGGCTCCCGTGTTCCCATTGGGCGTCCCTGGGAAGACGCCGGCTTGTCCGTAGGGAAATTTGTCCCAAGGGAATTGGTGCGGGGCTGAGGGAGGGGCGGCGGCCTCGAGGCCGCGAGGGAGGCCTCGCGCGGGTTGGGCGCCAAGCCGGTAGGGCCTGGGCTTCCTGCGGTTCTAATAACGGTTCTAGGGGCCGTGCAACCCCTGGGGGTTAATGGATCTTGGCGAGGGGAAGCTACCCCCAGGCCGACCCACGCATGCATCCAGGAGGATGTGGCTCCCAGTGTAGACAAGCACACTAGTTTACACTCACATGTGTGGGGTGGAAGCAGAGCTTGGATTTCATTGGTATTGGGAATTCTCAATGAGGAAACCTCCTCCACTGTAGATCCCACTGCAGCGACTCAGCCACTCACGGTCCCAGAGGGTGACCTAGAAAGGAGCACCGAGGGTCAGGCAAGCCTGGGGGTGAGGGCCAGGGGAGGAATGTAAACCTTGGGGTTGCTGACGTTGAGTCCAGGTCTGTGCTACCCCACATTGCCTCACGTACACAAATGCAAATGTTGTGTGCGTGTGCGTGTGCACACGCAGTAATGGGATACAAAATAGTCAGCCTTTATAAAGTTCTATAAGGTTTGCAAAGTGCAACCCTGGGGAGGTAAGCACCATGATTATTCCCATTTTACAGATGGGGAAACTGAGACCAAGGCTAAGTGATTTGCCCAGGGACACAAGTAAGTGTCTGAGCTGCGATGCAAACTCAGATCTTTCTCTAGGACATTCTAGGACACTTTCTCTGGTATACTCTCCCTTGGGCCACCTAGCTACTTATCTTTTATATATATATATATATATATGCTACAAAGTGCATATACAATGTGTACAGGCACTAACTAGCACATGATATAAACAGTGAAATATACACACAGATATGAGATGTACACTCACACGTGGCACATGACATAAACAGTGAAAATACACATGAATGTGGGGGATATACATCCAAATAAATCCATTACACTGGCAAACAATACACAGAGAAGTATGCATATGTTTGTGCAAACTCATTCATGCTCTACACATATTCATAGTAAAGGGTAGGAACAACATCCCACAGAAAAAACATCTGCAACTTCAACCCCACCCCCACCAGCTGTTGTAGAGGGTACCAGGCCAGCTAAAATGGTTACTCTCAACCCAGCCCCCTTTCTCTCCTTTTATTTACTTCCCTTAATTCTCTTTCCTCTCTCCCAACATTTTCAGCTTCCCCTCCCCTTCCCTTCCTTTGCTCCCCTCTTCTACTTCCCCTTATCTCAAATTCTTTCAGACTTATCTTCTCTGTCTTATCTAAGTTTACCCACGCTCCCCCAGCCAGGGGTGGGGAACCTGCAGCCTCATGGTCATATATGACCCTCTGGGTCCTCAAATGCAGCCCTTGGACTGAATCCAAACTTCACAGAACAAAATCCCTTTCATAAAGGATTTGTTCTGTAAGTCCTGCCCTCAGTCAAAAGGCTGCCTCCAAGGACCTGGAAGCCCACATAACTACTTCCCTGTCTCCCCTCCTTCAGTTTGCCTCCCTTCCTTTCTGATCTCTTCCCCACTCCTTTGGAGCACCCCTTCATACACACCACCTGACTTCCTGAGCCTCCGTCTGCGTTTTCTCCCTGTTGTTTACTACCTACTTCTTAGTCTGCTTCCAGATCCCTTATGCTTCTCCTCCATGTCCTCTCTACTCCCTCCCCATCTGCCTAACCTCACCCTTTTGAAAAAAAAAAGGCAAAAAATTACTGCCAGAGCCAGTTGTGAATGTGATGAAATCTGGGTGCAAGGGTGTCTTTCACACAAACAGTGAGGCTTCCCAGGAGGCTACCTTCTCTTCCTAGAGACAGCTCTTAGTAGAAATGGCCCTTTGCCCTTTATTCTTTCAGATATCTCCTTGAAAAGAGACTGATTTTACTTTGATTTTCATTGGCTGGTGGGTCTACTAGAAGCTAGCCATAGGCCATGTCACACACTTTTCTCTTCTCTTGATATCAGCATCATAGGATTTAAAGCTGTAAGTGACTTTAGAGATATCTGGACCAAACTTCTTCTTCCTTACATAGAGTAGAAAACATTTCCAGAGAGAGAATTTCCAGAGAGAGGGCTGCATTTGAGGACCCAGAGGGTCATATATGACCATGAGGCTGCATTTGCCCAAGATTCATATAGGTAAACAAGTCACAGAGACAGGATTTAATACCAGGTTCTCTGATTCTAAACTCAGTGCTTTTTTCATTTTACCACCTTGCTTCTCCATTTGAATTCTGTGGGTTTAACATTTGAAGTCTTTGTGCAAAGTATAAGTGCCATGTGGCAGAAAGAATACTGAATCTGGAGTCAGAAGTTACTAGGGTTGGAGACCCAGCTCTGACACTGATTAGGTAGCATTGAGCTAGTCAATTTCTCCATTATGAGCCTCAAAGTCTCTGTAAAATGAAGATGATTCTACTGGTATTATCTATTGTATGGAGTTCCTGTAAAGCAAGGTCCAGACTAGAAATAGATGGGGTAGGATTTTTTGCCCAGCAGAGCTAGGTGAGGCAGATATGTTGATGTCATTCCAATTGGAGGGAACATCCTAAGGAAAGACAGGGTGAAGGGACAGCTGAGAGAGGCCCTGATCTGCCCTGGGTCACACAAGGAAAGAGGAAGCAGCTAAGTTAAGGATCAAGTCCAGGTCCCCTAATAAATCACTTTCTTAAGTCTTACCCAGTAGTGAGCTCAAATAGAAACAAGGGTCTCCAAATTTTATGTAAGGATCACTGTGAGCTTACTTAGAAAACTACAAATTAACACTACATATGTTGTATTTTTATTTTATTAAATATTTGCCAATTAAATTTTAATCTGGTTTCACCACTGTTCATTTGACACCTCTGGTATAGACAATCAAAGAAAAAATAAATCCAGCCCTGATATGTAGGTTTTGGTTTGGGTTTTTTTTTTTTGCAGATTTCAGAGATGTAAATGCTCAGATTCAAAATTTAACAATGTGCTCTCATTAGCCAGTTCAAGCCGGTTCTACCACACTCCTGGATATAACTCATATAAACAAAAGCTCTTTGAGGTCCTCAATATTTTTTTTTGCAAGGCAAGTTAAGTGACTTGCTCAGGGTCACACAGCTAGTACTTGTCAAGTATCACAGGCCAGATTTGAAGTGAGGGTCTCCTGACTCCAAGATTGGTGCTCTATCCACTGTACTACCCAGCTGTCCCTGTCTCCTCAATAATTTGCCTTCCCTCCCTACTTCCATTTAAAAGTAAATAGGTACTGAGACCAAAAAGTTTGAGAATTGCCAGTCTAGAGCACAGACACCCAAGTCTTTGCTCCCAAAGCCAAGGAGCCTCAGCATACCTGAGGGAGATACGTGACCTCCAAACAAGTGTCCTCACACACTCTGAAATATCAGGGCTCGAAATTCTATCTGGTTCTCTGGGGGAGGATTAACCCTAAAAATTCTCCCTCTGTTTAGTTTTACTTGAAGGTGCTTTCTATCTCAGCCCCGAAGGTGCAAGGATCATGTACTTCTTAGCTCCTAAGCCCTTACTCCCATTCCAAATCCTCTCGTACTCTTCCTGGTCCACTCAAGCAGTCAAGGATCCCTTGGATCCTTCATTGTCATTAAAATTCCCTGGTCCCAGGAACTTTCCAATCAACCTTCCTTTCATATACTTACTTTAACAGAAACCTGGCTCTACCTAGAAGACAAAAGTTTCTTTGTATTGGACCTGGGATACCCTACCACTCATAGGGTAGGTACCAGGAGAAACCTACAGTAAGGTTCAAGATACTTTATGGGTCCTCATCCCCCGCTCAAAACCAGAGCTTCCAAGCCTCCACTGCTTATGTTTACTTCTAGTAATCTGAAGGCAGAGGGGACAATTATGCAAAATGCAAAGGCAGTTAGTGAAATAGCACCATAAGAAAATAATAAAACATTTCCCCTATCCTCTAAGGGTAGGGGTGGGGAATCTGTGGCCTTGAGGTCACATGTGGCCCTCTAGGTCCTTAAGTGCTGCACTTTAGACTGAATCCAAACTTCACTTTCTGTGAACTTCACAGTTGTGAAGGCCATATGTATCCTCAAGGCAACAGGTTCCCACCCCTACTCTAGGGTAAACACACCCTATTTTAAAATTATTTTTACGTATACGTTTTATAAGAACAAACACAATCAGTGGAAGGAGTGGATACACATAGGAAACACACATGGAGAGGCACACATGTAGGGGACACATCCGGTAAGAGTGTGTATAAACAGGACACATAAAGAGAACACGTACTAAGAGTATACTTGTAGATGAGCAATTTATGGTTCTGTCTTATGGTAGCGCCATTGGGGTTCTGTGTTGTCTCGGCCATATGCTACTCCATTGGATGCATAGTTCTTGTTAGACTATGTCTGTAGACTGTCTATTGCCTCTCTGCTTCCAGCTTCTGACCTTAGCTGAAGTCTTTGGCTAGATAGGGTGCTATAGCATGGGAAAAGTGTGCTTTGCCATGCTCTTTTAGCCCAAACTCTGAAGTTGTTTTTATAATTCTTTTTAGAAAAGCAGCAGCCTTTGCCTCAAATAAAGGAACAATTGAAATCTCTCTGTAGGACAAAAAAAATAAATCCACCTTCTTAGCTCTTTAAAAAAATTAGAATAATAAATTTCTTTCCAGAATTTTTCCTAGAAGAATTTCCATCTACAGCATTCTTTATCCCATGTGTCAAGCTTGTTAAGACAAAGCAAAATTAAGAAAGGCCTACATTTAAAATAGGAAGATCTTTCCAGTTAGGCTTAGTCTTTTCCTTGAACTTGATTTGCTGGTCCAGGGATTTGGACCTCTCTCAGAGAGCTTATTCTAGTTTGTGGTGAACATTCTCTAGTTCTCTTGATTTTAATTTCTGAAGGCTAACCTATATCCAATCACCCTCCATGTAGGAGCTTCACAGACAAGAGCTCTGAAACTCTAGGTTTCCCTAATTTCATTTTAGATGAATGGGGGGGAGGGAGTGGAAAGGATAGGGACAAAGCTAAATTGGGAAAGGGGAAGGCTCTTATCTGTCCTGTTGGCGTAGCTATATTCCATTCATAGCAATTAACCAAAAGCCTGAAAAGGCTTTTGAGCTAACCCATGGGCTTTTTTTTCCACCAACTTTCCCAGAGATCCCTCCTTCCATTCCCTTTGGATTCCTGGGTCTGGTAAAATTGGCATACTCCTTACTTCCCATTGCCCACTCCAAATCATTCCTCTCCCACCATCCCTTAATGGCCTCTCCTCTGTCAAGGCCCAGTTTGTATGCCTGCACCTCCTTCTCCCTATCCTTGCTGCTGCCATAGAAGGATCTCCAGTCATTCACCTAACTTTTTGGCATACATGTCTATTTCACCATCTGCTCCCCTCCCCACTTCCAGCATTTGCCATCATCCTCAGGGACATCAGCTTTCATGTGTACCACTCCTATGCCCATGGCTCTGCTCTTCTATCCATCTTCAGCCACACAGAGTTATAGCCGCACTAGACCTTCCTGTCTCTTCTAATCAAATGAGGACCCACATCCCACCCTCACCCCAACAGGCAATAAAATGAGCTGAGCTCCCTTCACAAAAGAGCTTTAATAATACAAATAGCATAAAGACTTTTTTCATACTTGCCTAATTCTTCGGCTAGCAAATTCCTGCCTTCCACTCCCAAAAACTTTTGTGATTCAGATACAGTCAGCCCAGGTTAAAAAAAATAAAATAAAACACTCCTTAAAAAACATTCTTACCTTCCTACTTATCATTGAATTCTCACCCCTACCCAGCATAACTCAATGATCTCTCTCCACTCTCTCCTTCCATTATAGCTTTTAGAATTTTCATTTTATTGCTAACAAGTTCTCTTTTATCACAGATTTCTAACACTCCTTCCATCTTGAGAAACAGTTTGTTATAGACGGAAGATCAAATTCTGAACTGAAAGTTTAGAGGACCTGGATTCAATTCAAACCTCAGATATTTAGCCCTGGGCAAGTCACCTGACTGCTAGGTTTCCTCATGTCTAAAATGTCACTAATGATATTTGGACTACCAACCTCATAAGGTTGCTGTGAGAAATGGTCCTGGTGTTGGCTACTGGCCCCTGTAGATCTCCAGATTATGCGGCTGCTTCCTTCTTCAATGATTTAAGTAACTGATTCATCATCCTCTGCTTCCCACTCAATATAGGATGGGGGCCTGAGCTGATTGAGGTATGCTTATTATCTAAACTACTCTGTCATAGAACCCAGTGACATTTCCAGAATGAATAGAACTTTGTTACAGTCACCTGCCTATTCACTTGCGAACTCTTGGATAGCCCAAGTCATACCTCATCTAAACTTAGACCTCCTCTGCGCACAATAGGAAATTTACAAGTTTGGTGAGATTGAAGAGGGTGAGAAAAAAGCTATTTCTTACCCTCCCATGATTATGATTTCAGGAAGTTCCCCCAGGCCTTAGGCAGGGAACCAGCCATGTTCCAGAGGGGCCCCCCTGGAGTGAACATTCCTGGAGACTCTAGGGATTTGGATAATATGAGACTTTAGTGCAGCTGTTCTATTAAATCACTGCAAATAGGAAGACTAGTTACCCTGACTGAGACAGGAAAGGGACTGTGTACAATGGAGCTCATCCTGACAGCCCCAGAAATAGTTACGGGCTACATAAGTGTTAAGAACTTGTGCTGTGGCATCAATTTCCAAGACAGGCCCAGGCATTTCCAAATGCCCCAAGTTGGTTATAATCCCAAGGTAGAATAAAACTTGCCAAATATTGGTTTTCTTTTTTAACATTTTCTCTTGTTTCTTTTTTCTTTTCGGGTGTTAACAGGATTTTGCTGAGCCAGTCTCTAACCTGAGAACAGCAGGCCAGAGACAAATTGATAGGAATCAGTTAGTCACTTAATTAAGGAATTGAGGAATGGATTTGCAAACTGGGAATTCTCCTGATCAGAATTCCACCTTGGTGAAATGAAGACAGAGGTTACAAACATGAATCACAAGTGGGAAGGGAGAAAGGAAGGTGGATTATAAACAATGTTTTCCTCAGCTTGAGAGATTTCCCATGACAAACCCACAAAGGGAAGACAATACAACAATCCTGCAATGCCTTCGGAGCAATATTGCTGGAACCTTTGGGGACCATTAGTTGGTGGGTCACAGGACCAGAGTTCTGTGACGGGAACAGGTTCTACAGTCTTTGATTCACTTCACTTCAGGTATGCAGGCAGAAGGATGCCAGTGATTTGTGAGCTTTATCAAAGTCTGATTGATCAGTTCAAGCTGCATTGTAATCTCTCTCATGAGAGGCAATTCTGAAAAATCTAATCTATATATCATATTGATTATTATAAAAATCAGAATTTCCTTCACACAGGGTGATATTAGAAGCATTTCAGGGTTGGGAACCTTAGGCCTTGAGGCCCTCTATATCCTCAAGTTCAGCTCTTTGACTGAATCCAAACTTCACAGTATCCTCTATTGGACCTCTTTGGTTTAGGGTGCCTGCTAACATATAAGTAAAGGTGGAGAGAAGGGCTTCCCTAATCTGGGAGTTCCTTAGACCAATGTAATTGTAAGGCTTGTCCCTAACTTCTAAGTCTCTCGATTTAAGAAAGATGGGTCATCAGAACTACTTAGTTGATAGGTTAAGCTAAATGGAAATTAAGTACAAAGAACCGTATCTGGAGACATCATGGTGTGAGAAGTGTATAGGGAGAACTCTGGGCTTGGGGTCAAGAGACTAGGGTCACAGTTTCTGCTCTATTACTTAGTGACCATGTGATCCTACGCTGGCCCTCAGCTTACTCATCTGTAAAATCGTGATAATGATACTTCATAGAGCTATTGTGAGAAAAAACTGCTTTATAAACTATAAAGTTTTATAACAATAAGCCACATTATTATTAGCCCACAGAGAAAAAGGAAGTAGAAGGAGAGCTTACCTTCCCAAATTCAGAGGAATAACAAGATGTTAAAGTTCGAAGGGACCTTAGTCTCATTCCCTCATTCTACAAATTAGACACTTAAGACCCAGAGAGGAGACTGACATGCCCGCGGTGATACAGCTATTACATGGCAAAGCCAGGTCTAGAATCCAGGGCTTTTGACTCTGAGCCAAGCTCCTCTTTTTGTCATTATCCTACATGCTGGCTTCCATCTGTTTCTTTTGCCAGTGACCCGCATCCACACGCCAGCCCTGAGGAGCATGTGGGTGGCTTGCTGGACACTCATAATCTCATTGCAGCTCTACCAGGAACAGATGCTGTGTCTGCTTTCCCCTTTTCTAATCTCCTCCTCTCTTCCCCCAGGTAGTAGCTAGCCAACAGAGCAGCGATGGGGAACAGCTGCTTTTTTGGCAGCAGGTACATCTTGTCTTGGTGCCTTCCCCTGTGGACTTCATTGTGCATGAAAGACATGGCTGGTCTAATACATAGACAGTCCCAGTACCTATGGGGGGGATGGAGAGGGGAAGACAAGGATGTGGCAGAGGGGTGTGTGTGTGTGTGTGTGTGTGTGTGTGTGTGTGTGAGAGAGAGAGAGAGAGAGAGAGAGAGAGAGAGAGACAGACAGACAGACAGACAGAGGGAGACCTGGTGGCCATAATGCTTAATACTATCTTTGGTGTCATCTTCTTTAAAAGATGATAATTACCCTGTGCTTTCCCCAGGTCTGGCCCCCTGCTGGATTTTTGTGTCCATTTCTGTGGTCACAATTTAGGAATAACATTGATAAGCTCTTCCACTGATAAGTGACTAGGATCATGAGGAGACTAGAAACCATGCCATACAGAGTGGCTGAACAAGCTGGCAAATATTTAAGCTGGGGAAGACTAAGGGGGGAGAGAATAGTTGCCATTCAACATATGAAGGACTGTAATGTAAAAGAGGGATTAGATGTGTTTTTCTTGAGCACAAAGGATGGAACTACGACTAAATGTGGAGACATAACAGGGAGGACGATTTCTGTTTTGTATAAGAAAGAACGGACAAAGCAACTCGAGCAAATCCAATGCTGGGGCATGAGATCTGACAGGATATTTCTTTGATATGGTCTTATAACAAAAATACACTTTCTTTTCTTAAAACCAGGACTATCTTGGAAGGAATAAGTGTGTTTTCTATAGGGGTACCTCAGGAAGCAGTGATTTCCAATTCATTGGGAATCTTCCTTCAATGAGGACGGGTGGACCACTTGTACAGGAAGGTACAGAAGAGATTCCTGCTCAGAACTGAAAGAAGAAGAGCGATGTGGTAGAAAGAAGTCAGAATTCAAAAGACCTGGTCATCAAACCCTGATGACTTCTATGACCTTGAATAAGTCCCTTAATTTCTCTGGATTTCAGACAAATAAAGGAATTATAAAATAAAATATAAAAGAGTTGAATAAATGAATCTCTAAGATTCCTTCTGACTCTAGATTCCATAATCCTATATGATCCCTGATTGGATCTTCTGACTTCAGATCTAACACTCTGTCTACTATTTTCTTCCATTGCTATCCATTGTTGAGATTTTGATTTGATTATATTTATCTTTTTCTAAGATCAATATCATGTTAGTATGAATCTTGCACTACATCATGACTAGGGCTCATCTGATTACAGAACTTTATGCAAAATTTTGTCTCTGTTTTCTTCTATTTGTACAAGTGGGATGACCCTATGAGTACTGCTTTGGGTTAATGCCTAGCTGCTCTTAATAGATACTGTTTGAGAAAGAGGAGGAAAAAGAAGAAAATAGATAATGTGATAAATGATTCAACAGAAACTGGCAACTGCAAAGTGCTATATATAACTCAGAGTACATAGATCAGCAGGAAGTCTACAATTATAGCCACCATGCCAAGCATTAGTCTGGGCTACTCGTGAGACAATACTGTAACTAGCAGCTGGGGTCAGCAGAGAGCCAGGAGCTCTGTCACATTGGAGGATGCCTAAACCAGGGAAAGGGATCAGTCCCTATGATAAAACCTTCTATTGCACTGATTGCCATTCCCCCACCCACCCATCCAAGCCTCTAGGCATCATGGTGCAGAAGGAGCACTGGATTATTCAGAGAACCTGCATTTGAATTCCAGTTATGCTACTCATCTGTCCTTGTGATCTTGGGAAGGTCACTTAACTTTTCTGAGACTCGGTTTCTTTATCTATAAAAAGGAGGATAATGAGACTTACATTATCTATCTCATAAGGTTGTGAGGGAAACATTCTAGTTTATATGGCACTTAAAGTGCCGTATAAATGTGAATTACTTGCTAGGCCTTCACTTTTTCCTCTCTAAAATAAGAGGGTCAAGTTTTGATCCCTGAGGTTCCACAGGCTCTAAAATCCTTATGATTTGAATGAAGCCCATACCCAAGAGAAGTGGAACTGATTTAGGGAACAGGGAGCAGAGTAGTCTGGCTGGGAAATAAGGCTAAGGAAGTTGACTAAAGTATCATTGTAAGGGGCCCAGAATGGCAGACTAAGGATTCGGGATGAAACAGAAAGTGGTAAAGGTGAAAAATGAAATGGCACAGAGAGAATACTTTTACAAGATAGAGGAATAGACCCTCTCTCTGATCCTCATAATCTTCCAAACTTCTCCAAAATAGGAATTATGCACAAAGGATAAAGCAATTTAAGCTTTCTCAGACACCAAGTACTTTCCCAATAAACTCACAGCAGAAAAAGCGAATTCCTAGTCCCTAACACACTCACTCAGCACAACACTCCCATGCACCACCACTCTCCAGCAGGACTACAAAAGCTGCTCCATGGGCTTCCATAGAGTTCAACACAGCCTGCTTCTCCCAGAGCCACAAAACACCCAAACCAGTCAACCAACCAACATGTCCCAAAACGCAAAAGCGTGTTCTGACTGGGATCGCCACAGTGTAGTTCTGTGCTACAGTAGGACTCATCTAGAGAGCTAAGAACCCGAAAAGTAGCATCCCTGAGTCTCCACTGAGAGAAGAAATGTTTCTTTAACTACTGTAGAATGATACTGTTCATTCCAGCTCGGAGTCTGACTGCTTCGTGGCGAGGAGAGTCAGGGAGGAACTTTGCTGTCAATTGTAAGATTGCGGTTATTATTCTCTGAGTTCGGCTTTCTCCTCCCCCCTCCCCCCATATCTGTTCATGTGTCTTTCCATGCGTCTCTGAATTCTTCATAGCCATCATTTTCTACAGTACAAGAATCACAATAATCTTCCCCTACATTTATATCCCACTATCTGTTCAGTCCTTCCCCAGGTGATAAGTACCCATTTGGGTTTATTTTTTTGTCATACCAAAGAGTAACACTATGAATATTTTGTTATGCATTAGACTTTTATTTACTACAAGATTCCATTTCCTCATCAGTCTAAGAGGACATTGATGCTTGCACTGTCTACCTGATAGAGTCTACCTGCTGATCTCCCTTCTAGCTCTGCATCTACGATCCTATGACATGAAATCACTTTTGTGATTTGCACAAGTATTGTACAAATATACATGCATACATGTGTGTATATACATACATGTACATACATGTATGTATATACTATATCTGTAAATCTCTATCTCTATAACTATATCTATATAGTATATGTAAAGAATTTAGGTTTCAAATTCTGCCTTTGCCTCTATAAATTTGTGTAAATTACTTCACTTCCCTGGGCCTAATCTATAGGAAGGAATTGGACTAAAATGGTCTTTAAAGTTACTTCCAGATATAAATCTTATCATCTTTTTGATGATGATGATGATGCCTGAATAAGAAACTTCAACACCTTTAACCTAAGGAATGGATCTAAAAATGGAATTTCAGGCACTGTGAGAGGACCACAAGAGAGAAATCTAGGGGTAGGGCTCACCCTTTTATAGCATGATCCTGTCTACAGTCCTTTCTGCTTCCTGGAAGGTTCAGAATTGGTCTCTATGACCCAGGCCTTTGGGAACACCCAGCAATGTTGTTTATGAAGGTGCAAGTATGAGAAACTCATTGAGGTTAGGATCCAGCTCCAGGCTCTGACATGGGATCAAAGACTTAGAATCCTAGCATCTCAGAGCTGCAAGGCCCCTCAGAGAACCTCTAGTCTTTCTGAACAGGGATAATTATTCTTTTTGAGGGTCATAAATTGGCATTTAGTATTTAGGTTCAAGAACAGGTTATGAAGGGGGTGGGGGGCACATTCAAAACAGAGAGTCCAAGGTGGAGCCCTAGGGGAGGGGGAGGAAAGAGGAGACAGGGAGATGAGAGTCTCTCATCTGTATCTGCTACAGACCAGGCTGATGCTGATTTCTGAGCCTTGGTCCAGGGCACTCAGTGAAGCACACAATAGGGTAGAACTCCAAGGAGTTCAGGTTTAGGAAGATATCGAAGGGTGGTCAGAGTTACACATCCAACCCAAGGTGGGGGCTGGGATTCTACTTGAATTAGCAACACTGCTTTCTTTTAGGAATTGAAGTACAGTGCTAAGTTCCATCCCACTTATTTCAGCTCTTATGAAACATTCTTGCCGCTAAAGTCTTTGTGCTAAAGAATTCTTTCATCGCCTTTCTAACTTCTTGGACTTCTAGTTTCTTTGAATATGCATCCAACTTGCTGGCTTCCTGCTCAAGAGCTGCTCCTTGCTCCTCTATTAAAGTGATCTGGCCCAGATAAGGCCCAGATGCTGCAGATTTCTGGATTAAGTCCTTTAGGTTTCTATTTATGTTTACTGCAACATCTTTCACTTCTAGGTACTTCAAACTAATCAGTTTGTTCATATTTTCCAGAAGTTTATAGTTTTCACTGGTGGCTGTCAGTTCACCTGTGAGGTATGTGTCCATTTTGAAGGATCTGTCCTGGCCCAGGCCCGTGATGTCCACCTCTGCGGGCTTCATGGCCTCCTCAGCCATCTCCATCATGACATCATCTAGGCTGGGGAAGGCAAGAAAAAGAAAAGAGGGAGAGAAGAATGGGGATGGGAGAGGTGAAGGAGAAGGGAAGAAGGGAGAGGGGGAGGGACAGGAGAGGAGAAGGAAAGGAGAGGAGAGAAAAAGGTTGAATAGGAATAATTCTACATACTCCCAATGAGTAGACATCCAATCTCTGCTTAAAGGCCTTAATCACTACCTCTGGAGGCAGTCACCCTACCTTGGGAAGCACTGAACAGGTAGGTTCTGGAACATTCTGGAGGGGAAAACATGGAATCAGTCTTTGCACAGAAGTGCTTAATAAATATGTGTTGAATTAAATTGAATTGTAATGTCCAAGTTCAGGAAGGTTGGGTTTCCAAGGCTATACTTTAGGCAGCTGCTTGGGGATAAGCATGCTCCATTCTGGTCAAAACTGTGAGGTGGAGAAAGCTTATCCTCAAACCTTCTTCCAGAACCTCCTGCTCTTCTTTATCCTCTCCTTGGTGTTCCTCTTTCGTTCCCCATAGTGTCCTTTTTTATCAAAGCCTGTTTATCCAGAAGATAACAGAGGGATAGATGGAGCAGGAGGGACAAAGACAGAGACAGAGAGACAGACAGACAGACACAGAGACAGAGACGGAGATAGAAAGAAAGAAAAAGAGACAGAAAGAGACAGAGACAGACCGAGAGAATTAAAATTACTGTCATAGTATTAGAAGATTTGCAGCATGAAGAGACTGAGAAAACATGAGAGAAATAGTGAACTTTTGCACTCAGGATAAGAGGCAGAAAAGGCACCTTCAGTTGGAAGAAGAAAGATAAGATCCTGAGACACTGATCTGAAAGTGGGAGGTGAGGAAAAGCTCACTCCTTTCTATCATCTGGTAGCTTCCAACCTGAAACAATCCAATAAATATTCTCTAAGCACCTACCACTACGCTATGCACTTGGGATACAAGCACAAGATTAAAAAAAATAACAGCTATCCTTGCCTTCAAAGTATTTACATCCTCCTAGAGGGATATGACATGTAAGCAAATAAGTATATGAGATGATTTGAGGAGAGAGAGACACTCACTAACTAAGAACATAAAGAAGGGTTTCCTGTAGGAGGTGCTACATGAACTCAACCATGATGGAAGCTAGGAATTCTAAAAGGCAGAGATGAAGAGCGAATGCATTCTAGGCATGGTGGAGAAAGCCTGAATGGGAAGGCAAAGAGAGATGCAATATGGAATTCCCAAGTTCAAGCAACAGAAACATAAAATCAGTTTGCCTAAAACACGGAGTGGGTGAAAGGAAAGATCTGAAAAGAGCCTACCAGAATATACTAGAACCAAGTTGTTTTGGTTTGAAGAGTTTTAAAAGCCAAGCCAAGGAATATTTTACTTTATTTCTGGGGCAATGGGCAGGATGGGGACCACGAAAGCTTCTCCAGGTATACCACAGAAAGATCATTTTGGCAGCTGTGTAGAAAATTGATTGGGGAGGGGAGAGAGTGGAGGAAGAAAGGCCAGTTATGTGGCTGGAACAACAGTCCAGGTAAGAGGTGAGAAAAATCTGAACTTGGTAGCCTTGTGAGTGGAGAGAAGGGAACAGAGGTGAGATATGTTGTCAAAGTAGACTTGGCAATACTTGTCAACTGGATATGGGTGGTGAAAAAAAACTAAGAATTGAGGAGGATTGAGGTTGGGAGCCTTGGTGACTCAATAGAATGTTTGGAAGAAGAGGAGATTTAGGTGGCGGAAAGGAATGAGTTTTGGACATTACACTATGCTGTGGTCTCAGGTCCCTTACTGCCTTGTTTTATAGCCATTCATCCTTGCCAAACTCTACCCAGGATTATTCATTCCATCTGCATCCTCTTCTCCTACTCATGTGCTGCCAAATAGCAGTGGTCTAAGTCGCATACACAACTGTGCCAACTAGCACCATTATACACTCATATTTCCTAATTTCGCCTGGTCCCCTACTAAAGCAAGGCAATCCTTCTGCTCCTCACTACTACACTACACACAGTGGCTGTTCTAAACTTCCCCTTCTGCCACATGCTTCCCTGCCTCCCTCCTCTCAATAGAAGACCTTGCTTCCTATTTTGCTAAGAAAATTGAGGCCATTTGCTATGAGGAACTTCTGCTTCCCTTCTATGGACTTCAAAATGCCTTGATATCATCCCTTTGCTTGCTTCCTTTACTTCTTTGTCTGGTGAAGAAGAGGTGACCCTTCTTGACAATTTCCCTTTGTAAACGCTAAGTGATGTCAGCTTGCTGATTGATATCAGGGAAGCATGCTCCATGTGGCCTTTGATAGTATTAGAAACCTGATGACAGAACCCTGAGAAGTCAAAGTTAGTTGCCTTCTGGGGAGTGAACCTGCCAATGTGAGTGAGGGCCAGTTAGCCCAGAGATTCAGGGCTTTAGGAATCAAACTACCAAAGAGTTACCTTAAAAAATTCTCTGGAAAAATATAATGTCAAGAATCTCAAAGAAAATTTAAAAAATGGGAACGAAGGGGACTTAGCTGCAATCTCAAAATATATTATGAAGTAGTAGCAATCATCAAAATTAATTACTACCTGCTAAAAAACAGAAAAGTTGCTCAGCAGAACAAATAAGGTTCACAAAGTCCAGAAAGCAAATGGACATAGTAACATAGTGTCCAATATATGCAAGACTCCAAAAACTGGGATTGACAGTTGATAAAAACTCCAGGAAAAGCTGGAAGATAATCTGGCAGAAATTAGATTTAGACAAACATCTCATACCATATACCACAATAAGCTCCAAATGGGTATGAGATTAATTATAAAAAGTCATGATAAATTAGAGAAGTAGGGAAAAAAGACACCTTTTACCACTATAGATAGGAAAAGATTTCTTGACTGAGCAAAGAATAGAGAGAATCACAAGATATAAAATGGACAGTTTTAATTATACAAGACTGAGAAGTTTCTGCTGAAACAAAATCAATGCTGCTAGAATTATAAAGGGAAAAAGTCTTTGCAACTCAAGGCCTAATATCCAAGATATATAGGAAATTTATTCAAATACTTAAGAAAAAGAACAATTCTACAATTAATAAATGATCAAAGGACATAAATGGCTTTCCAAAGAAGAATGACCAACTTCCTGAAACTATATGAAAAAGTGCTCAAAATGATTAATACAAAAATAAATGCAAATTAAAACAACCATGAGATTCAATTTTACATCCATTAGGCTGACAAGGATGCAAAAGAAGGAAAATGATATGTAAGGGACTATAGGAAGACAAATACACTGTTGGTGGAGCCATGAAGTGGTTTAACTTTTGGAAAGCAATTTGGTACCATCCCCCAAGTCACTAAATTGTGAGTACCGTCTGACACAGTGATACTACGACTAGGTTAATACTCCAAAGAGACAAAAAAACAAAATAAGAATCTTTATGTACAAAAATATTTATAGCAGCAAATTTTGTTGTAGCAAGGAACTGGAAACAAAGTGGGTGCTCACCGATTAGTTACTAACTGAACAAATTCTGGAGTGTTAATGTAATGCAATATTATTTCTCCATAAAACGTGAAGAAAGGAACACATTCAGAAATACCTAGGAGGACTTGTATGAACTGATGCAGAGTGAACAGAATCGGAACAACTTAGTGACACAACTCTGTGAAGAAAAATAATTGTAAAAGTCTTAAGAAATAAAAAAAATAGCTAACATTTATATGACATTTAAGTTTCACAAAACACATTACAAATATTATTTCATTTTATCCTTATAACAACCCTAGGAAGGAAGTGCTTTTATTATCCCTATTTTACAGTTAAGGAAACTGAGTCACACAGAAGTGAAGTGGCTTGCCCAGGGTCACATAGCCAATAAATCTCTGAGGCTAGATTTGAACTTAGGTCTTCCTGATTCCAGGCCCAGCACACACTGTGCTTCTTAGCTGCCTGGGTTAACAAAATGACCAGCCATGACTCCAGAAGATTCAAAATGAGATCTACATTTTCAGGCCTCCCTAGCCAACATGTGGATTTGTTTTGTATGATCATATGTACTTATTCTAATGGATGGCTTTTCTTTTCTTTCTTTCTTCTTTTTGAGGAGAAGGTTTCTCTTTGAGGAGAAATAGTTCTAGTGCCTCTAAACATGAAAAAAAAAAGTGTCAATGAGTTGTTTAAAAAAAACCCAAAAATCAAAAGAAATTCAGAAGGACAGTTGGAACCATGATGTTAAATTTGTTTTTTAAATTTTTCTAAATATTTCCCCAAATACATGTAAATGCAACTTTTTACATTTTTTTTAAATCTTGAGTTCCAAATTTTCTCCTTCCTTTCCTCTCTTCCCTGCTTTATTGAGAAGGCAAACAATTTTATATGGGTTATATATGTGAAATCTGTGCTCCCTGGAGGTGTATAATACTTTTCATTATAAATTTTTCAGAACTGTCTTGGAACTTAAGTTGCTGAAAATAACTAAGTGATTTCGAGCTAATCATCTTTACACTATTGCTGTTACTATGTATAATGTTCTCCTGGTTCTGCTCACTTCACTTCGCATCAGTTCAAGTAAGTTTTTCTAGATTTTTCTGAAAGCATCCTGCTCATCATTTCTTATAGCACCATAGTATTCCATTACATTCATATACCACAACTAGTTCAGTCATTCCTCAATTGATAGGCATGCTTTCAATTTCCAATTCTTTGCCACCACAAAAAGAGTTGCTGTAAATACTTTTGTAGATATGGATCATTTTCCTTTTTTTTTTTTTTTTTTTTTTAGAAATGATGAGCAGGATAACCCATGCCCTCTGTCAGTGCAGATGCCTTCTAATTACTGTTTCTCCCAGTGTTTCTAATTCTTTCCCAAGATTATTTCAAGCTTTAGTATGGTGATGGCAGCCTCACCTTCCCTATCCCAATCTCCAATGCTGAAGGAGGTTAGAACTTGGTGGAAAGAATCAAATTAGCTCAGCTAACTCAGCTAGAAGTAAACGATGGGGATCTTTGGTTGAGAAGGATGAATCAAAAGGGAAGTCCCAGACTCATAGGATTGGAGATTTAGAGTTGGAAGGGATCTTTCAAGCTATTTCCTTCAATTCTCTCATTTTACAGACAAGAAAACTATGATGCAAAGTGTCTTGCTCAGAGACAAACAGGAAGACTTGTGAATAGAAGAGCCAAGAGCTGAATCTGGATCCTCTGATGTCTAATAAAAGCAATCTTTCCACTGAACCATTTCCTTAGTATTATCTTTTGTGTGAAGGATAGGGCTGTGAGACTCAAAAGAACAGAAATCTTTTCAATGACTCAGTGGCACCCAGGCTCTGGATCTGCCTGAAAGAGTTATAGATTCAGCAAATATTCCAGAGTCATCAGATTCTGATGCTAGGTTTGCACAGCTATTAAAGAATCCAGCGTAATAAGCCATAGAGTTCATTCATCAATTTCCATATAACAACAACTAGCACTTGTACAGCTTTTCAAGGTTTGTAAACAACATGTTATTGCATTTTATCTGTGACAGACTCTACCCCAAAAATCCGAGTTGGGTTCAGAATTGAACAGTGGTACAGGCACAAGCTGGCTTGCCTTCAGGAAATTGCAAAGTTCCTTTAATATCCCCAAGTTTCTACTTGACAAGAAGACCCATCTTTTTGAGTTTCTTTGCACTGGATCTGTGATCTGATTAGTGTAGAGAAGTATTGGTGAGGAAATTCTTCCCTTACCTTCACCAGTGCTGATCAGCACTTATTTGGCAATTTATAGTGTTGGAGAGTGGTCTGAGGCACTGAGAGGTCAAGTGATTTGTCCAGAATGACATTCAGGGACATGGTGGGTATGAGAGGTGGCTATGAGGAATCCTGAAGAACAGGAATAAATGATGCTATCAGGGAAATGTAAGATTGGAAGATAAAATGGGTTGGTGATGGGGTGAGAGCAAGGCATGATGGGTGGACAGGACAGCTGCTTTACTGGTAGTCTCTTGATGCCAGGAGAAAGAGAGGATGAAACTCAGAACTGCAGATAGGCACTCATGGTAAACCTATGGGAAGACGTAGACAAAAGTCTCCTGGGGAGGGATGGATTGAGATCTGAGTCATGGAGACAATCTCTGAATCAATGAAATCACAGATTCATTAGAATATTTAAGAACTTTACTGCAAAATCATTCATACATTTGACTTAAAGAGAAGGGTCTGGGCCCTACATATGATGTGAGAATCATTGGGCCAGAGAATCCCCCAGATTTGCCCTCTGCATAGGAGTAGCAGCTGGGGGGGTGGGAGAAAGTGCTGGATTGGGAATCAGGATGCCAGGGCTGGAATCCAGGTTAGTTGTTTCATTTTAGGTGCCAGACATTCCTTCTCTGGGCCTTGGTTTCATCATCTCTAAAATAAGGAGACTGGACTAGAAGATAAAATCTCTTGGGGCTAGAAATCCTCAATTTCTACACTGACATCTCCTGGAATCCTGGCAATCTGAGAGCTTCCTCTGCTGGACCTCAGGATGGAAATGTTTTTTGTTTTCATAGAGGACCAGGATGTTATCTTATCTACTTTCTGTGGTCCCCTAGCCTCCAGCTAGTGCATACACTCAGTACAGCATTTTGCACACAGTTGGTATTTAATAAATGTTGATTTCTTGACTTAGTACAGCATTAATACAGGTCTCATTCCCTAGCAACTTTTGAATCTATTGCCTTTCATCATGCTCGAGGTTTCACTTGGTAAATCTTACATATATTATGTAAATATTCCTTTTATGTAGCATTTTATAATTCGGAATGCCAATTTTGATTTAGGTATTACATTGTGTGCAAGCAAGATCAGAACTCAAGGTAGAATTTTGGTTATTAAATGATACAGCCTGGGAAGCCTTGCTCTGTCTCTTTCTATGGTGAGGAGGAGTGATGGACAGGTAGATGGAAATAGATAAATAGACTGGCCAATTCATAGATGCAACTTCTGTCCCCAAAGAATCATACCCAGCCTTGTGACTTTATCCTTCTCCTGATCTACACATTCAAAGCTTCCTCTTTTATCCTAGTTTGATGCCTTTCTAAGATTCTAATAGCCCTCCTTTGTCTACCTAAGTGTAAAAGCACTCAGACCTCATCTTCTGGGGCCATTTTGACTCACACTGTAGTTCAGGGACAGACTACCTTGTTCTTCTGGATCTACCTGTTGTATCCCCTAATAGAGCATAAGCTCTTGGAGACTGGGGACTGTTTCATGTTTTGTTTTTGAGCCCCCCAGCGCTCAGAACAGTACCTGACACTTAGGAGGATGGTCTTAATACATGATCATTGAATTTCTTTTTTTTTTTAAAACCAAGTAAGAAATTTTACAGTACTTTGATATGATTAATTTAGAATAATCTTTTCTCTTGCCGGATTGCAAATGCTTTTTGAAGTTAAATTAGAATCTTTCTTCTTACAAACTGTATTCTCTGATTTTCTTATCCGCCTGCTTCAAGAAAACCCATGTGTTTAATATGCTTCCTCGAAGTTTAGCCCATACCAAATGGTTATTTAATCCGAATATCTGGGCTGCAAACTGAGCAACTGCCTCAGGTGAAAGTATAGTTGAACAGCCAAGACCACTAGGCATTCGAAGTGAGGACCACACATCTTGAGCTCCCCAATAAGGTGTAAGGGGAGGAGAGTTCATGACTGGATATGCACGGTTACCACACTACTGGTCCCAAACTGCTTCTGCCAGCTACTGCCACAAATACAGTAGGCACACCATCTCCCTCAGACTCTGCTTTAATCTTTAGAGTTTCAGCTGGTCCTTTATGGGCAGATGTTATTCGAAGTTCACAAGGAATTCCATAGTTTCCACAAGCCTTCTTAATTTTTTCACAATGACCAAGGTCAGAAGTTGAGCCCATCAATACCACAACTCTGCATGAACTTTCCACTTTATGAAGCAACTCCACTCTTTCTGCCACCCATTCAAAGTTTTTCTTCACCATCTGGAGGCCTTCAGGAGTCACTTCCTTAAGGTCCCGATATGACTTTTTGTCTTTTTGTTGGGTTCTATTACGAGATGGCCAGAGTCTCCAGGAATCATTATCAATAACATCAGCAAGAACAATTTCTTTTGTAGTTATATCAATACCAAATTCAATCTTCATGTCCACCAGTGTACAGTTCGGAAGTAACCAGGATTTTTCCAGTATTTCAAAAATAGCTTGTATGGTATGACTCATGATACCCACTTCAGTCTGACCTATGTTAAGTCCAGCAAAACATTTTGCAGCAATAACCTGCTCTTCAGACCACTTCATTGTTAGCATCATCCTTGAAAAACATCTCCAGTTCAGGTGGGTAGAACTTGTATCCTTCTTTGACACCAGGAATTCTTTTGAGAAAAGAACCAGTTGCAATTCTTCTACATGCCCATTTAATTGGAATCATTTCACATTGAGGTGCCATGAAAGCTGTCTCACCACATTTTTTGGTGAAAGCAGTTTTGATACCTGCTTCCCGTAATGACTCAAAAATACAGCTGGTAATTTTATTTGAGACTGCAGCTTTTCCATCCAGATGATTTTTCTAGCTGCATTGCCTGCTGTGATCTGGTTTTTAGATTTCAAGAGAACTTTCCCAGGACTATCCAACAATTCACAGATTCTTTTGTTTTACCCTCATAGAGTTTCTTACCAATCTTCAGTACTTTGGCGGTTGCCATTTCTCTGGTGGTGGCGGTGGCTAAGGGGAAGACAGGAACCTGGGGAGGAGAAGACAGATGAGGTTAGGGCTGCTTGCTTCATTTTCAAAGCTGATTTCCTGTGCTGTGATTAATGGGTAGTTTCATTTCTCAGGACCAGAAGCCTGGGACCCAAGGGGAGGCCCATGAGGTCAAAGCATCTCTGTCCTTGTGTCCTTTCTCGCACTCATGGTTTGTATCCTATTTATTAATAAGTTGTGTAGTTGGAGTACAGAGCTGGAAAAGCAGACAGAAAAGAGTGTATTTTCCCCTTCCCTCAAAAAGCCATGAGGGCTGAGAATACAGGGCACCAAGCTCCCATCCCAGTGTTCTCTCATCATACTGCTCAGGACCAGCAAGATCCCATAACAATTGCCCCAATGCCCAAAGAAGCTTCCAGATAGTAATAAGAACACCAGAGGGGGAGAAGCTGACCTGTTAGACCGTGACCACGGCTGAGATAGCCAGTTATCCCTTCCACACTACTTCAAGCTCCATGCAGTCAGAGACTGAACTCTATCGGGCTCAGTGTTTTCCCTGGCCCCCTTAATTCTAGGGTCTTCCCTCTCCTCATTATCTCCACTTTATGCTGTCCATAACTCATACACAGTTGTTTGCAGGTCATCTCCCCGAGTTAGACTGTGAATTCCTTGAGAGCAGAAATTTTGTCCTTTGTATCTCCAGTGATTAGCACAGTGCCTGATACATTGTAGCTATATGCTTATTCCCTGACCAATTGCTCTGAATACAGGTGCATGATAAATGTATGATGTATCCTTTAATTTAACTTCCTCATTTTAGGATGAGAAAACTGAAGCCCAGTGAGGCGAAGGGGGTTTGCCAAGGCCTGAAACCCAAAAAGTGGCAGAGGTAAGATTTGAACTCAGGTTTCTTGACTCCCCATCCACCACATAAAGCTACTTTCCATGCCAGTTCTTATTATTATTATTTTTTTTTTTTTTAAATTTATTTATTTATTTATTTTACATTCATTTTCACAAATTTTTGGGTTCCAAATTTTCTCCCTTTTTCTCCCCTCCCCCCACCCCAATACCCCAAGCAATCTAATTTTCCCTATCTCCAATCTGTCCTCTCCTCTGTCATCCCTCCCTTCCCCCGTCTCCATCTTCTCCCCTCTCCTGCAGGGCCAGATGACTCTCTACTCCTCATCAACTGTATGTCTTCTTTCCTAGTCGCAACAGCAATACTAAACAGCTGTTCCCAAAACTTTGAGTTCCAAATTCTCCCCATCCCTCCCTCCCCACCCATTCCCCTTGGTACGGCAGGCAATTCATTATAGGCCATATCTGTGTAGCTTTGCAAATGACCTTCCTGATAGTCGTGTTGTGTAAGACTAACTGAATTGCCATCCCTCCTCACCTGCCCCTCATTGTTTCTCTTTGATCCTGTCCCTCCCCAAGTGTTGACTTTCAATTACTCCCTCCTCCCTTTGCCCTCCCTTCCATCATCCCCCCCCAATATCTCCTTCTCCCCCGCTTTCTTATACTGTAAGATAGGTTTTCATACCAAAATGAGTGTGCATTTCACTCCTTCGTTTAGTCAAATGTGATGAGGGTAAACTTTTGTTTGTTTGTTTGTTTGTTTTTATTTCTTCAGCTCTCCTCTTTTTCCCTCCACTAAAAAACATCTCCTACTTGCCTCTTAAATGACATATAGTTACCCCCTTCCATTTCTCCCTCTTTCCTCTCACTACATTTCTCTCTCATCATTTACCTTAATTCCTTTTAAGGTATGGTCCCATCCTATTCAGTTCAATCTGTGCTCTCTGTCTCTGCATGTGAATGCATGTGTGTATGTGTGTGCATGCGTGTACATGTGTATGTGTGGTCCCACCAACCACCCAGATACTGAAAAGTTTTAAGAGTTAGAAATATTGTCCTTCCATGTATGAATGCAAACAGTTCATTTCTGGTAAGTCCCTTAATACTTCTCCTTGCTGTTTACTTTTGCATGCTTCCTCTCATTCTTGTGTTTGAAAGTCAAATTTTCTTTTCAGCTCTGGTTTTTTCATCAAGAATGATTGAAAGTCCTCTGTTTCATTGAAAGACCATATTTTCCCTTGAAATATTATACTCAGTTTAGCCGGGTAGGTGATTCTTGGTTTGAGTCCTAGTTCCTTTGCCTTCTGGAATATCCTATTCCACGCCCCTTCGATCCCTTAATGTAGAAGCTGCTAGATCTTGGGTTATCCTGATTGTATTTCCACAGTACTGGAATTGTTTTGTTTCTGGCTGCTTGCAAGATTTTTTCCTTGAGCTGGGAGTTCTGGAATTTGGCCACAATGTTTCCTAGGAGTTTCTCTTTTTGGATCTCTTTCAGGTGGTGATCGATGGATTCTTTTCAATACTTATTTTGCCCTCTGGTTCTAGAATGTCAGGGCAGTTTTCCCTTGATAATTTCATGCAAGACGATGTCTAGGCTCTTTTTTTGATCATGGCTTTCAGGTAGTCCCCATAATTTTTAAGTTGTCTTCTCCTTGATCTATTTTCCAGGTCAGTTGTTTTTTCCCATGAGATATTTCACATTCTCTTCCATTTTATTGTTCTTTTGGTTTTGTTTGGTGATTTTCTTGGTTTCTCATAAAATCATTAGACTCCATCTGTTCCATTCTAATTTTGAGAGAACTATTAAATTCAGTGAGCTTTTGAGCCTCTTTTTTCCATTTGGCTCATTTTGCTTTTGAATGCATTCTTCTCCCTCATTGGCTTTTTGAACCATCTTTTGCCAATTGAGTGAGCCTATTTTTCAAGGTGTTAATTTCCTCAGCATTTTTTTGGGTCTCCTTTACCAAGATATTGACCTTTTTTTCATACTCTTCTTGCATCTTTGTCATTTCTTTTTCCCAGTCTTTTCCTCCACCTGTCTAACTTGCTTTTCAAAATCCTTTTTAAGCTCTTCCAAGGCCTGAGCCCACCCAACACCCCCCTGGGGTGTCTGGGGGTACTGAGGCCCCCGCCCTCCACATCTTTCCCTGATGGGAAAAAATACGGTTCTCGTCCTCCCCATCAGATCCGAAGGTTGGGATCATTTGTATTTGTTGGAAAAAAACTCTCTAAAGTCTTATTTTTCTTCCCCTTTCTAGGCATCTTTCCCAGCCAGTTACTTGACCTCTGAGATTTCCCTTCCACCCCCCGCCTGGATCCGCCCAGCCAGCGCCTGGCCTCTGAGATTCAAATGGGCTGTCCTCCTGCTGGCTGTCAATCAGTGAGCTTTAGTTCAGGTGCTGGGGCGGGGCCCCAGGGCTGTCTCCGAGACTCTGATCCCTCGGGGGGGCTTTATGCAGCGACTCTCAAGAATGGAGCGGGTGGGGGCGGGGGTGGGGGGGCCCGCCTCCCAATCTCAGCTCCCCTGGGGGTCCCGAGCAGAAACCTTCAGCAACAGAGCGGGGTGGGGGCAGGGCCGTCTCTCAGGCTCAGCTCCGTCAGGTTTTATGCGGGAATCTTCTGTAATGAAGATCCTGCCTGCTGCTGGGGGATTCCTGAGTCCCGGGCCACTGCCGCCTCAGCCGCCGCCCACGCCTCTGCCTCCGCTGCTTCCTGCCCCCGTCTCTGCCGCCGCCGCTTCCTCCCGAGGGGGCCCGAGTCACAGACGCCCTGCTTCCCCTCTCCTTCAGCCCGGCCTCTCTCACTGACCTGCTTCTGTGGGCGGAGGGACTTTCCCGGCTGCTTCAGCTTCCGTCTCTGAAGCCTGCTCCGATCCGCTTCTCTGAGGCCTCGGCCAGGGCAGCGCTGGGGGTCGGGTTTACTCTCCGGGGCGCGCCGGACCCTGGGGACGGGTCTTGAGGGCTCCCTGGGACGGGAATCTCCTCCACTCTGCCTCTGCACACCTTGCACTCACCCAGAATCTATGGGGGACTCTTTCTATACCAATTCCATGGGCTTTGGTTTCGGAGCTTGTAAACGTGCGTCCTTCTACTCCGCCATCTTGGCTCCGCCCCCCCGCCAGTTCTTATTATTGTGAATGTTCAGGCTGGAATTTCCATGTCCTTGAAGATGTGCCATAGCTGCCTGTGGGACTTCATTCTTGTTTTAAAACTAACCTTTTCAAAGTCATCAGTAGAGTGCAAAGAGCCCTGGATTAGGCCTAGAGCTTATTCTTGGAAACAAGTGGCTGTGCCCTTTTCCTTTTCGGTCTCATGACTGACTGGATGAACACTATAAAGGGAGGATGTCAGAGAGGCCATAGCTGAACTGGGAACTTGACTTCTTCCAGTGAGTCAGCCTACTAGAACTTCTGCCCCAGGGCATTATTTGTGCTGTGGGTAATGCTGTGTGATCTTCCTACATAGCATGGTGTCAGTTCCTATCAACCAAAAAAAAAAAAAAATAATGAAACATCTAGGAAAAACACGGGGCAGAGATAGGACACAGTGATTAAACTTTTACCAAACTACCAACAGATAGAATCAAGAACCAGCCAGTCATATCTAGACTCCAAGGTTGTGAGTCCTTTGCCTTGACTTGGTGGTGAATTTATACAGGAAGAAAGGGTTTCTCCAAGAGGTTCAGAGTACTTCATTACTGGAAGGTATTCAAGGTACCACCATCCTTCCAGTCAATTGGGCCCATAATACGGGTGTCATTCTATGGGTGACGTTCAGTCTCTCTCATCCCACATTTCCAATTTCTGCAATTCTCATGTGTTAGCACAATGCCTGGCATTGTTTTGTCTATAAAGTTAAGGGCTTGATTTTTTATAAGCTACATATACCTTACCTTCCAACAGCATTTTACAATTTTCTAAGGGCTTTTGCCTTGTAACTTTTGTTCCTAACAACAAATTTGTGACATAGGCTAGGAGGGAATTATTATTCCTGTTTTATAGATAAGGAAGCTGAGGTTCAGAAAAGTTACCTGGGTAGCTTGAGGTCATACATTTAGTAAGTAATAGAAATCAGAACTTGACTTACAGGTCTGACTGAATTCCAGTGAGCTGTTGTTACAATTTCTTTTTTTTGCTTTATACTCTTTTGCACCCCAAGCCCCTACTCCCAAAGAGCTTACAATCTAGTGGGAGGGATAGAATGGATATTTATTCAATTAAAGTTATAAATTAGGTAATATTGACTATAATTATAATAAGTTCTCGGATGGGAGAACTATGTTGAGAAATACTGTAACACTGGGAGGTATAATGACAACACATTGGTGACTATTTGGAAATGGATGCTAAAAGAAAAGTTACTCCAAGGTTTTGAGTCAGTGTTGCAGAGACAATGAGTTGTGTAGCAATAGGGACCCATGCGGTGAGAAGTTTTTAAGAACTGATGAGATGGTAGGGGAAATCATGAGGAAATTTCCAGAGGTTGCTAGATAGAAGTTATTGGAGCTCAAAGGAAAAGTCAGTAAATTTAGGAATCATCTTTTTTAGACTGATGAGTTGATGAGGAAATGAGTTCTTAGCACAGTGCCTTGAATATAACAGACCCTCAAGTATTTTGCTCAGTTATTGAACAAATTGTAGAGGACCTAGGTAGTGTCTGAATTCTATTTCTAATTCTGTCATTAACTTGTGATGTAGTCAAAAGTTTACTTTGCTGCCTTTCAGTTTCCACATCTATAAAAACAGTTAAAAGATAATAATTACTAAATATAATTGCTAAATAGTAATTGTTTCTCTTTTACCCAGGAACCCTGAGGGTCTTCCCCTCTGAGTTTGATATTTTTTTTTTTATTAAAGTGGCCATCCCTTGAGTAACTACTTAAAGAAGCCTATTCATTGAATGGTTGAATATCACTGAAGGACCAAGGTCTCACATTGCCTCCTGGGTCATCTCCAGTCATCCTGATGAATATCAGGCCACTGGACCCAGATGGTTCAGGAGAAGAAAGCAAGGTTGGTGACCTTGCACAGCCCTCCCTCTTTTAAATCTAAGTCAACTGCAAATCATGTCATCATCTTGATGTCATGGTCCTCTTCGAGAATGAAGGACAAATACAACAACAGCCTGGCATTGTAGCTTGTAGATTGACCGACCTCCCTCCCTCCCTCCCTCCCTCCCTCCCTCCTTCCTTCCTTTCCTTCCTTCCTTCCTTCCTTCCTTCCTTCCTTCCTTCCTTCCTTCCTTCCTTCCTTCCTTCCTTCCTCCCTCCCTCCCTCCCTCCCTCCCTCCCTCCCTCCCCTCCCTCCCCTTCCTTCCTTCCTTCCTTCCTTCCTTCCTTCCTTCCTTCCTTCCTTCCTTCCTTCCTTCCTTCCTTCCTTCCTTCCTTCTCTTCCTTCTCTCTGCTCACACAGTTCCTCCTGCCTTTGTTCTGGTTGGAATGCTCTCCCTTTTCTTCTCAGTCTCTTAAAGTCCTTGATTCCCATTAAAACACTGCCCCTCCCCACCAAGGAAACCTTGTGCATGAAGCTTTTCCTGTTTTGTTTTTTTTTAAACCCACCCATTTTTAGTGACCTCCTTCCCAAAACTACCTTCTAATCATTTTGTATGTACTTAGCACAGGGTCTGGCATATAATAAATGCAGGTTGACTGCCTGACTAGATAACCTGCCTGATACAAACCTGAGTTTGTAGAGGTGATTCGTGCCCCAGGGGAAGAAGGTTTCATGTGATGCCCTTTGAGGTTCCTGTAAACTCAGAGACTCTTGTATTCCATGGGCTTCTTGTGCTCTCTTCTCTCTCTCTCTCTTCTCTCTCCTTTCCATCTTCTTCTCTTCTCTTCTCTTCTCTTCTCTTCTCTTCTCTTCTCTTCTCTTCTCTTCTCTTCTCTTCTCTTCTCTCTCTTCTCTTCTCTTCTCTTCTCTTCTCTCCTCTCCTCTCCTCTCCTCTTCTCTCTCTCTCTCTCTCTCTCTCTCTCTCTCTCTCTCTCTCTCTCTCTCTCTCTCTCTCTCTCTCTCTCTCTCTCTCTCTCTCTCCTTCTCTCTTGCTACTTAAGGCATTCATATCAATATATTTCCTTCCAGGCTCTGGCTTGGCTGTAACACCCTCCCCTCAAGCCCAAAACTTATGAGAGTCTGTATTTCGATTTTCTTTGTCCTTTAAATGTTCTACCCTATAGTCTTAGTCTCTCCATGACACAGGGCTTAAGAGTGTTTTGTTTTCAACATTTCTCACATGGCTGGTCACCTCTGAAATCTGTTCCGGCTATAACTCAGTTTCCGTTCATCTGAAGCCTGGCAAGCAGCAAGAAGCAGTCAGTTGTGTGTGAGATAAGGGCCAAATGCACCAAACAGATTATGTTGGAGAAATAGTTGAACTCTGCCTAGCTGTGTGTTCTTGGTCAAGTCACTGAATTACTCTGAGCCTTAACTTTCCCCTCTTTTAAACAAAGAAGATATTCCTTGCACCCTGTTCCTCATATTGTTGCTATGAGAAACTTGCTTTATATGCTCAATATAAAAACCTTAACCTGCTATAGGGAAGAGACTCATTATTTGATGTGAGTCTCCATAGATGGGAATGGCACACTTGCAGTGCTTTAGGAAGGGTAAAGAAGGGTGGTGGGTGGGGATGGAGACTCCAAGCCTACTCTCTAATTGGCTCTGGTAGGCTTCACAAGAACATTTTGGCCGTGCCTAGAATGGCCCTGACACGCCCTCTCCCCAGCTTGAAGTCCTACTCATCTTTCAAGAGTCTGCTTCAGTACCATTTCCCACCGAAAGACTTTCCTGGTCTAGGTTGAAAATCTCTTGGGCTCTTTGACATTCTAACAGCACCTTGTTTGTACCTGTTTTATAGATTTCTTTTGATGTCTTAAGTATCCAAGGCAATTTCATTAGTGTTTTGCTCCATTAGAGTGAGGGAAGTTTCCATGTTTGAATTCAATTCAATTCAATTCAACCAGTGTCTGAGGCAAGATTCAAGCCCTGATGTTCCTGACTCCAAATCTAGCTCTCTTCCACTCTGGAGGGCTGCCTCCCCAGCTCTGAGCCCAGGGTGAAGCTATTTTGTCAAAACATAATGGAAAAAAGCAGAGGTGGTCCCACTCTCTAGCAAAATAGAACCTCTTGGAGGGCAGATACCACCACCCCGTCTTTTTTTGTCTTCGGATCCCTACAATTTAGTCTTACACATGGTAGATTTTTAATAAAAGTCTTCTGACTGGGACATTTCCTAGAAGCAAGATCTTGGACAAATTATTGCTCTACTCTGGGGTCCCTCGGTTTTCTTGCCTTAAGATGAAAATACTAGGTTGTTACCCACCACACAGAACTGTGCTTGGGAGAGCTCTCCCAAGTGAATTTTATAACCTTATAGAATGGGAGTTTGCTCCCCTCTTTTCCTCAGCCCTTATTCCAGTCTCCCAGGCTGATGCAAGAGAGGCTGTGTAGCTCAGCAGAAAGAACCCTAAATTGGGCAACAGGCTTTAAGTTCTGCCACATGTTGGTCCTTGCTGAGTCCCTTCCCCTTTCTTGGCCTCAGTTGTCCCATCTGTAAAATGAGAGGGCTTCTTAATCTGAAATTTTTGAACTAGGTATTATGGAAGGGTCCTTTTCTTAAGAATCCATAACAATAAGTCAACTCACTTTTAATATTTTTCTACTTTCAGTTTTTATTGACGCACTTTTAAATGTGCCACAATCATTTCCCTATACACCCTCATAACAAGGAAAAAGAATTAAGACCAATTAACCTACATCCGGAAAGTAGTCATCATTGTGTACTTTTCCACAGGGAGGAGGCAAACATATTTTATCGTTTGGTCTGCAGGTCCAGGACCTTTGCTATTTGCTTTAAGTTTACAAAGTGTTGGGCCAATGAAAGTGCTTTGAAGCAGGTGGGAAATGGTTTTGACTCATCCATCTCCTCATGTTAGTTCTACTGCTTGGAATTCTGATCTAACATTAGTATAGGATGTCCCCTGAAGAGGAAACGCTTACGGTGGGGATCAGCAGGCTGGTTTAGAGAGCGCATTTGCTCTTGGGAGGCACCAAGACGTTAAATGACTTGCTCAAAATCACGAAGCTAATAATGAGGTCAGAGGTGAGATTTGAACCCAGGTCTTTTTAGCTCTACATCCAGCTCCCTCTCTATCACTAGAGCCATGTTGTCTCTCAAGCAAAGTTTAATACCCCCATTTTACAGAGATTGGAGGTTGGGGGCAGATCTTGAGGAGAGAAGGAAAGCCTCTTCCAGAGTTTGGGGAAGGGAGGTGCTTGCCCAAGGTCACAAATGTTGGAGTCCAAATCTGAACTCAGGACTCCTGCCATGGTCCAGCGCACCATGCTTCCCCACGTCCCCTAGGTGCTTCCCCCTTAAATATATCTCCCGTTCCCTTTTTCCCCCGTTTTGTCACTTGCAAAGTGAGGGTGTGGCACTCGATGGATCGCCTCATCTGTCCTTCAGTTCTAAATCTCCCAGCCTCGGTGGTCTCTAAGTCCTGCGTGCTCCCAACGTCCCCTGCTGTTCTGACTGGGTCTCTCCCTCCCTCCCTCCCTCTCTCTCCTCTGCCCCCATCCCCCGGTAATCCTCTCTCCTTCCCTCCCTGCCAGGCTAACGGAGCCACCGCACATGCTCACAGATGCTGGGTTTGCCCAGGGAGCGGCTGGCTGCCAGGGGCCATTTCAAACAGCAGGCGCAACGCTAAAACCGAGAAACCGAGGGAGAGCCAGGTAGGCATCCTCTCTCCGCAGGGCCTTTGGGCAGGGGGTGGCGGAGACGCCGAGGGGCTACGCTCCCTCAGGGGACCCAGGCAGGGCGTTTGTCTTTGTCCTTGGCTTGGGAAAGGATGTCTCCCAGCGGCGGGAGGTAGGGGAGACGACAATGAGGAGGGAGGATTGGCGTCTGCCAAATGTGTCCCAGCACCAATGAGCAGGTATGGGTACCATGTCCTGGAGGGTGTCTGGAATTCTCTCTGGACTCGGCCTTGTCCTGACCCCAGCAGGGAGATGAGTGTTTGGGCCAGGCTAGGGAAGAGTTCAAAGTGCACAGATGGAGGAGGGCTGGCCTGGAAAAGTTGAGTGGTACATTTGCTACCCCTGCATATGGGCGTGTGATTGTCTATACCCTCTACTTCCCCAGGGGTACACACACACACAGCTAGTAAGTGGGGGGAGTTGGGGTTTGAATTCGGGTCCTTTGACTCCATTTGGGTTTATTCGACAATTGTGATAATCTGGACAAACAGAATATCAGACATAGAGGAGATCTTGGAGGTCATCAAGTCCAACCCCCTCATTACAAATAAGGAAACTGAGGTCCAGAGGTGAAGTGAGCAGGTTACATTCCAGTGGAATGTAAGGTCCTTGAGGGCAAACTTTTTTTTAAACATCCCTAGCATTGTGTCTAGTAAATAGCTGGTGTTAAATGCTTATTTTCTAAATGAATGGGAGGGGGTCATACAGCTCCCCTTGGTCATGTGTCCTGAAGAAGGAGAGGAAAGCTACCTGATATTCTTTATCCAGAGATTTGATTTTGTTGAATTTAAGTAATTGAATTCATTTAAAATTGTCTAACCATGCAACCCATGTCTAAGTTATGGCGAATTTCTGGCTAAAAGAACACTGCAAGTGGGGGAGGTGAAAGTAGAGGGGGAGGGAACTAAAATAAATTATTTTGAAAAAATATATTAGCTTTGCCCCCCCCCCAAGATTGCATTTCACACCTTTACAATCACACAATTCGCTAAAAGGTACCAAAGAGTACAACATTATTGTTCATAAATTTTTAAAGTTTACTTGATACAATATCATGTTACCTTAAAGTCTCCGTATTTGTACTTGCAGAGACTGGGTGACCATCTGTCAGTGTTACTGTGGCAGGGATTGAAAATTGGTTTGGATTCATGATCCCTGAAGTCCTGTTCAATTGAGATTCCAGGATTCTACATTTGGAGAAACTGAGTTTTAAGGAATAATCCAGATTACAAAGAACTCCTATATCCATTGTCTTATTCAGTTCTCAAAAATGACTGCTGAGGTTATGAGAGTAGATGATTCCTTTTGGCAATGGAGTTAAGTAAACAGAGTATTGAAGTTGGACTGCTGAGCTTGGAGTCTCATAGGACTTAAGTTAAAATCCTGGCTCTGGCATTTACCACCTATGTTATCTTGTAGAAGCCATTAACCTTTCTGGGCCTTGGTTTTCTCATCTGTAAAATAAGGTGGTTGGATTAGATGGCCTTTTAAGGTCCCTTCTGGCTCTAAAGCTAGGATACTGAGTTCAAATCCCTCCTCAGATGCTGCGTGAACTTGGGTAAATCACTTTACCAGCCTCAGTTTTCTCATCTGTAAAATGGGCATAATACTATCACCTACTTCACAGGATGAAGATCAAGTAAGACATCTGTAAAGCACTTTGCTAATTTTAAAGTACTAGGTAAATGTTAGCTATAAACTATCGCCTTCCCTTTTCTAGGTCTCTATTTATTGCCGTTCTCTTTATATGGCAAACATTCCATCTCCCGTCCCATTCTTCTGTCTGGAATGCTTTCATTTTTCACCTCCAACTTTTGGCATTCCTATCTCCTTTCAAGGCTCATCTCAAAAGTCATTTCCTACCCGAGGCTTTCTTGACCCCTCCCAGCACCAAAAATTCACTTTGTATTTACTGGGTACATATTGTTTCCCTCATGTAATGTAAGCTTCCTCAAGGCAAGGATTGGTTAATTTTTGCTATCCATTATCTTGTACCTTGATTAACCACAGTTGGTGGCTAATAAATTACATTTGCTGAATTAAGTTTAGTTGAATGAGAGATTTGGCCAATCCCCTTGTTAGTTAAGCAGGTTACTTGGTGACTGCTGGTTCCTCACCAGGCTCCACTGCTTCAAGGCTGAGCAAAGCAGATTGCTCCAAGGTTGGGCTCTTCTCAGGGCAGAGCATCTCTTTCTACTGGTTAGATGAGCAGCTGTAGTCTTTTTTTCCACTTTCAGTCAGGGACTTGGCTGGGTGGTACTGCTCTCCCTAAAATTGTAGGACACTTTCAGACAGAACACCTCCTCTTAGCTTAGAATCTGAAGCTTTTCTTTGATTCCCTCAAAACTTCTGAGATGGTTTGTCACCTTGACAGGGAATAGAAGTCTTGTCTCCCCCATTCCATACATTCTTCCTGACTCAGAAACATTTCCATAATGTAAGCCACTCCATGTTGCCTTCGGGTTATTAGTTTGAAATCAGTCCTTCTTGCCTCATATTCCTTTGGCAGTCATATGTGGATGAGTGGCTACAAGTATAAAGGTATGAATCCCAAATTTACTATCTCTTCATACGCAGTTAAGATTTTATGTCTCCAACCTTCTCTAGGATGGGCAATGTCTGTTTTGCATTTAACAGCTTTTTCTCTTACATGTCAATTCTTTGAATCCCTATAGACCTGCTTATGCTGAAGTCTCACTGGAGAATCTCTTACATCTATCCAGTTCCTTCATGTCATTTGCAGACTTGATGAGAACACCATCTCTGCCTTTATCTAAGTTACTGATAAAATTTGCAAACAGCACAGGAGGGAGCACAGAAATCTGGAGCATTCACTGGATACTGCCTGCCACATGTCACTGGACCATTAGCAACCATACTCTGGCCTTTCAACCCATTCTGATCCATCTGGTTATATTATACTCTAGTCCACATCTCACTAGCTTTTCCTTAAGAATAATATTGAGATACTTTATCAAATGATTTGCTCAAATCTAAGTAAACTGTATCAGTAGTATTCCCTTGATTGACTAGTAATCCTGTCAAAAAAAGAAATGAGGTTAGTCTGGCATGACCTGCACCTGATGAACCCATGCTGGCTCTTTGTGATCACTGTTTCCTTTTCTAGATGTTCACTAACCATCTCTTTAAGGATCTATGGAATAAGGTGAAATTTAATAGAGATATATAATCCATTTGAGAATTTTCCTAGTCTCAAAATCATGGTCACTGGCTTGTAGTTTGCAGACTGTTCTACATAAACAAGGAAAGAACAGCTAGTTCAATGAATAGAATATAGTAGGCTTGTGATTTTAGGTTACTTAGAAGTTTGGCCTTTATGGCTATATCTCCCCTCTAACTGTTGAGTTAGAGCTATGCAGAAGTCTCTCTTCTGACCCATTTTCTTGTCTGTAGGTTTAAAAAGTGGGTAAGTCCTTCTGCTGCTTTAGACTGGCAGAGGAATCTTGTGTCTTTATATTTTTGAAGTTGGCCAATGTGGAAATCTAATTTGCTGGACCATGCTTATGTATTAAAAAACTTTATTTTTCTTTTTTCAATGGAGGTTTGTGATGGAGAGGAGACATAGGGTTAAGGTCATCAAAAAAAAAAAAGAAATGAAAAGAAGGTCACTGAAGCATTTTTTTAAGTGCACAGAAGAGGACAAAGGTCAGAAAGAATCATGGCCAAGAAGAACAGTTTTATATGTTGAATTCAATATATAATTTAAAAGAAAAGCATGCTTTTACATAAGAGAGCCATAGCTTCACATGCAATCTTTTTTTCCATTCCACTTTGCATATGGAAATGCATGTTTTATTTGGTGGTCCAGAATTTTTAAAAATCTATGAGAATACATCAATACTTATTATCCACAATTAATACATAATTATATTATTAATAATTAACAAAATATAGTCGACACTTTACTAACTATAGATTATAACATCATAACAATATAATCATAGTTACATCATAACAATATAATCATAACAATATACATCATAACAATATAATCTATAGTTAACAGAGTATTATGTTTTGTTTATAATTAATTAATAATACAGAGTAATATGTAAAATGAGCTGGAGAAGGAAATGGCAAACCACTCCAGTATCTTTGCCAAGAAAACTCCAAATGGGGTCATGAAGAGTTGAATATGACATTAACCAAACAAAAACAAATATATTAATTTATAAGGATAAATATACAATATATTAGATTAATAGTAAATAAATGATAGATTTTTATATAGTACATGTAACACTACTAAATATATTGATTTATTAATATCAATTAATTAAAAATTTATTTAAAAATATTTCAGTGGAAAAAAAGTCTCCCACTTCATACAGGTCTTATTTCTTACTTGAACTTCATTAGGCAATGCTGGCAAGCACACTGGGCCCCTTAGCAGCTCAGGATGCTTCAGAGGGAACGCAATCAGCAGACACAAATTTAGCCTGAGTAATCTTGGAAGACCCCCTGAAGCTTTAACATTCCTCCAAGCTATGTCCTCAGGTACTTCCCAGCTCTGACACTCTATGTGATAGTCTACGTTCTAAAGTTCCTTGTTCTAAGGTCTTTCCAGGTCAGTCTCTGTTCCATATTCTAAAGTCCATTCTAGCTGTTTTCATGTTCTAAGGTTCCTTCCAGCTCTGACATTTTGTTCTCAATTCTTCCAGCCGTAAGAGTCTATGCTCCATGTTTCAGCTTAGACATCCTATTTTATGTTCTAAAGTCTGGTCTAGATCTTTTTTTTAATGTTCTAAGGCCTTTTCTAGTTTTGATAGTCTCTGCTTCTGTGTTTTAAGGGATGATTTCCCCATAGCCAGAACACCTGCTTTTGGTGGGAGAAGCTATTTTTAGTTCCTGCCTCAATCCTCCCTTTGAAGGAGAAATACTGACCTGCCTGTGACATATGTCTGCACCAGTGATGGATAAGCTTACTATTAGCGTGGGTAATTTTACAAGTGGTTAGACACTGAATATTTGATAATGGAGTCCAAAGGGCCCAAACAATGGCCAGGAGCTCAACTTTCCCCCTCTTCCCATCAAGAGTGCAGTTCAGATTGTTCTAAAGAGGCTTTCTCTTTCAAAATTCATTGCTCCATTCATCTAGTCTTTATTTCAGCCTTTTGTTCATTCATTTATTTGTCCTCCGTTCCTTCAGTGGGTCTGTAACCCTGCTGCTGTAGGCACTCCTTCCAAAAGATGCACCCACCCACACCTTCTTAATAATAACAAAAACTACCAATTATACGGTGTCTACTATGTGCTAGGCAAACATGCCATTTACATATCTCATTTGATGCTCACAACAATCCCGGGACATACCCGCTGTTATCCTTATTTTACAGCTGGGGAAACTGAGGCAGAGGGACTTGCCCAGGGTCACAAAACTTGTGTCTGAGGTCAGCTGCCTGATCTTGTACCACTCTCAACCCTGTATTAATGCTCCATGGGGATGTGCCCCAAATGCTAGGTGACTTCTAGATCTCGTGACACTCAGGCTCTCAGTTATCCCTTGATCTGGACCACTTTCTGTTCACGTCACGTATCACTCTGATGATATCCTTCATGCCATTTCTGGTGTACATTTATTTGGTGAGGCCATCTTCACGCTCAAGGTGCCCCACCACTGGGGGCTTTGGATAACTTTTACTCATTTTGGACACTGTGGCATTGCTAGGTAGATGGTTCAGTGGATACAGTGCAGGGCCTGGAGTCAGGAAGGCTTTAGTTCCAATCCGGCCTCAGACACTTTCTAGCTGTGTGACCCTGAACAAGCCACTGAACTTGTCTGCCTGTTTCCTCATCTGTAAAATGAAGATCCTAAAAGCACCGACATCCCAGGGTCATTATGAGGATGAAATGAGTTAATATTTGTAATGCATTCTGTAAACCATGACATTTTAAGTGCTATGGAAATGCTAGTTATTATTATTGAAATGATTATTTCCTGAATATAGTCCCATGACAGCCCCAGGATGGTACTTTTCTTCTCTAGGTAATTGGATAGGTTCCAGGGGGCTAATGGGGAAGAAACCAGTGAACTGTACAAAAAGCAAATGGAGGGGGAGGAATTGTATTGTGAGCCTTCCTGGGTGTGGAAGGATAAAGTTGTCAGCAGCTGGGAGCTCTGTCGAAGCTGACAATGATACATTCATTTATTCAAGCAGTATTTCTAAAGAAAGTACCTACTATGTGTCGGGCACTGTGCTAATCACAAAAACCATGTGGTTACTTGTAACTTAGATTCCACAAAGCACAACAAGAGCCCTGCCCACAGAACAATCCATGTCTTGCTGGTCAGGAGTCCTTAAAGATTCTATAAACCAGTGGCAGGGGATCTTTCAGGGCTAGGCATGACATATCTCTTCACCCTAGATCTGGTTCACAGCCTTGCTGGTGATTTCTTTTAGAAAAACAGCTCTGTGCAAGCAGGCAGTACAAGGCTGCTCCTGGAAGACCTGTCTTCCTGAGGGGCTCCACCCCTGCATGGTCTGGTGTTTGGCCTAATCTGAGAGAGAAAGACAGAGATAGAGAAAAAGAGAGAAAGAGAGGGGGTGAGAGGCAGAGAGAGAGAGACAGGGACACAGAGAGACAGCAAGTTCCTCTGGGTCAGCTTCTCAGGCATTACCCATGGTAGGTGAGCCTTATCTTTACATTGAGAGACAATGGGGGTGGGGTGTCGTTTAATTCTGTGGTGGAAAGAAGGGAATCACCAGAGGCCTGGCTTGAGTCTCAGCCCTGATGGCCTGTGACCCTGGGCAAGTCATTTTATCTCTGACTTTCAGTTTCTTCGACTACAAAATGAAGATGATAATCCTGTAAAATCTACCTCATAGGTTTTTATGTGGAAAAATGCTATATGATTCTTAAAGTCCTATATAAGTGAGAATTCTTTTTGTTACTCAAACCCTGGTCTAATATTTTCCCCACTATATGGCAGCTGTTTTCCTCCAAGTCTGAATTATAACCTCTCAGGTTGTAAGATTTGGATCTTCCTGACTTCTTGCTGATTCTTTGCTCTCCTCTCCTTTTTTTAAACCCTGCGACAACAGGGTCAGACAGTGTCATCGTTATCAGGAGGCCATGGTATGGGTATCCCAGGTGACAGTCTCTGGTTAGTTGAACAATGCCCATAAAGTAAGCTCCTAACCTGGTGATGGGAGGATGGGCTGGCCCTTGCCTGGAATCCCCTCCATATTTCCTTCCCACTTAGCTATCCTTCCAGGCCCACCTAAAATGCTACCTACTTCGGGAAGTCTTCCCTGACTTCCTACAGCCCACACAACTCCCTAAGGTCCTATGATACTGACTGTATTATATTTTGGCACCAGATTCTATATTGTCCTGCATGGATCATTTCTACTCAATTAGAATGATATAACCACAGGCTGTTAGAGCTGGGAGAGGTCTTAGAACATGGAATGTCTCAGGTGGGAGGGGTTTTAGAACAAGCAATGTCTGAGCTAAGAGAGAGCGAGAGAGATAGACAGACACAGAGAGAGACAAAGAGAGAGACAGAGAGAGAGAATGAGGATCTTAGACTCCTCAAGGGCAGAAATAAGTCCTTGGAAAGTAACTGAGGTGCAGTAGACAGTGAGTCACAGGACCTGCCTCTCCCACTCACTACCTGCTTGACCTCAGGCAAACCTCTTCCTCTCCCTTGGCAGGATCCTAGACAGAGCTGGAAAGGCCCTTAGAGTTATTTTTTTTTAGTGTTCAACATTCACTTCCATAAGCTTTAGAGTTCATCTTGTCAAACCCCTTCACTTCACAGAAGAGAAGGCTGAAGCTCATAGATGAACTGTCATGCTTAAGGTCACCAATAGTCAACAGGACTTGAACTCGAGTCTTCTCAGTGTGCTTTCCATTGTAAATGCCCGTTTCCTTATGTTTGATATGAAAGTTTGGACTTGTTGACCTTTGAAGCCCCTTCTGGGTCTGTATCCCTGATCCTAGGACCTTCCTTTGCCTGTGCCTGTACCAGTGTGCCTCATGGGGGTGACAATTTGGGGCTTCATTTGATAAAGGACAGGAAGAAGTAGGAGGGGAAGGGAGCAGAGAGCCAGATGACAGGAGAGAAATGAAAGACCTTCCTGAGCTGAGGGGATGGATGCCCCACTGACATTCTTATTATTTTCCTTCCTCCATCCCAGAAGAAACGCTGCTTCCAGTGCAAGAATTGGGAGGAATGCTGACCAGACCCGAGCTGACCTGTACTGACTGGAACCCAGTGGTGTGCCCAGCCTAGACCACTTCTGCTGACTCACATCCAAGATGGCCCAGAAGCTGTACTGGGGCTTGGGCATCTCTATGGTGCACAAACCAGCCTCACAAGCCTGATTGTTGATGTCCACAATCCCCAAATTTCTTCCATGTTCTGCTTACAAACAAGCCCAGTTTAGGCACCTGTGGGGGTGGGGAGAGGGGCTGTGAAGGGAAGTGGAGAAAATAACACTATTGGCAGTATTCATCAAGCAGCTACTGTTTGCAGAGCTCAGTGTTGAGTGCCATTGGGCTATCTACAGGTTTTAGAGCAGATCCAGGCGCTAAAACAAACAGGACGGGGAAAAAGCAGTGAGGAAATAGGGTAAGGAAACATTCAGGGGCTTTGGATAGGGCTCACATGCCAGCATTTCTCAGGCTAAGCTCTGTTTTGATATCAACCTTCCCATACTCATCATGTAGACTAATAAAGGGGGTGTGTGTGTGTGTGTGTGTGTGTGTGTGTGAGAGAGAGAGAGAGAGAGAGAGAGAGAGAGAGAGAGAGAGAGAGAGAGAGAGAGAATGTGTGTAAACCAAATATGTCATGTAGCTATGTGGAAATGTGTTTGTCTATGGTTTGTTGTTGAAGCATCTGAAAGATCCCAGCGGGGATCTAGTCCAATCTCCCACACCCCACCCTGCACAGGTGCATACAAGAATTCCTCTACAATATCCCTAGGGAGGGATCATCCACTTTGCAGCAAGCCTGTAGTGATGAGAAGTTCCTCACTTCTGAAAGCAGTGACAATGAGAGTGTGAATGAGTGAGAGAAAAGGGGAGAGAAAAGAAGGGAGAGGGGTAGAGGGAGGGGGAGGGAGAGGGAGAGAGAGAGAGAGTGAGTGTGTGTGTGTGCAGATGGTGGTTGGGATGGGATCTGGTATCAGGGAACATAGAGATTCTTCATGCCCTTCTGCATCCTCTCCCAGGTACCTACTAGAGGCCCAGGTCTAACCTCCCCTCCTTCCATTTATGAAACTGCCCTCAGGGAGGGGTCAGATTTGGAAATGCTTATGAACTTATTTACATTAAGATTCAATGCCTGATTATGCCTCCCACTTTCTTTTTCATTTAATACTAGCCAGAGACAACCCACATTCAGTTCAATTTAACATACTCAGCAACTAGCATGCTCTGTATTGGGCATATAAAACTAAAAAAAACCCAACAACCTGCCCTCAGGGAGATTAACATGGGAGTATGATATGTGCACAAGACGCAAGGGGCAAAGGACAGAGAAAACACTTTCAGGGCTCAGGTTTCCTTACTGGAAAGTAGTGTGTGCAGGGGAGGTGTATGAAACATGTCTGGAAAAGTTGGGTTGAGCCAGCCCAAACAGGCCCTTCCACGCCAGGCAGAGGAGTCTAGTTTTATCTTAGAGACAAAAGGGTCTCATTAAAAGTTTTTGAACATGAAAATGCCATGGTAGGACCCGGACATTGTGTAGTTTGTAGGATGGATCCAAGAGGGAAGATAGTAGAAACAAAGATATCTATTAAGAAATTTGCAGTGGTGCCTGCAGCAAGAGATAAAGGTTTGAAGTGACTTCCCAGGTGAGAGTATGGAGGAAGAAGGAATTTAATTCAACCAACATTTACTGAATGCCTACTGTGAGCAAGGTCCTATGCTGGGCACTGAATCAAATACTCTTCCCTAAATTGTCTTTATAAAGGTGAGTCACTTTCATACCAAATTATGTTTCTATAGGCCTTTATGATTTCAAAATACTTTCCTACACAGTAGCCATTTGAGGTTGACAGTGTGACTATCTCCACTCTACAGATGAGGAAACAGGCAAAGATAACTAATACCATGTATATAGCCACTTTAAGGTGCTTTCCATATGTAATCACATGTGATTAAAGAGAAGGGAGGCTACTTTGCCTGGAGTCAGGACACTAGGAAGTGGCAGAGCTGGAATTTCTCCCTTAATAACATCTCATTTATATAGTGTTTTAATAACTGAAATTTCTATAGTTCTTTTGAGGGTTGCAATAGGCTTTACATCTGTTATGTCATCGGATTATCACCAGCATCAAAAAAATGATTCCCAAATTACAGACTAGGATACTGACATTTACAAAGATTAAGTAATCTATTCATGATCATACAACTGATAAATTACAGGGAAGGATTGGAACCCAGGTCTAACACACTCCTTCCATCATATCATGCAGCCTGGTAAGTGTGTGGAAGTCAAGGTGGTCTTTGAGATTCATGGAAAAGGAGTCGCTTGGAGGGTACCTAGGTATTTCTATTTCTTCCCATTTCTCCCTAAACTATGTAACTTAAAAATTTTGGTAACTAAAGATTAGGTAATTAATTATTCTTTAGCTTACATAGAAATAATAGAATTATAAAACTATTATTTATTAAAATTAAAATATTAAATTATTAAACTATTAGCAAAATCTCAATCTTGTTCATCCCATCAGGATGTCATCAAACTTGGCAGTTGATCCACGTGTGGTATAGGCAGTGGGATTTGAATGTTTATGATTTACAAAGCACTTTTCTTACAATAATCTTATTGGATAAATAGTGCAAGAATTATGATATGCAGTTTGGAGAAAGGTAAAGTGATTTGTTCAAGGTCACAGCAGAATTTGAGCTGGGACTACCATCCCAGTCTCCCACCTCACAAGGTCTGCATTTTTCTTACTATAGTATCCGGCCATCTCTGTCTCATATTATCCCCTCTATTCCCCTCACTCCACTTTTCTACACTTATGTTTCTGCTGTTCATGATATTTGTTAAGCCTTTCTTCTTCAATCTCTACCCATTCTTTAAAGTCCAAATTTAATACTATCAGGAAAGGGCCACTTGGCATAGTGAACCAGGAGTCAGGAAGGCACAAGGTTTGAAACCTATCTCAGATATTTACTGACCCCCAGGCAAGTCACACCCTCTGCCTCAGTTTCCTCATTTGTAAAATGAGGATAATACCACCACCAACCTTATGGGTTATGAGAGTCAAGTAAGAAAATATATGTAAAGCATTTCACAATCCTTACAGTGTTGTGTAAATATTAGCTTTTATTATTATCCTCCAGAAAGCCTTTCCTAGATACTTACCATTTCTGTGCTCCCCTCCCAAAAAAACTAGTATTTTACCCCTCTCTAATGCAGTTTTGTATTACTGTGTCAAAGTTATCAATATATCTTAGTTCTGCTACTAGGCTCATGGACTTAGAAGTGGAAGGAACCTCTGAATTCAACATTCTTGTTTCAGAGAGGAAAATTCAGAGGCATAGGGAGGCTAAGTCATCCATCCAAGGTCACACAGCTTGTAAGTGGCAGGGTTAGGGTCTGCCATGAGTTCCACAAGGGCATGGATGCCTTATAAAGGCAGGTAAGTGGTTCTAGATTTGGAGTCTTTTAGACTCAAGTTCAAGTCTACCTCAGATATTTACCTAACTGCCTGATCCTGGGCAAGTCCCTTAACTGTTCTTAGCCTGTTTCCTCATCTGTGAAATGGGGGTGATAATGGTAGCACCTACCTCACAGGGTTGTTCTAAGGATCAGAATGAAGTAATACATGTAAAGCACTCTGCAAACCTTAAAAATAACACTATAAATGCTAGCTATTATTAGCTAAATTTTTCATCTCACACAGAAGCCAATTCGGTGTTGGGTAAATTTGCATCCCCTTATTCTGTGCATGACTTCACAGAAGTACTTGCTAAATATTTTCTGAAAAAATGCAAGGCCCATTTTTAGAGAAGTTTTATTACTTGGATATCTAGCATCTCAAACTTGACTAAAGAATGCCTAGTTTAGTACCTAATGTGAGCTGTCTTAATGAACCCATAAGAACTACCTGAAATCTGACTGCACAAAAAGCAGTGCTTCTGAAATGTCTATACTTGGAAAAGTGTGTTGCTTGCAGATGCTTCCTTTCTCTCCCATATGATACAAAATGAAATTTTAGCCCAAGAACAGTCTAAACAATTCCAAGCACTAAATGAGTGATGTTCCAATTCCTTGGGTTTCTGCTGTTCTTTCAAGCATAAGCTGGTAACTTTGACCATTCATTCTTTCATTTTACTGCTGGGTGGGAAACGGAAGCACTGGAATTTAACCTCAGGTCCTCTCCAGGGATCTTTCCACCATCAGCCTTTGCCAATCATGCCCAATTTTCCATCCCTATAATTATTTTTAATTGCTCTCTCTGACCCCTCTCCTAATCTTCCAGGTTGAGAAATCCTGAAATGGGCATTGAGTTAAGCCACAGAAGGAGGTAGATCCTCCCTCCCCAAGTCTGGGGTCAAAGGCAGAGAGCTAAGGAGGTAGATCCTCCCTCCCCAAGTCTGGGGTCAAAGGCAGAGAGCTACCTTTGGCTCTGCAATTTCTCAGGTGGACTGTCCCCTGCCTAGCACCCTTGACCTCCTGATTATTACAAACCAACCAGCCTTGGTTGAGCCCTGAGAGGTTTTAGTCCAAGCTTGACCACTAGACTTGTCCTAAGACTCTGGGTAACCCGCCCCTTCAGAATGTCAGTTAACATTAACAGCCAGGCATGGTCCTAGGTGAGGTGGCCTCCACTGGCTTTTCCAGCCCTGAAAGTCCATCTCCCAACTCTACCTACACTCCTGGTAAAGGACAGGGCTTTGGGCACATCGCTTCCTCCTTCTGGGTCTCGGCGTCCTGGGAATCTCTCAGCAGCCCTTGTTCCCAGCTGGGAGGGTTGTTCAGATCGCCTCTCTCCTTTCTCCCTTGCTAAATTATTTTAAGCCTTTTAGTGACTGGCTTTCAATCTAAGAAGGGGGAGGGGTGAATGAGCCTACTCCGGGGGAAGTAATAGGTTGTAGGGCTGGTATCGGAGTTCCCTTTGCTCCCTGGTCCTTGGTTCTCTCCTCCATAAAATGAGACAGTACTAGATGGTGCTCCCGAATCGTTCGGTTCAAAGCTCCTGGGCCTTCCGGTTCTGACGTTCTAAGCTACAGTCCCTTTAAATCCCCTTTCCTCACAGAGGCTCCCCCTCCCCAGTGGGGACGTTGCTATAGTGACTCTCCTTGGCGATGACCCTGACGGGGTGGGGTGGGGGGAGACCCGGGACGCATGCTCCGTGCCGGCTGGAGGGATTCCGCCCCGAGCCGGGGGTCCCCGAACAAAGGTGCTGGAAGGGCGAGGCTGCGTGGGCATCGTCGGGCACCGAGCTCCGCCGCAGCTGCGGGGGAGGCAGTCGCGGCACAGTCCTGTCCTCGCCGATCGCTTCCCGGGCTGGCCGGGCCGCGCTGCCGGGCGCACGACCCGCGGGCAGCACACTCGCCATGGCCGCTCGGCCGGCCGCCGGGGCCGCGGTCTCGATGCTCTTCGCGCTGCTACTGCTGCTGCTCGCACCCGGGCTTCTGACGGCCGAGCCCGCGGCGGGGAGCGTCATCCCGGCTGAAAGTAGGTGTTCTGCCGCCCTCCCTCCCTGCCCTGGTCGGTGGGCTCCTCTCCGCCCAGCGCCCTCCGCCTCCCCTGCGCACCCTCGCGGGCGCCGGCATCCCCAGGCCAGAGGGCCCACCTCCACCCCTCCTCCGTGTACCCTGCCCGGCGCCCGCCTCCGGAGGCCAGCGGGGCCGCCTCGGCCCCATGGTGTGCCCACCCCGGTGCGGCCCAGAGCTGTCTGGCCAGGCGCCCCCACCCCGGGGCGCCCGGAGCGGTCTGGCCAGGCGCCCCCACCCCGGGGCACCCGGAGCTGTCTGGCCAGGCGCCCCCACCCCGGGGCGCCCACTCCGGTGCGGCCAGGCGCCCCCAGCCCGGGGCGCCCGGAACGGTCTGGCCAGGCGCATCCATCACCGCGGCCCCTCTGCTGGGCCGCCTTCTTCCGACAGGTGCGCTCAGCCCCGCTCAAGGCCCCCCTCCCCGCATACAGGGCACCCTCCCTTCCTCCTCCTCTGCACCGCCCGGCCAGCTCCAGCTCGGATCTCCCTCCCCGCGCCCCCTGCGCCTACCTGTCCGCGGGCCGCCCGCCCCACCCCGCGTGGGCCGGGCTCCTTGGCCTCGGCCCGCGCCGCGTGCCCTTCTCCATTCGCCCAGCAGCGCCACCAGCCTCCCTGCCCACGCCCCGGCCCCTCACCTCCCTCCCCACGCCTGGCGGCTCCGTGGCGCCCCGCCCCGCGGCGCACGAGTCGCTCCATCCACGTATCCAGCGTCCCTCCCTGTGCGCCCTGCCCAGTCGGCACAGCGCATCCCAACCTTCCCTAGGCTCGGGGCGCTCCCTATCCGGCTGGGGGCGGGAGAGAAGGGTTGTTCAAGACCCCCACCCGGGAACAGTCCACGAAGTCCCAGGAAGCTGCTTAGGGGGTGGGGCAGGGAGGAAGGAACCAGGAAACCCCTTACTCCCTCCTGTGGGGGTACTGTTGGTATGGATAGGAAGTGAAGTTCCCTGCAGATGCTCAGCGGCTGCAAGTGGAGGCTTTGGTCCTATCCTGGGTCAGAGCCCCAGGGTGGTAGAATGATGTCAGAGCTGTAAGGGGGCTCAGAGATCCACCTAGTCCTGGGGTTCGTGCTTTGTGTGTTTGGACCCTTTGGCTGTC